>CM077796.1:2845324-3455324 GCA_039737535.1 Lagodon rhomboides
GTCCAGTATGTGGTAGTGTTATCTTTACCAGTCAATTCCATTGTCATAGTTTGCTCCACTGAAGAACTGGATCTCCTCAAAGGTGGTGGTGCTGGGGAAGGAGCTGGTGACTGCTGGATGGAGGCTCAGGAATGAATGAAGCGCTGTAGTGCCTTATAGAAAAAACAAGACATTTATAAAAATAAAGATAGATATGTATACACTACTCAAAATATATATGTATATGTATGTATATATTAGGGCTGTCTCACACACACACACACACACACACACACACACACACACACACACACACACACACACACACACACACACACACACACACACACACACACACACACACACACACACACACGACAGAGAAAGTAATACCTGTTTTCTGTGGCCCAATGACAAGGAACTTTGGGAGTCTGTCGCAAGTCTTTTCTTTAGACCAGATATCTTTGTGTCTCTTGTCATGACAAGGGTTCTGGAAACAAATAAAAATAAAACAATACACCCGGCTCATTGCACTTTTTTATCACATTAACAAAATACATTCAAAACCATGCTTCAATTCCAGTGTTCCTACTACATTTATTTATGCTGTGCACAAGATCGCTTTGCTTATGAGTATTAGCAAATTCTGTCACTCAAATAGTCACATGTCCCCTTTACTCTTAACTGTTACTGTGAATAAAGGCTTTTTAAACCCTTTAAATAAAAGTTTGTTCAGGACAAAATGCATCTTCTTAACAATAAATTAGATGTACTGTGATGAAATTATGATTTCCATAAACAACATGAATATACTGACCTGCCAAAGTGGGTCTCTCTCCTCAGGGAAGATCTGGAAGTATTTCTCAGCGAGCTGGACCGGGGGCAACGTCTGCAGCTTGAGGTTTGTCCAACACTGGACAAACTTCACCAAGGACTCGAATGTGTACAGACCCAGCCGATCGTTGCCATAGTTAGACAGGTGGGTCATGAAGATACTGATCTGGATTAAGAGCACAATGTGCTTCGTTAGTTTAATATTGACCTGGAGCTATTGTCAGAGCAGCAAGTCCCCTCAGCTCAAAATAGCAGGCTAAGACAAAATGAGCTAGATAATGAGCAACTGCTTTTAAGTCTGTAAATGATCAAGACTTTTTGGTGTTGGAAATATATATTTTTTGCAAAATAATTATCATAAAGTAAGTCTCACAAGAAATAGAAAACTACAGTGACATATTTAAACAACAACAACAACAACAAAACATTATTATTACCATTAAAAACTAACAAGTCAAAAGAAGATTGCATACCATAAGTAAAAATTATGTATCTATTCAACAAGATTTTATGTGTGTACACAAAAGCTGTTTTTAAGTCTTTTAAGTCAGTCAATCAAGTCTGAAGTATTTGAGACTCGCAAGTCAAGAAGCAGCTTCTGGTCCATCAATGCTTATGATGAAGATTACTATAACATTTATCCAAAATCATGGAAAATACTTATACGGAAACAGAGCATTTAACGTCCAGTTGCAAGTTATGAATCAAAGTATCTGTGTGTGTCCAATATTTCAGTGAAAACACTGAAGCTGAAGTTGAAGTTGCAGCTGTTCAATTAAAACCAGGGTTGGTCATGATCCTGAATTATTATCACTCTTATCACCCAGCTTTTCAGCCAAAACTATAATTATTAGGCAGTGGAGTGCCTGAGAGATCATACTTGAAACAGCTTTACAAGTGAAAACAATAGGCAGAACTGGAAGTCCAGTTTAACTAGCAGCTTTTGCCAGAATAACAAACAGTTCTATGGCTGCCTAAACTTGATTTTAAGTTTCAGAAATTCTTCTGACTGAATTTTTTTACTGGTCAAGTCATATTCCCCATCTACAATTTGTGCAGGGGTGGCCTAAGGGTTAGAGAAGCGAGCTTGTGACTGGAGGATCGTCAGTTTAACCCCATCCCATCCAGTGGCACTGCTCAGCGGCCGACAGATCAGATGGTGGTTATGCTGTGCAGCTTCCAGGTTTAGGGCGTTCCTGGAAAATAGACCATTGCTCTCAGTTTTTTCTCTTTCTTTTTGTCCATCTTGCTATATTGCTCTAATTAATTGCAGGCAGCCCACTCGCCTGGGCCAGTAAGCCACACAACACACACTTGTTTTAAATTTAAGGAGGGGCTCGGTCATACATATTTTGCGTTGCATCAGCCCCAACTGACAAGCAGCCTGCAAGGAAGATACCTGGTGATCTGGATGGCCAGACTATCATTTAACTGAATACATGGCCTCTATGGGTTCCAATTGACAGAAATGTAATCCCTGCATTCAAGTCTCATGGCAGACGAGTCCAAGTCAAGTCAAAAGTCCTCATTTTTGTGAGTCCAAGTCTTAAGACTACAGCTCTGGTGTCTGTATGGGGAGTGGTTTCCATACAGGGTTTAGGAGGACAGTGAGGAAGAGTTCTCCTCCTCTGATGCTCTTGTCCAGCTCCTTTGAACCTCCTGGGTATTCATTGTAGAAGATCGTATGAGTGAACAGCCCACAGGTCTGCCTGGGCAACACCTAAAACACACAAAGAGATCATGAGTTGTTTGGTATATATTTGTATGACTGAGTGTGTGTTCTTCGTTGTCTATCTTTGTGCACATTTTTATAAACTGTTACACACTGGTGACATTTGAACTGTTGTCACTGCTGTTTTAGTTTAGCCTGGGCTGATCTGCAGGATCACAATTGTGGTTGATCTGGGCATTTTCTGATCAATAGGTACAGCCACAAAGCCTTTAGCTGTTGGTAAAACCTGTTGGTTAATTAGTACTGCTTTCTACAGAGCCCCCCTAGGGCCACATGGTAAAAAAAAAAAATGGATGTGGAAATCTGTGGGAACGGATTAGCAATTACATTTTGTCTTCTTGATCTTGATCAGCTGGCGGCATCATGGATATAAGCAACCCAGCACAGCTACTGACAGTCTTATCTTTCTTTTATCTACATGGAGTTTGCCTTTGAAAGTGATCAATAATCAATAAAGATGATGACAACAACTCCGTTTGACTGTATATGAGCAAAATGCTCTTTTTCACTGGAGGAGAAAGGAGTGCTGCCTCTGTGTGTAACGTGGTGCGCAGATCTCAGCCTTCTGATCGGACTGGACATACAGACTATCACTCTGATTACCCCAGATGTGGGTGTGTGACATAATTCTTAATAATAGTAATTCTTTGATGAGGAATATAGTGCAGTGCAAGTGTCTTTGCTAGTTTTAGACGTACAGTCTCAAAATGAGGATGTGATCACGTACTTTGCTGATGCATCTCTGAGCAGCAGAAAGCATTTGCAGTAGTAAGATGGACCCCTGATCTGAAGTCAGTGTCGCAGTGTTTTACCTGCTACATAGAGGGCTCAGTATTCGTATAGTAAGATGCACCTTCATAGACAGGTTCACAACCCATGTACACTGTGCTTTAATGATTAGAGGCTGCTTTCAGTCATTGAAAGGTTTCCTTTGCATGCATGTAGTAATGTCACTGTAGCAAACATCATGGCTCTTTTAAGCAACAAAACTAAACCTGTGGTTATAAACAGGACTGTAAAGAGGATACTCTCCAGAGGAAACAGCAGTGATGGAGTTCAGGAGTCGGGAGATTTCAATAATCAGTGAGTTTAAACTATACTCATATGTACTCATAAGTGCAAGGGGGAGACGCACTTAATGTTTCTGCTGTTGGAGTCCATTGCAGGTTATGTTTTTACTATGTTCCTCATCAAAGATGAATTATTTCACCCACCCACACCCCATCCCCTATTAATCAGAACGATAGTTTCTATGACCTGTCCGGTTGATTAGAGGACTGAGATCCACGCACCACATTCCGCACACAGAGATGCACCGCAGCACTCCTCCTCCACTTAAATAGAGCATTTTGCTCATACACAGTCGAACAGAGTTGTTGTCATCAACTTTATTTATTTATTGATCACTGTCAAAAGCAAACTTCATGAAGAAAGATAGGACTGTCAGTAGCTGTGCTGAGTTGCTTGTATCCATGGTGCCTCCAGCTGATCATTGTGAAGAGGGTGCACGGATTGTGAATCCGAGAGCATGTTTTACAAATCTGAGAGCACAGTTTACAAATCCGTTCCCAGGGATTTCCACATTCATTTTTTATTTCCACCATGCGGCCCTAGGAGGGCTCCCGCGCTCAAATGCCCAACTGCACTTGAAACACTACAACTGTGCAGGGTTTTGTTTTGTGAAGATATTCCTCTTCCTTGGAAACAAAACACTATAGGACAACATATTGGAGAGCGAACGGAAAGCACTGTTTTTTTGTAATGCAGGACATTTAAATTGCTTTATTTATTATGCAGGGTTACTGGAAGGTTTGTGCTCACTATGCAGCTGTACTAAAATAACATCATAACTATAAAATCAGACATGTCAACAGCAGATTACCCTTTACTTTATATGGAGTTGATCTTATTTGGTATCTTTTCATAAATAAAAGTGTTGGATCATGACCAGTGAAGCATTTAGCTTTGATCCACACAACATTTGTCAAGCTGGGTAACTCGCATCAGAATGCTTCTACTGCAACATTCATTCTAATACACTTTCGTCTGGAAAAGACTGGAGGGTGCTTACTACATCTTCATGTTCCTCCACAGTGCAACAAACAGGCAGATGAAAATCTTATATGGCATTGTTCACTATCTGTTTCATTTGCGTCCACAGGTCTTTGTCCAACAAAAGATTTCGCTTGAAGGACAGCTTTTTCCTTTAGCAGAAGGACTGAACCTTGCCTCTTAACTTTGGACTACACTGTACTGCTGCACCTGTACACCATGCTCCTGTACATGTGAATGTGCAGGTTTCTAAGTTCTATTACTATTTATTTTGTGAATCTGATGTGTGTGTAACATAAGGCATATTATGTTATTGTATTCAGCTTAAGCCACAAACCCTGCTGTGCAACGTTTTCACAGAACTATTTTCTGCTTAACTGTCTCCACACAGCTGAATAGAAAAGGACATCTAAGCTGCAGAGCTGCTACGTTTCATTATCACTTCCACATTTTTCCTTATCTTTCTAAAAAGTGCTTCAGTGTGGAAAGGCACTTACTGATGAGAACATTATTGCAATGCAAGTATTGACTAAGGACTGTGGACTGACCTGGATCCCATTGTGGATGAAGCCACGGCGGTAACGAGCTGGTCTCAGATGAGGGTATTCCTCAGTGCTGGTCACCTTGATGCCCCACACAGACTTCCAGGCCTCATAGAGCTGACTGTGAACTGGATAAACCCCAGAGTGGTGTGGAGCCACTGCATAGCCCATATCTGTGGGGATGCCATGCTCCTGGAGAGAGGAAAGTGTTGAGAGAAGACAGGATGTGGGCAAATGCAGAGGTCAGGAGTGAAAGAGCAAACAGGCAAGAAAGCTGATTCCCAACCCCCATGCAGGTGTTTAGTGCTCATATAAATGACCAACATTTCAAAAAACTTTCACTTACAAGGCTGTTAACACAAATGACTGTAAGAGGTCTACTGCACAAGAAAAAACTAAAAAGAGAAGAGATCAGAGTACTCTATTAAGCCGACACTCCACACCACAACACACAAATCCTCTTACTACAAGCTCCTCTATTGATCATGTAACCAAACAGCCACATACGCCTTCCAATCTCCATGTAGCTTTAAGAAGGTCATGCAACTACACTCAGTAGTGCTGGTCATGGTCTGATGTGTGTCAGCGGAGCTAACCTGAGCAAAGATCTTGTTCAGCCTCATTTGCTCAGCCAAGACGCTGACGTTGTGAAAGAGGTGAGGCTGCATGTGGCTCCACATGTGAGGAAACCACCAGAAATCCATCCTGTGTTGCAGCAGCATGTCGTCTCCCCGATCCTCCTCATCAGTTCCTGCACACGCACGCATGCACACACACACACAGACACACACAGTATAGGAAAACTCTTGTGGCCTGATCTACATTAAACATTGTCTCTTGGTGAGTGATAAGGTATTAAGTCTGTGAAAGACAATAGTACTGCTGTCAGATTGATACTCAGTACTTGCAGATCGCTGAGTTGACAGAGGTGAATTGGAAATGGTCACAATAACATAATGACCTTGATTTGTTCTTAGTTCCGCTAAGAGTAAAACTGTAATAAAACATTTCAGTGGATAAATGTAAAATATATTATTACAAAAATCACTGATTCTCACATCAGAACATTACATATTCCCATGAAACATTTTGCAAAGGTTAAGACATGCTCGTCCTCAATGATGCCAATAGTGCTGTATTTTTAAACTTTGCTCGTTACAAAAACAAAGGCAAAGATCCAAAGCTGTGCAATGAGAGAATGTTTTAAAGAGAACGCTGTGCTGATACAATACTATCAGATATTCCATACCTGTGTGATAGAACTTTCCAGAAAATCCCAAATTGAAGGTGAAATTAGGGACCAGAGCTCTCAGCTTGTTTTGAGTGTTGAGTAACGCCTGTTAAAGGAGGAAAAATACACCCCAAGTTAACACTCACTTGATGACAACATTATCTTATTATTTATTTTCTTTACAGCACGAGGCGGCTCATGGGAATTACAGTCTTCATTTCTGGAAAAATTGAACACTTTGTACTTGCTTTAAGCTTTTTTCAACACTGCCTACAATTCTTAAAAACATAGATGATAGGAGTATTAAACCTGCAACAGCTCTTACATTTTAAGTAGTCCTATAGAGAGGACTACAGTGGGCTCATCGGTCAAATGACTCAGGTCATTTTTTCCCCCTCGAACACTATGCATAAGGTAAATAATCCTTGGTTTAGTGACCACCAGTTGTAGACTACTTTTCACAATGCATTCGGGTATAACATTTCCCACTACACATTTAGACAATGCTACAAAATGGCAAACTCACTATATAGTCAATTATAATGTTAGTAGTAAGTGATTTCCGACACAGCCATAGTATTTTTTTTTTCTCTCACCAACAGTGTGTGGCCTATGCACAATCAAAATTACTGGACGATACGGGAGGCAAGTAAAGTTAATGTCTGATCATACGTGGTCTCTTGTGTTACTATAGATGACGAGGCTCACTCACCTCCACATCTGAAACCTTCATACGGGTTCCCTCTTTGCCAACAAAAATATCATCCACGTCAACCAGGATGTGGCGGTCCAAGGACAAACACAGTCTCTTTCCTGTCAGGTAGGCAATGGCATCCACAAACACTAGCTTGTGAAGCCAATAGTTGAGATTGTTCCCAAATAGAACTCTTTGAATGCCATCGTGGAGCCCCAAGTCCTGGACCACTGTGGCGTGGAGGGCCCGCAGGGGGCTGGGTCCAAAATGTGCCAGTACCTCAGAGGACTTGGTGCTGGCCAGAAGCACTGGTTCATAGGTAGAGTGGTTAGACTGGAAAACGGTCCAGTCATCCCCTGGTAAAGAGCCTTGCTCAACCTGGTTGGGCTTGGTGATGTAAAGTAGAGGAGCATTGGGGTTTATGCGGTAATCCCTGAGTCCCAGATGTGAGTGCAGAAAAAGGGGGAAACCTTTGAGCTGTGCACTGAGAAGAGAGTTTTCATTAGCTTTGAAGAAGCCAATGACACCTACTCCATACTCAGCACAGTACTTGTCTAGCAAGTCACGGTTCCAAGCATCCAGATTGACATATTTCAACACATTCTCATAGATGATCAGTGTGTAGCGTCCACGGTTATGCTCTGTCAATGTGGGCATGTCACCTTTACCAGGGGCAATCTCTGTCCGGTAGTGGAAGCGGCTAGACTCTAATATGGCTACAATCTCCTGGCCCAGCTGGGAGTATATACTCTCCACAAACACCAAAACTACAGGCTGTGTCCTGGAGTTGTCCACCACCTTCACCTGTCGAAGTCGGCCCTGGCGTGACGGAAGGAAGAGTGGTGCCCTCTGGACACCTGGGCCTGCTCCGGCAGCTCCAGTACTCGCTCCAGGTGATATCCCCCCTCCTCCACCACAGTCACTGAAGGGTAAAGGGGGGGCCTCCTTGATTTTCGGGCTGTTGGAGACATAGTAAGCCAAGAAGGCCATTGATAGCAAGCAGAAGATGATCAGTGCCAGGATGAGGCGGTGAAGCTCCAGCTGGCGCACACCTCTCATTAGCTTCCACACACCTAGACTGGCACCTACCATGGTTTTGGGGGGGAGAGGCAGGAATGGGTAGCAACCAGCAGCAGTGAACAGGGATGGAGGTGAGAGAGGTGAGGGAGGAGTGATAGGAGGAGGGAATGGAGGTGGAAGATCGAGCAGTAGATACTGGCACTGAGCTGTGCTGAGGAATAGCCATTTACACTAGGTCACCATGGCCAGCATCATCCATTACCTGCCCTCCACTTCTTGCTCTGCAGCGCAACAAACAATCTCAAATGGCTGAATGAAGAGAGGGAAGGACAGATGATTACGTGATGGATGGAATGTGAAATAGAATGTCCTATATCAAATAAAGACGGAGGAATTGAAGTTGGACGAATCAAAGCTGGCACCAACGAAGATGATCTCTCTGAGGACCAGTTGGGTCCATAGTATCAGGTCCCAGTTCAGCCTGCTCGCTGCTTGGTCAGTTCTCTCTTTCAAACAGCTGTGCAGGTTTCTCTACAGGTGGATGTGTCCATCTGTGGATGCCTGTGTACTGTGTCTGCGCTGGTGGCCTGTGCTTCGGGGCTGGACCCCCTCAGGCCACCAAGCCTGGACATCCCAGAAAAAGACAGCTAGAAGATAAAGACAGGTGAAGGTGAGAAGAAAAATAAGTGAAGTAACCCCCTACACTATCAGAGAAGTAGTACATTTTCAATGAACATTCAGTCATCATAGCTGTTCTGTACAGTTCTGGCATGCCTGCAACTCATTAGCCCTTTTCACACAGAGACAACGTATTATCGCTGCAGTGACGGTTTGCCAATTCCCCGCCGTTGTTTGTTCATACAGAGCCAAGCAGCTCCGGCGTAAAGACACAACAGTGTGTAATTTACACAGAAAGCCGGCACTGCGGATCCAAAAGAGGCGTGACGGTACACGTCATGATGATGACTTCTGTGTGTTTTTTTGAACGTGTTTCCCAGGTGTCCTCCTGTTAATCTAAACATGTACCTGCTGACAGTTTATAATCATATGGATGCAGTGATCCTGACACACCATGCATCCTGGAAAGTGACAAAATTACGTTTTTTGCTCTAAATTACATAATTACATAATCACCATCAGTAAACTGGACCTTGTCTGACTCTCACTCGCAGGGAGGGAGGCTGTATTCTGGGAGAAAGTTCACTGAAGTCTCGGTCAGGATGGCTGACCGTCGTTTTTTCAAGACAGTAACTACAACAACACAGTAGTGGAAGGAGACAAACACTTGGTGAGTTCAAGTTTTTTGCCGGTGACAGACGCTGTTTCTTGGGCAGAAATGTGACGAAGAGTCGGTAGGACAGACAGGAGGACAGACACTTCTCCACGTATAACTGTGGTATTTTTTTTCCTCATAAGTTGCCAGAGACACTACCAGTCAGTTCGTTACTGTTTAGCCCTGTAACGCGATACTACTTCCAGTGGCGCATCAGAGCCGCAGCAAAATTTCCCCCTTGCCACATCTGAAACTTTCACACAGAGGAGGATGCGGAGAATTGGCGCAGGATTCCCGCACTCAAAGGGCAGTGTGAATGGGGCTAGTGAGAGGTAATGTTTGAATGTATTCTGCTAAAGGAATACTCAATAATCTAAAGAAAAGGTTTCTCCCATAGAGAAATAACTTTTTGACAAATCAGTTACTGGATAAATATCATAATAGTTCTTACCTGAAGGTACTGCAGCTCTGAAAATCTTCTAATCCAAATCTGAAAGAGCCCTGAAGGAGAGAGATACAGAAAGAGAAGGTGGAAACGGAAGAGAAAGAGAGAAAATAAACTTTAAAACATATACTTTTACAAGGACAAAAACAAATTTGCTTTAGTCAGCAAATCTA
Organism: Lagodon rhomboides; assembly: GCA_039737535.1. NCBI lineage: Eukaryota > Metazoa > Chordata > Actinopteri > Spariformes > Sparidae > Lagodon > Lagodon rhomboides. The sequence goes on from CM077796.1 coordinate 2,855,300, forward strand.
AGTAGGGTCATTCCATACCAACTCACCTAGGCCCTCCAAGTACCAAAAACCTATTATTGTACTTCAAACAATTCTTAGTGATTTTTTTTTTCAATAAAATCAACTTTCATTTTCAAAAATGATCACCACTAGTTTCCACTTTGTTTCAACCAAATTTGATTATGTGTAGTATTAACAAAGTTCTATCACATCTAAGAGGTTGTTTAGTCCATGATATATTGTTTCAGCATTAATATTGTGAGATGTGCATGTGCACATGATGTGCAAATATCTCAAACTGTCCTGCTAAAGCTTGTTTGCTGCTTGATACAAAGGGAAAATCCACACAGTTCGCATTTTCCATAACTTGTCTATAAGTGAAGTGATTTTCTGAAATTATTTTATTAATTTACTCTGATTTATGGGTTTCTGGATACACAATTTGTTGCTAGTGAGTGTCATGCAGACTCTGCAGGCACAGCGAGTTTGCCTCTGAGCTGCGTGTGCATTTTGGTCAGTGGAGGAGAATAGGCCAGGTTTCCTCTTCAGAGTGCATAATACAGTCTATATCATGTTCATCAGTTTGTTGTCTAATGTAGACCTAGTCTCAAGTGTCTGTGTCAGGAAAAGGAATAATCTAGCAGATGTGCAGTGCTTGAAGCGGGAAAAGAAACCCAGCAGTTTTGGACAGGCCATTGGTGCTCCTGATTGGCCAGGTCAACAATGTTGGCATGTGTGCATCTTAGGACACTGTGCTTAGTGTGTCATACAAACTGAGCACTTCAAGTCTGACAGAGAATAGCAGACAGGAAAATTTAGGGCCAAAGTTTAAAACATTCCTAACAAAGAAGTATTTGGAGTAAAGCTATAGAATTTTGCAAGTTCCCATGAGTTAAAATTTCTTTTCTTTCTTGAGAAAGTCAGTGACTTGAATAGCGAGAAGTTCTGAAATCTGGCTGAGTTGGAATGGAATCACCCAATAACTTCATACAGTCTGAGCAATATAAAGACTTTAAACATGAAATAAAGACAAAGCAGGCTTTGTCCCTTAAATACTTTCAAGTACAAGAAAAAGAAGTCACACTTATTTTTTGCACATCCTCCACTTTTAAATCTTGCCTGAAAACACACGTATTCTGAGTGGCTTACTCTGTATCAGACTAATCATACAACCACACTCTTGCCTACTCTCTATTGCACTATTCTCACCCCAGAAGCTCAACCCTGCCTAAACCAGTCTGATTGACTTCCTGTATGAGTGAGGACCACTGAGTCTGAATTCTGTGCCGAGCTCCTGGCACTATGGAATTGCATCTTCCTATTTAGTTATTTATCTTCATTTGACTAAAATGTTTCCTGATTTTGTTGTACTATTGCATTATCATTATTATAATTATTATTTATTAGTGTATTAAAGATTCGAACACAGTTGCCTTTACAATGACCCTGACGAAATACCCCATATAATTATGTGTGGTCCTTCAACAACCACTGTCAGACTGGTATGAATGAGAGACAAAGAATGTGTTGCCTTATAGAGTATAGTAAGCATGCATGTAAATGTGTGCACATGCATGCCTTGACCTTTTTGGCTCACAGTGCTAATTAAAGGGGCTTCCCACAGCAATTGGAGGCCATGAATACTGTGAGGCGTCACACAAACAGAACAGACAATATGACAGTCAGCAGAGGGCCCACAGCGTTTGGATTTCAATTAATGTTCTGTGTTCGTCTTAAAGCTCATTATTTGTGAGCCTGATTATGAGAGCAGACACCAGATTGAATAGCTAATGTTTGCAAAAGGCTGAGGTGATGGATAAAACTAAATTGGATGGAAGTGAGACACACACATATGCCAGCTGGACACAGATGAACTCAATGTTTCGGATAAAGAGGAGGTTAGACAAACTATTCAAAAACACATCTCTCTATCACATTTATTGTAACAGTGGTGCTCATGTAAGTGGTTAGATAAAACACATGAATTGCGTGTGTGACAACAAACTTAAAAGACATGGAAAGGACAGTCTATTACCTAATCACAGTTAGGTATTGCATTTGACTCAGGAATGTTTTAAAAAACTAAATTCAGAGCCTTCAAGACTAATTCAACATCTGAGATTGAAATGCCTGCTACCAGGAGCAATGCTTTGAAGAGTAACACTAATACGTCGCTAAAAACAAGCTTTGAGAATACACAACAAGGAGGAATGCCTGTTGTGAAAGGTAGAATGTGATTTTGTGAAACTGGATGGGGATGCATGCTCCCTCTAGCAGCAATTCAAAATCATGTGATAAAATGTAAACCAATGTAGGTCTGTTAAGGGGCCCACACACCGCCCAGACTCAAACCAATGACCAACTGCCTTCATCCGACCACTCCTTTGCCTCTCGTCTGACCCGTTCAGCAGAAAAGTTGTATTGAAACATACCGCCTCGACTACTGCCAGCTACATAGTAGTCTGTACGTTCTGCACTTGCGTGAGATGCAATAAATCTCCTAAACATTGGGTGGTGCTAGTCTTGTGCCAGTAACCCAAAACATGAAAACAGGAAATGATGGAACGCTGTGCGGACCATAGATTATCAAAAACAAAGCGCACACAGTATTGCGATCGCTTTCTTGTTTCTGTCGTGCTAATACATTGATCAGGGTTCCTACACATTTGAAATTTCAAAATTCCATACTTTTTTCAGACTCTAATTTCCAGACTTCTCGGTAAAAAAATTCAGATAATTTGTTACATTTCAGTAAATAGATGTGTATCATGTAAATAAATGATGCGATTAATCATTTGTTTCCATTAATCGGAATATGTATGCCATTATGTCACCAAATCATTTCCAGAAGATTGTAGCTAGATAATATAGCACATACAAATGAATTAAGACCAAACCCAGATAAATTCAGTGCACTGCATTTTATTTTAAGATGTACAAAATTTAACAAAATTATAAATTATAAATGAAAATAAATAACTAGAAAAGGCTTTACCTCGCTGGCATCAAATGCTTCAACATAAAACATACTTGTAAATACTGTTTGTAACTGTAAACTTGGGTACTGGCATTCATGTGGATGGGACTCAACACGATTCACCCACCAAAACACTCACAATGGCGAGGCCGCCCCCCAACAAGACAATTCGCTCTGCCATACAACAAAAACTGCTTGGGTTAGCAAGAGGAATGTGACTAAAAAGCTCAAGACGGCAACCTGTTCTCAAAACTCCCCAGATCTCAATCTGATCAATCATCTGTGAGAAGTTCCGCAACAAGTCCATTCCACAGAGGCTCAACATTGCAACCCACAAGACTCAAAACCCTTTTCACACAGAAGCCCCTTTTAGATAGAAAAGGTGGCACATTTGCAGCAAGGTAAAGGCTGCAATGTGCAATCTAAAAGGGAGGTGTAATATTCCTCCTTTTCGAAAAAGCCACCACATTTCCGCCTCTGGGGTAGGCGTAAACGTGTGATGAGACGTGAAGCACGAAGTTTGACGTGCAGAGAAGCAGGTCGAATTTGTCTTCAAAATAAGAGCTTTACATTGCACCCCATTGGAGTTTAGAACTGGGTTCTTAGCGGGGGCTTTTAATTTGAAAATAGCGACCGTTAGTAGCTTGCCGCTACAACAACAAGCGGACAACCAAGACAGCTACAGAGAGCGAGGAGACGCTAGCATCTCCCAGATCTCAGCGGCTTTGCAGTTTCTCATGTTGACGTCCGCGGATGAAGTGACGGACTGACTGCTGTGATCAGTTTCCTGGTTTTAAAACTCCGGCTGTGGGTGCGCAGCAGTGCATCTCAGCATTTGCCACGACATTGCCACATTGTCGGATTTACATAGCAAAGAAAAAACCCTCTAGAGGAAAACTCTGTGGTCAGGTGAAACACAAATTTTGTTGTTTGGACGCAATGAGCAGCAATATGTTTGGAGGTGACTTCACAAAGTCCTGACTTGAACCCTGTTGAGAACATGTGGACTACTGAAGAAATTTAGCAGGCAATTTATATTTTTGACCCACAGATTTGGTCATATTTTTAGAAGAACTATAATAAATTAATATTTGAACCACACTTCATAATTCTTTTTTGGGACAAAGTAGTATGTGTTCCACTCATTCCATCACAGAAGTAGAACTACCTCCTGGTTGTTATATGCCTCAGCTTTGAATAAGGTGAAGCTCCTAAGAATCTACAATATAGTACCTCACAATATGTAAAGCTGCAGTGACAGTTGACCAATCAAAATCTAATCAGTTCACCCTTGAGTCCAAGTGTAGGTTTGTGCTACATTTGACAAAAATCCCTCAATGCATTCTTGAAATATTTTCCTCATATGATTTAAGGTCACAGTGACCTTGACTTTTGACCTCCAAAATGTAATCAGTTCTTCCTTGAGTGGAAGTTGGCATTTATGCCAAGTGTGAAGAAACTCCCTCAAGGCGTTCTTGATATACTGCTTTCACATTACAAAATGTCACAGTGACCTTGACCTCCAAAACTGAATCAGTTCATCCTTGGTTCCAAGTGGACCTATGTACAGTACCAAATTTGAAGCAATTCCCTTCAGGCATTTTAAGATGTTGTGTTCACGAAATGTTAGGTTGCAGTGACCTTTGACCTTGGGCCACCAAAATCTAATAAGTTAATTCTTGAGGCTTGGTGTGGGTTTGTGCCAAATTTGATGAAAATCTCTTGAGATATCAGTTCATGAGGCAGTTCATGAGGCAGGAATCCCTGGAACTTAAGACTTCCTTGATACAGTATGTTCTTTAGAAGTGTATGTACACTTTTGACCACAACTGTAGCTACCATGCACAGTTTACCTGGTATTCACTCTGCCATTTCATTTTCTTAATTCTGCTGACGAGATATCGTGTTGTTTTTTTTCTTTTCTGTTTTGAGTTCAACTGTCTATTGAAGTATGTCATCAACTTTTGTTGGCCAAGAACCCAGCCCATGGTCTGAGTTGCCGGTGCATTAGTCACAAACAATGGATAACTATGTCTCTAGATAGGCACCAAAATAACCCCAACCCATTAATACATGGCAAACTACATTTGAGTAACAAGTAGGTCATCTGAAATTTGCTTCACATAGATGGCAATTAACGCAGAGCTATTACAATAGACTGTTCTTATTTTGTCCACACCCAGCATCTAAGCACTACCAAGAACATCTAGTAGTAAACTGTAATAAACACTCAGCCTACACACACATAGTATATGTGCATCATAAAAAGTCAGACAGACACAGACAGATTCACTGAAGATTAGGAAGATGCGAGGGAGGAGCAGATAATAAATGAAGTACGACAGGAGCAGTGTGGGGAGACTGTGGTCATAATGAGCATCTGCTGTTTAATGGATTGCTGAGTAGAGCTGAATACTCCCTGTGGGATCCACAAAGACCAGCAGCATTAACACTGGGGAACAGGCAATAAACTACCTGTATGGAAGATATTTTATAGCAACCTGGCCATTAGCTATAGTGAGTATCAATTTCATAATGTGTTGCTGAGCGAAATAGACAGATCCTGTAGAAAGCATTAAGTGCTCATTGAATTATCATGTTTTTCTTCCCATCAGTTTTGATATCTCTTTATTTAGCTGTAAAAACGGTCAAATGTCTCAGAGGAAAACACAATCACATAGCTTCGGCTTATGGTAAAAGTTTCATTACAACTTTAGAGGAGACACACAGCTCTGACCACTGGAAAATAGAAAAGGAGTAAGACCAATCAAAAAAAGACTTAGGTACGATTTAGGGAAAAAGGGTTTAGTATTTTGTTTTTAAAATCAAGAATCAGCTGTTCAGCCAGAAAAATAAAAGGATTAAAAGTTGAAATGAAAAACGTTGATAATGTCGTTTGAATGCAATGTTCTGCTGGGTAAACTTGGGTCCTGGCATTCATGTGGATGCCACTTTAAGATTAAAGTACACACTACAGGATGTTAGCCCTGATCTTTCACTTGCTGACAGTTTTTGGAGGTCACTGGAAAAAAAAGCCCCAGATCAGGGGTAGATTCAAGAGGTAGATGTGTGAACTGTCTTACATGATCCAAGAGCTTGGGGATGGATCTTAGGTGTGACACTGAGCCTTATCATGCATTTTTTTGTATGGAGTAAGGACAATAATACACTGTCACCGCCTGGATTTAACTAAGCAAATAGGCAAGAGCCTTCCAATAGATTTTTAATGCAGTGATGTTTATGTTTCAAGTTATTTAACCCCAACTAATAGTATGGATTGGCCATGACAGAGTCCAAACCTGAACCCCATTAAGAATCTTTGGGATGTCCGGGGAAGACTTTATGCAGTGGGCCGACTCTCCAATCATCAACACATGATCTTGGCAAAGAATTCTGGAAGTCTGGATGGAGCCCATTGCGACCATTCTAGACCATACTTGTGTTTTCACCAGCTGCGCCACGGCATATTTGAGAGTCTATGTTTGATGGAAGCAGACTGCAGCCACAGCAGAGTGTTCCAGACAGGATGTCAGACAGTAGGATGGCATAGTGCATCATGTGAATTTAAAAAAATAAAAACACCCTGCTCCGACTCAGGATCCACAGCATTTAACTACATAGCCTAGAAAACCACTGTAGACACAAAGATCAAGGAGAAATTAAATAATAAATAAAGACAATCTGAGCAAGTTAACAATATCAGGCAGTCATGACACTCCGCTTTTGAAATGCGCTCAGTGGGATATGAAGTTGCATGGAAGATGGAACATAAGACTGGTTTCAGACCAAATCCTGCAGAGTGGCGAAAACACAGGTTTTCCCATTCATTTTAATGAGGGCAGTGTGATCTGTGTGTGTCGTGTAATCACTCAGCTTGGCTTTGTGCACCAGTTTAGAACATATCCGTGGATGCCGACGATCACTAAAGGACCAACATTCTTAACCTCCTGTGGCAGAGGCATGACAGGAGATCATAAACAGAGCAGAACAGGTCAGTAGCTGGGCATGTTATTTAACGTACAGAGGGAACACGACACACATTTCTTTGTGTAGCGCTATGTTTCACTTGTGATCACTCGGTTTGGTCTTGTGCCCCAGTATAAAACACGCAAGTAATGATCTGCCTAGCATCCTGGTTGTGTACTGTTTTTCTAATCTGTTGCTAAGTCAAACCTGAAATAAAATGATGTTAAAATGATCAAATGTAAACAAGCTTTGCACTAAGGTCTTATGTGAGCTCATGATTCTGACATACACATCATGAACAGGAACATCCTCAATAATCAAACAGTTTCATTCTTGACCTGAAGAATACTCTCGCGAATTGATCCGATTCAGAAACAATCTGATTCAGAATCAATCTTCGATTCAAAACAATTCTCTATTTGAAATTGATTATCAATTGAATGAATATGGGGGGACTGTTTTCAGTCTTTTGCACCAGCCAAACCACTCACTGGTGTCCTCAATCAGCTGAAATACAATATGAAACACAACCATAAATTGAGATAAACAATATGCATCCTTTTCATTTTAAAATGTTACCAGCATTAATTTGTGAATTAATAATTTGAAAGCACATATTGTGAGGTGTGCTCTGGGGGGGGGGGGGGTGTCCATCGTTGTACAAGATGCTGAGCAGGCACCAGGTTTTTGAGGTAAAACAGACAGAGCATTGACATTTTTCTCCACCACAAAGTTCTTTAAACGCTGCAGTGGTTGGTCAGCTGGTCTCTTGTAACTGCATAATACTGCAATGCTTTTTTAGCGTGCGTGTTAACAAACAAAGTATTTAATTGATTACTTAGTTATTGACTGACTGATGCTTCGAGACAGTGTTTCTTTCTTGAACACCGTGGTCCATTTATTGTCCATTACACATGTTCTTTTTGATGTTCAAACCAAAATATTCCTCCTTTGCAACCAAAATGAAAATAACTTAAATGCCGCAACAAACTGCCTCAGCGACAGCGGTCAAGAACTATACTTCCGGGCGGAAACACCGACCCGCACAAAGGTGGGTTCCTACTTATAACATACAGTGTCAATTACAATAGTGATTGCATCACATTACATAATTCACATTATAGCAACAATATCATGGCTCCAACACACCGGCCCCTAATTGTATGGGCTACAAACAATTCAATACAAAACACTCAAAGAGCCAAATGTGCATCCCTAATTAACATGGAAATGCAACTTAACCTTTCAAGTTACACCTCTTGTACCAAAGACAGTTTAGTTACCGGTCTCTCAATAGTGTTGCTTTTGGTTTGCAGCTTGACTGAACGTACCAAGCCCTTTTTGTCAAAAAATATTTTGGGGAGAGGCCAGGAACCACGTGGAGCTGAAGAATCCATGACGACAACCACATCTTCAGCCATTAAACTCCTTTCCCTTTGGTTCCACTTCTGTCTCTCTTGCAGCAAGCTTTTTCAGTTTCTCAGCCTCTTCCTCTTCTGTGTCTCATCTGCAATAGCCTTCATATTCTTGAACTCCATCTCCAATTTTTACTTGCCCTTTGATGCTTTCTCAAAGTTAATCTTAATTATTCGAATTTCCACCTTCCAACCACCTTTTTGTTTCAGAGTTTCTTCCACAACTGCTTTTTGTCTCCCTAACTCAAGAATCAGATGAGCTCTTCAGGTGTGTGACCTTCTCTTCGATGTCTTGCCTATGCTGAGCAGCCTGATCCTCCAGCAGCTTCCTCTGATAAGCTTCATCCTCAGCTTTTCTTTTCAGTCTTTCCTTTTCTGCATCTTTAGCTTTCAGAGCAATCTCAGCTTCAGTCTTCAGATGAGTCACCTCTTTGACGGCAGCCAGTTTCTCTTTCAGTGCAGACTTATTTGGTTTCTCTACATTTGTCTCACATGTCTTGTTTCTTTAGCACCACTCGACTCCTGTTGGTTTATTTCTGTTATCTGTGACGTCTTGTTTTCTTCAGTGTGACTCCACTCTGATGTGTCCACGTTGTTGTTTGTTTGCACTGAAGCTTTTTGGGAAATGTTATTTCATTGCACTGTGTACTGTGTATATGGCTGGAATGACAAACCCTCTTGAATCTTGAATCTTAAATTGCTAGCTTTAGTTAGCTCAGCTTTTCTGACATTTTGCAGTCTGTCAATCCTTTCAGCAAGTGCTTTAACAGACAGTTTTACCACCCGCTGGCCCATCAATTGTGTTTCAGCAGAGCTGACTACATTGTCCAGTATGCCAGCAGTAAACCTGTTCTCAGCTGACATAATGTCCACATCCGCAACACACTTTTCCATTAATAGTCCAATAGTCATCAACATACAAAGTTTATTGTTCATCCGCTTCGCAACCACTGCATTGGGATTACGCAATCATGTGTGCACACAAACTTTGATGGCCATCAAACGGTGGTAGCGCTACACATACCACCTTAAGATGGATGTTGTTCACTAATTAGTGCGGCAAGAAGCACCACAGCGTTGCTCCTCTCTGGTGTCCTGCAGCAGCTGATGAACAGATGAAATGCAGCTGCCTGCAATCGGCGGCTCCGTTGGCTCCTTCATCGTCGGCTCCTTCATTGTCCCACATTCCCACAATCACCAGATGAAAAGACAATCCTCTCCAAACTCCATCGAAGCATGGTCTTCTCATTGTTCAAACAAAAGTTTTTGACTTTAATTGTAGGAGCTAAGCCAATGCTTTACTACTGAGGTCCGTCCATTCAGGCGACTTAATTGACACGCTGATTACTTCATTATTGACTGATGCTTCGAGAGAGTGTTTCTTTCTTGAACATCGTGGTCCATTTATTGTCCATTACACATGTTTTTTATGATGTTCAAACCAAAATATTCCTCCTTTGCAGACAAAATGAAAATAACTTAAATGCAGCAACAAGCTGCCTCAGCAACAGCGGTCAAAGAATATTTACCTTCTGGGCGGAAACACCTGCCTGCACAAAGGTGAGCTCTTACTTATAACATTCGGTGCCAATTACAATAGTGACATCTGATTACATAATTTACATTATAGCAACAATATTATGGCTCCAACACAGTCATTAAATAAAACAAATGCTTGCAACTGCTGCCTTTTTTGAAGATGAACTTCAAGATTCCTCTACCATGTGCGTGATAAATTGTCCGGCAGACGTGGATAGTAATGAGTTTGTTACAAGTAACCCGTGACAAGCACTTGACTAACTTTTCAGTTTTGTTGTAGCACTTTAACACTTACTTGAGAAGATTGTTAGAAAGAAAATCTCTACTTTTACTCTGTTACATTTGGAACCTTTTAATTCTCATTTTATGCACATTCATGCACACATAAGAGGCAGATGGTCAGCTGGTCCCAGGTCTCCTGGTTGCTCTGTCATCAATCCTGGAGCCACACCTCCACATGACTTTATTTAAAAGCAGCAGGAGTATGGCTTTCAAGTTGCACAAACCGCTAATATTTACGGATGAATTAACTGTGCACAGTGCAGCGAGCTGCAGTTACATGAAGCCAGTAGAACATCAGAGAACCCATTCTGACAGAGGGCTTTAAGCGTGCCTGTTGTTGTAATAAGTTTCATAATATATACAATGCTCTAGATATGGTTCAGGACTTGGGAAGGCCATACCAAAATCTCAATTCTAGCCTGATTTAGCCATTCCACTTTTGATAAGTGTTGTCTTGTTGGAACACCCAACTGCACCCAAGACCCAATCTTCTCATTGATGATTATCTTCAAATTCTTCAGGGAAAACCTAAAATCATCACCTTCTTAAGGCCTCACCTTCTCACCTCCAGACTCAATTCCTATTGCGGGTCATTGTAGTCCAACAGCTCAATTTTTGTTTAATGTAACCACAGAGTTTTCCTCCAAAAGGCTTTTTCTTAATCCCTGTGATCAGCAGCAACACAGATGATGCAAAACACACCTGACTGTAGATACTGACGGCTGTCTTCCTGCAGCTTCTAATTCATGGCAGACTTGCTTTTTGGTGGTTTCTGGTTGACTCTTGACCATCCTGACCAGTTTTCTCTCAGCAGCAGGTGATAGTTTGTGTTTTCTAACTGTGCCATGCACTTAATACTAGGCCTGCACGATTAATCGTATTTTCATCGTCATCGCGATGTGAACGCGCGCGATAAACCCATCGCAAAAGCTGGTCTGAAGTGCGATAAGTTTTGTTTACATCCGCCATACTTTCACACTCAGCGTGCTGATATTTGGCCAATCAGATGCGGCCATTGACACATGTGCAATGCATGCACACCGTTTAGCCAATCAGATGACACCCAGCTCTGCTCATGTTCCTGCGTGAAAATTAGCAGCCAGAGTAAACAGGATGGCGGAGGCAGGAGAGCAGAGCGGTGAAAATGCCGACGGAACGCTTGTGGCAAAAAGAAATAGCAGCTCCGCGATTTGGAGATACTTTGGACTTAAGCCAGAAGACAATTTACAGACCCAGGTACTGTGCAGGACCTGCAGAACAGTTGCTGCACCACCATAAAGAGCTGCACGAGCAATTTAAGGCCAGTCAGTCTCGAGTGCAAACGTCGAGCAGCAGTCAAGTAACGCGACCATCACTGCAGCAACAGTAACATGGGTAAATTAATGTTATAAGGGTTTTGTTCAATAAAAGCATGCTCAAAAATATTTTTTTCTATTTTTTTTTATTTAATTGTCATCAGCTATTAAGTGTTTAAGAGTACCTCAAAGCAGGGAATCTATTAATGCAGAAAAATCTGAAAGACACAGGAACTGTATGCAAACTTAAATATTTTCTTATTTATTGCAAGTCATATCGTCATCGCAATATTGAAGGGTGTCATCGCACATCGCACATTTTGCTCATATCGTGCAGGCCTACATAATACTTACAAAAAGTTGTCTGTACACTTGATCTTGGGACCTGTAACTGCTTTGAAATGGCTCCAAGTGCCTCAAACTTGACTGACTTGTTCAAATCAATGATGTGCTTTTTCAGATCAATGCTGAGCTCCTTAGACTTTTCCATTGTAGTGTTTGTGGCTGACTCTAATGGGTGTAACAAACAAGCCCTATTAAAATTGGACCAAAAAAGGCTCCAGCTGTTATCAATCATAATCACTCAGAAGAAGTTAGGAGGCCATGCAACAAAGAACATCAATCACCAAAATTGACCGCTCAAGTTGCTGTATTTATATTTTTGAGCCAGCAGATTTGGTCACAAATTTCAGAAGACCTATAATAAATTCATTGGAACCAAACTTCATGAATGTTTTTAATTTACAAAGTAATGTGTTCCACTCATTCCATCGCAGAAAAATGAGAGCTGTAGAGATCATTGGAGCTCAAGAATGCCATCATATATTACATGTTCTGTGTGTATGTAAACTTTTGAACACTACTGTATCAGTCATAGCGACATAAAAAAAAATGGTTTGTCTTTTTGTTTACTAGAATATTTTATGACATCCTCATTTTAAGTGTGAAAAGTAAGAATGACAACACGGAATCCTCTTACCCCAACTGAAAGCGACAAATCACAGACAACCAAGTTGTCTATTATTTAAGACACTTCATCCATATAAACAGTTTTCAATAATATAAGTGGTAAAGAAGTTTCTAATCCACACAAATACAACTAGCCAACACAGAGGTGTCAGACCAAGTTACCACAGCTCATAAAATGAATTAAAGTGTACTGACTTGCTTGGACTGGCTTTGCCTCCACTGTAACAAGATCTTCAACTCAACATTGCTGTGAATATCTGAAAAGGTAAGAAGTCAAAAGGGTTAGGGTTTAAGTTACAATGGAGTCCAAGGGCTTTATAAAAACAATAATTGGTCCAACAGAATGTTAAGTCATTTTAATGGTTTTTGCAGCCTACACATCCTTGCCAATAAGGAGATATGATCTGGTATCAATTATTACAAATAAGTTTAAAACATCAAGAAAGTGTTCTTTATTTCAATTAAGGCACTCAATACTGTTAACTATTAATACACTAATGTTGTAGAAAGATAAAATTGTTAATTTAAAAAATACATTTATTTTCCACTTTAATTTTTTCCAATTAATTTAATGATTAGTTAGATTTAGGATTAGTTCAATGCCAGTGTTTTAACAGTAAATGTTTTCAAACAGACAGCAGGGGTGTGGTTAATAGTTGAGTGTAATCCATTACCAATGCAACCAGACTGCTGTTCTAACATCATTTGTATGGATAGCGACAGCAAGGATAATAGCATGGATAGCAATAGCAGGGTATAATCAGGAATCCGGAAAATACTTTTTATACCTTTAAAGACCTTTGATAAGACCCTTTCCATACATTTTAAGACCGCAACGCCACTTTGAGTTCTAACAGGTCACATAAGCGATACTGATGACACTTACATTTACTATATATTGATTGTATAGCACAACTACACAGTCTTAGTTTGTGGTAACTCCTTATCAATACAACATAATTCAAATAGGTGGGATGGGAACAAAGCACGAGAGAAAGAACTGAGTGACCAACCCAATGCATTGTTTATTAGAAAGAAACCATTAGAAACCAGTATTTGACTAATACACAAAACAATACAACTAAAAATGAAATATATTAAACTTTTGTGAGCTTCAGGAGGGTCATGCCTTGTAGGAACTCAAAGTAGTAACACAATAATGTCAAAGTACTCCACAGCAAGTAAAAATCCTGCATTCAAAATCTTACTTAAGTAAAAGTACAGTTTTATCAGCTAAAAGTATCAAAACTCATTATGTAGTTGCCAACCTAGGGGCTGGGCCCTCCAAAGGTTTGTAAGATAAATCTGAGGGGTGCGAAAATTATCAATGGGGTACAAAGTAAGAAAAAAAGCACTGCTACACAAATTCGTATTATTTTTCAGGAACTTCAGGGGAAATGTCTAGTATCAACTCATGGTCATGCAAAGATTAAATTCAGGCAAACTTTGCCTATCTGGGTAAATGTACGGCATAAAATGTACTACCTTGGAAATTGACATTTAAGACTTTTTGAGGTCCTTCATTTTTGCTTAATTGATTTATCAACTTTCAATACTTTTATTACTTTTTTTACTTTAAGACCCTACATACACCCTGAATAGTAAGAATAATAGCATGGATAGCAAAAGCATGGATATTAACATAGATAGCAATAGAAGTCACAAACTTAAATTCTTGGGTATAAAGAGTATATTCATGGGCAAAGGAGCAAAGCAGCTGCTCAGCACTGACCAGCACTGGGAGCGAGTCCAGTGCAGACCTAGATATTCTAGAGGACTCAACACCAGAAGTCACATCAGAATCAGAATTCCTTTACTGTCCCGCAAACGGGGAAATTTCTTTATCACAGCAGCCAAAAGACAGTTATATTACAAAAGACAATAATGATAGTAAAAAATAAACAATATAATAAAAAGGTAAGAATAGAATAGACCCGTACAAACATTAGGGGTGTCACGATTCTCCAAATCCTCGATTCGATTACATTTTCGATTCTAAGGTCATGGTTCGATTCGATTCTCGATTTACATGTATTTTTTTAAAGCACAGGTTGCTATGCCATTTTATACTAGACTTTTATGCAATATAATATCTGACCTTTGTTCGCAATGAACCACACTACATTGTCAAATTTAAAACATTTATTAATAGAAAGTAACAATAACTTATATCTTTAGTCAATTGGAAATCTAAACAAAAAATAATCTGCCATCTAGTTTCTTATGTAATATATAACTGCAGTCTCCTTCACAGAAGATGACATTCAAGTTCACAACAAAACAAACAAAAAAATAAAACAGCCATGTCCATAGTCTTCTCTGAACAATTTAGTGTCTTAACAAACTACTTCCTAACAGTTGAACATATACCACACAGATAATTGTTGCAAGAGTGGCGGAGCCCCTTTCAGGAATAGGGCGGTGCGTGAGGTGTATGCTTAAAATGTGTAAGGTGTAAGTGGGCGAGCGAGAGTGAGGGAGCGTCCGTACATGTGGACAGTGAATGAATGGGAGAGGAAGGAGAAGCGAAAGCAGTAGCAGTAGTAGCGACAGCAATAAAGTGTACAATATAGGCTGCAGTTTGGCTGTGAATAAAGGCGACGGCTCCTCCAGATACAGCAAAGCTCCCTGGTATTATTTCCCGACCAGCTTAACACATGAAAGGGGTTCACCCCGAAGGGAAACAGAAACTTCGGCCCTGGAGGAAATCATCTCCCCTGTGCTTCCCGACCACGGTCCGGGAGCCGAACAGGAATGGTGTAACACCATTCTATCGTTTGACTGGCTGTAGCTAACAGGGTCCGAAATTAACTTTTTGACTCACCAGCCAAGTGGACTGGTAGATGAAAAAATCCACTGGCCAAGCATATTTTTTACCGGCCAAAATAATAAATTCCCTTTTTGTGTTGCATATACATTAATTTCCATGCATTTCATTGAGATAAAGTATTATGTTGAATACAAACCTAAAGAAGAGGCCACCGCAAAGTTGAAGTGTAATTATTTTTAATATATTGATGAATGTATTTGCTATCAACAGGAGTTCAAGCAAGAAAATCTATCTCTATGTCTGAAATTTGGCATGACGTTGACACAAGCGACGTCACGGTGGGTGTCAAGAGGAGAGGCTCAGCTTGAGCCTGAGACACACCGCGTTTGTGTGCGGCTTTAGTGTGCCAATTCTCCGCCTGCGCATTGTTGACGAACCGAACCAGCGTAAACGGATACGCCGGCCGCACGTATCGAGGGTGTGACGGTCTGACGGTCGGTTAACTACA
The DNA here is from genome assembly GCA_039737535.1 of Lagodon rhomboides. Lineage (NCBI taxonomy): Eukaryota > Metazoa > Chordata > Actinopteri > Spariformes > Sparidae > Lagodon > Lagodon rhomboides. The sequence continues at coordinate 2,871,000 of CM077796.1, forward strand.
CAGGTACTTCACTCAACTTAATACAGAGAAATGTCCCACAAAGCAACGTTACATGACCAAACGAAAGTAACGTAGTAACTGTAACTGTCTTTGGCAACTTACATGAGGAAAACAATACAGCAGATGTACGTGGAGAAGTGTCTGTCCTCCCGCCTGTGTGACCGACTCCTCATAACATTTCTGCCCGAAAAACAGCGTCTGTCACCGGCAAAAACTTTAACTCTTAAATCTCCGTGACCGTCTGAACTCCCGACCGAGACTTCAGTGAACTTTCCCCGGGAAAACAGCCACCGTGCCCGCGAGTGACAGAGTCAGACAGCGTCCAGTTTACTGATGGCGACTTTATTTATTATTTAGTTTGAAAGCTTGACTCCTTCCAAATACCGCCACATACTTTGAAAATTTGCTTACGGTAATAAGCAGCTGTCCGGTGTAAAGTGATAATCACCCTCTTATGCCACTCTGCCTCTGATTGACAGGTGTTCGTTGCTAGACAAAATGTCAGGGTCAGAGCCAATCAGAGGCAGAGTGCGGGCGGGTCTTCACACTGTATTTGTGTGTGTTTGTGTGCGTCCCAAAACGCAGTACACTTTTACGTACTATTATGGTACAAAAATTTACCCGCCAGTGTGGCGGATAACCTCCGCGATTTACTCGCCAAACATAAAATTTACCCGCCATTAGCTTGGCGGGTGTTAATTACGGACCCTGAAGTAGACTATACTGGCTTAGCTAGTAGCTAAGTTAGAGAAGGTTGACTCGCAGCACTTCAATACGTGTGTTTTTTTTCCTGTCTGACAAGCCGACTGGATGTGACAGCATCGACGATTCCTTTTTTAAATTCGAAGTTCGAGATTGATTAATTTCGGTCGATTCCGATTTAAAATCGAAATCGTGACACCCTTAATAAACATAATATTGTACAATTGAACATGTTATTATAAACAGTGTGGCAGTGTACTGTTATTTACAAATAATAAATATGGGTATTAAAAAATTGACCAGATGAGAAAAATGAGAAATGAGTTGTGTATAGAGTTTGTATTGCAGAGTAGGGCTGTGCAATTAATCGTATTTTAATCGTGATTTTGATTTTTGGGTCAAACGATCTCCAAACTAATATAATCGAGTTGAAACGATTTATTTGGCATTTGTACAGTAGGCCTAGAGATTTTCTGAAAGAGACGCGCATGCGCAATTCAGCCCCTCCCCCAAAGCATTCAATGCGGCCATGCTGACTGGATACGTGTCCGCTGCGTTACGGCTCGGCCACGGCAGTGGAGCTGATAGGTTTCACTTTAGTCTCTGTGTTAACTTCCAGCAGGTCCGCTGCGCTGCGTGTCTGCTCCGTCCCAGCTTCGGCAGTCCAGAGCCCTTCTGGCGAATCGCAGCCACGACGTAGCAAGAAGCCGAATTTAGCACATAGCAGACAGGAAGTCACGCAGCAAAACAACAACGTAACATCCGGTCACTTTTCAAAATAAAACACAAAGTGTTTTTTTTTTTGTTTTTTTAGAGAAATGCTAATAAATGCATCATGTTTCCAAACTCAAAAATAATCGTTTAAATAATCGTGATTTCAATATTGACCAAAATAATCGTGATTATGATTTTTTCCATAATCGAGCAGCCCTATTGCAGAGTGAGGTCTACTGGGAGCAGTGGCTGGTTTTAAAGTCTGACAGCAGCAGGAAGGACCTGTGGTACCTCTCCTTCACACACTTGGACCTGTGGTACCTCTCCTTCACACACTTGGACCTGTGGTACCTCTCCTTCACACACTTGGACCTGTGGTACCTCTCCTTCACACACCTGGACCTGTGATACCTCTCCTTCACACACTTGGACCTGTGATACCTCTCCTTCACACACTTGGACCTGTGGTACCTCTCCTTCACACACTTGGACCTGTGATACCTCTCCTTCACACACTTGGACCTGTGATACCTCTCCTTCACACACCTGGACCTGTGATACCTCTCCTTCACACACTTGGAGTGTATCAGTCTGTCACTGAAGGAGCTGCTCAGTGCTGTGATAGTGACCTGCAGGGGGTGGGACTCCGATGACAGCTTATCCATGATCCTGCTCTCTCCCACCACCTGCACTGGGACAAGGGGGCAGGAGAGAGCAGGGTGATGGAGAAGCCGTCATCGCTGCTGGTGAATGATTCCGCTCTGATCTGGATCATTTCCCTTTAATCCAACAAACCGAGTAGAGCCAGGCCAGCAGATGTAATGGAAAAACAGCACTGGTGAGTGCTGCGTTTAGTGAGAGGCTGACCTGACTTTAGACACAGATTTCTCTGGTTTTGAATATCACTAGAAACATTTGGGATAATGTAAAAACACAACTGATACAACATATATTAGAGGTCTTGTTGTTTTTAGACATTTTAATGCAGACATTTTACATTTTATTTCATTTAAGACATTTCATTTTATTATATCTTTAATGGTTCCCAGAAACCCTTTGACTGATGAGCTGCTGGTCGGTCTGACTTGAAGCTAAAAACTATATTCAGATAAAAAGCTAATTATCCTCAATGATAGATCGTTGTTAACAATTCACTATTAGAATCACAAGGAAGCAGACTGTGGCTGGTTTGCTGACGGTGGTACCACTGTGCTTCATTGGCCAGTCAACTTGCCTGACGTGAACCCCACAGATAAACTATGGGGTATTGTCAAGAGGAAGATTAGGGACACCAGTCCCAACAATGCAGACGAGCTGAAGGCCACTATCAAAGCAACATGGACTTCCATAACACCTCAGGAGTGCCACAGGCTGATCAACTCCATGCCACGTCGCATTGATGCAGTAATTCTTGCAAAAGGAGCCCCGAGCAAGTAAATAAATGAACATACTTTTCAGAAGTTCAACATTTCTGTATCATAAATGCTTTTTTTTGATTGCTCTTAATAATATTCTTAAATTTTGAGACACTGGATTTTTGATTTTCATGAACTCTAACCTGTAATCATCAGAATTAAAACAAAAAAAGGCTTGAAATATTTAACTTTATGTTAATATATCTAGAATATATGAAAGCATTACTTTATGAATTAAGTTACAGAAGAAAAGAGCTTTTCCATGATATTCTAATTTTTTGAGATGACGCCTCGGGATTTCCCCGGAGTCTGAAAATGTGGGGAGAGGGGCCAGAATACCCTACTAAGCCTGCTGCCACCATGACTCTACCCTGGAAAAAGAGACATGGATGGATATGGGTGGATGGATGGATGGATGGATGGATGGATGGATTACAGTGAAAGGCTGAGGATCAGTATAACCTAAAACTCTATATTTAATGTGAGCTGCCTGCCTAGTGACTGCTAAAATTATTATCAATCTATTATTAATATCATTTGACAAAATTATCTTAACTAAAGGCCCATGTATTAGCCTTTTCTTGAGATTCTAACTATATTTCACATTATTCCTATACTTGTGAATAAGACATAAGTCAAATGATGACAACTAAGCAGGTTAGGAAACTTCAGCCACATGAAAACAGGATGTGCCATCTGTTGAGTCAGACTTTGAAATCTCTTTAAAAAAAATGAAAAAAAGAACTGGTAGGTGGAGTTTAGATTTTTATTTTTTGTCAACGTACTGTTTCGAGTCATGTATGAATTTTCATAGTCAATGATTCATGCAGTTTACAGTGCCCATACCATGGTAGGAACTTGTCCTGTGATTTGCAGTATATATCTTGATGGGAGATCCAAAAGCTGGTGTCTCTGGACTGAGTGTTTCTATGGTCCCAACTTCAATAGAGTGACATGTCTACTGTCCGACAGCAGTTACATTCTCGCAGTTAAATTTTCATTCATATATCTCCCAAATCCAAATACCGAGGGTCCTGATTCAAGTTGATAAGCTTAAATGATTTTGTGAGAAAAATAAGGTGCGCCAAATTTAGAAGGGTACATCTTAATGCAATGTGTCATATTTCTTAATCAGCATTAAAGCATGTATCTACCAGATGGGACTCAGTTACAGCATAATATTTAAGGACTCTGACTGAGATTGGGGACATCCGTTTTGTTCCCAGACTTGGTTGAATCCTGCGAACATTAGTTTTTTCATCATTTGTTCTCATCTTTATACTGCAGTCATGTCAAATTTGTAGTCTTGCTCACTTATAAGCACCTCTGAGTTACAGGACTGTAGTGTGAAAACGTGACATCAATGCAAAAAAAAAAACCCAACTTTCTATTGTTTTCCGTCCCTGGGTGTCTCCTCACTTTGATGTTTCAGTTTGACTAAAGACAATCAATCCTGCAGTTCATCAGCCTGCAGGGAAACACATCCCTCAGCTGCTCTGCTCCAGCTCAATGCTGATTAACACTCATCTCCACACTGCAAGCTCCTCATTAGCAAACCACTTCACTTCAGCCTGTGTGACAGTGCCAGCCACATGGTGCTCAGAACCATTTGCTCCTCAATCCCACTTTGTAGTTAAGGGACTCTCTACCAGCAGCGCTCTGTGTAGTGGTGGTTGAGGAAAAGGAACTCTGTTGCATAATTCCAGACAATTCAGAGGGGGACTCAGCCAGTACTGACTTATTCACTCAACTTGTGCTCGCAAAGGGAGCACAGATGGTCAGCTTGGCCCTGGCAAACCCCATTTTTGTGGAAAATGTCCATCAAGCACTAGCCAAGTATTGCGCACATGTGGACGCATGCGCACACACACAAAATAGGATGAAATAAAATAGCATGTTTTTTTTTAACTAATGATTTGACTGAGGACAGAGAAATGTATCGACAAATGTAAACTTTATGCTCAGGCCAACATGTTGCTTCACAAGTGTAGAATGTGTTCTGTCCAATCTTTACTTATTTGTAATTACAAAATGAAATTGGAACCACATAATGAATCAGTAGAAACTGCATATCTAGGTGTGCTGCTTTAGCAGCTAAATATTGATTCACTCTGATTAATAGAGCCCATTCCTGATATCCTATGTAAACTGAGAGCACAAAATAAGGTTGTAGCCATTAGTGAAGATGTTTAATCTGGTCTGCTATTCAGTCATTTTCAGGGCAAGGCCACTTTTGCCTTTTGCCCAATGGCCCCAGGCTAAGGGAGCTGTTGGTCCCAGGCCAAATGAGCGGTTAGGCCCTAGCAGAGAAAGCATTCGCACTGGCTAACCCCAACTTTAGCCTAGCAGCCCTAGGCTAAAGTTGGGGTTAGCCCAATTTGGTATGCTGGCCCCGCTCCAGAGCAGGGTTAGCTCCGACTTTGTGGGGTAATCCCCCCCCCCCCCCAAAAAAAAAAAAATCAACCAAGCCTGGGGCTAAGAGGTGCCAGTGTGAAAGGGAACTAAAGATAAAAGGAGTATTAAGACAACATTTGAGAATGTTCAGCTGACCTTCAAAGTACTTGTGTGCTTTACCTGGGGGTAGGGTAGTTCTGGGCTATGCAGGTAAGGGTATGCGGTGTGAAAAGCCCTTGTATTGAAAATACAAGGCCCCAGGCTAAGGGAGCTGTTATATCAAGGTTATATCTGCTAAGGCTGAGGCAGCTAAGGAGGGAGAGGAATGAATCCCTCTTTCCAAGTCAACCGGTGTGTTGGAGATGTCTGGAGACGTTTTCAAGACATTTCATGCAGGTCCTCCTAGTCGCCGAGTTCGCTGTGCTATGGCTAGCGCAAGTCAACGGATCTTATTAGCATGGCATTAAAAACACTCATACCGACTCCACAGTGCACCTGAGGCAAATCAATTGTAACGGCAGACTATCGATGTACATATATGTGTTGATAGAATGTTTGAAATAAAATCAACCTTGCATTTTTAAGGATTTATGTCTCAGCAGCAGCAGCGTGTCATACTTCCTAGTAGGCAGCGGCGGACTGATATCACCTAGCACTTATAAGTTACCGGATGCGAGAGGACGCTGGCGTCAATATCGCCGCTTCTCAATCCGTAGCATAGCTGCTTTTTTCTGTTGGAAAAAAGAAAGCCAAGTTGTCCGTACAAACTCTGGGGCTGTGCTACTAACTTTGAAGGCTGCACACCTGAACAACTGGCTCCGTGGACTCACCTTTCTCCGCTGATCAGCTGTTAGCCTCGCCGATCAGCTGTTAGCCTAGCAACGCTAACTTTCAAACCTACATACTCAATACTCTGTGGGCTGTCCATCATTGCTCCGTTGGTCCTCCCTCCACCACAACCTCAGGGTTATTCACCGCCTGGCTCCTCTGTCGCTCTCCTCTGCTGCTGTGGTCTCCCCCGGCTCGCGGTGATGTTGGATGGTCGCTGCTCCGCCGTTGCTGGCGGAGCTGAGAACCGGGAGCAAAGTAAAATTCCGCTGCTGCTGAGAAACTAGTCCCTCAAAAAAATGGATGAAAAAAGGTTAGTTTTGTTTCAAATATTATTCTATCAACACACATGTACATCGATAGTCTGCCGTTACAATTGATTTGCCTCGGGTGCACTGTGGAGTCGGTATGAGTGTTTTTAATGCCACGCTAATAAGATCCGTTGACTTGCGCTAGCCATAGCACAGCGAACTCGGCAACTAGGAGGACCTGAATGAAATGTCTGACATCTCAAACACACCGGTTGACTTGGAAAATAGGCCTTATGTCCAAAATTCTGAACTATCCCTTTAAGTGTAACACCTTCCCACAGCAAGTCCCTCTAAGCAGGCCTGCTCACTAAAGGAGCACAGGGTAGGGGAGTGGGAATGAGCAAAGTGTCCTGCACAAACTATTCATTATAGCCTGCTTGTCATGTCTTAACATGTTCTAACACAACTTCCCACATCACCCTCCAGGTACACACTTTCCACAGAAACCCCCAATAATACCCTGAAACCACTGTTGCAGCTTACATGCTACTGCTACTACATTTTAAATATCCCAAAACCCCTCAGATGTAGCACCATTGTGTAGCGCCACAGTGCTTTGCACAGTTAGCTACCATAAGGTCATGGTTTTACAACACCTAAAAATAATCTTATCGAATACTGATTAGAAACATACATTTAACACTAAGGCTGGATTGCACCATTAAGGACTAACTTTTAAACCTGATATGATTATGGTTTAAGTCGAAATTCTGTTGCACCAACCTTTAAAACTAGCTTTAAATTAAGAAAGATTCATTCATTCATTCTTAATTCCCCCCCCCCCCCAAACCTAAATTAAACCCAGTTTAAAATGATCCATTATTAACTAGAGGTGTAGAAATGTCTCGATTATAAAGATGCATTGTGATGTGGATGTGAAAGATTAAAGATTTGCCTCACAACAATTACTAATCACGTTAGTCATTTTTACCTTACCTTTATGTCTGCAGCCATAAATAACTGTTACAGCAAGCCCAGCTAATTAGCCAAGATCCGAGGAGGCACTGTCAACTTTGCCTTCCAACTCAGACAGGTGTGTGCAGCAGAGTCAATAAATTATATTATATTATATCATATATATATATATATATATATATATATGGTGATTTAAAAATCTGTTATTCCTACATATCGCCCGATATATATATAAAAAAAATCATCCAGGAACTCGTAACAAAACATAAACAGATTTCCGTAACATTAGTTATTTGTAGTTATTTATGAGTCCTCAATGAAATAATATGATAATGCAGTTTAAAAATAAACTTGTTTGTTTTATTGTCACAACATCAAAATAGATTATAGGGTCCGTGGCGTTCTAAACATGAGTGTTGCCAACAGGGACGTTGTAGAGTTGTTCAGTTCAGCTTCATTAGCCTCCTGTTCTGTAAGACCTGATGTGGTTCGGACGTGTGACTAGACCACATATAAGCGGTGGTCGCGAAGTGCTTGACATCTCTGAGCTGCTTCTCCACCTTTACCCTACACTCTGCATACAGCTGAGGGACTGATGTTTGGCAGTGTACTCAGTATCCATGGCAGTCATTAGCTTCTTGAAGACCTGTTTTTCAACTGTGCTTATAGGCATCATATCTTTAGCGAAACAGTACGTAATTGCGTTTGTTATGTCTTTGTATCGCTTCGGTTTCTTCTCATATGGGGTATTGGCTGAAAAAGCAGGGCCAAAGTGAAGTTTGACTAGTAGAAGCAGTGGGGCTGGTCTGTTGGCTACTTGCTGGGCGGCTGACACTAGCATTATAGCGTAAACTCATGCTTTCGGAGTACTGTTTGGGACGGTACCTTTTGAGATGATGGAAGAGGTTGGTGGTCGCTGACACATTTTGCACCTAATGCTGGTCTGTCCTTTGTCAGACTTCAGGTACCCGAACTATTTCCAAATAACCAAAATGGTATGAACTTTCTTCGGTACAATTTCTTCGTCTTATTTGATATGTCAGTTTTCTCGCACTCGGTTTCGCTAGTCAGACCGCTCATTTTCTCGTGTTGGCTAGACACACAGGTGGTTGCTGTTGCTGGCCTGATGTATTGGGTTCAAATTTGGTGTTTCAGTTTTTTTTAACTTTCAAGAAATTAAAACACGTCCAGTTGCCTACGATACAGCACTTATATACATCAGTGTGTCAGTGTGCAAGCTTATCTGCTAAACATGTAATCACAGACCTCCTCTCTGATGGCTGACTCTTCATGCAACAACACAGACTGATTTGAATGTGTTTGTTTTTCTGTGCTCAGTTCGGGTTTTCATGGATGGCAACTAGGCTTTACACGATCAGGATTTTTGGGGCCGATCACCGATCACCGATCCGATCTAGACAATAAAAGTCTATTGGTCTTTATCACAGATAATATCCAATCAGTAAAATTAATTTCACTATGATTTGACCAAAAACAAATTATTTCCACGTAAATGTCTGTGGTCAAACTAATCGAGGGACTGTCTTCTCTCAGAAGGCGTGAGAATAAACAACCCGGTGCAGCTCGTTAAGTCCGGTATCACCACAGTATGTGTGTCCTGGGAGACGATAACGCGGATCAAAATGCGCCAGCAAGCGTTGGAATGCGGGGTTCTCGACAATATTAAATGGCAAGTCGGCCAGCACAATAAACTCCATCAGCTTTCTTGTACCCACCCTTGCCTTCTCGCTGTCACGGCTGTACGGCTGTACGGCTGGGCACGGTCCAAAGTTGTTTGCTGTAGCCGTTTGGGTGTCTCTTTTTCCTTTTCTGCACTCCGCTTTTTTAAATCAGCATGCTCCTCGTTATGTTCTTTCTCTAAGTGCCTAATTAAATTTGTTGTGTTATAAGCTTTTGCAGATTTACTGAAACTTACACAGGGAGCAGACAGCTTTTTTTTTTTATCGTATTTACGTGTGTGGCGCGGCGTATTCAGGTTTAGAAAACTTTATTGTCCCTCACAGAGCTCAAAACACACGTCGGTGCTGCAGTCACAGTGCAGTAATGATGATGATAACGAGACAAGCCAGCTGTAATCTTTACAAATGTCATGTCTCTATAATGTCTGTTTTTTTTTTTAATGTCATCATGACGTCATTGATCGGATCGGTGAATGAAGACTTTAGGGCCGATCACAAAAATTGAAAAAAATGTGAAATATCGGCCGATCCGATCAAGCCGATCCGATCGGCGGAAAGTCTAATGGCAACATCAGTCTGTCAAGAGCAAACAGACTTCGTACAGGAGCAAGATAACTTAAGAATAGTCTTAAAGTCATGTTCTCCAGTAAATTAATCCCCTGAACACTTTTCTTTAACATCAGGCCTGTTCTAAGATGCAGGTGCACTGAGTTCCCTAAAAACTCAGGACAATAAATCTGCAACATAAACAGATGTGAGGACAAATGGTATCCTCTGTCTCATCAGGTTAACTGGAGAATGATCCTGTTCATGTTGTATAACATCTACAAACATTTGGTGTTGGCATTCATTTCCATGTCAAATGACTCTGCAGTAGCCACAGGGGTTTATCCGCTCCAGCATGCATACACAGAGATGAGAAAGAAGTGAGATGTTTCCTTCTTAGCTACTTCCACGATCAGCTTCAGAAAAAAGATGCGTCTTATTCAGAATGATAAGTCTTTAAATAAGTTTAATGTCTTCTTGATGCAGTCTGGTGAGGTAAATGATCTGCTTCTTTCTACTGTTCTGTTTCCAGTGCATTTGTGATGAGAAATGTGACACACAAGAAATGTTTCTATTTCTAGTGGGCTTGCTTTTCTTTAAAAAACCTGCATGGCTTTAGAAATGTCCACCCCTTATACAACAACAGACAACAGTTCACCAAAAGCCTGGCAGCAACCGACCTGACTTCAACCCTGGTTGCAAAGGTTAAAGACAAACAATCTTTACTAGGATATAGCTCAGTTTGAACAGCAGAATTAACACAGTTCACATCTTGTTTGGCAAGAAACAGCAACAATGCAGAGATTAATCAAAATGAGGTGCACTGCACAGGGTTAGCACCTTGCAGCTGTGGTAACCGACATACAAATATACTCAAAATTAAAGCTGCAAACAGCTATGATCGGGCCCTCCCTGTCCACGCGCGTCGGGGCATGCTGCCGTCGGGGCATGCGGCGTACCCGGCCTCATCACCCGATTATCACCCGATGACCGTGATTGCAAAAAAGCTGGCCAAGCATACAGGTTCAACTTCAGGAATTGAACATTTTGAATACTCATAGGAGTGGGACTGATAGGACTGTAGCTGTTCTGTACACTTTATTGCTGTCGCTACTACTGCGACTCCTTTCGCTTCTCCTTCCTCTCCCATTCATTCACTGTCTGCACGTACTCACGCTCCCTCACTCTCGCCCCACTCCCACTCACACCTTACGTACTAGGGCTGAACGATATATCGTTATCGTATCTATATCTAGATATGAACATTCAAGATATTTATATCGAAAAAGCAACAATATAAACGATATAGATTTCCCCCCGCGCTCGCCCTGCATGTACAGCTCTGGGAGTCACAACAAACATCATTTTCACAATTGCCCATGAATGCACCGCTAAAGCCAGCCAACCACAAACCTTATTTCATGCTTGCTGTGGATCGACAGCTGAAGCCAACCAATGACAGACATTTGAGGGTGGGAGTAAGGGAGACGGAGACCGATGCACACACACACTACAAACACAGCGGGGAAATTAAAAAGAAAGAAAAGTGACATGAGTGCGGAATGTTTGGTGGGTCAGGATCTCAATCACAACACATCATAACAGCATCCATATGATTATAAAGTATCCCCGGGTTTAGATTGACAGGGGGACACCTGGGAAACACCTTGAATTCACGTCGGTTCATCTTTAATGCGGAGCTGCTTCGCTCTGTGTGAATCACTATCGGCGGAGAATTGGTGAACCGCCTCTGTGGAGATAATGCGTCTTCTCCTGTGTGAAAGGGGTTACTGTTTATTTTGATTTCGAACAGGTCATTACATTCGAATAAGACCCCCCCCCCCCCACATTCGAACGAATTTTCGAACTTCGAATAAAAAGTGACAGCCCTAGTACGAGTCGACGTCCACCAGAGATAAAGACATTACAGACGCTATAACATACCACATTGCAAAAGACATGGTACCCGTGTACACAGTCTTGAAATGGTTCGGATGCTGGACAAGCATTATAAAATACCATCCCGAACACATTTTATTTGTTTTTAAAGCAGAGCTGCAGTAAAATGTTTGATTTGTAATTTATTTATTTGTACTTTATGTTAATGTTGATGACTGGCAGTGAGTTCTTATAAATAAAACTGCACTTTCCACATTCTTTTGTATTATGATGTTTTTATTTTACTGAAAAATGCTTGGTTTTCACGTAGTCATATCGTATCGTAATCGAGATATCTGGCATGAATATCGAGATATGAAATTTTGTCCATATCGTTCAGCCCTATTACGTACACACACCTCACGCACCGCCCTATTCCTGAAAGCAGCTACGCCACTCTTACAACAATTATCTGTGTGCTATCTGTTCAACTGTTCGGAAATAGTTTGCTAAGACACTTAATTGTTCAGAGAGGACTATGGACATGACTGTTTTATGTTTTTGTTTGTTTTGTTGTGAACTTGAATGTCATCTTCTGTGAAGGAGACTGTAGTTACAAAAGAGAAACTAGATGGCAGGTTAATTTGTTTAAGTTTCCAATTGACTGAAGATATAAGTCATTGTTACATTATGTTGTTAATAAATGTTTTAAATTTGACAATGTAGTGTGGTTCATTGCGAACAAAGGTCAGATATTATATTGCATAAAGGTGTAGTCTAAAAATGGCATAGCAACCTGCGCTTTAAAAAAATACATGTAAAAATCGAGAATCGAATCGAACCGTGACCTTAGAATCGAAAATGTAATCGAATCGAGGATTTGGAGAATCGTGACACCCCTATATAATATATATATAAAATATATAATTGATTTACGGTGTGCGCCGCTACATTTTGTGATTGTGCTCCTAAAATTTTCAGTTAGGGACTACTGTGCTCCTAGTAAAAAAAAGTTAGTCTGGAGCCCTGCCACATCCCTTTCCACTGCTTTCATGTTGCAGAGTCCTCCCACTGCCCCCCCGAGATTCACCCCCCCCCCCATCCGATACTCGCCCCCTTGCTCCACTCTGTCCCTCTCGACTCTCCAGGTGAGAAATGAGTTGAGGAAGATGAAGGCAAAGAAGGCTACGTGTCCAGACGGGATCAGCTCCAGGCTCCTCAAGTCCTGTGCAGACCAGCTGTGCAGGACTGAAGCTGAAGCTTGGAAAAGTGCCACTGCTGTGGAAAACCTCCTGCGTGGTACCAGTACCAAAGATCCCTCACCCAAAAGACTTCAACAGCTACAGACCAGTTGCTCTCACTTCACACCTGATGAAGACCCTGGAGCGGCTGGTCCTCGTCCATCTCCGCCCCCTGGTGGGTCCTTTCATGGACCCACCCCAGTTTGCATATCAACCTGGCATCGGAGTGGATGACGCTAGGGATGGGCATGATTAATCGATAATCGATCATTGTTATCTATCTATATATAATTGTTAAGAATTATGTCGATCACGTGAATTTTTTATCGATCAAACTTTGGTATTAAATCAAGATTGTGCTGTGTAGTGTGAGTCTTGACGCAGCAATTCAGTGTGAATTTCACTGTGTGGCAGCAATGAAACATTTTACCAACCGGGGCGATATTTGACAAGAAAACAGTATACTCCGCTACCTGCGAGTTACTGTAGATTTCAAAAATAATCATGAAGAGGTCACGGTGAAGTGTGGTGTGGGACCATTTTGAATTAAAAAATAATGAAGTTCACTGCAAACACTGCAAAGCAATGGACAAGTACAACACGTCCACGACCGCAATGATGTACCATTTGAAAAACCTGCATCCGAAGCTGGTTAACGTCAGTGCGACCTGCTCTCAACCGACCATCACCTCAGTGTTAGCACGGAGGAGCTGCAATGCACCACAAGCGGAGAAAATTACCCAAGGGATTTGTAAATGGATTGAGATGGATATGCTGCCCTAAAGTATTGTTGAGGGCAAAGGTTTTCAAGACCTGATTAATTTAATTGAACCAGCATATCACATTCCGTCACAACGTACCATCACCAGACTGGTACAAACTCACTACGAAGAACTGAATCAGGAGCTGTTAAAAAAGTTGAGCACAGCTGAGAGAGTTGCTCTAACCACAGACTGCTGGACTGCTTTAACAGCTGAGAGCTACCTCACCATCACCTGCCACTCCATCAGTGATGACTGGCAAATGAACTCAGCGGTCCTGCTCACAGAAAGCCTGCCAGGCCTGCATACAGCTGACCACCTCGCTGAGAAAATGAATGAAGCTGTAGAGCAGTGGGGACGCTCTGGATTTCCGTTGCCTGCTTTGCACACACCCTCCAGTTGGCCATAAATGACGGATTTGCACTGTATCTTCATCGGGTAATATCAGCGGCTAGTAAACTCGTTAGCCACTTTAATCAACAGCACTGCAGCAACCAAAGCGCTGCAAAAGAAACAGGAGCAAATGGGCCTCGCAACTCACCGGCTTATCCAGTCGTGTAAAACGCGGTGGAACTCCGTGTGCGAGATGTTTGATCGGCTGGTGGAGCAGCAGTGGGCTGCTCCTGTCGGACCGAACCGTGACCAAGCTTCAAGATGCCAGGATCCTGGGGTTGAAGGAGGAGTACTGGCAGCTGATGGAGGACACACAGCCTGTCCTGTCAGCACTTAAATGTGCCACCACGGTTATGTCTGCAGAGAAAGACATCTCCATCTCGAACACTTATCAGCCTCATCAATATCCATCTCGAATCTCGAATATCCATCGCGAATGAATGTAAGCTAAACAATTTCACTTAGTTGACATGATTTCCACAATACATGCCTATTATCTGCGTTGTGTTGCCTATTTAGATACAGCGTTTTTTTCTGATTATTGACTTACAGGTTCAGTCTGATGAGTTTGTGTCATCCACCCCCATGATCTCATCAATGCTGGACCCTCGTCACAAGCACCTGGGCTTTCTTACACCAACACAGAAAGTGGCTGCTGATGCAAAACTGGTTGAACTCAGAGAGGCAGAGGAGACCGGCCAGACGGCTGTCCCGCAGGCTAGGGGAGAGGAGGCTGCATTGTACACGAACGAGGGGAGCGCAAACACTGGAGCTGCGGCCACCCAGGTCTCTGCTATGGCACTACACCTTGGGGAGCAATACTCCACTCAATGCGAGACTGGCATCGAAACAGAACTTCAGATCTTTCTGAGGGAGACTCCCCCACCCGTGGATTGCACCCCTACAGACTAGGGGTGGAACGGTTCATCCAAAAAATCCGTCCCGTTCGGTACGCTTGTCACGGTTCGGGGCGCGTGTGCACTAGAGATGGCTCGTTTGCGAACGAATCAGTTCGAAGGAACGACTCTTTAATGCGAACGAACTGACCTGATTCCACGTTTCACTTCTCTCTCGTTCATTCGTTCGTTCTCACAGAGTCGCTGCTGCTGACTCGCTGTGTGTCGTTCACTGTTCGGTTATCAGAGAGGTGACGAGGACTGAGAGCCAGCCAATCGTATGCTGAGTCTAGGACACTGTCTTCGAATTTTAGCCAATGAGAAACAGGAAAGCATAGCAACCGTTTCCATGAAAAAAAAACATTTTATTTTGTTCGCAGCTCATCGTTCTCGTTCAGTCAGTCAGTCACCCTTGGCTTATGATAATGGTTGACATTAACAATACCACTTTTACGTTTGAAGATTGCCTTTTACATTTGAATATCAGTGAAATGGTAAATGCATGCTGTCTTTGTATTTCTGTGTCATGCCAGATTAATAAAATATTTGAATGTCTTGTCAATCTGTCTCGTTCGTTCGTTCGTTCTCACGCATGGTGTTACACGTGAGTTGTCCTCATGCTGAAAACGTGACTTGTCGCACACGTGACTTCACTCCCCGAGACGCAAGAAGAAAGCAAAAATACATATTTTTACTGAGGAAAATGACAAAATAGTAATGCACAGTGATATGAATAAGTAACTTTAATCTGATTACTGGTTTGGAAATATTGTTATATTACTTGTTACTGAAAAAAGTGGTCAACCAAGAACGAGTGACTGACTGAACGAGAACGCCAGGAGAGGAATCATCCTCTCCTGGCGTTCTCGTTCAGTCAGTCACTCGTTCTTGGATTGCACCCAGAGTGATTATGGTGAAGATACACATTATCCACTGTCTTATGTTGTCTAAAAGTACACATAATCATGAAGTTATGTATTAGCCTTGAATTACAGCGTTATGTTGACCGTTAGCACGATGAGAACGAGGAGCTGAGAACTGTGCATTACATGATTCACTGCTAAACAACGTTGTACCGGAAACGCGACTGAACAAACGAACGAACGATATGAACGATTCTTCCTGCCGAACTGACCGACGGGAACTGAATCTCGACATCGAACGATGAAATCCACCTCTAGTGTGCACCGTTCGGTTTATGACGCGCAATGTGCGTAATTTCCACGGTCACCGGAGCTGATCGCTGCCGCTCTAATCAATGAGACCATCCCCACCGCGCACGCCACGTAACGTCTCAGCAGCGGCTCTCCGCTCTGCAGCGCTGTCAGTCTGTAGCACTTCTAGTTTTTGACGGAGCCGTTGCTAAACCGCGTGAAGCTCAACAGAGCAGATTGCACCAAACAGGAAATCCGACACAGAATCAACGTAATACACTTCCGCCCCCTTTCAAGATAAAACACAATACGCAGTTCATGTAGCCTATCACAACTTCACATCAACATTACGTCATGAGGTACGTGTTGATGTTGATGCCCTTTCCTGTAATGTGGCCATAAAAATAGGAAAGTTAAAGTATTTTGTTTGCACTAATTCAAGAGTTCCTCTTTTTACTTTATAGGATACAATGTTTGTCAGAGATAGTTAATTAATTAATAGTCAGTTCAGTGATTGCTGTTGTATTTTAGTGATTTAGTGCATTTTCATTGCAGAAGAAGGCAAACAATTGTTAATCTTTTTGCCAAATAAATATATAAACGTGTAAATGCAGCAATATCTTTCCTCTTGCTGTTTCAAAATCTCACTTCACTTTAATTTAAGATTGTTACAATGATGTGCTTAATCCCTTATCAAGCTGCCCCATTATTTCAGTTTTTGCATGATTGCATGACATGTCCTTATGTCTGATTTTTTAAAAAAAATCTAATTATTAGGCTAAAGATCTGATTCATTTTTTAGAGTGTAAAAAAAATAGAACAAAAAAAAACAACCGAACCGAACCGAAAACCGTGACCCCAAAACCGTGATATGAACCGAACCGTGGATTTTGTGAACCGTTCCACCCCTACTACAGACTGGTGGAAAGTGAATGGAATAAGGTTCCCCAGGCTGGCCAAGTTAGCGCGGAGGTACCTGTGCATCCCGGCAACGTCAGTCCCATCAGAGCGGGTGTTTTCGGCTGCTGGACTGACGGTCACCAGGCTGCGCTTGCGTCTGACCCCAGAGCATGTTAACATGCTTATATTTCTCAACAAAAATCAGTAGGCTGGTGCTGAAGTTACTGTTAGGCGTTCATCACCAACATAGCCTGTATGTGAATTACTAGTTATTTTTTATGAGGCTTTGTTAAGTAAATAATTCTTAGGTAATCTCTCCCTTACTCTCCCCCGTCTTTCTCGACTCGGTTTTAAGTTACATTTTGACAAAACCTTTCAGACCTAAGTATTATTATGTTTTTGATTAAGTTATTGTTTAGTATGATTGTTTAAAAAAAAAATTTTTTTTTGCAACAAAAGAGGGTAAATTGTGTTTAAGAGAGCCGGCTCGCAGCTGCAGCCTCTGCTGCTTTAGAGCACTGCACAACCATTGAACGTCGGGTTTAACTGAGTTGGACTGTTCTTGTTATAAAGATTTCATCGAGGAAAAACATTGCATTTGTATTTTCATTGCATTTTTAATATAAAAATTATAATGATTAATCGATAATTGATCGTTAATTTTCACGATAATCGGTCAAAGAAATTTACTCAAATGCCCATTCCTAGACAACGCCATCATCTTCCTCCTGGACAGATCATTGTCTCACCTGGTGAAGCCTGGAAGCACTGTGAGGATCATGTTCTTTGATTTCTCCAGTGCTTTCAACACCATACAGCCTGCACTTTTGGGGGACAAGCTGGAGCTCAGAGGGGTGAACCAACACCTCACATCCTGGATCCTTGACTACCTCACCAACTGGCCACAGTATGTGAGGACTCTGGACTATGTGTTGGACACAATAATCTGCAGTACAGGGGCCCCACAGGGAACAGTCCTGGCCCCTTTCCTGTTCACCGCAGACTTCTACCACCAATCACCCCACAGCCACCTACAAAAATTCTCTGATGAGTCTGTTATCGTCGGCCTCATCAGGGACGTGGACGACGGAGCCTACAGAGAACTTATTAAGGACTTTGTGGACTGGTGCCAGCAGAACCACCTCCAGCTCATCGCCAGGAAGACCAAAGAGCTGGTGGTGGATTTCCGCAGGCACAGACAACCCTGCACACAGGTGAACATCCAGGAAATGGACATTGAGATGGTGACATCTTACAAGTACCTGGGAGTTCACCTGAACAATAAGCTGGACTGGACTGATCACAGCAACATACAAGAAAGGTCAGAGCAGACTGCATCTGCTGAGGAAGCTCAGGTCCTTTGGAGTGCAGGGGGCACTCCTGACAACTTTCTATGACTCTGTGGTGGCATCAGCCCTTTTCTATGGAGTAGTCTGCTGGAGCAGCAGCATCTCAGCAGCAGACAGGAGGAGACTTGATAAACTTATCAAGTAGGCCAGCTCCATCCTGGGATGGCCTCTTGACCCAGTGCAGGTGGTGGGAGAGAGCTGGTAAATTTTCTTAACACCCATATTTATTACTTCTATCTGTGAAAAAAAATTCACTGCTGTTAATTTTGTACTATATCATGTATATTCTATTTCTGACCTTTTTAATTACATTGTTTATTTTTGCTATTGGTTTTGTCTTTTGTAATATTCTGTCGTTTGGCTGCTGGGACAAACAAATTCCCTGTTTGCGGGACATTAAAGGATTTCTGATTCTGATTTGTGATATTCACTGAAGGAGAACACAGTTATTTTTCTTGCATCAGTCAGAAAACTGCAACTTAACTCCCAACACTTTTACTCCAAGCCTCTTCAGTTGTTTCACAATAGTTAACAGTGATCCACATACACATAACATCAATAATTGGCTTCATTCATTACTCAGATTGCGTACTAATAGCAACACAGAGCGGTGAACCGAAGACAGACTAATAACTTGTAATTTGCTTTGTGTTGAAGAACAGCACTAAATTAAATGGGCATACAGAGGGGGGAAAAAATATCTAAGCTGGAGCACGGCAGCTCCAAAACAGCTCCAAGTCTGAGTTAACGTCAAATACCAAACAATACCTCAGATTTTCCCATTACATTGATGTTGTGCACCACAATGGTAAAATAAGCATAGTTGCGCATAGTGAAAGCACATGCATATCATTGTTGTCATTCAAAAGTGTACTTAAATGACGAAGAGGAAGGTCTGAAAAGCAGCAAGAAATGATTCGGAGAAAACTTTATTTTAAAAGCCAGCAGTCCTTCGTAGATTCCAGCTAGCATGCTCGTAGCTAGCTAGCTTGCTAGCTAGCTCTATAAGCAACAGTCTCACCAGACTGGCGCTAATGTTAGCATGGCTAACGTCAGCCTTCAGAGGCTCAGTGTGATACTGAAACCTGCACTTATGAACAATCCTGTGACCTGAGCACTCTGTTCTTCGTGTTTCAATCTCTCTATAAAGCTGGCATACCCATGTGTTTTCCAGCCAGTAAGAAAGGCTCCCAGTACGAACCCCAGTCCCGTAACCACTGGGATAACTGGAACCTAGAATAACGTTACGGCTAGCTGCTGAGGCTACGGCATCTACTCACAAAACTCCGAAGATAAAACGGGCTTCAACTTCAAGACAGTGTCACAAAATATGAAAGCTGTAAGTGTTTTGGGACTTACCAGCGTTCGTTCTCAATAAATAATATTCCGACAAGAGAACGGGAGGATGAGAAGCTTCAGGGTTTAGAGTTAAAAGTGAACTTCTGCACGTCGCTGCTTATTCCGCCATCTTGGATCTACTGGAACTCTGGACTCAACCAAACTATAACCGGGGAGGGTTTAAAATTTAACCCCCCAAATTATTTATCTAACGTTTGTTTTCATAGACCAAGGTCCAAATGACGACATGGTTTTCGCTGTTATCCTGGAAAGACTGAAGGAATGTCAGTGGTAATGTTGACCTACTTCGTCTCTTACCTCATATTACTGATTGGTGACCCCTGAAACCACAGTGGCTAGTAAAGTCTTTAAAAACTCGCGTGTATTTTTTTCCTCTCTCTCTCTCTCTCTCTCTCTCTCTCTCTCTCTCTCTCTCTCTCTCTCTCTCTAAATATATTCATATGTTATCATGTAAAACATTTATTTTAGTCAATGCCAAAGTTAAGTATCAATCTGTTAGATCTTTTATTTGTTATTATACATACAATAACATACAGATGTAGCCTCCTCCACACTACACACAAAGACAATGTATAAACAGATATTCAAATGTTGAAATTAGAATATAAAAAATAGAAATGGCAAAAAACACAACAAACTACATTAAGATAAGATCAGAACAGCTTAATGATTACCAGCATTGAAATTTGGTTGTTACTTGATATGCAAGCAATGGGACAGCACCTAGTTAACTAGAAAAAGTACAAGATATAAATAATAAGAGGTATATAAAACTGAACCAGATAATAGATAAATAAGACTGAACTAAACTACACATGAGTATTTGAGACAAACTAACAGGTATAATTAATAGCAGCAGAGTCAACAGTATATGTTAACAGTTTATACAAGATTAATGTATGATATGATGAAGTCATGGCACTTAGTGCTGTCTGTAACTATAGAGATGTAATTCAAATACAATAAAAAAAACAATGCGAAAATCTCTGAGCATATTACCATGGTATATGATATGATAAATTAGCTTAATTTGAAAGGTAGTAATATTGTATAGAATAAGATACATTATAGTAGAGTAGTATAGTGTAGTATAAAGTATATATGACATAAAAGAATATATGATGTTAAATAGAATATATTAAGATATATAGTGAGGTATATACACTGTGGAGGAAGAGTCTGTAACCCCTTTCACACAGAGAAGCCACATTATCGCCGCAGCGGCGGTTCGCCAATTCTATGCTGTTGGTCATTCACACAGAGCGAAGCAGCTCCGGTGTAAAGACGATCCGCTGCCTAATTCACACAGAAAGAGGCGTGACAGTACACGTCATGATGATGACGTCGGTGTGTTTTCAAGGTGTTTCCCCCGGTGTCTTCCTGTTAATTTAAACCTACTGACAGTTTATAATTATATGGATGCTGTTATAATGTGTTGTGATTGAGATCCTGACCCACCAAACATCCTGGAAAGTGACAAAGTTATGTTTTTCTCTAAATTACGTAATTACATAATCACCATCAGTAATCTGGACGCTGTCTGACTCTGTCACTTGCGGGGAGGGAGGCTGTTTTCTGGGGGGAACGTTCACTGAAGTCTCTGTGATTTATTTTCATCACAAACACTTGGTGAGTTAAAGTTTTTTGCCGGTGACAGATGCTGTTTTTCGGGCAGAAATGTGATGAAGAGTCAGTAGGACAGGCGGGAGGACAGACACTTCTCCATGTATATCTGTGGTATTTTTTTCCTCATATAAGTTGCAAAGACAATTACAGTTACTACATTACTTTTGTTTGGTCCTGTAACGTTGCTTTGTGGGACATTTCTCTTTATTTTGTTGAGTGAAGGACCTGTGTAGTTATCAGACTCTCGGATCGGCACGTCCTCAATACGTGCCGCCGGCTTATCCATTCACACTGGTTCAGTTCACCAATACTGCGCCTCTGTTACTACCTCCAGAGGCGCATCAGCGTCGGAGCGAAATTTCACCCCTCGCCGCCTCTAAGACTTTCACACAGAGGAGGAGGCGGAGAACTGATGCAGAATCCCTGCATTCAAACGGCAGGGTGAATGGGCTTGTGTGTGTCAAAAGCCACATTCACACTGCAATTTCAAGGTGGGAATCTTGTGTCGATATTCTGCCTCGCCATCTGTGTGAAAGTTACAGAGGCGGAATGGGGGGACAGTTTCGTTCCGCCTCTGATCCACCAGTGGAGGTAGTAACAGGTCTGAGTTGTGCTGCACGAATAGTCAGCACAACTCAGATAGTCAAATAGTCTTTCAAATTAGGAAGTGCCAAACCTCCTTTATCTTTTTCCAATTGTAGTGTACAATATTTTATCCGTGGTTTTTTGCCATTCCATACAAATCTAGAGATCATTTTATCCCAGATTTTGAACTTTTCTTGTGGAATCCTCAAAGGTAGACACTGAAAACAATATAGTAATCTAGAGAGAATGTTCATTTTAATTACTTCAATTCTTGAGTTGAAATCGAATCTCAGGGTCGACCATCTTTCTATGTCTCTCTCTACTAATTTCAAGATGAATCTGATCATAATTTGCTTTGTAAAGGTGAGCAAGCTGTTTTGTCAAAATCACACCAAGATAATTAATGCAATGAAGCCTTTTAAATTGGAGGGAATTTGGAGGATGTCATCCATAGCAGTATGTTGAGGTGCATTGAGGAAGTTTGAATCTAGATTTTGCATAAAATGTTGGATCTGGAAATAGCGGAAACGACTTGCGCCAGGGAGGTTGAATTTTTGAGAGAGATGACTAAAGGTAGAGAATACACTTTTGCTGTAGAGATCTTTAAATTTGGAGAGGCCAAGTCTTTTCCATAGGGCAAAGGTGTTGTCTAATCTAGGCAGGACAAAAAGATGATTATCACAGATAGGATAATTGAAATTGTGACCAAATTCGAAAAGTATTGATAACAACAGGGTTAGAGGTATAGGGTGGAGTAGACAGAGGGAGAGTCGAAGTAACCAAGGCAGGGAGGGATGTCAAAATGCATGACTCATTTTCTATTTCGCACCACGACAGCTTTGGAGCATGAAACCAGTACCGGTATATGATTTTCTGAATATTAGCTGCCCAATGATAGTGAAGCAAATTTGGTAAACCCAATCCGCCCTGGGATCAATGTCGCTGCAGAAGCCTTTTCTGTATTCTAGAGGCTTTAACCCCCCAAATGAATGATGATATAATTTTATCAGTGGACTGAAAAAAGGATTTTGGGAGAAATATAGGGAGATATTGAAAAAGATCGAGGAATTAGGGTAACGCGTTCATTTTAATACAGTTGATCTTTCCAGCTAGTGAGCGATTAATGGACCTCCAATTCTGTAAATCATTTATTAGTTTATCAATGAGGGGTGTGAAGTTTTCTTTGTATAGTTTAGGGAAAGTCCGTGTAATATTGATTCCTAAATATCTAAAGCCAAATTTAGATAGATGGAATGGCAGGTCCTTTTGTGGAATTGCAAGAGCTAGGTTGTTCACTGGGAAGCACTCGCTTTTCGTAAGGTTAGTCTTATATCCCGAAAACGATATCCCGATACCAAATCTATGCAACACCTGGCCTATGTGGGAAACACACTGCACCGGATCACACACATACAACAGTAAGTCGTCAGCATAAAGAGCCACCTTGTGTTCCCTCCCCCATCTAGAAATTCCATTTATTTCTGGGGATGATTTTAGCATGATAGACAGAGGCTCAATGGCGCACCCCTTGGGGCACCCCTGACGTGTCCCTCTTGGTAATGAAAAAAATTCAGATTGCTTCCAGTTCGCGACCACTGATGCCTTTGGTGAGGCATATAGAAGTTTAATCCAAGCAATAAAAGTTAGTCTGAAACCAAAGGCCTGTAGACATTCAAATAAATACACCCACTCCACTCTGTTGAAAGCCTTCTCTGCATCCAGGGAGATAACCACTTCCGGTACCTCCCTGGATGCAGGAGAATATATGACATTAAGAAGGCTCCGGATGTTAGAGAAGGAGTGTAGACCAGTCATGAAACCTGTTCGGGGGAGATCACCTCATCTGTAACTGATTCTAAACGCCGGGGAAGTGCCTTAGCTAAAATCTTAATGTCACTATTTAACAACGAGATGAGCCGATATGATCCACATTGTGTTCTGTCCTTCCCGGGCTTCGGTATAAGTGTTATGGATGCGTTCGTTAGCGTCTGCGGCAAGGCCCCAGTGCCCAGCGAATCATTAAACATTTCTAGAATAAGTGGCGCTAATTTGGTTGAAAATTTTTTGTAGAATTCAATTTGATATCCATCGGGGCCCGGGGCCTTGCCGCTTTGCATTGCCGATATCGCATTTGAAATGTCTGTTAGTCGAAAGGGTAGTTCTAGTTCTGCTTTATGGGTGGGACTGATAGCAGGGGCGTTTAAATTCGTAAAAAAGTTTTGCATATCGGTATCATCACTGGATGCATCCGAGGTATAGAGTTTTGAATAAAATGCCTTGAAGGTATTGTTGATTTCGAGGGGGTCTGTAGTAAGCTCTCCGTTTTCTTTTTGTATTTGAGTAATCTGTTGATCAGAAGACTTACATTTTAATTGATGCGCTAGCAGTCTACCAGTCTTTTCGTCATGTTTATAG
This sequence comes from Lagodon rhomboides, assembly GCA_039737535.1. Taxonomy (NCBI): domain Eukaryota; kingdom Metazoa; phylum Chordata; class Actinopteri; order Spariformes; family Sparidae; genus Lagodon; species Lagodon rhomboides. The sequence goes on from CM077796.1 coordinate 2,895,082, forward strand.
ACAAAGCATAGTGATTTCAGTAATATATGTTCTGTCTTTTCGGACGATAATAATTCATATTTGGTTTGAAGATCCAGCTTATTTTTATAGAGTTCCGGAGTGGGAGTGGCAGAGTATTGACGGTCTATGTCAAATATTGAACTGAGAAGTTGTTCTTGTTCTTGCTTCCTAGCTTTATTCAGGCTCTGCAGTGGGTGATTAAAACCAGCCAGAACATCACTGGCCCATTTTCAGAGCATCAGTGATATCGGTGAAGTGAGATGTCACAGAGCCCAAATGATACAATGAGATAGATACTACTATACTTTGCCATCTGGCAAAAAATACATAAATATCTGTTGCTGTCTCACCAGACTACAGAGCAGCTTCATTCCTCAGGCTTTGAGACTCCTCACTTAATGCCCCGCACTCCACTATATACTATATACCTATGTTTTTTCCTTGCACATTCCTCTGGTGACACTTTCACATATATCAATACACTTAGACAACACACTTTAAAGGTGCACTATGAAGTTTCACAGGGTTCCCGCGGGTCCTTAAAAAGTCTTAAAATGTATTAAATTAAAATCCAGGTAAGTAAGGTCTTATATGTATTAAATTTGCCGTAAATTTGCTGTAGGTATTAAATTTCCAGATGGTGCGTTTAATGCCGATGGGAAAGCACAGTGGCCCACCGTAAAACATCTATTAGTGTGTATTTGTTTGATTAACTTCGTACAAAGACCGTGTAGTAAATGAGACTCCGTGATTAACTCCACTGTTTTACAGTACATCAGTGACAGACGCTGACGTTGGGCTGCGTGTCGCCATTACGCAGTTGTCGAGGTGAGCGGTTAAACATGCAAAGATGGGGAAGTGCAAATTTAACGACAAATGGATGGAAGAGGATGTATTTAGGAGGTGGTTGGCGCCGGTTGAAAACAACAATGAGGCAATGTGCAAATTCTGCAAAAAGACTTTTTCGTTAGGGACCATGGGGCTCAAAGCCGTAGAGTCACATATGAAAGGAGGAAAGCACTAGCAGTACGTGGCAGCAGCTAGCCATAGGGGGGCCAAGCTAACCCCTGCATTGTTTGCAGCACGACCTAACGTTACAAGTTCAGACGCCACCTCTCAATCGGCTGAATGAAAAGCTTCATTTCACCGCCAGAGACCCAAAAGGCAGAGGTACTGTGTCTAAATATGCCGATTTGTGATTTTATGGGTTGCTGTTGTTCGAGTTGGGCAAATCTAGCTAACAGCTGTTAATGTCAGCTGTCACTTGTTGCCATAGCAACAGTAAACATTCACGTAAGGGCTAATGAGCTGTAAATAGAGATGCAGAATCAAGCTATGTTGTTGTAAATACAGATTAGATCTGTTGTATTTTAGCACAGAATACATGATTTTACAAGTTAGTAAACCTATAGAAAATAATTAGTCTAATTTGCAAAATTTATCCATTAAATTTATAGGCCACACACACAGAATGATTTTGTATCGGTATGTGTGTATGTATATTTAAGCAAGAAATCATTGAAATAACAAATAATAACAAAAGAATAATTGTGATTATCACAATTAAGTTGTCAGGGGTTTTGATGGATGTTTTTGATCTCTTTCTCTCTGCTAGGTAAACACAACCATTATTTATTATTTATTATTATTAGTAGTAGTAGTTGTATTAATATTATTATCATCATCATTGCACTAATGGAACCATCCCTTAATCTAATGTGGATTACTTGGCACATTGAATTGATCATTTCCTCTTCTTTTTTTTCCCCATATGTGCAGGAAGGTAAAAAAGGAGCTGAATCTGAACAACATGCTCTCACTGTCAATGGATGGGTCCAGTGTTAATTGGAAGTTTGGTGAACTCTTACAAGAGGAACACAGAGAGCAGTGTGGTAGAGCCCGACTACAAATAATTGGGAGTTGTGGCCTTCACACAATGCACAACTCGGGCTTTGATTGTGTTTACAATAAAATAAATTGAGTATTTTCTACCAAAGAAATTGTTATGACATTTTTGGGTCTTAAATTATATTTGTTGAGGTCTTAAAAAGGTCTTAAAAAGCCTTAAATTTGGCTTTTAAAATGGTGCAAGAACCCTGGTTTCAATGAAGAATGAGTTTTATGGGGGTCTCTAAATTTTCTAACCCTAACCCTAACTAACGTTTAAGGAGCAGATAAATAACAGGCCAAACAGGTGTGTTCTGAGAGAGAGACTGTTTATGTTTGCTTTTACCCTCTGTCCTGAGTGATCTGATCATAAGTGGACAGCTTCAAGCCCGTCCATTCACACCTGGCCATAAACCCATAGACATGCGCCTTGTTACCACCTGACATCTGATCTCACTTCCCCACTCTCTGCACAAATATACCTACACCTACATAACTAGGAGAAACTGTTACACAAAAATAAAATGTATTCATGTATAACATTTGCTGAAATAACAAGATGGACCAAATAATTAAGATTGTGCTCTAGACAGCGTTCACAAAGTTAAGTCCAAAGTTGAGCTCTTTTTTTTTTCAGGGAATCTGGTGATTTTCTCCACTCTCTTCTTTCTCCAAAGAAGTGGCCTATATTATTGACTTTTTACTGTTTTTGTAAGATTTGACATGTATCAATATGTTATATTCTTTAAACAACTGGTGTAAATGGTGGAATCAGTTGAAACACTGTTCAAACAGCTGCTGGGAGGTGAGACGCACTTTAGATATCATCACCCTCACCTTTTTTTTACCCTAGTTGACCTCCTCGACCTCAGTAATGTGGACGCTGGTGAACACTGCAGGCCGCTAACTATTCTGTCCTCCCGTTTATTATTTTGTTGAGGGTTATAGTTTATGCCGTGAGACCTGGCTTGTATGGTCCGTGTCTGTTAATAAAGGTACAGTGCCAAAATCCCTCTACTTCATCTCCTGCCTCGCAACTTTATTTCTGGAGCTACGCTAATAGCTTACGGCGGCTAAGCTTCTCTCCAGCCCCACGTTACAACTGGCGCCCGAACATCATCCTCTGGACCTCGCCTGGGCACGCTAAGAAGGACATTGGACCAGACCGGACCGCCTTGTGTTTTTCTCCACTGTGGGAGTTGCCGTGAGTGTGTGTTACGCCGATGCAAGTGGGCCCCGTTGGAAGCTAACTTCTGCTAAAGCTATCGTCACTGCAGTCGGGAGTATCGGTTCTCGCTTCGTGTCCACGGCGTGGGACGTGTGTGGTCCTCACGTTACCCCCCTGCCTGCCGAGTGCATTAAACCTGTTTCTGCTGACTGTCTGTACCACACTCGGCGGATTAAAGAGGACTATTAAAGCAAATATTCTTCTGTTGGATCAAGCGTGTTCAAGCCCCCCGTGGATTATGGACTATTTCACTGTCAAGTGAACTGACTTTTCTTTCTTGGACTTGGACTTTGTGAGTATCTTGGAGAACTGTGTGACTCTATGGCAAAAAAAAATTACAGGAAGACAGAAAAAGACATTGAAAGCGAAACTGGGATAAATGTATTTGAAGCTTTGAGTTGCCTGAATTGTGCCCTCCAGTAGTAGGACATTTTCAGTGATTTTTCTCATATTGCCATACCTTTTTGGTATTTAATGTGTTTACTGCACGTGTTATTCTTATGTAGTGCTGAGTGCATTCTACTAGAGCTTTTGTAACTTGATTTAAGGGAGAACAGTTATTTTACTCTTGCTCCTGGACAGCGTTAGCGCTGATTTCGTAGTGTGTGTTTGACTTAAAAGCATAAATAATGGCAACTCACCCAAATGCACAAGCTGACGACTCTGACTCCGACTCTGACACGAACCTTACCTGTCTGGCTGAGTACACTGTCCCCCACCGTACTACTGCGGGCCTCGAAGAACAGGTTCAGGATCTGCAGGCGGAGGTTGAAAGACTACGGGAGTGTCTGAGTGACACCCTGGATCTACAGCGCAGTCTGCTTAAACGGTGGGATGAAAAACACTCTGACAGTCCTGGCACCCAGCAACCCAACCCAACCCCTATGGCCACTTCGACCCCATTTACGCCTGCTGTAACCAAATCAGACCCCACATCAGATTCTGATGCTCACGGAAATCACTCAAGGTCTTTTCTGCATTCCCCGTCACTCGAGCAGAGCAACACATCCAGAGTGATCGCCGCTGCATTACATCATGCAAAGCTCGAACCCCCGGTGTTTGCTGGTGATGGTACAGTGTCCCCTGAAGACTGGTTGCAGGCTGTCAACACCTATAGATCTTCACTAAACCTGGCGGACATACAGATACTACACGAGCTGCCATGTTTCCTTGCAAAGGAGCCAGGTAAATGGTTTAAAGCTCTCAGCTCACATGTCACACATGGGCCCAATTCTGCCAGCTGTTCAAAACAGTTTTCCTGCCATCTGACCTCCAAGAGCACGTCCTGAGAGGCATTCTCGACCGTGTCCAAGCACCACATGAGCCCCTCCCAACATTCGTGGCTCACATGCTGGGTGAGTTTAATAAACTAAAGAGCCCACCACCTGAACAGGAACAGGTTGAACTGATATGTAAACATTCTTTGGAAAAATACAGAGTCGCACTGTATGGAGCCCCTATCTCCTCGGTGATGTATTTGTTACTGCGTGCACATAAACTCCATGCGGTCCTGGGGCCGAGTGGACACCAGTCTCCTCCCGCACATGTGAGGAAGACACAGAACACTGAACCCCATTGCTATAAATGCTCTCGCCCGGGGTTCACGTCTCGCACTTGCCCAACCTGCAACACTGCATCTCAGGTGCCACCTCCTCCTAAGTCACAGCCTATAACAGCTCCCTCATCCCCAGCAACTACGTCTCCAGATGTAAGTGTGCCACGGGTCGAGACAGACAACATGCCTTTTGACACCCCACCTCACTCCAGGCAGTCGGGAAACTTCAGAGGAGGGAGGACATTTCACCGAGGCAATCCTCCCTCCAGACGCTGACTGAGCCTCATCCACTTGCCTCAACCCCACAAGAACAACACATCCTGTGTCACGTTGAGGACACGGACTCCCAGGCTCCCTGGAACACACCTCTGAGAACAAAAGTGAACTTTAATGCTGTGCCTGTGGAAGCAACCTTAGACACAGGCGCTTCACTCTCTGCGGTGCACACAGATCTCATCTGTGTTAATGACTCTTATCCAAGCAGAACATGTCAGTGGACAGGTCCAACACTGAGCCTCGCTAATAATGCCCCCTGTTCCCCTGACGGTGTGACGTGGCTCCCTATTGGCTTCATGGGGAAACGCTTCTACCAACGTTTTGCCATAATCCCCAACCTGTCATCCCCTTTCATCCTAGGTATGGATTTCATGATTCGAGCCTCCCTAACTATCCACATCCCATCCAGAACCGTCTTGATGGATGGCATCCCTTGTCCTGTGGGGGATGAGGATGAGGACTGTACAGATGAATCATTCACTACAGGGGGGGCAATCATGTCGCTGGACACCTTACAAACCAGTCTCATGTCCAGAGTCGCTGAGGCAAACCTTGAGGATGGACAAAAAGCAGCGATGCTCAATCTTCTAACCCAGTTGGACAGCATGTTTGATGGTCATCTGGGCCACACTTCCTTGACTGAACACAAAATTGATACAGGAGACGCAAAGCCTATAAACCTCCCTCCTTATCGCACCTCTCCAACAAAGAAAAAAATCATTGAGGAACACATAGAGCAGATGTTGCAGGGTGGCATCATTGAGCCTTCCACGGGCCCGTGGGCGGCACCTGTCGTCATCGTCAACAGGGCTGGCTGTGACCCAAGGTTCTGTGTGGACTATAGGGGCGTCAACCAAGTCACACAAAAAGACTCGTACCCCTTACCACGTATTGACGACTCTCTTGAATTTCTGGCAAGGGGGCAGTACATCACAACACTGGACTTAGCTCGAGGATACTGGCAGGTGGCAGTTGCTGAGGAGTCACGACCAAAGACAGCCTTCATTTCACACAGTGGTCTCTTTCAGTTTCGTGTCCTCCCCTTTGGTCTTTGTAACGCCCGGGCCACATTTCAGAGACTAATGAACACTGCACTGGCTGGTCTCATCTACAAAACGTGTGCTGTGTATCTGGATGATATTGTTGTTGCTTCCCCCACCTTTGAGCAGCACCTAAAAGACCTGGAAGAGGTGCTCAAAAGACTCAAAACGGCTGGCCTCTCACTGAAGCTCAAGAAATGTCAGCTCTGTCTTCACACTGACGCCTGTGACCTTGGGCTCGGGGCTGCACTGATGCAGAAAGACTCAGATGGACGAGAGACTGTTGTGGCTTATGCAAGTCGCTCCCTTCACAAAGCCGAAAAGCCATACTCCACCCCTGAAAAAGAGTGTTTGGCTGTGATTTGGGCTCTTGAGCATTTCAGACCTTACGTAGAGGGCCTCCACATAACCATTTTCACTGACCACAACAGCCTCAGATGGCTCATGTCCCGCACAAACCCCTCTGGCCGGCTAGCCCGCTGGTCACTACAACTCCAGGACTTTGACTTCTCAATCGTGCACAAACCTGGCACTCGCAACACTGTACCAGATGCTCTATCTCGCAACCCTCTGCCCCTGACTGATGACGCTCCCATAGACCTGTTGCCTGACTACGCTGTAATCGGCAGTTTGGACCTCCGCGCTTTGCCCCCTGTACTTTTGGCAGATCGTTCGCATTTGAAACAGCTACAGAATGATGACCCAGACATTGGCCAGCTTCTCAGGGATCTGGAGGCAAGTCAACCTACTGACTCAGACAAAAACAGCCCCCCACAGTTTGTTGTTCATGACAGTCTGCTTTACTACTCTGACTCGAAAGTCAAATGTGGGTTGCATCCTCTGAAAGAACTGAAGCTTTACGCTCCCACGTCAGTCCGTGGCACCTTGCTCTCCAATTATCATGACCACCCCACTGCAGGTCATCTCGGTTTTTCTAAGACATTAGCAAGGCTGCGGTTCAGATTTTTTTGGCCCAAGATGGCAGCAGATGTCAAGCGGTATGTCATGTCCTGCTCAGTCTGTCAGCTCACTAAACCTAGCCAGAGGAGACCGGCTGGTCTCATGGTTCCCATCTCTCCCCAAAAGCCCTGGGAGTACACGGGAGTGGATTTTGTCGGCCCGTTGCCCCGAACGGCGTCTGGTAACGCCCACTTGCTGGTCTTCGTTGACTATTTCTCCAAGTGGATAGAAGTGTGTGCAGTTAGGGAAGCGACAGCGCAGGTGGCAGCAGGAAAGTTTGTCAGTGAGGTGTTTGCGAGACATGGTGCCCCAACATACCTGATCTCTGACAGAGGCTCACCGTTTGTCAGTGAGTTGTTCGAACATGTTGTTTCTACCCTGGGATCCGTGCATAAGCTCACCACGGCTTACCATCCTCAAACGAATGCCACAGAACGTGTGAACCGAACACTCAAAACTGCTATACGTGCCAATGTTGGAGACAAGCACACGACGTGGGATAAATACCTGTCACAAATCTGTTTTGCCCTGCGTACAGCCCCTCATGAAAGCACAGGCTTCAGCCCCTCCATGATGCTTTATGGGCGAGAGCTGGACACCCCACTTGACCTCATAACAAACCCTACCAGTGACGGCGTGGATGAACCTGGGGTGCCGTACCCAGAGATGCTCAGGGCCTCCCTGCAGGAAGCTCACGACCACGCCAGAGCAGCTTTTAATTACAGTCATGGAAGACAAAAGCACTATTATGACTTGAGACGCCGTCAGGCCTCCTACGCTGTTGGTGACCTTGTTAGGGTCAAAACACACACTAGGTCTGACACACAGTCCAACTTTGCAGCTAAACTGGCACCCCTGTTTGCAGGCCCGCTCCGCATCAGTCAAAAACTGGGAGATGTAAACTATAGACTGACTAGGCTGGACACCGGCGTGGATGCTGGAGTCTTTCATGTGGTTAATTTGCAACCTTTCCACACGTGGGACTCTGCTTCCCCCAGCAGACGCACTGTGCCTGTAGCTGAGGAGCAAACCGTCACCTGGGCTCTGGATGACAATGAGCCCATCACCCGGACTGGCAGCCAGACTGACCTCCCTGCTGCAGACATGTGTTTTGACGTGCATGAAGACACTGACTCTGGCCCAGTGCCAGTCATGGACTGTGACCCTGAGGACAGCTAAGCTATGAGTGTGTCTGACACGAATCCTGATAACACTGACCGATACGACCTCAGACTGAGACGTCACCCCAGAGTCACGGCAGATTGGTCGGCCAGCAGATGGACAAACTCTTATCATACGGACGGACTTGACCTGAAATAGACATTTGGTTCGTTATGTCGAGTATGTGTTGAAAAGTGACATTCAATGCAAGTTTTACAGTTCGGTGTTATAGTGATATTCTTGCATACCTCATGTTTACATTGTGTATCCTGCCTTGATGGTACAGGTTTTGCCAAAGTTCAAATTTCCTTGCAGGGTATTGTTGGGATCTATATCTCCTCGTCTTTGCAGTGTGGTTCAGGTTTTCGTAGGCCACCATAAATAACAAACACAGTTACAAACTATAAAAAACAAAAATGTGATATTTCACTGTCCTCATCCACCTGATGTGTTTCCTGGGTGTTTCTCTGTTTTGTAGTCTACTCTGTTCATTGATATGTATATCAGTAGGCTGGTCATTATGTCTTTCTCTATGTGTAACAGCTAACTTTTCATCAATTCATGTATGACAAGGTGTTAAGTGTTGCTTGGTTGCTTCGTCAGCTGTGTACGGCTGAGGACAGCCTTGTTGTTACCAGGGGGGTATATGTAACAGCCAGAGTATAACAGAGCATTACCAGTTGATGCCACACGGTGGAGCCTCCTTTTTGTTTTGTCACTTGGTATCACCCTCACCTTTTTTTTTCCCCTAGTTGACCTCCTTGACCCCAGTAATGTGGACGCTGGTGAACACTGCAGGCCGCTAACTATTCTGTCCTCCGTTTATTATTTTGTTGAGGGTTATAGTTTATGCCGTGAGACCTGGCTTGTATGGTCCGTGTCTGTTAATAAAGGTACAGTGCGAAAATCCCTCTACTTCATCTCCTGCCTCGCAACTTTATTTCTGGAGCTACGCTAATAGCTTACAGCGGCTAGCTTCTCTCCAGCCCCACGTTACAAGCCGTTCATAGTCAGACTCCACCACTACCAGACCTGGGAGCTCATCCTCGCCACACAAAAACTCTGCTACAACACAACCGGACGAAGCTTTTCATCTTTCCGGATCTGACAGCGGAGGTTCTTAACCAATGCAGGGTGTTTAATGAAGTCCGGAAGACGTGCAGGGCAGCCGGCTTCCGCTACGGCTTTCTTCACCCGGCTCGATTTCGTGTGACCGTGGGTGGTGTCACCAAGATCTTCAGCAACCCCGAGGAAGCAGAACTTTTTCTCCGTGACAAATTACCCGCCTCCTCGTCTTAAATCAACGGTCTATGGTAAATATTCTGGATTTATCCATCTTAACTTATTCTGGACTTATCCACCTTAAATATTCTGGATTTATCCATCCTAATTATTTTGGATTTATCCCGCTCAGGCTATAATCGCTCCTAACCGTAAAATATGCTGATCTTTGTATGCTTTATCTTTTTATTTTATTTTATTTTATTTTTTTTTTATCGTTTTTTCTCCTTTAGAAAGGGATGAATATGTACTTTCAATATAGTTTTTCGAGCGGAGCCTAGGAGGGAAAGGAGCAATGCTTACGCACCAATGGACACTAGGGAAGTTTGAAACAGGTTTCAGTTGGGGAAGACTGACAAGTTTAAAGGGGTGGGGGGGTAAATTGTTCAGGATATTCAAATTGTTCATGTTTTATGTTGGTGGTATAATGGTCACAGTGTCATGCTATATTAGGATGTTGACAGAGAGAAAACATGTTGGAGAGGTTATGAATGGCACGTAATATCAGCAGCAAGACACTCAATGGCACTGTTAAAATATTAAGCTGGAATGTAAAAGGCCTGGGTAATCCAGTGAAGAGGGCTAAAGTTCTTACTCATCTCAAAAAATCAAGCCCTGATGTTGTTTTATTACAAGAGACTCATGCCAAACGCTCGGTCCAGATGGTGTTACGTGCTAACTGGTTGGGCCAGATGTATCAGGCTAATTTTGGAGCTAAGGCCAGAGGAGTGGCAATTTTGTTTAGGAAGAATATACCTTGTATTCAAAATAAGACAATAGCTGACCCCAATGGTCGATTTCTAATAGTGTCTGGCTGCCTGTGTTCCACTCCAGTGACTTTTGTGAATATATATGGTCCAAATTTTGACTGCCCAGAGTTCTTTAGAGAAGTATTCAACTCCATCCCAAACATAGACCAAACAAATGTTATTGTCGGGGGGGATATGAATTGTGTTCTTGATGTGAAATTAGATAAAACAATTTCAAAATGTTTGCAACAATCAAAATCAAGACAGTGTTTAAATACAGTCCTGAAAAACTTAAACATTGTGGATATACGGAGGCTGTCGTTCCCTACTAGCAGAGAGTTTTCTTACTTCTCTCCAGTGCATAAATCTTATTCTCGAACAGATTATTTTTTCCTGGATTCTAAACTTATTCCAGCAGTGACTGATGTCACTTATCACCCCATGTTAGTTTCAGATCATAGCCCCGTTTCCTTAACCCTGAAAGTAGCAAACCTGAGCACAAGGGGCTGCAAAAATTGGCGCTTTTATGCTGCCCTACTGAAAGATGAAGTATTTTACAAACGCATGGAGGAGCACATCAAATCAAATGATAAGGGTGATGTTGATGATGCAGTCTTATGGGAAACTTTAAAGGCAGTCATGAGAGGACATATTATTTCATATACATCATGGAAGAGTAAAAAGCAGGAAGCTGTCTTGAAAGACATGGAGTCTAAATTACGTCGGCTGGAACAGTCTTACCAGTCTATTCAATCAACAGACACCTTTGGTGAGATCACCAAGTTGAAGTGTGAGTACAACACCATACTCTCTAAATGTGTATGTTCTCAAATGGTTAGCTCAAGACAGAGATTATTTGAGTTAGGCGATAAGCCACTTAGGTTGCTGGCGAGGCAACTGAGACATTCTCAGGCATCACAGGCTATACTTCAAATAAAGAACAATAGAGGACAGACTGTTACAGATCAGCAGGGAATAAATAAATGCTTTGAAGATTTTTATCGTAACCTGTATAGCTCAAAAAATACTACTAGTCAGGAGGAGATTAATGAGTTCCTGGAAAAGTGTGATCTACCCAAACTTGATCACGTTGCTGCAGCAGAGTTGGATGCCAAGATCACTCTAGATGAAGTTAAGGCAGCAATAGACCAGTTCCCAAATAATAAGGCTCCCGGGCCTGATGGGTTTGGGGCATAATTTTATAAGGCATACAGCTCACTGCTGGCACCTTTAATCCTGCATATGTTCAATCGCTCTAGGGAAGTGGGCTCCTTAACTAGCACACTGTATCAGGGCAATATTGCTTTGCTGCTAAAAAAGGACAGGGACCCCACAAACGTCTCCTCATATAGACCTGTGTCTCTTCTTCCGTTGGAAACTAAATTATTAAGCAAAATTCTAGCTAACCGTCTCAACGGTCATATCACCAGAATCATTCACCCAGATCAGACAGGGTTTATCCCTAATCGACATATATACTTTAACATGAGGAGATTATTTAACATATTATACAGTAGGCCTGCACGATATGAGCAAAATCCCTGCTTTGAGGTACTCTTAAACACTTAATAGCTGATGACAATTAAATAAAAAAAAATAGAAAAAATATTTTTAATCATGCTTTTATTGAACAAAACCCTTATAACATTAATTTACACATGTTACTGTTGGTGCAGTGATGGTCGCGTTACTTGACTGCAGCTCGACGTTTGCGCTCTAGACTGACTGGCCTTAAATTGCTCGTGCAGGTCTTTATGGTGGTGCAGCAGGTGGTGATGGAGGTTGGTGGTGTTACCTCTGGACGTTGCAACAACTGTTCTGCAGGTCCTGCACAGTACCTGGGTCTGTAAATTGTCTTCTGGCTTAAGTCCAAAGTATCTCCAAATCGCGGCGCTGCTATGTCTTTTTGCCACAAGCGTTCCGTCGGCATTTTCACCGCTCTGCTCTCCTGCCTCCGACATCCTGTTTACTCTGGCTGCTAATTTTCATGCAGGAATGTGAGCAGAGCTGGGCGTCATCTGATTGGCTAAACGGTGTGCATGCATTGCACATGTGTCAAGGGCCGCATCTGATTGGCCAAATGTCAGCACGCTGAGTGTGAAAGCATGGCGGATGTAAACAAAACTTATCGCACTTCAGACTAGCTTTTGCGATGGGTTTATCGCGCACGTTCACATCGCGATGACGATGAAAATACGATTAATCGTGCAGGCCTATTATACAGTCCTCTTCGCGACACGGAAGATGTGGTCATAATATCCCTTGATGCCAAAAAGGCTTTTGACCAGGTTGAATGGCCGTATATGCTGTCTGTATTGGTAAGATTTGGATTTGGTAATTCTTTTATTAAATGGATCAAGATTTTGTACAAGGAACCGATGGCCTCGGTAGTCACAAACCTAAATAAATCAGATCCTTTTCGGCTATATAGAGGGACACGCCAAGGGGATCCTTTGTCTCCATTTATCTTTGCTCTTGCCCTGGAGCCTTTAGCCTCCTGTATACGCTCTAGCCCTGAAATACACCCTATAACACATCTAGGAACTCAACATAAGATCTCGGCCTATGCTGATGACGTAATATTATTTATTTCAGATCCCAAAGCCTCTATATCTCCTCTGCTGTAATTAATTAATAAATTTGGTCCATTTGCAAAATACAAGATAAACTGGGGGAAGAGTGAACTAATGCCATTGTCAAATTTAGTAGATATGACGTTCCTCGAGACAACTCCATTTCGAATTGTATCGGATAAATTCACAAGTTTGGGTATTATAGTCACAAGGAAGTTGGGTCAGCTACTACGACATAACTGGAATGAGAAAATTGCTCAGTTGGAGATGGAATATACAGTTTTGGAACACTTTACCTGTATCAATGGTAGGGCGTATTAATGCCATCAAAATGGTCTTGCCAAGGTTCCCTTATATATTTCAATCTATCCCAGTTTACATCCCTCAAGATCACTTCAGAAAGCTAGATTCAATTATATCATCTTTTATTTGGTCTGGCAAAAGACCTAGGATCTCGAAGACACATCTTATTAAAAGCCGGTCTGAGGGAGGTTTCGGCCTGCCTCAATTTAAATCATATTACTTGGCTGCACATTTAAATATTTTTTCTTTCTTTTTGGCTGGGGTGTTTATCAGGCAATAACCTGGAAGAGATGCCTGCATGGTTACGAATGGAACACCTCTCCTGCCAGCGCACCTCTCTACCAGCACTCATTAATAGCCCAGTAAAGATTAAGAAGCACCTGTATAATGATAACCATATAATCTATAATTCTAGATAGATAGAAGATATGGAAGCAGGTAATAACAACTCTGAAAACACCCAAAGTTTATTTGGATCCTCCTATTTGCTATAACCATGCATTTAAACCTGCACTGGATGATGTAGTCTTCTCCAACTGGAGAGAGAAGGGTATTATCACTTTGAGAAATGTTTATATTGAGGGTCATTTGGCCTCCTCTCAGCAGTTACAGCGGGCATTCCAGCTTCCAGCTTCCCACTTTTTCCGGTTTCTACAGTTGAGACACTTTGTGAGAACTCATATTCCACAATACGTACGTAAACCTCAGCATGTAGCATCAGATGTTTTTTCTCAAATTAAACCAAATTTCCAAATTCTATGCAATCATACAGAATGTAAATAACACATTGTCGATCCCATTTAAAGAGGCTTGGGGTAGAGAGTTGAATGTGTCACAGTTCATCTCTGCCTCACCACTCTGCACCAGCCTGCTTCAATCTGCTAATCAGACGCACCCCTCTCATCAAGCCAACTCCACTCACCTGTGCTCTCTGCTCTGCTCTGGCTGTATTTAAGCTCCTGCTCCTCACTCACTCATTGCCAGATTGCTCTCGATGCTTGCACCAGACTCTCCAGCGTTTCTCTGCCTGATCTCCCGGTTCCGACCCTGCTTGCCTTCGACTATCCTGCCTCACCGATCCCCTGGAAATCACCTCAGCCTTCTGTCCCCGACTACGATCCTCGCCTGTCCCTTTCTGGATTCTGCCTGCCTGCTCCCTTGGCTATCCGGTGAATACTTGATTTCAGTTCTACTGAGTGAGTGTTACTCCCGTCTCCTCTGGAGCTCCCTGCAGTTTTGTGACTTTGATCCGAGACTGAGCTTAAAGGATATTACTGTCCCGTGTCCTGATTTGGTTCGGCTGAACCTAAATCTATCCCCACCAGATACGTTTAAAAGCCAGTGGCAGGAAGAGACTATTTTTCCCACTGCCGTTGTTTCCCGGGATTGTGCTAATAAAGTTTGTTACAAACGATATCCACCTGTCTGTGTGCTGCTATTGGGTCCAACCCTCACCCATTACAGAATGAGGAAATCTCAGATGAGATGTGGGAGAATTGTATTAAGAACATGCATGATAGCTCAATCAATGCAAGACAGAATCTGATACACTTCAAGGTAGTACATAGACTACACTATTCTCCCTCCAGGTTGCAGAAAATTTTTCCGAATGTCATCCCAATGTACTAAATGTCGTAGCAAAGAAGGAACACTGTCCCATTTATTCCTGTTATGTCATAAATTGTAACCCAGGCCCATTAACTGTTTTGTTTGGGGTGGCCAATCCGGATAGTGTGAAAAGTACGTTTGAGGCGAAGGCTATTTCCCTTTCAACATTGTTAGCCAGAAAGTTAATTTTGCAATCTTGGAAATCTGAAAAGTGTCCTACATTTGACATGTGGTTGAGAGAGCTGGGCAATGTGTTACACTTGGAGAAGATCAGATACGCTATGTCTGCTAAGGAGATGATTTTTAAAACCTTGCAACCACTCCTTGATTTAATGTGTAACTGAACTTGTGCTGATCCATCGCTGTGCCATTGCATATGTCCTAAGTCCTGTTTGTCACGTGTCTAAGACCTGTCAATCTCTTTCCTGTAGCTCCACCAACTGCTGTTTGTTTTTTTTTTTTGTTATAAAAAAAAATCAAGCCCTGCCCGTGCACGTTGTGTCTGAGCCCGGCCAGGCCCAACACATTAACTGTAATTCTGAGTCCAAGCCTGCTTTAAACCTGACAATTTTTTAATACGTGGGCTGTTATAAGATAGATATCTACCTACTTTGGTTGGCCTAGGAGTTTGCCTACTACTCTAATATATTTCAACAAGGTTTTAGAATATAGAATTTTTTTTTTTTTTTAAAAACAAAAACGGTCAGGAGGGAATGCCACAGCCGATGAGCGTAGCTGTGTACATGTACATATCAGGATGTACTGAGGAGAAACGAGATGGAGACAGGCACATGTTGAACTGTGCCTGTCACGTTCAGTAATAGTTATTTATTTAGAAATATTATAGAAACGCCTACTGTTTTTAACTGAAATTTAATTGAATCAGTTGCAAGGTCAGCTGAAGAAGACAGGTTTCTGTTGGCAGCTAATGCTAGTGCTAATGTTAGCTTGTTAGTGTCAGACTAGCACATTGTACTGAGCAGTGGAGCTGAACTGTATTTCTGAGCCTCCAGCTGTGTTTGCAGTTTGAGAAGTTGGTCTGTTTAAACCAGGGGTGTCAAACTCAAACACAGAGAGGGCCAAAATTAAAAACCAGGACTATGTCGAGGGCCAAACAGACTCAACATTTACGGGATAGGACAGGAAAAACAGGCTATTGGATGCTAGTGCAGAAGGAAAACATATTTATGTGCTAAAGCCAGATGCTTGGCACCTTTTCTTGGATGCCAGTTCATCAATGTTTGGGAGAAGACTCCTTTGTGGGTTTTTGTTAATCTTCATCACAGAGAAAAGCTGCTCACATAGGTATGTGCCTCCAAACATGCACAGCATTTGAGCAGCATGTAGATGGAGTTGAGGCATCGTTGCAGGGATGAAGCTTGGAAACTGTGCAGCACCCACAGTCATACATTGCCTTGAGTGTATTATTACACTGGAAGTCTATCAGCTCCATTCGGAGGTGTACAGGTGCTCTTTCTACATCAACTGCAAATGGATTGCTGAACAGTTCAAATTCAAATTTCTGAGCTGCAAGTCGGAAAATCGCTGCGTGAACTCTGTGCCAAGTGCGCCCAGTTTATCAGCAAATTGCGCTGTCGGGAGAGCGGTGGAAACATGTCTCGTCAGTGTTTGGCAACACGGAAAGTGACTAAAGTTTCCTTGCTGCATCTGAGTCTCCCACAGGTGCAACTTTGCTTGGAAAGCTCTCACTGCATCATACATGTCTATGATCACACGTCCTCATCCCTGAAGCTGGAGGTTTAGCGCAGTGATATGTTTCGTTATGTCGCACAAAAACGCCAGATCACATCGCCATTTTTTCGTCCCGGAGCTCTGTGGTTCCTCCCCTTTGCTTTCCAGAAACTGGCAGATTTCCTCATGCAACTCAAAAAAATCAATTAAGCACTTTGGCTCAACTTAGTCATTGCACCTCTGTGTGATAGGGCACAGTGCCATGTTCAGAATCTATTTCTTCAAGAAAAGACTGAAATTGGTGGTGATTTAAGCCTTTAGCTCTTATAAACTTAACGGTAAGTGTTACGGTGCTCGTTACATGTTCCATTTTGAGAGCTTTTTCACACAGCCCTTCCTGGTGTATGATGCAATGATAAACTGTCAGGTCACCTGCACATTTCTCCTGCTGCATCTTCTCCCGCATCCTCCACACTAATCTGTTCTTTGCACCACGCATCACAGGCGCTCCATCTATCGTCAGTCCCGTCAGTTTGTCCCAGGGCAGTTTCATTTCATTCACACATTTACATACTTCCTCAAATATGTCTTTTGCCCATGGTTGTACCATGCATTGATTTAATTCCCAGAAGTTCATCTGTAACAGTAATGTTACATGTAGATGAAGTGCATTATAGCATCTCCTAGTGGTTGTTTTAAAGAAGTTCATTTTGAGTGTATTCTTGAGAGAAGCCATTTTGCCTGGAGATCTACATAGTAAGAAGCTCCAGAACTTCCTCTGTTTAATCCTTTGCATCTGCCTGTGTTGAGCCTTGGAGAAGCCTTATTTGTAAGTTCATATTACACCCTCTATCTGTATGGATAAGTATTGATGTATATTTTGTTGTTTTATTTCACATTTGTGGAGATTTATGGTTAATTAGCGAGACACTTTTTCTGCCATGTGTAGTACAGTCATCTGGTTAATTATGTAGTACCAGGCTAGTATTTACAGTACATTTCTGCACTCTCTTTACTTTAAGAACATTTTCTTGTGTGTTTATTTTCAGTTTCACAGAGTTTTTGGAAAGCATTGTAAGAAAGCAAGTTGATGAAGACAAACAAGTAAACAGCCCTCAACTTTACTTCCACGTCTGAGTCATGATTTAACCCTTTCAGTGCCTAATACACCTGTTTAGCTATCTGTCACTGCGTGTAGAGCCACACATGCAGGGGACAGAAAAGTAACACCACAAACTCCCCCTCGGTAAAAGGCCAGGCTGACTTAGCAATTTCTTCGGCACAGCAAAACTAGCTTTCACGGCAGCCTCACTTTGTGATTTTGCTTTTGTGAACATAGTCTGCTGTGACACTAGAGTCCTTTTTAAGTCCTCTGCCTTCTGCTGTCTGTCCACGTTCTTGTATTTGTCCTGGTGTTTTGTCTCATAGTGCCATCTTATCTTATATTCTTGAAGTACAGCCACGCTAGCTCCACAAACAAGGCAAACTGGTTTACAGCTAATGGCCGCGTTTCCCAGATTCGATCGTTCTTAATGACTTAAGAAGGCCCTTAAGAAGGGTTCGGCTAAGAAGGAGCGCTAAGATAGGGGTGTTTCCCAGACGCGTTCTTAACTGCCTTCTTAAGATCCCGCCAAAGAAGCTTCTTAAGAAGCTCTTAGTGGGAGCTGTCCACCGCCGTGGTGCTGAAATATAAATCAATCGATGCCAGGCAAATCGATCACCCACCACTTTATCAGTGCTTAAGTCACCCACAGCACCCTGTGGTCGTCCCCCACCACCTCCAGGAAGCGTACCCCACTGCGTAAAAATGCAGCGCGGCAGGGAGCTGCACCTCTGGGCTGAGGGCAAAATTGCAGCGGGTTGCCCTCTGGATGTGTGGTGACACGAGCGTGACAAGGCGTTGGATCTCCTCACGGGGAAGCCGGTACTTGGACTGGACAGCCTGGTCCGACAGCACGTCGAGTGGGGAGAAGTGCTGACGCACATAAGCATTTATATAAACCGTCTGGCTTCGCGCACGCCGACGCTGTTGGTTAGCAGAGAGAATATGCTGTATTGCAGCCATGGTGTCTCACACGCGTGGACTTCAGCAACGCCTTTATATAGACTAGCAGGTGGAGACTCTGTTGATGAGGTTCCAGCTGAGTTCAGCTACACCTGTCAGTTTCCCTCATATCTGTGAAATACCACAGGGTGGTTGATGGGTTTTATAGCTACTGTAAACTCAGATGCAGATGCCGAATGTGTGTGAAAACGTAACGAGTGATAGTAATGATGATTTATTTTATTTATGTAGCTACAGGAACACATGGGCAATTTCTATATTTTTATAACGTTATTTTTCTTCTTATGCTATTATTTTTCTTGCGTCAGTGTTCTGCAGCTATGAGCGCACATTCATCATTAGGCATGGTTTTAGTATTCCTTTGAGTGTCCGATATAACTTTCCCTGATGCGGCTGCACTGTGAAGGAGAGGTATCACAGGTCCAAGTGTGTGAAGGAGAGGTACCACAGGTCCAAGTGTGTGAAGGAGAGGTACCACAGGTCCAAGTGTGTGAAGGAGAGGTACCACAGGTCCAAGTGTGTGAAGGAGAGGTACCACAGGTCCAAGTGTGTGAAGGAGAGGTACCACAGGTCCAAGTGTGTGAAGGAGAGGTACCACAGGTCCAAGTGTGTGAAGGAGAGGTACCACAGGTCCAAGTGTGTGAAGGAGAGGTATCACAGGTCCAAGTGTGTGAAGGAGAGGTACCACAGGTCCAAGTGTGTGAAGGAGAGGTATCACAGGTCCAAGTGTGTGAAGGAGAGGTACCACAGGTCCAAGTGTGTGAAGGAGAGGTACCACAGGTCCAAGTGTGTGAAGGAGAGGTACCACAGGTCCAAGTGTGTGAAGGAGAGGTACCACAGGTCCAAGTGTGTGAAGGAGAGGTACCACAGGTCCAAGTGTGTGAAGGAGAGGTACCACAGGTCCAAGTGTGTGAAGGAGAGGTACCACAGGTCCAAGTGTGTGAAGGAGAGGTACCACAGGTCCAAGTGTGTGAAGGAGAGGTACCACAGGTCCAAGTGTGTGAAGGAGAGGTACCACAGGTCCAAGTGTGTGAAGGAGAGGTATCGCATGTCCAGGTGTGTGAAGGAGAGGTACCACAGGTCTAAGTGTGTGAAGGAGAGGTATCACAGGTCCAGGTGTGTGAAGGAGAGGTACCACAGGTCCAGGTGTGTGAAGGAGAGGTACCACAGGTCCAAGTGTGTGAAGGAGAGGTATCACAGGTCCAGGTGTGTGAAGGAGAGGTATCACAGATCCAGGTGTGTGAAGGAGAGGTACCACAGGTCCAGGTGTGTGAAGGAGAGGTATCACAGGTCCAGGTGTGTGAAGGAGAGGTATCACAGATCCAGGTGTGTGAAGGAGAGGTACCACAGGTCCAGGTGTGTGAAGGAGAGGTATCACAGGTCCAGGTGTGTGAAGGAGAGGTACCACAGGTCCAAGTGTGTGAAGGAGAGGTACCACAGGTCCAAGTGTGTGAAGGAGAGGTACCACAGGTCCAAGTGTGTGAAGGAGAGGTACCGCAGGTCCAGGTGTGTGAAGGAGAGGTACCACAGGTCCAAGTGTGTGAAGGAGAGGTATCACAGGTCCAGGTGTGTGAAGGAGAGGTACCACAGGTCCAGGTGTGTGAAGGAGAGGTACCACAGGTCCAAGTGTGTGAAGGAGAGGTATCACAGGTCCAGGTGTGTGAAGGAGAGGTATCACAGATCCAGGTGTGTGAAGGAGAGGTACCACAGGTCCAAGTGTGTGAAGGAGAGGTACCACAGGTCCAGGTGTGTGAAGGAGAGGTACCACAGGTCCAAGTGTGTGAAGGAGAGGTACCACAGGTCCAGGTGTGTGAAGGAGAGGTACCACAGGTCCAAGTGTGTGAAGGAGAGGTACCACAGGTCCAAGTGTGTGAAGGAGAGGTACCACAGGTCCAGGTGTGTGAAGGAGAGGTACCACAGGTCCAAGTGTGTGAAGGAGAGGTACCACAGGTCCAAGTGTGTGAAGGAGAGGTACCACAGGTCCAAGTGTGTGAAGGAGAGGTACCACAGGTCCAAGTGTGTGAAGGAGAGGTACCACAGGTCCAAGTGTGTGAAGGAGAGGTACCACAGGTCCTTCCTGCAGCTGTCAGACTTTACAACCAGCACTGCTCCCAGTAGACTGTGCACTGTGCAATACAAACTCTATACACAACTCATTTCTCATTTTTTGTTTGCACTATCTGGACAATTTTTTAATACCCATATTTATTATTTTTAAACAGTACACTCCCACACTCTTTATAATTACATGTTCATTTTGTACAATAAGATTGAAATTCAACGGGCTCATCATATATATTCACCACCCAGGACAGGACCAGCCGTCCGCAGATACTCATCTTCCGACTGCTTTGTTACCAGGACAGGGAGAAAATTCTCAGCGGAGCCAGAGTCACCGATGCGGTGAGAAAACAGCTTGCCAACAGAGGAATGCGGCTGTTTCTGAGATATCTAGCAACCCTGAAGGTTAGACACAACGCTGCACTTTTTTGAAAGTGTGGCGGATGCAGAGGCATTTATGGTCAGGCTTGACCGGAGCCTTCGCTCGACATCCAGTGAAGCTGGCATCCCCCGCGTCTCTTTTCCCCATCATATCAGATGACGACGGACCCTCGGTGGATACTTTGCCCACTTCAACTTGACCCAAACAGTAGATTACTTAAGTTTTCATGCTGCTTACTCTCCTCTCAACTACACTAAATATCTTCTGATTTACTTCAAAGAGGTAATTTTACAGGTTTATGGCTGTACGACTGATATTTCTGACGTCTTATAAAGTTAATGTTTCTGATACCCATGCGGACTCGGACAGGAGACATCTATCAGTTAGTCAATAAGAAAGCCCTTTTTTCTTATTTTTTTATTTTCTTCTCCATCCTAAGAGACCATTCATCATCTCTTGCGGATGGATTGTTTTGATGTAATTATTCTGTGTTTGCTGCCAGAGCCTTGCCATCTATGTAGAGACTGTTATACATTTTTTTCTGAATTGCATGTTTTACATCTGAGGAGCGCTATTTTGCATAGACCTACATGTGATATCCTCCAGTTGATAAGATGGTACAAACTTGAATATGAATAACTCCTTTAATGTAATGTCGTGGAATACACAGGGCCTAAATTCTCCAGTAAAACGCACCAAATGCCTAGAATTCCTTAAACGTGAAAAGATCTCCATTGCCCTGATTCAAGAAACACATCTGAAAACGACTGATATTCATAGGTTTCAGAATAGATTTTATAAGTATGTTGCTTACTCTTCTACGACGAATAGGACAAAGGGAGTGGCTATTTTATTCAGTAGGAAGTTAGGGGTGAAGGTGGAAAATTCGGGCAATGATGACATTGGCAGACTAACTTAAGCCTGTGTTACAATTAACAATACGAAAATTTGTCTTGCATCGATATATGGCCCAAACATCCATGATCCAAATTTCTTAAGTACAATTTCTGATACTTTCTTAAACTTTCCAGGTCATCAGCTTATAGTCGGGGGTGACTTTAACCAGGTATGTGACACAAATTTAGACAAATCTGTAAATGTAAGTTCAACCCAGGACTCCCCTCGTGAGTTTAACACATTTATTTATGATCTTAATATTATTGATCCATGGCGCTTAAGGAACCCTTTAGTTAAAAATTATACTTTCTTCTCAGCCAGACAAGAATTGATTAGATGTTAATTTCTGCCTCCCTGAATCACAGTTCCACTGATGTCCTTCCTATTATAATATCAGACCATGCCCCTGTGTTATATAATTTTAGGTTCCTACTGACCCGCAGTAAAGATACACACAGGTGGCGTTTTAATACAACATTACTCCAGAATGCAGATTTTTTGAAAAAACTGAGAAATAATCTTTAAGTATTTTTAGAAATTAACTCAGAGACAGCAGCCTCACCCCAAATACTTTGGGAAACAACTAAATGCTTTATAAGGGGAGAGGCCTTGTCATTTGCCTCCCATTTGAAGGTGACCAGGAGGCGCAGGGTTACGCAATTAGAAGATGAGATACGAACTTTGGAATTCGACCTAAAGCAGCACTTTTCTGAACAAAACCATTCAGCTCTCTCGGCCCTGAAATTTGAACTAAATAATTTGCTCAAGGCTAAAGCTGAGTTTATAATTCATTGTACAAGACTCACATATTATGATCAGAGCGAAAGATCAAGCAAGCTTTTAGCTGCCAGATTAAAATAAAATGAATCCTTTTCCACGATCAGTGCAATCCAAACATCATCTGGACCTGTTACCTATGACCCAGGTGAAATAAATAATACTTTTGCAGAATTTTTTCTCGTCTATATACGGCGGACCCTGCTCCTGACTTGGCTGCCCTTAAATTGTATCTATTAGAACTTAAATTACCATCACTGACTGACAGTGATGCAGAATCCCTTGAAACACCACTAACTCTTTTAGAACTTAAAGAGGCTTTGAGCTCGATGCAAAAAGGGAAATCGCCTGGCCTTGACAGGCTGCCTCCAGAGTTGTTTTTGGAACTGTGGGATATCGTTGGGCCATTGCTTTTAAATACTCTTAACTATGCTCTAGACACTGGTTCCTGGTCAGAAGACTGGAGCCATGTGTAGGTAAATTAATTAATTGCGACCAAACAGGTTTTTTAAAGGGGAGACTTGCATCAGACAATATCCGACGCCTTTTCCATGTATTACATGTGTCAGAATCAGATACACACCCCGCAGCTATATTCAGCTTGGATGCATTAAAAGCCTTCGATCGAGTGAGCTGGACATATCTGTGGCAGGTTTTGGAGAATTTCGGATTTGGCAAAAAATTATTATCAATGATCAAAACATTATATACCAACCCTTGTGCAATTGTACAAACAAATAATATTCTGTCCAAAACATTGCCTCTGCAGCGTGGGATAAATTCCTCCTTATCCCTTTAAATGCCCCTGCAAAACACCTCACTTTTGTTGTCACATACCTTAATGTTTTTTGGGATTGTCCCTCTGTGTCTGGCCTTTGGTCCAAGGTGCATAGTTGCCTTGAAAATATCTTAGGATTTCCCATTCCTATGCATCTCCCCCTACTTCCATTCAGTGATGACTCTGTTCTTAGTGGCAATACCAGATTGGCACAGAGGAAAATTATATTTGCAGGGTTGACCTCTGCTAAGAAAACTATAATACATTCATGGTTTTCTCTGGACATCCCATTGACAAAAGAATGGCTAAATCATTTTAGAGACATTGCTCTTTTAGAAAGGTCATTGGCTGTCATACATAAAGTGCAAGCATCTACGGTGCAGGCCTGGGACGCTCTTATCTGTTCTCTGTCTGACATAACATTGCTTGCTTATATATGAGGTTAAAGTGTAACTGTGAATTAGGTCCCCCCCCCCCCTTTTTTTTGCTTACTTTATCTTTGTATGTCAGCTCATCTCCGGTCCTCTACTTCTTCTCTTTTCTTATGAGTACAATATATGTCCCCCTTTTCATTTCCATTTTTTTTGTCTCCTCTCCTTAAAAGTCTTTAGTGACAAGGCAATGGCACTATGTTCGTGATCTAATGTTTAAATAGTTCAGTAAAAAGTTTGTCACAAAAAAAAGTTCAGCCACAATACAGTACACAGTATTCATAATGATTATGTTTGCTTTGAATTTTGACAAGTGATTTCAAAACTTTATCCAACGTCTTAAATGTCACTCAAATCCTCCCTGGAAAGCTACAGGTCGTCTCTGACATGGTTCTTCTCAGATAATAGTACCTGTTTATCCACACCTCCATAGGCCATTTTTCTTTAGTGTTCTCGATGAGGTTGTGTGATCGACCTTCGCTCTCAACAGCTTAACGCCACTTTTAAACCAAAATTAGTATGTATTTCCTTTTATTTTGTGTTTTGTTTTTAAACATAACTTTATGTTTCTTCTGGAACTGATAACAGAAGTTGATAAGGAGTGAGACGTCTTACTTCTTTTCTTGTCTCTGTTAAGTGTTGCACATGCTCAGTAATGATCAGGCAGCTGATGAGGCTCTACTTGTATCTTCACTAAGGGGTCATTTTGGAAAGTGGGATTTACCAGAAAATGTCTTACCTACAGACATGGTCAAAAGTTTACATACACTTGAGTTCCAATGATTTCTACAGCGCTCATGTTTCTGTGATGAATGAGTGGAACACAAACTACTTTGTCACAGAAAACATTCAAGAAGTTTGGTTCAATAATGAATTTATTATAGGTCTTCTGAAAATGTGACCAAATCTGCTGGATAAGAAATATACATACAGTAACTTGAATGATCGATTTTGGGGATTATAGAAAATTGTGTGGATCAAGTGTTCTTTGTAGCATGGCCTCTTAACTTCCTCAGAGTGATTCTGATTGATAACAGCTGGTGACATCTCTTGGCCCATTTTAATAGGGCGTGTTTGATACACCCACTAGACTCAGCCACAAACTCTACAATGGGAAAGTCTTAGGAGCTCAGCATTGATCTGAAAGAGCTCATTATTGATTATTTATCATTATTTTAAGTCAGGAAAGTCACTTGGAGCCATTTCAAAGCAGTTACAGTTCCCAAGATCAACTGTACAGACAACTTTTTGTAAGTATAAAGTGCATGGCCCAGTTAGAAATCACAAACTATCACCTGCTGCTGAGAGAAAACTGGTCAGGATGGTCAAGACTCAACCAGAAACCACCAAAAAGCAAGTCTGCAATGAATTAGAAGCTACTGGAAGACAGCTGTCAGTATCTACAGTCAAGTGTGTTTTATATCAACATGATGTAAGCTACAGGCTGCTGTGTAAGAAAGAAGCCCTTGATCCAGACGGGGCACCTTAAAGCTCGACTGAGGTTTACTGCTCATCACACGGAGAAAGAAGAACCTTCTGGAGGAAAACTCTGTGGTCAGATGAAACAAAACGTGTTGTTTGGCCACAATGAGCAGCAATATGTTTGGACGAGAGAAGGTGAGGCCTTTAACCCAAGAACGCCACACCTGCTGTCAGGCATGGTGCTGGTAGTGTTAAGCTGTGGGGCTGTCTTGCTGGCCTCAAGAAAGTAAATGGAATAATGAAGAATGATTATCTCCAAAAATCTTAACCAAATATTAGAATTACTGCATGTATATTTTAGAGCCAGCAGATTTGGTCACATTTTCAGAAGACTGAAAATAAATTCATTACTGAAGCAAACTTTATGAATGTTTTTTGTGACAAAGTACTTTGTGTTCCACTCATTCCATCACAGAAAATGGAGCTGTAGAAATCATTGGAACTGAAGTGTCATGATTCTGGTTTTGTGTTTAGGGTTTCCTTTTTTATTTTGTAATTTTACCCTCATGTGTCGCGTGTTGCTTTTTATTTCCTCCTATTGTGTCATTTTCCCTCCTGTTTTCTTGCTGTCAACACCTGTTCTGCAGCTCCCTTTGTATCCTTTCCCTCTGTGATGGCCACAGCCGTGGCCACACAACCATAAATGTCGGTAACCCTCTGCACTCATACATTTGTTTCTATAGTTAAGTTCTGTTGTATTTTGTTCATTCACATTAAACAATTAAGTTATTAGTCTACATTGGTTTAACATTTAGTATTTAAATAAATCACACAGGGATTTTCTGTTTCATACAACACACTTTATTATTTTGACAGTACATTGGTTTTGTATTTGAAGCGTGCACATTTAGTTAGCTTTTGTACAGTCTTTGTTTGGTATAGTTTTATAATTTCTCTTCTTTTTGAGTTACCAGTGCTGCTGCTGCTGGGGATGCCAGGCAAAAGGATCCACCCCTACAAGCTCAGTCCTTTTATAGAGGAGAGTGCTGATTGGGCCAACCCAAAAGGCCGGCACACCATGGGGGGGATTTAGTACTTTACTGTTAACTTTCTTTAGACAATTAGTAATTTTAATGATTCATTTTGTTTAAGTATAGATTATGTTTATTTTAATGAGTTCATTTTCCTGATTTGTTTTGTTGGTAAATTAGCTGTTGTCTTTTGTGTTCAGTGTTTGTCAAGCCCTCTTGTGTTTGGTATGGGCTGATCACCCAGTATATAGGTTCCCTTTTGTGTTTAGTCACCAGGTCTGTTTTGTCTTCTGTTGGTTTGTTCAGTTGATGGTGGTACAGTTTTGTTAGTGTGACCTCTTTTATAGGCCCAATTCTTTATTACTTTTGTTCAGAAATTTTGTTGCTTTATACTTTGGGTAAATAAAGACCCTTTTTTTTGAAAATATTACCTGTTGTCCTCATTGCCGACTGACTCCGTCCCTCACACCCTCTTTCCTGTGTCTTCAGCTTTTTTTCACCCCCTTCCCTGTTTCGTTTGTTTCTGTCCATTTACCTCACCTGTGTTGCTCCACCTGCACCGCATCCCCTTGTTTAGTTGTGGTTATGTATAAGGTCTTGGTGCTCCCTCTCGTCTCTGTCAGTTCGTTACTGTGTTTCTCACCCGTGTTATTTCCAATGTCTTCCAGTGACTCCCGTGATATGTTTTCTGGTTATTGTTCCTGGGTTTATGTTTCTACTTAGCTCTCGTGATTACTGGTTTGAACTTTGCTTTTGATTTGTTCTTTACTCTTGGTTTGAACTTAAAAAAATAAAAGTGTCTACTACTGTATTTGGGTGTTTTGCACTTGGTTTTTTTTTTTCAGCTTTAGTTAAAGGTCACCTTTTGTTTCTTAACCCTTCTTCACACCTTTGCACATTTGTGTTTTTTGAATTTTATTTTTTACATATCTTATTCATTTCTTGTGCAAATAGCTTAAAATTACATCAGGTTGTGTATTTTTGTGTTTTCTAACTTTTTAATATTTTTCTTATTTTTAACCTATTGTACACAAAATAAACAAAATATAGCACTAACACACCTTCGCACAAAAATGTGCGCATTGAAACCTATTCAAACCACTATTTTTGATCTTGCTCTAAAAAAACAGCATATACCATGCAACTTCTTATTTGTTTCATTTGAGGCCCGAGGCCTCAAAGTTTGTGATTTTAGAGGTTTACTTGTTTATGACATCATTTACCATATATAGCAAAGGGCTCAAATACATGCTTTTTTTCCAATAGAGGGTACTTGCACTATAGCCCCTCCCTCCCCACACAAGGTCTGGGGTGGTAAGATTTATGTGGATGCGTGAGGTGTGTGTGCATGTGTGTGTGTGTGTGTGTGTTTGTGCGTGTGTGTGTAAAGATAAACATACATCTTATTGATCTGGAATTAGCCAATCGCAGGACCTTTGCGCAGCACATGAAAGTTTGCCTGCCAAGTTTGTTTACGCAGGTGCACCTGCAGGAAACTGTACATTAGGCAAGAGGGTGAGAGTTTCTCATTCGAATCGTGGAAAATGAAGCGATACACTGCTAAAGAAGCTCTTGCTCTGATCATGGAGCCTAATCTGGAGCCTGGTCCAGAGCAAATGGAATACGACTCAACTTCCAAGTCTGATACTGACACAGCTGATGAGGAAGAGGAGTACATCCCAGGTGCTGGCTCATCCTCCACCAGCTCCACAGACATCTCCGATGGTGAGGATCGGCCTGGACGGGACATGGACATCCAAAAAATGGGGAGAAACCCTCCCCTTCAACCCTCCAGGCAGAGGAGTAACCCCTGGACCTCTCCGGTACGCCTTCTCCAGAGTTCAAGAGCTGGTGGACAGTTTTGAGTTATTTTTCACCCCAGAGATCGCCGATCTAGTCCTCCACTACACCAACCTCCAGGGTAGAAGAACAATCCCTGAGTGGAAGGACCTGGATATGATTACGCTGCGCGCCTACTTTGGGCTCCTACTTCTGGCTGGCATCTACCGGTCCTGCTGTGAAGCCCCCCCCGCAGTCTGTGGAACAAGAAGACCAGGCGACACTTATTCCGGGCTACCATGTCTATCAAAACATTTGAGATGATGGGACAAGTCCTACGTTTTGATGACTGACTCTCCAGACCCCAGCGCGGGGAAAGGATAAACTGGCTGCAGTCCGGGAGCTCTGGGATCTGTGCATCCCGCAGCTCCCCATGATGTTCAATCCCTCTGATGACACCTGTGTGGATGAACAACTGGTGCCATACCGGGGACGCTGCCAGTTCCGACAGTACATGCCAAAGAAGCCAGGCAAATATGGCTTGAAATTTTGGGTGACATGTGATGTGAAAACATCGTATGCATGGAAGGTTGCCATTTACACCGGCAGATCACAAGGAGAGCCAGTGGAGCGGAACCAAGGACGCCGTGTTGTGTTGGAGATGATGGAGGGGCTGACAGGAGTCACTGTAACATGTGACAACTTTTTCTCCTCCTATGCGCTGTCAGAGGAGCTGCTATGGAGGAAGATCACCATGGTGGGCACAATGTGGAAGAACAGTACAGAGCTTCCTCCTGAGCTCCTGAGAAACCAAGGGGAGAGAGGTCTTCTCCTCTCTCTTTGCATTCTCCCGAAAGGCACACCCTGGTGTCTTACGTCCCCAAGCGTCACAAGAACGTCGTCCTGCTCAGCAGCAAGCACCGGGCACCAGAGGTTGACAGCAGAGAGAAAAAGAAGCCTCAAGTCATCTCAGACTATAACCGCTGCAAGGGAGGAGTGGACACCATGGATTTGATATGTTTATGCAATCCACACACATATTGTAACAAAATGAGCAGAAATTTTAGCAGAATGTTGAGTCTGAATTTGTGCCCAGCAGGACCACAGGAGTAATGATATTTAATAGGGTCAAATTACACATTAGATTACATTGCACACACAGAAGGGTGCTTGTATAATTCACACTTTTTTCAGATTTTTATGTGCTCTGTTTACAATTCAGCAGTTTTAATCATCTTTGTTCTGGTCCTTTTTGGTTTTTCAGATGGTTTCCACCTACAGCTGCAGGAGGAGGACCAGACGATGGCCTTTGGCCCTTTTTCACAACATCCTGGACATCAGTGGCCACAATGCCTACATCCTGTGGGTGACCATTGACCCATCGTGGAACCAGAGAAAGAACCATCGGAGGAGGCTCTTCCTGGAGGAGTTGGGGAAGCAACTAGTTGCCCCACAAATTGCCCGCAGAAAACACCTCCCACAGGCAAGGGAGGCTGCCAAGCTTGTCTTGGAAATGCAGGCTGACTCAGGTGACCCCACCACAAGCTCAACCTCCCCAACTCACATCACCCCCACCACACCCAGCCACAAACCTTCCCCCCGTGAGAGGAGGCAGTGTGCACTGTGCCCCACAAGAAGAGTGGTGTTCTGCACCTGCAAGAAGTGTGGAAACCATGTGTGCAAGGAGCATTACAGCACCATCTGCAGCTCCCGCCTGCCCTGAACTGTTCTGTATACCACTGCTATGGTACAGCATTATGTTGTTATTGTTATGCTGTAAGGTTAAACATAAACTGAAAGTTCAAAAGTATATTGATTTCTTTTTGATTTTGAATATTGAACAGCTTTATTTTGATTAGTATGCAAAGGAAGATAATAATAACTAATAAATAATAATAATAATAATAATAATAAAATATAATTATAAAACTGACAATGACGGCAACAACTTGACAAAAACTTGGCAATTGAAGGGTTAAAAGTAAAAAAAAATCAATATTTGATATGTATGTTGAGGGCAGAAGTTCCTTTACAGAATAGAAAAAAAAAGATTTTGGAAATAAGAATTCAAACTGTTTATATAGCCTGAATTTTCATGCACACATTTAGGTGCGAAGGTGTGTTAGTGCTATACTTTTTTGCAATTTGACACTGCAAAAAAATAAATGCAGCTGTTAATCTTTCACATATACTAGGCTGCCATAAAAAAAAAAAATAAAATAAAGTTTGCATCAAGTTTATTGAAAATAAATCAAAAAATCTGTTTTTTAGACACTTGGCAATTAAAGAAAATCAATGTTTAATATGTATGGTTACAGCAGAAGTTGCTTTACAAAATAATAAAAAAAAGATTTTGGAAATTATAAGAATTCATAATGTTTTTATAGCTTGAATTTTCATGCGCACATTTATGTGCGAAGGCGTGTTAGTGTAAGTTTTTCAAAGGCGCATCAGAGGGTTAATCCTGCCTGCCTACTCTGTGTTTCTGCATTTTGGTCCTCACCGTTTCACGAAGCATAACATGAAGACTCCCATAATATACATTTTCTTTATTAGTGTATGTACATTTTTGACCCCAACTGTACCTATGAAAGCAACATATTTCAGGTGACCTCTGTTAACTGCCTCCAGCACTGTGCTGCACTTTTAAAACTTGTACAGTATTTATTGCTCATGGGCCCTGTTTTATTTCACCCAACAGAACACAGACACTGAGGCCAGCAGAACAGTGTGTGTGATGTGGTGTGTGCCCTGAGGAGACACTTGACATGGTGCAGAGTCTGAGCCTGACCCAGATGACATCCATGTCCTGACCAAAATGGTTCTTTAGTGAAATGGGAGGCATTGCTTTATTTGGATACTTGATTTTTTAAAAAACATTTTTTAGACTGATGCTTAACTTAAGGTGACTTAATGCTCAAATTCACATATGAAGTCCTGCAGAGGATTTTCCCCAAAACGTCAAACCCCAGATTGTCAGATAATATATACTCCTGCCACTTACATGAATAATGAAGATGAAAAGGGATAACGTGTGTGATGATGACTTTGTTCTGGGGACATACGCTGGGGACAGAAAGAAACCACAACATATCACCATTGATAAAGTAACATGAATGCTTTTCATCTTATTTAGGACATAAGTGGTCGTACAACAACAGCCATTGTTTCTGTAATACTCATGTTTACCTTTTGTGGTCAAAATGAGTATTACAGAAACAAACACGAAAAATAAGCCTTGCTTTCCCCTTAAATAAATAGTTTTCGCACTGGGTTCCACACACGGAAAAATTGTTGGTTTCTTTTTTCACTGACCTGCAGTGTTAAACAGATCTCATGTTCTTCCTCAGCAGATGGATATACTGTACCTAGGTTGTTGTCACATGTAGCTTTAAATGCAATTAAGACTCTTTAATGGATGATTTTTAGCATTAATGTGATCATTAAACATCATACATCATTTTTGTATAGCAAAATATTGGACTAATATTATGTGTACTGACTGGGTAACCCAGAATGTTGGATGTGTTCCATTTAGTTAGTAACATATCCTTAGTTTTACAGTTGTTATTTTTGTATATATTTTTTGCATATAAATCCTCCAGACTTTGACAATCATTTACATTTGCCATTAAGTACTTCGAACACTTTCCAATAATACAAGATACCTTCATATGAAATGCTTGCATTATTTCCCTTTTATGATATAGATGACACAGATTACATATATTGTTACATATACTTTATAAAATCATGTCACATATTAAACTGTGCCACCACTAATGTGTAGCATGGCCTGTAGTGCCATAGATATAGATGTTGATACCTTTTTGGACGCTGGACCATAAGTAAACTTCGTCACCATATTAGACTGGGCAAGACTCACCTGTAAAAAAAATAAAAGCACATGGGGAAGATGCAGTTCTCCTGGTTTAAAAGCATGATACGGTTTGAATTTCTCAACTAATTTCAATTATCAGTTTTTATATTCAAGGGTATATGACCTATGTACGTGTCGTAGGAAAATGAAATACAGTGCATCCTAGGAGTAGTACACAGTATGGTACAACACAAGAGCGTATTATAATATATATACCATGGATGGTGTTACACCTTCAAAGGCTCTCCCGTCAGCAGGTCAGGGAGGAATGCCACACCATGATAAAAAAAGAAGTGGTCAACTCCCCCACTCTCCAGACACTCAAAGCCACTGACCTAAAAGGTCTAGAAACAGCCATCTCCCCAACACTGGTTGTTGCAATACTTCAAGGGATATTCCGGTGTAAGTTTAATCCATGGTCAAACGCACCTTGACACCGAGTAAGGCTCCCCCTCGAGAGGTCAAGTTTGCTGGCCGCTAGCTTAGCTAGTTTTAGCAACCTCAGAAAAGACCGCACGATAACAATACACTGCAGCTTATGTCTCCAACTAGAAACCGCCATCAAAAAGCCACTCATAGCCACAATTAATGGTGAGAACAGCACCAAACTTCAGCAACAGTACATGTACAGTCCCAGCACACAGTACGAAGTATCAGACATCTGCTAGCTTTGCCTGATTTCTATTAAAAACACAGCACAACTCACCCGTCTCCTCCAGCAGCCTGCTCGTTGAGGGGAAGCCCTGACGAGTCAATTACCAAGTGCAGTAGATTTCAGCAGCTCAAGGATGAAAATGTATGATTATTACTCCATTACTTACGTTGTTTTCCTTGTCAGCTCTCGATAATAAGAACTGAGCATTCCATGGAGTAATAATTAATTAATTGTGGCTATGAGTGACTTTTTGATGGCGGTTTCTAATTGGAGGCATGAACGGCAGTGTATTGTTATCGTGCGGTCTTTTCTGAGGTTGCTAAAACTAGCTAAGCTAGCGGTCAGCAAACTTGATCTCTCAAGATTGGGTTCAGATTGGGAGCAAAACACCACGTTCCATACAGGAACGTTAAGCCACCAAATCGGAAAATATCAGAAACAGATGGGTAATTTCTTGGCCTTGGACAATTTGCCATCTTACCCTGGGCAGGCATGGCCCCAATCTGCTGCCTGATAGCCCCTACTGAAGTCCTCGGTGTACTCAAAAAGATAAAATGAGAAGCATCCCCAATCTGGAAGGGATCAGATAAGACATTTTTTCTGTGGTTGGACCCCAAAGGTGAAAAATTGGAGGATTTGTTCAATGCGATGGTACTATGTGGCAAGGTGCCCAAATTCCCTAATTCCTAAGATCAACGACAAGCGGAAACTACTAGAAATCAGTCAGTGAAGACCTATTACAATCTGGCTGATTGTATTGCAAGCCTTCTCTGGGGTGCTCACTTGGAGACTTGCTGAAGTCAGCAAGACTGTTGAGCATCAAAAAGGCTTCATCGAATCCCCAAGATGCTCTAAGAAACATGCAACATTGGATGGTATTCTAGAGACATGTAGGTGAAACAGGAAACTGCTTAACATTGTCTTCATAGATATTGCCAAAGCTTTTGACAAGGTGGCCCATAACCACATATGGGAGGCATTCTTATTGGTTAGGAGTTAGCCGTTTACAGGAACTGATCAAAGACCCCTACAAAGGCTGTTCCACTCGGATAAGACTGAAAGGGGGGAGACGCAGCCCATCAAGCCACGTAGAGGGGTCAAACAAGGTGACCTCATGTAACTCCTACTCTCTCACCATTTATCCCCTGCTACATCTGCTGGACTGATCCAATAAAGACAGTGGTCTAACATCATGCGGTGCGTGCATAACCTCTATGGCCTTTGCAGACAATCTGGTTGTGCTCAGTGATTCCTGGGACGGCATGTCCAGGAATCGTACAGTACTGGAAAAGTTCTGCAAAGATGACGAGCCTCTTGAGAAATGTCATGACTTCTTTTTGGGGATGGGTGGCCCAAAGTATGCCCTTAACTGTTGACCCCAAGGTCATTCCATGGCGCATCCGTTAATTTTAATCCATTAATTTTATATTTGCTGATTTATTTATTTTTTTCAGACATTTTCTCAATGATAGGTTTTTATAAGTGGTTACCAATGCAGTATCTCGAATTTTGAATGAGCCATGTCATGACCTGGGGCCGTATTCACAAAGCATTTTATCTTACCGCTAGGAGTGCTCCTAACTCGCGCTAAAACATTTTACGTAGGAGTTTTTTCTTAAAAGTTATTCACAAAGCCGCTGAGACCTACTCATACTAAGGATAAATCACTAAGAGTGAAATAAGAGTGACGCGCCGTTGCTATGGATTACGTCGATTCACGTGCACGACTTTAGAAGCGGTCAGTACGGTGATTGGTTGTTCAGAGCGAGGCGGTCTCAGTGAAACTCAGTAAGGTAGACAACGAGCTACAACCGTATTTTCATCCAAACGAGCGCTCCTCTGGGCTGGACACATAACACTGGTCTCAGACGGTCCCTGCGCCCTCGTCTCACAGACGGCTGACCTGAGACCAGTGTTATGTGTCCAGCCCGGAGGATCGCTCGTTTGGATGAAAATACGGTTGTAGCTCGTTGTCTACCTTACTACGGTAGTTAAGAGTCGTCGTTTGTGTTTTAATAATGTTTCGCTTATGAGTTATTGATCCGTGAAGTTCGAATCTGTGAATATATTTCCAACTTTACCGAACTCACGCAGCTTGACAAGTTTGTGCAGACCACGTATACTGTACTTGCCCTCTCTGGGCAGAGGCGTGTTTCGCCGTGCAGGACATGAAATCGACGTTTCGTCTGCCCAATTCCTCTCTCCACAACATTTAGTGTATTTTTGTGTGCTCTAACATATATGGAGGAAAACAGTAAACAATAAGAAATATGGATTCAACAAATAAAAGACGACAATATGATGTTTTTTAAGCATAGGACTAAGCGTAATCTGCATAATCACTTGCATGTTTTACTTTAACTGTGCTCCCGGTTGTGGATTCAGATAGGGTGTCAGGAGCCACGTCTTGCAGGGATAGTCACTGTCACCCAGCAAGTGACACCCAGCTGGTACATGGTGCCTCTCAAAGAACTGCCTCAGACCGCTCTCCATTAAAATATGCAAATCATGGGTAGACCCAGGCCACTTTGCAACAACATCAAGAATGTTAAAAGTTGCATCAAAAACAATCTGCATGTTGATGGAATGTACTTTCTTTCTATTGACGAACACGTCCTCATCTTTTGATGGTGCAATTATTTATTTATTTATTTATTTATATTTATATTGTTATTGCATCCCGAACTAATTCCACAACAAGATTTATACCCTCACGATTTAGCCTATATCTCTTGATTAATCCACATTCTTTCATTGTCTCCAAAACATTTCGTCTCACAGCCATTTTCCGATTCTTTGTGAATAGGTCTTACTGAGGTAGGAGTCCTCTAGAGGACTTTTAAGCTCTCCTAGACTTAGGTGCTACTTTTAGGCCTAAAATACTTTGTGAATTGCTCTTAGTGAAAAAAATTAGGAGTCCTAAATTTAAGACTGACACGCCCATTATTTTTAGGAGTTTCTCCTAAATTCGCCAGTTAGGAGCTACTTTTAAGCCTAAGATCCTTTGTGACTACGGCCCCTGAAGCACAAGAATGCTTAAATGATAGCGACATGACAAGAAAAACCTTTTTCCATGATTTAAAAACATTCTGCATATTTAATGTAAATTATATAATATAGGGAGTTAGGGATGTCTCCACAATTATTAACCCAGGAAAATAAGCCAAATTCTTGCTCAACAGATGTGGGTTTAAAAAATTTCGTATGCCAAAATTATTTACACAGCAGACATTCAAGATTCAAAATTCATGTTCAACATGTTTATTGTCACTACAGTTGTACAAATACACTTGTGTGAAAATCTTCTGCTTAGAGACTCCACTACAGAAATGGTAAATAGTAATTTGTAAATACAATGTATATAAAAAAATATTATTAATAATTCAGTAGTAGCAGTAGTAGTAATAATAATAACAACAACAACAACAACAACAATAATAATAATAATAATAATAATAATAATAATAATAATAATAATAATAATAATGCAGTAATAATAATAATAATAATAATAATAATAATAATAATAATAATAATAATAATAATAAAGCAGTAATAATAATAATAATATGTGTACACTGTAAATGCAAACAATGTCCTGACTAAAGATGAAATAGTGCATTTAACTTAATTCATACTAGTTTTTAAAATGTACTTTCTTACACTGAGTTTTCTGTTCTTTTGCCCTTCATACTTGTTTCATTAAGTTATATGAACTTGATTTTTCTGTGTGAGTAGCATAGCTTGTGGTATGAGACTTAAGTTACAGAGCTGCACAACCCAGTGCGCATGTCCATTTCCGGTTAGCGCGCATCTACCACTGGAGGTAACGTAAACTCAAGGAAGCGGTCAAAGCCAAGCTCAAGGCACCAGTGCTCTCACGGAACATTCACTCCAACGTTGGTTTTGGTAAGTGTAAAGCTTTTGTCTTGTCGATATAATTTAATGTTTGAAATGAGAGTAGTTGTTGGAAGAAAAAGCCCACTCTTCGACTTTTTGTTGGCATGTTAGCCCGTGTGTGTGTGTCTGCCCACGGGTGCACAGAGCAGACGTTAGCAGCAGCTCAACATGAGCGAATCCGAATAAAAGTGCTTTGACTCGGCCTGGAACCCCAGTGTAGTGCTAACATGTCTCCGCCTGGTCCTGTCGGTTAGCTGCTGGATTCGCGCGCGCCGTTTTAATTCGGTCGTTTGTGAGTTAACCAGTTAGTTTATCTTAACGAACTGTGGTGGGAGAGAAGGGTGCGTGTGCGTGCGTGCGTGCGTGTGTGTGTATGTGTGTGTGTGTGTGTGTCACGGAGCGCGCCTTCATTACAAAAAATAACTACAGATTTTCTTTGAGAAAAAATAAATAAAATGAAATTATGAACCCAGATGTTAAAATACTCCTGGCTAAAACACTGTTTAACTCTCATTGAATAACATTGTTTTTGATTAATGGTGACACTTGGCACTGACAAGTGACTTTACCCAGTTTTGTTTATTTCATGCAGGTGGTATGAGACCCTGATACTAAAACCAACAAACCAACACAAAAGGACAGAGACAAGGTGGGTACTGCTTTCATTTAGAAATTCAAAATGCAGGTCCGATTCATTATTGATGCTTAAGTAATACATTTTCTCTGGAGGAGTTTTTCATAGAAAGCCATCTGTTTTAAAACACAAAACTGAAACATTATTGAAATAAAATTAATCAGTTCATCATTTAATCTTGCTTAGATATGAAGGACATGAGAATACACATGGGTGTTAAAAATGACTGTTAAAATTGTACAATTTAATACTTTTTTAAAAAAACTTTTTTTCCCCCTCTCCATATAGCCTACCTTAGGTGGTGTCTCTGCCAGATAACCATCTCACCTAGCCAGACCAGAGCTCAGCAGCCGCAGCTATTCGTCCCACTGCACCTCCTCCCTCACTGCTGCTTCGTTTCTCAGTATCCACCATACTTCAACATTAGACATTATGATAAGTGGTCACTGTCTCTTTTAGTCTAATTTATTGTTCTCCTGTATTTTTTTTCAGGTGTGTACTGGAAGAGGAATGCAGTGGTCATGTAAGTTCTGCACTTTTGTCACTCCAAAAAGAGGCCAGCTATTAAACCATTATAGATTAAAGCATGGTGGTTTCTGTAGGTTCATGTGGAGGGCTTCCAGAATTCAGACAGATTAAGCAAGTGCTAGTGATTAATGCAGACATCATTTTCTTGTGCAAACCAATGATTGCATGGTATCATGAGCATCTCCGTGCTTATGAATTGACACAAAGCAGCACAGGCTTGGTTGCGTCTCAGTTGACTGAGTTTAATGATGTTTTTCCTTTGTCAGCATACCGAGTCAGAGGCACGTTGTTTGTTTCTTTGAAACATTACATATTGTGCTAGCCGCACTAACTTTATGACTCTCTTCATCACGCTCTGTAGGACTATGGAGCAGAAATGGCCAATCAGAGTCATCGTCACTGATTGTGACATTAGAAGAATCAGTCTTGATCAGAAACCAGACAACCTTGAGTCTCTTTTGGAACACTTGAAAGTTAAACTGTCACTACCATATGATTTCAAACTACAGTTTGAAGACCCACTGTTTAACAACGCCCTCTGCAATCTGACAGATGTGTCAGAACTGCCAGATCGAGCCACGCTGAAAATCTTGAGTCTCGAGTCCCTCTCTTCAGTCTCTAGCATAAAGTCCTCACCGAGCACATCTGATACCGAGATACTGTATACAAGTGAAGAAAAATCTCAGTTGATGAGGCCGGATCCTTGGCCGTCTGCATTTGATATTCCAGATTTCTCTGTGGATGTAAATTTCCGACTGAGACAGGGAGACCTTGCCTATATGAAGGATGGAACTCGGATGGATGTTTCTCGGGACATGAAACATGTTATCTTAGAAAGACTTGCAGAGACAATGTACAAGTACACAGCATACCCCACAGAGGAAAACTATCAAGAAGTGGCCTCTGCACTGGTTGCAAAACATCCCTGTCTGAAAGAAGCTGGATCACCCACTGGATACTGTGGGTGGAAAAATAGCATTAAGTTTAAGATGGGGAATTTCTGTACAAAAATGAGGAGGTCTGGAATGGCCGATGTCATGGTGAATGGCAACAAGAGGAATAGGGATTTCCCTGAAAGAGCGCCATCATGTAGTAACATAAAAAGGCCAAAAAGAAGTGAGACAAATTTCTTGCCAAATTTTCCTGATGGTGAAAATGCAGATACTCTTGCGTCTGTTAGAAGACAGCTTGAAAGTGAACCAAAGAAAAGGCTTCTGGACTCAGCTGATGTGAAGAAACTGATGGACCTGACATTTTCTTTGCGACGTAAAGAAATCGTGGAAGAACAGCCTCCAGTTAAAAGGATGATGGAACGCTGGCCTGCGCTGTTCACAGAAAGTCAGATATGGCCCACTGACACTGTACTATACTGAACCACAACACAAGTAATCATTATTTTCATTGTAGATTACTCTGTTTCGTTAGATTATTTGAATGATTAATTGATTTATCATTGAGTAAATCTGGTCATTACTTTTTGAGAAATGTATTGTATATGGCAGTCAAATAGGGTTAGTTAGCTAAATAGGGTCCTTTGGATGTGTTTTTTGTTTCTTAAGGTGTTTGCCGAGTTCTCCAGAGTCGCCAGTAAGAACCTCAAGAAAGACTTCTACGAAGCTCTGGACCACCATACCACTCGTCTCATTGGCCTCTTCAAATCCAAAAAAGGAGCTGTCGGCCAATCACTTGATCGCCTCCTCCAGCCAATCAATACACAAGTAAGTGTTGTTTCAATTTCTTCATCATTACAAACTTATGGTAGTGTGCTTGCAAGCTTCAACTTGGACACTTGCAGACATTTTTTTCCCAAATAAGTTTGCTCTCATATTGTCTTCTGCTAATTGTTTTTTGACTTTTTTTCCCATGAGACCAATGACATCACCACAACACGCACTGCTGTCCTGCAATGTCTGCCCCTGTATCTTGGAGATAATTCTGGCGAATTCTTCCTCAGCTGCCGTGTAAGTACATTTATAATGATAATGATATGACCATCGTACAGTGCACATTTTAGGACATCATCAGACCTCAGGTTCGTTTCTCAGATTTCAGAAAAAAACAGCTTTGTGTGTGTGTGTGTGTGTAAACGTTGTCAGGGCTTAGGTCTAATGCACCTGGACTGCCAAAAGCAAAATCCCCCAAACTTAAATCAAGTTAGGTATTATAGCCTGTATTCACAATTTGTAAACCAAACATATTTAAGTGGGGATGTCACAACATTAAACAAGTGACCTATTTTTCATCAGTTGGGAGTTGACAAACAAATTTGATGTATCACATGTGATGCTGAATTAAAGCAAATTTCTATCTTAGTCTATGTTGAAAATCTTTTATTTCCATTTCTACCTGATATAAAATTTGGTTTAGAGGGTTAATGCAACTACACATTTATGTATAAAACGATTTTCAATGCATACAAAGTTTGAGCCAAATCTGATCTTCGCAGATGAAGTTGTATAGTTTTTTTTGTTGTTGTTTGTATGCTTTTTGTGCAGACTTAGTGCTAAGACAGTATTCCAGAGTTGTGGTTTCTTCAATGTAGGAACACCTGCCCATACGTCCCTTGATTTCACAAAAACTAATGTCTAATTACTAATCACCCCTTTCATTCCTAAGCAGACTGTTTTCAGGACAGGCGCCTTTCTGTCTGATCCCCACAGCTGGCTAAAGGAGTACGATGTCGTCTTGCAATAAAACCTTCAAGACAAACACTGTCTTAGTTATATACGATGATGAACTGATGGTGAACTAACACTACTAGGTACCCCATTTTCAGACAGAGACCCTCTATCCTCTCAGGAATCCACTTTCAGAGCTCCAACAGGAAGATGATCCGTTTCTTCAAAAGATGTCATGATTAACCTGCATTAATCTGCAATTGTAAATCAAGAGTGTTTTCCATCTCGCCTTGCCTCAACAGGGAGATGGTATCTGGTTACCTTCCTTACCCCCCTTTGTCAAGACATTGTTTACGACATGCTGTTCTGTGTTCTGTGTCTGGTACAGGGTGAGACTTGGATGGATCAGACTTCAAGGAGAACTTTTTGTTAAAGACTTCTTATTTTCCACTAAATGTTTCTAAACATGTTTGTGTTAATAAGTATTGATGTTGAACAGGAAAGATATGTATTCGTCCTCCGTTCTACTGCATATTCACATGTTTATTTGTAATCAAATTTTTATCCCTTTCTGAACTTTAAGGATTTCAACTCTGCCATGTTATTTCACGTAGGCATAATCCACATATTAAGCCATGGTGAAATTCTGGGAAAGGTGAAACACGATCTTGAAACATTAAAACTATAGTTTCTTTAAATTAAGTTTTGTTAGTTAAGACTTAGGCTACAATATGGTCTAAGGTGTGAACCTATCACTCCTCCCTCCCAGGGAGCCTAATAAAACACAGAGACATGCTCTCTCTCACGCTCTTACTCTCTGACCACTCTTACTCTTTATGCTCAGGCCTCAGCTCGCGCTCTGGCGCTTGCCAGCGATCTTCTCTTTTCTTTTTAAGTTTTACCTTTTATTTTAACTTTGACGTTGCGACACAGCGATCTCCACAGAAACCAACCACACGTTGATTTCTCTCAATTCTTTTAAGTATTTTTACTTTTAAACTTTAGCAGAACGAAGTTCTGTTTGTTTTGATTTTGTTTAATATATATCGTTAAGTATCACCGCCTGATTCAGAGGAAGTGAATCCAATTTAATTCATCCTCTACTGAGTAACTATACAGAGAAGATCCGCCAGACCAGCGTTCATCTTCCAGTTTTTCTTAGTCAAGCAAGTTGACTGTTACTTAATAACCTTAAGACAACCACCACTCAACTAAGAAGATCTTTATTAAGACGTTGCAGAAACTGACTGCTTCAGAAACCGTGAAAAA
The DNA here is from genome assembly GCA_039737535.1 of Lagodon rhomboides. Lineage (NCBI taxonomy): Eukaryota > Metazoa > Chordata > Actinopteri > Spariformes > Sparidae > Lagodon > Lagodon rhomboides. The sequence goes on from CM077796.1 coordinate 2,936,502, forward strand.
GGTTTCCAACGAAAGAGACATTGTTGCCAAGCCAGACCGGCTTTGACCCCCAACGTTCTCAAGCGGACATCCCGCTGGGCCGTGGACCAAGAGTGTCATCAGCTGAGTACCGGACGAGCCGCAACTTCCCTCGGGTTACTGGACCGACCCTGCAGACCGCAGTCGAGCAAAGAGCACCCGAGGAGACCAAGGCCCGGACATCCAGACTCCCAGACTCCCAGATTGAACATCTCCATACAGATGAATTCACACACGTGAGATATGAGTTGGTGTCTTAGGTTATGATTTCTACCTCCTGATCTTCTATCTTTTGATCTTAAAAGAAATTCCAATAGGGTCTCGTTAGAAATTAAAATTACTCTCGTAATATTTAAAGACTTTCACCCGACCCACAATTTCACCATCCGCACATTAGTCACATTTTCTATTTTCCATTTTCTGTTATTGTTTGTCTAAATTACCATTTCATTTATTTACCCTGAACTATTAGTTAATAAACATATATAATTGTATGTCGTTGTCTGTGCAAGTTTAATTTAAAGGTGGAGAACCATGGAACTGTGAAAAGAACTTATTACTGCTTTAGACATGAGATTGAACTGAATTATGAATTATGAAATATGAAATTGAATATGTCAATTTAAATTGATTAGGACTGTTATAAACTAACTTGTTTAGTCCAGATTTGAATAATTTCCTCCGGGTTATTCAAACAGATCAAACAACGGAGGTGGTGCCCCTTTTACGAGTGTATAATTGATCCCAGTGATTAATTACGATTATCAAAGTAGTGTTTCTCCTACATCAATGTGATTTTATGCAGACACTTTAGTCATCGAAGTGAACACACTAACTGTGAGCCTTAGCACCCTCCCTGAATTTATTTGTGTTATTTTATTTTCAATGCAGGATTCGGACACTGCAGATGACTTCACCCAGGTGCCTGTTGGGGTTCTTAGAGTCATGACTGAGGACACACCACCAGTGATTAACAGCATTGCAATCATCATTGAAGGAAACATTGTCATGGATGAAATTCCCACAACCTGTCAAGCACTTTGTCTTCTGTTCCGCTTGATATATGCACTCCATCTGGATTACCCCAAAGGTATGAAGAACACATTTGAGTTCATCCAGAAGATATTGTTGAACCTCGGACAACAAAAGCTCAGCCCAAAACTCCAAACATTAAAAAATGCACTTTTGGGCTAGATGTTGTGGCTAGGGATAGCTAAACTGGTTGTCTACACAAGTGTGGTGTGTGAACAAGTGTGAGTTTGATGGGGTTGAACAGTTAACAAAACATTATTGAATATTTCATGCATTTATTTTTACTGTATTGAATATTATTTTTCACTTGCATCTTTTTTTATGTTTTGATAATGAAAGTGTGACAGCCTTTTTTATGGAGCTGCAGAGGTCTCCATATTGTTTTCTGAAGAAATAAGAAAAGATGTTTGATAGACAACACAGTGAGAATGACCCCTCTAACAAAAATGTATAATTGTCACAATAACTGTCAAAAGAATGGCAGTGTTTTGATTTTGTTTGTTTTTTTGGTTCAGCCTCATTTCATTCCATACACATCTGGTTCAGTGTTATGGGTGTTAAGTTACTGCTACCTCATAATTGCAGAAAGGGAGTTGGTACTTGGGGAGCCCACAATATATAAAAAAGGTTAATGGAAACCAAAAGTAAACCTATAAGTATCTATTGAGATACCAGCTTCTTGTATTTGTTCACTGTTTTTTGCATTTGCGATTTGAAAGCATACAAAAAGTTTAAAGGCAGCAGAAGACATCCTTAGGCAGGTCACATGACCCTGCCATCAGCGCAGGTGTTACGTAATTTCCAGTGAGTAAAAACTGTTGAAAAAGAGTAACATACAGTATGTGATGTTTAGTATTAAAATATAGTGTACCTCTGTAACACATGTTGAATATATCAAAGCCAAACTTGATGGTCTCTGTCTAGAGAAGTTTCAGAATGAACAGCATGTTGATTGTTGTTTACAAGTACTTAAATAAAAAAAACATTTTCATAATGCCATTTTTTGAATTCTTATTTTAAAGTTAGCTAAACTAAGGTATGTTAAGTGCATTTATTTAAATGTAAGTACTGCCCACTTACTTTGGCACAGTATATTAACTTAATATTACTTATATTTATTGAGTTCCTGTCAACTTTATTGAAGTGGATTACACTAAGATACCTCAAGTGAAGTGTAATACAAATTTCAAGTGATGCCCACTTGTTTTGGCAGAATATATCAAGTTAATATGACTCAAAATATTTGAGTTGTAACAGCTTGATTTGAATTTAACTATACTGAGATAAATTAAGTTCTCACAACTTTGAAAAAAGTACAGCTCACTTAAAAAAAATAATTTCACGTTACTTCACACAATTAAGTTTGTTTACTTACTTTTCCCAAGGTAATCTCTTTCCTAAATTTCTTTAAGTAAACTCAACTTGTTAGAATTTACAGTGTATGTACATGAGACACAAATGTACTTACAGAATTTAAAGGAAACAAGAGTGTATTTGTTAAGCTGGGGTTTTGTTTGGATCCAAAATGCAGATCTGGAAATCAGTTTAAAGGTCTCTTATTTTGCAACAGAGATCTTTTTTTTTTGTATATGATTTATTTATAGAAATTTCGAAACAATACTTAAAGTTCAGTAGTCCTCACAGAAAGGAAGTGAGAAAATTACATCAGACAGAGAGACAGACAGATGGTGAGGATACACAACACAGCCCCCCACCCCCTCCCCTACCCAAATCAAACAGACACCTAAAGCAATATGATACATAGAAAGAAAACTAAAAGCAAACAAAAACACAATTGGCTGTTAAATGCTTGCAGTGGCAGATAATATTGTAAACACGTGTGCTTAGATGCTCATTCACACTATCCCATCCTCTCAGACCATTCAACTCTCTACCTTACATCCACTCACATAGACATAGACACTAACACACACACATGCAACAGAGATCTTGAAGGAGTAGAAGATGAGGAGGGCTGGCAGGCAGGCTGGGTTGTCTGGTGGCAATGTGGAGGAATCTCAGATGAGCCAGTGGAGATGAGAGCTGAGCGGAGAGCTTTGGAGGTTCTGCACACGGGGGAAAAAAACACGAACATTAGACAAAGCCCAGTTGGGGGAAAAAACACTTGAGCTCAAGCACAAGAAAAATCGCTAAAGTAGAAAAACTCTGGACTAACACAAACTCGAGAGATAGGGCAAGGGTTTAGTCACCATACGAGACAGAACAATATGGCACCGGAGTAGAGAAGACACTGAGATGATATAGCTGAGGTTTATGAGCTGATCATCTGCAGGTGCGCCTCTCCGCTGCAGCATACGCTGCCACACCCACAGACACACACAGGGAAAGGAGCAGGTGAGGAAGAAGGGAGGGGGGAAGAAAGATGGAGGAAAAAACAAAAACCAAACAACATAAACTGTGACAGTATTGTTGTTTTGCAAAATGTATCAAAACAGCAGAAAAGTGATCAAGTACTAATTCATTGACTGATTAAAGGTGTTCTTGGCAAGTTGAGCATTGAGGTCGGGCTGCTCTGCATTGAAGTCCTCCCTCACCCCACGTTCTCCAACTCGAAATTTGGTTCCCTGGTTCAATCTGATCTTGAGTGGTTTCCCTCTATGAGCTGGGAAAGTCAGAAAAACTACAAGAAAAGGAATCTGGGTCTATAGCAGAGAGTAGGTAGGGATATACTGCTAGGGTTGCCGAGCATTTAATGTGATCCCCCTCCTCTTTTCCTTTCTCCTGCCAGTAATGACCTGGAAGGGCCTAAAGCAATCTACCTCTATGAAGAGATCGGCCATCCATGGAACTTCTGGCTTGTAATGCCATTTTCAGCAGTAGCTTCACCTTGCTGAAAGTGGCACAGTTTCAATCAGCCCACAGGATGACTAGCTTGAGTGGGTCCTAAGGATCGAACACAATGGGATGGATAGTGTCAGTGTTGAGGTTGGTACTGTGAAGTTCAGGTGTCGGGGTGAGCAGACAGCTGTTGTTAAGGAGTGGCTTACCAGCTCTAAGGTGGACAAGGTCCGAGGTCCTGCTGGAGAAGGTGGCACTCAGGTTCCCTGTAGTTACTGGTAGATGGTCAGAGTCAGCCACCCCATTCAGAGTCTGGATGGTGGCTTCAAGGAGGTCTGCCAGGGATCTGAATGACCTGGCATCAGGTATCCGGGACAAGTTCACAGTTGTGAAGCCGCAGAAGGCTGCCTTCTTGAGCTCTTCACTGTTAAGGTGAGTGGCTGGTGAAGTCTCTGGACACTGTTCTGGTGCCTCATGAAGAAAGGGTGGTCCCTGGAACCAGCGACTCTATACCCATATCTCAGCTAGTTGTTGATCAAGTCTATGTAGCACCAGGTTTGACCGTCAGTCCTGTGTATTCGTCCACGCAGGTACCCACAAAACCTTTAAATCAGCAGGATTCCAAATGAAGCCATGTAAGCCAGGTAGTCAGGTCACTCCACAGGATGACATAATGGATGGGCAGTGTAAACTTGGTGGTGAGAACTGAGGTTAGCTGGGTGCCCAGCTCCAGGCAGGGGATGGTCTGCTGCTTCTTTGGGGGCCACATATGACCTGACGGTGAGGAAGGCCACCTCAACGTTACCACTGGGATCTGCAGTTCTGAGGTAGGCTATGGAGCCTTAGGCATTCTCTGAAGCATCACAGAACACCTAATTGTACCTCATACTGTTTGAAGTGTCCAGCTCTGTAATATTTGGGAAGGGTGATACGCTAAAGCTCTTGCAAATCCCTCTCCCACTTATTCCAGATCTGGAGCAGATTATCGTTAGGTCACGATCGTCTCAGTCATGATGCGTTTGTGGTGAGGGGCACCAGATAGATAACACACATCAGTTTGGCTGGCTAATGGTAAGAGATTTAGCAACGGCCCATATTTCCCATCAAGCCTAGTGCATGGTATTTTGTTAGGTTGCTGTTTAGAGTTTCAAATTGCAAATATTAGAAATATTACTGTGTGTTGGTCTTTGTAACACTGTCTGTTTAAAACCTGGTGGCTTATACTGGTTATTGTCATTTTTGTGTTCTTTTGTATTGAATTTTAGTTTAAAAACATTCAGAAATTAAATAAAACTATCAATAGAGTATGAAGAAACAACAGTTTTGACATTATGTCAAATACATATGTATTGTGCTGCAGAGATATCTATAGAAGTTGACATACTAACCAGCTAGCCCCTATCCACTTGTACTTCAAGAGGTGACCAATTCCTACACATTGCAACTTTAACCATGACTGACGTGGATGTTACATGACTTGGGTTCAGCTGCATCTCTCTTTATGTGATGTTCTGCCCATCAAACATCATGTGCACTCACAATTATACCCCTTTTCCACTGGTCAAAAATCCCACTTAAACCCATTAAGATCAGGCTTTTGTTTGCAATGGGAATGTGTAAACTCTGCATTTACACCCAGGTCAGTTGACTCTGCGGTAGAGTTATTTATCACCTCGGATCGGCCTTGATCTAAACGTAAGACCTGGGTGAACACACTAAATTCCGCCACGCAAAGTGATGATGCATTATCGTTATCCGGGGGTGGCACATAAATAAAGAAGGAATTTGGGATGCGGTATATTCAAGGACGTTTTATTGCTGGACACAGTGTTGGAGGTGGAGCCCCGTTTATTCCTATGAAAGCTGCTCAGTGGTATTTTGAGGCCAAAAAAGCTTGACTTCCCGGCTATGTTTTTAGAAGATCTTTCTCTAAAATGTTGATATAAAAAGGTTATTCTAGAGTTCATATTTTTGTCTGTAAACACAAAGGCTCTGAGAAACAATGTAAAGAGAGTAGTAGATTTTATTTTTCATCAAGAATGCCATTCCTGTTGTAGGAGAAACACTACATTAATAAACGTAATTAATCACTGGGATCAATTATACACTCGTAAAAGGGGCACCACCTCCGTTGTTTGATCTGTTTGAATAACTCGGAGGAAATTACTCAAATCTGGACTAAACAAGTTTAGTTTATAACAGTCCTAATCAATTTAAATTGACATATTCAATTTCATATTTCATAATTCATAATTCAGTTCAATCTCATGTTCTAAAGCAGTAAGTTCTTTTTCACAGTTCCATGGTTCTCCACCTTTAAATTAAGCTTGCACAGACAACGACGTACAATTATATAATTTTATTAACTAATAGTTCAGGGTAAATAAATGAAATGGTAATTTAGACGAACAACAACAGATAATGGAAAATAGAAAATGTGACTAATGTGCAGATGGTGAAATTGCGGGTCGGGTGAAAGTCTTTAAATATTACGATAGTAATTTTAATTTCTAACGAGACCCTATTGGAATTTCTTCTAAGATCAAAAGATAGAAGATCAGGAGGTAGAAATCATAACCTAAGACACCAACTCATATCTCACGTGTGTGAATTCATCTGTATGGAGATGTTCAGTCTGGAAGTCTGGGAGTCAGGACGTCCGGGCCTTGGTCTCCCCGGGTGCTCTTTGCTCGACTGCGTCTGCAGGGTCGGTCCAGTAACCCGAGGGAAGTTGCGGCTCGTCCGGTACTCAGCTGATGACACTCTTGGTCCACGGCCCAGCGGGATGTCCGCTTGAGAGCGTTGGGGGTCAAAGCCGGTCTGGCTTGGCAACAATGTCTCTTTCATTGGAAACCTTTTTCACGGTTTCTGAAGCAGTCAGTTTCTGCAACGTCTTAATAAAGATCTTCTTAGTTGAGTGGTGGTTGTCTTAAGGTTATTCGAATTAAGTCAACTTGCTTGACTAAGAAAAACTGGAAGATAAACGCTGGTCTGGCGGATCTTCTCTGTATAGTTACTCAGTAGAGGATGAATTAAATTGAATTCACTTCCTCTGAGTCAGGCGGTGATACTTAACAATATATATTAAACAAAATCAAAAACAAACAGAACTTCGTTCTGCTAGAGTTTAAAAGTAAAAATACTTAAAAGAATTGAGAGAAATCAACGTGTGGTTGGTTTCTGTGGAGATCGCTGTGTCGCAAAGTCAAAGTTAAAATAAAAGGTAAAACTTAAAAAGAAAAGAGAAGATCGCTGGCAAGCGCCAGAGCGCGAGCTGAGGCCTGAGCCTGAGCAAGAAGAGTAAGAGGGGAGGGTAAGAGAGAAGAGTAAGAGAGCATGTCTCTGTACAACATGTTTAGAAACATTTAGTGGAAAATAAGAAGTCTTTAACAAAAAGTTCTCCTTGAAGTCTGACCCTGTACCAGACACAGAACACAGAACAGCATGTCGTAAACAAGGCTTGACAAGGGGGGTAAGGACGAAACAGATCATCTGTCCTGTTGGAATTCTGAAAGTGGATTCCTGAGAGGATGGAGGGTGTCTTAACGGAAAATGGGGGTACCAAGGGGTGTTAGTTCACCATCAGTTCATCATCGTAAATAACTTAAGAAAGTGTTTGTCTTGAAGGTTTTACTGCAAGACGACATCGTACTCCTTTAGCCAGATGTAGGGATGAGACTTCGGGGCGCCTGTCCTGAAAACAGTCTGCTTAGGAATGAAAGGGGTGATTAGTAATTAGACATTAGATGTTTGTGAAATCAAGAGACGCATGGGCATGGGCTCCTACACTGTTTAGAGAATGAATGTGGGCGGCTGTGGTCCAGGGGTAGAGCCAGGGTAGAGTCTTGTTGTCAGAAGGTCACTGGTTCCATTCCCCTGGTCTGCATGTCGAAGTGTCCTTAAGCAAGCTACTGAATCCCAAACTGCTCCTGATGTGCTGGTTGACACCTTGCATTGCAGCCACCACCATCAGTGTATGAATTACTGTAAGTCGCTTTGGACAAAAGTGTCTGCTAAATGTAAATAAATCATTTTAAAAAGGAGTTGCTGTTTTAAAGGACAACTTTAAGGGTAGAGTTTTGTAAAAAAAAAAAATTAATAAATAAATAAATATGAAATAAAATTAAAAAAAACCTGATGAAAAGGGTCACTGGATTTCCTTAATGACTGAAATTCACAGTCATATTTTTTTTCTGGGAAACATTTATGGTTATAACTTTATATTTATATACATCTTGATGTATGTTCTGTGCGAACAAGCAAGCAAGCTTGTAGATCTGGTCCCTGCAGGAGCTGTTGGTTCAGAGATGTTCTCTGATAGTTTGCTCCACCATCAAAGAACACACGTATTTTTTGTTTGACTGGATGTCTGACTCCATGGTGGGGCAGATACCATGTTGTGTACCATGTGTCACCCTCGCATAGCCTTTCTTGAGGAGGTCATCCATAAATGCATCATATTCTGCATAAAACTTTACATCTCTTGAGAATCTTTTCTTTAAGTTTAATGCATGTTGCTCTGCAACTGATCTGTTGTTTGGCATGCACAAGGACTTGTCCTTCACCAGAAGGCAAACCTTGTAGTGACCATCAGCAAGTGTTGTGGAATGAGACACCATGTTAATAAACTGGAGATCATCCTTGGACATTTAAATATCTTTGTTCTGTCTAGCATCTGTCCTGCTTGAACTGTAGTTGGCAAAGCTCTTCTAGATTAACTATTGAGATTCGATTTGCAGTGACTTCAGTCAATTTGCAATTCTCTTTAGTATTGTTTCCACTACTGAGTGGTCCATTTACTTTTCAACCTAGTATGTTCTCACGGCATGTGGTCTGTCATCCACACTTCTGACCACTTGTAGTGGCTTCATCGCCTTGGGAACATTCGCCAAACAATCCAGCCTCAGCTTGTAAGGTAGGAAGTTTTACCTCCTTCAGGTGAGGCCAACTGTTAACATCCTCTTAACAGGGAATATTATCTTTGGCTACAGGTATGGTTTTCTGTGCAAACATTCTGCAGGCTTGATAAACTGGTTGCCATCCAGGCCACTGAGTTCTTGTCCAGACACAATAGAAGTGTTGACGATTGACTTGTTTCCCATAGCTCGTAACATAGTGCTTGTATTGTGTCCATTTACGTTAAGCTGGTTTAACAGTGACTCTGTTGCAAAAATAGCTGTGCTACCTGGATCCAAAAACGCATCAGATCCGTTTTGTGCCGTAACGTACACTGGAATGATTGAAAAAACACAATCTTCCTTACCGGCCCCAGTGACACCACAAGTTTCCATCATTTGAAGGGCACTTGACACAACTTGTTGATAACAACTTTCCTTTGCAGTTTCATCTTGTGATTTTTTTATTGGTCATGTGCAGCAGTGTAGGATGCAGTCGAGAGAACTCTTGACACTGAACAGCTTTACAGCTGCTACTCATGTGGCCATGTCTCTTATATGCAAAATCCAAGCCTTTGCTTCTCAGGAAGTTGATCTATTCTTGTGTGACTGGAATTTTCATTCCAGGGTTGTTCTCCTTTGCAATAAAGACACGGTTTCATGCTGCTTACATCTGCTGAGATAATCAGTTTTGTTTGTTGTTTTCTGTCTTGACTTTGTTTTCTGTTGTAGGGGTAACAATGACCGTTGTAAGTACTTTCTTTGGTTTGAATGTCTCTGTATATTGTGGGTTTGGTTTCTTTTGGATTGAGTCTTTCATGCTTGTTGTCATGTCCATGAGTAACATGGCCTATAAGAATGTTGAAAGGTATTATGGGTAGGGTGGAGGAAGTTTCTTTACATTAAATTCTCACCCAGCAAGAGACAGACGTGTCTACGTGTGGTCCATATTATTCAGGTTAAATTCTGCAACCTATGTTTAATTCAGTAGTAAACTAGGGATACGACATTGGCGACGAGAATTAATTTGCATTAGCTAGTTAGAAATTACAAGTTTAGCCAGTTAACATGGAGAAATCCGGGATTCAAAACTTTGCATGCTACACCGAGCCAGCTACAGTAGGTTCACGATAGAGGCGATGGCTAATGTCGTTCCAGATGTATGCTGACGGTAAAGGGCTCATCATAACCGATGATTCACCTACTGCTACAAAGGAGACGTGCACTGCTACTTCATCTGGCTGGACCAGACGTACAGGACATTTTCTCAACTCTACTGGACACCCGTGAGGCAACGGAATGCGGCTTTGAATGCATACTTCGTACCCCAGGTCAACACAGCGTTAGTAAGGCACTCATTTCAAAAATTGCACCAGAGGCCAGATGAGACGGTGCAGCAGTTTGCTACATGCCTGAGACAAGCTGTGAGGGACTGTGACTACGGGGGAGATTCTGACAATCCGATAAGGGATGCAATATTAAGCAAAGGAACGTCAGAATATGTAAGAAGAAAACTGTTGGAAGAGGGTTGTGGATTGATGTGAGCATCTACACTGGAAATAGCTGCCCGTTGTGAGAGCATCGAGGAGCAAATGGCGGACATGTCATGCGCATCGTCAAAACCCTCCACAGACACTGTTAACCTAGTTGCACTGAGAGGTAAAACGGGAAAGCATGGAAACGGGAATACAAAATAAAAATGGTGGAAAGTGCTACAGATGTGGAAATACTGATCACATTGGCCATGATCCAAAATGCCTTGCACGAGGACAAATGTGCCACAAGTGCCAGGGAAAAGATCACTTTGCAAAAGTATGCCACAGTAAAGATGGGAAACTGAAACAAAACGTAAACAACATTGATAAACATGAAAGTGAGGACTTTGCATTTGCCATTGATGATAACCACATGCCAGAGAGACTTAACTTCTGTGTTGGGGGAGTAAATGTAAAAATGCTGATTGACTCTGGCGCAACAAGCAATGTAATGGGAGAAAATGCATGGGAAAAATTGAAAGCAGAAAGCATTAAGTGCCACTCATATGTCCCTACGACAGAGAGGAAACTTTACTCGTAGTCTTCTAATCGGCCATTAACAGTCAAGGGTACATTCACATGTGAGGTGTCTATAGGAAAAAAGACTGAATATGCTGAGTTCATCGTAATCAGGGGAAGTAGTGAACCGCTGCAGGGAAAAGAGACAGCAATGCAACTGGGGGCCTGAAAATAGGTGCCAACATTGCTGCCATCACGGACATTAAGCAAACGCTTAAGCAGCAGTATCCTGAAGTGTTCAGAGTCGTCGGAAAACTGAAAACAAGACAGGTCAGTCTACACATTAACCCAGAGGTGAAACCTGTAGCCCAGCCACTCAGGCGCATTCTATTCAACCTTCGGGGGGCAGTAGAGTCCAGAATTAAAGAATTGGTGGACTTGAACATCATCGAGCCGGTGAATGGACCCATCCTGTGGGTAAATCCGGTTGTGATCGTCCCAAAACCAGGAAATGATGTCTGACTTTGTCTGGATATGAGACGGGCCAATGAGGCCATAGTGAGGGAACGCTTTCCTATTCCCACAGTAGATGAGCTACTCCAAGGCATGAACGGCTCAACCATATTCAGTAAGTTAGATTTAAAGTGGGGCTATCATCAACTTGAACTGACTCCTGAATCACGTGACATCACCACATTTGCTGTGCACAACGGAGTGTACAGGTACAAAAGACTGTTGTTTGGTGTGTCTTCTGCCAGCGAACAATATCAGCGTGAGATAGCCAATGCACTAGCTGGTATTGAAGGAGTTGAGAACATATCTGATGACATGATCATACATGCATCTGACCAAGAGACGCACAACAAACGACTGCATGAGGTCATGAAAAGACTCAGAGACACTGGATTAACACTGAATCCAGAAAAATGCCAGTTCAACATGGACAGATAGTACAGTAGTACAGACAGTAGTACACATAGCAGGGAAGAACAACATTGCGGACTCGTTATCAAGACTCCTGCCAAACACTGTGAAACAGGCAGAACATGGGCGCAGAGCTGATGAGTATGTGAGATTTGTGGCAGTGAACACGAAAGAAGAAGAGGAAGCATCTGCCACTGACCAAGAGCTCCAGGAGGTACGCAAAGCCATAGCAACTGTACATTTTGAGAAGTGCAACAATATGCTGTCACTGCAAATGAGCTATGCACAATGGCATATCTTGTTCTAAGAGGCACACATATAGTACTGCCCCAGCCTACAAGCACTTGTATTAGCCCATGAAGGACATTTGGGAATAGTGGGAACAAAACAACATCTCAGGACTAAAGTGTAGTGGCCCGGCATGGATAGAGCAGCCGAGAGACATTGTAAAGCCTGCCAGGGATGCCAGATAGTTGCTAGACCTGACCCACCTGAACCACTGAGACCCACACCGCTACCTGATGGACCCTGGCGGGACGTTGCAGTTGACCTACTAGGACTTCTCCCGTCCAATCACTCCATTCTAGTGGTAGTAGGTTATTTCAGCCAGTATTATGAATATGATGTCATGACCACCACCACAGCAGAGAAGCTCATACACAGTCTGGAGTCAATTTTCAGCAGACACAGATTGCCAGTCACATGCAAGTCTGACAATGGTCCTCAATTCCGATCCGAACAATTCAGATTGTTCTGTGAGGAAAATGGCATCATATAACAAAACCACACCGAAATACGCTCCGGCCAACGGAGAGGTTAAGCCCCTGTGTTTTGAAGTTATGTTACAACTCTGGCCGCTAAGAAGGAAGTTAAAATGAAAATTCCTGCAATGTGAAGTATAATGTGAAGTATAATCCTGAGTTATATTTTCTGTAACTAACAAGAGTTTAATTCTAAGAAAAGGGGGGATGTCATGTCCATGAGTAACACGGCCTATAAGAATGTTGAAAGGTATTATGGGTAGGGCGGAGAAGTTTGTTTACATTAAATTCGCACCCAGCGAGAGACAAACGTGTCTACGTGTGGTCCATATTATTCAGATTAAATTCTGCAACCTCTGCTTAATTCAGTAGTAAACACTTGTGGTGGCTTCCTTTATGTTTTCAATAAGGGGGTGTAATATATACTTCACCTGCTTGTTGACAAAGCTGACAAAATCCTTGAACCTCACTCTTTTTCTTGTCGTTTCTTTTAGGTCGCAGGCATACTTTCTTCAAGTTTCTTTGAGTTTGTATTGAAGCTTGTTAGCTAGGGCCTTTATATTAGCTGTGTTGTCCAAAATCTCCATGTGGCTAATTTCCTCATTGTGTTGGAGCAGCCTGAGGAATAATGCGGATTGTAACGCAGCACCATCTTCTGGTCTAATTGTCTGCCAACCCAAAGACTTCTTTATGTAGGCTTCGGCTATCTTGTAGTCGTCTCCAAAAAACTCTGCATATGTTTTGCTTTAGCATAACCTGCTGAAGGTTCCATGTGAATATAACTCTTAACTAACCCCTTGATTCCACCAGATACCTGTTCAGCGGAGCTCATGGGTTTCACTCTAGTCTATGTGTTAACTTCCACCGGGTCCGCTGCGCTGCGTATCAGAGCCGTCCCAGCTCCGGCGTCCGGAGCCCTCTGGAGCAGATACGCAGGACTTCTTTTTTGGCTGATGGCGGAGCCACGATGCAGCAATTCAGCCGAATTCAGCAGAGAGCAGACACGAACCGAAACAACAACATAACATCTGGTTAATTTTCAAAATTAAACAGTCCATCTAAAAAAAGAGACAAATACAAGCTCTTCTTCTAACCCTTCGGTCGGCAACACTTCTTGTTGTTGTGTTTATAACTGACACTGACATCACTCCTACCAACCTTAACATCATCGATTTCCCCATTTCTGACCACAAAGCTGTACTTTTTGACATCCACATCCAACTACACAAAGTCAAGGAACAACGGACCATCTCCTTCAGAAACATCAATCGTATCAACACCACAGATCTCTCCACCTTGATCAGTTCTTACCCCAGCCCTCCCCCAGCATCTCCCCCTGCTGACCTGGTAACTCATTACAACAACTGTCTCTCTTCTGCCCTCAAGACCCTGGCTCCTCTGAAAACCCGCTCAGTCTCTTTCACCCACACTGCTCCCTGGTTTACCCCTGACCTACGCCAGCTCAAAGCCACAGGCCGTCGACTGGAGCGACTCTACAAAAAAAACGGACTCACTGTACACAGCCAAATGTACTCGGACCACTTTCATCACTACAAGAATGCCCTTATCACTGCTAAATCTGCTCACTATTCTAACCTCATTAACACTGGTACACATAACAACAGAGTCCTCTTCTCAACAGTCAGCCACCTAATTCAGACTCCTAAAACCCTCCCACCAGACATTTCCACCGATCAGTGCACTGCATTCCTGGACTTCTTCAGCAATAAAATCAATACCATTCACCAACAACTGGCCTCATCCTGCACCTCCTCAAACGATCCAACCTGGATGATCACCACCAGCCAACCTCTCATCAGCTTCCTCTCCGACTTCACCCCAGTATCAGAACAGACCATCTCTGAACTCATCCGCAAAGCCAAAACCACCACCTGTCAGCTTGATCCCCTTCCCACCTCCCTTGTCAAAGCCTGTTTGCCATCCATTTCTCCCATGATCACCAACATAATTAACTCCTCCCTCACCACTGGCACTGTACCCCCCACTCTCAAACTGGCTGCTATCACACCCATCCTGAAAAAATCCGGTGCTGACCCAACTGACCATAACCTTTACCGGCCCATCTCCAACTTTCCCTTCATCTCCAAAACACTTGAAAGGGTGGTTGCCGCACATCTACAGTCCCACCTCAACACAAACAACCTCCACGAACCTTTCCAATCCGGCTTCCGTCCAAAACACAGCACTGAAACAGCTCTGGTCAAAATCACTAACGACTCCTCTGTGCAGCTGACTCCGGACTACTTACTCTTCGCATCCTCCTCGACCTCAGTGCAGCATTCGACACCATCTCCCACACAATACTCCTGGACCGCCTGGCTGGCATTGGGATCACTGGTGCTGCACTTCACTGGTTTACATCATACCTCACTGACCACCAACAATTCGTGCAATTAAGGGACCACAAGTCTGGGTGTTCGGGTATCTCACTGGGTGTCCCCCAGGGGTCAGTCTTGGGTCCACTCCTCTTCATCATTTACTTCCTCCCCCTGGGCACAATCCTTCGTCATCACAAGATCCACTTTCACTGCTACGCTGATGACACACAGGTCTACATCTCCTCCAAACCCACTACCGCCACCCCTCCTACCTCCCTCATCACCTGTCTGGAAGACATCCGGAGCTGGATGAGCAGGAACTTTCTAAAGCTCAACCCCAATAAAACCGAGGCCCTGCTCATCGGCTCCAAATCCACCCTTACCAAACTACAACACACCCCAGCCCCACCCATCATCATTGACGGATTTCCTGTACCCTTCTCCACCCAAGTCAAGAGCCTCGGCGTTATCCTGGACAGCACCCTCTCATTTGCACCCCACATTCAAAACCTCACCCGGACTGCCTTCTTCCACCTCCGAAACATCTCCAGACTCCGCCCATCACTTTCCCAATCCAGCACCGAAATCCTGGTTCATTCATTTGTCACTTCCCGCATCGACTACTGCAATGCCCCCCTCACCGGACTCCCCACCAAACTCATCAACAGACTTCAAATCATTCAGAATTCAGCCGCCCGGATCATCACCCGCACCAAATCGTCTGACCATATCACCCCTATTCTCATCCATCTTCACTGGCTCCTGGTACAATACCGCATCCACTACAAAATCCTCCTCCTCACATACAAAGCTCTCCACCATCTAGCCCCCACTTACCTCTGCGACATCCTCAAAGAATACATCCCCTCCCGCACCCTCCGCTCAACCTCTGCTGGACTACTCACCATCCCAACACCACGCCTCAGTACCATGGGTGCCCGAGCCTTCAGCTGCTCGGCACCTAGACTATGGAACTCCCTCCCCCCACACATAAGACAGTCAGACTCCATCACAACATTCCAATCCCAACTCAAAACCCACCTGTTCAAAATGGCATACTCACTCTGACTGATCACTTTGCACTACACCTGTCTTTTCTTTTCTTTTCTTTTCCTTTCTTTTCTTTTCTGTTTGGTTTTTAATAAGGTGATATGATGTTGTTTTTTATGCTTTTATGTAAGGTGACCTTGGGTGCCTTGAAAGGCGCCATGAAATAAAATTTATTATTATTATTATTATTATTATTATTACATAGGCCTACCTATAACTGTGGTCGTGAGTGATTATTAATTATCGCGGGAACTCATTGATCTCCCAACTCCAGCTGACTGGCAGTGCTGCGCCGTGCCGGACTCAAAACGCAGCTGGTGGGGGTTGCCAGACGATGGATGGCGGAACAAAACCGGACCGGAGCCGGAACACAGCAGACATTCATCCAGTGGAATCGCAGGGTGACTCCTGTAGCAGTCCACTTATATATTGCAACAAGAACTGAAGGTGATCAAAATTGTCATCAGTGCGGCCTTCAATTCCATGCTCAATGGATTTGATAAAGCATTTATATTCAAGTGGGTCACCCTTGAGCTTTCGAATGGTGAGATCAGCAAGTAAAGATGCCTTGTGGTTCTTCACCTTCTTCATCAAACTCTAGTCTGTCATTGCGTTACAAGTTTAATACTGGTGTGCTCTTTGAGGCATTGCTGGTTGAACATTGCGTTTCACCTTAGGTGAATGTGAAGCCTACTGTGGTGGCGGTCCAAGGTTAGCTTTCATCTCTGTTTGACCAGCCTGTTCATCATCTTCAACAATGTCTCTTCATTCTGATCTTTTCTGTTTTACAGCTTATTATCTTGTGTGGCCTGCCCTCTTCGAGGTCACCACGGTGGAAGTCGTGGAACTCTGGCACCACTTGGCGATGCCTAGGCCTGCTCAGTCATCTCCTGGATCCACATACTTTACATATTTTATCATTTGTATCAGATATTGTGACAATGCAATTTGTAAACTGATGTTGTTGTTCTGTTCTGTACATGCGGCACCTATTGCATGTCTGTCTGTTCTGGGAAGGGGGGATCCCTCCTCTGTGGCTCGTCCTGAGGTTTCTTCCATCTTTTTTTCCCCTGTTAAAAGTTTTATTTTTTTCAATATGGCAAGTTTTTCCTCACTTGAATCGAGGGTCTGATGACAGAAGATGTCGTTCACTGCGCAAATTGTAAAGCCCACTGAGGCATGTGATTGTGATTTTGGGCTATATAAATAAAATTGATTTAATTTGATTTGGTCCCTTTCGGATTTGCCTTTTTGTTCATGTCGCCTTCCTAATTGTCGGTATGAGAATGCAAAGTTGTAAACCAGTTCGGTGTTGGGACCCACAGATGAAGTCGTGCATTGTGGATTTCAAAATGGACTCTGAACTGAACTCACTTTCCCAGAATTCCCCAGTCTTCACACCTCGATGCAAATTCAGCTTTGACCTACTATTGGTCAGGTTGACAGACCCCCCTCTGACCAGACAGTCAAAACCTTCCTTTGTTCCCTCTCTTCTCCACCTCTCTCCCCACGGGGCTGCCTGCCCTCACGATCTCTTCGTCTGGGCCTAACAGCTTCATTTGCAGCAGGCCCAAAGAACTTCTCCTCACTGCAGCAACATGAGGTCCTGCTAGTATTCCAGCTCAGTTAGCACCAGCAGCTGCAACGCAAAGCTTGCCAGCTAAGTCCAAAATCCGAGGTACATGAAGTAAGTTAGCACCGAGCTGCAAAGGAACAGAAAGTGACCAGGTTCCTCTACCTGCTGTCTTTCATCAGACCTTGCACAGCAAGAACAGCACTGTTCAATTTTGGAATCCCAACCTTCTCCTGCGACCACCAGCACCTTTTCTTCAAAGACTGGTACCATTTAACTGGGCTTAGATAGCACACAGCATAGCATTGCATTGCATTGCTAAGCCCAGGACTTTTTAACTCTGGTTGATGTAATGTACACATGTTCAATCTATGTTTTTGTTCACTGTTTGGGTGTTATTGTGATCTCTGTGTAGTCAGGTTATTGGTAGTTTGCTTTGCTACATGGCTAATCTGACGTTAGTTGAAGTATGCTTTACACAGACTCAGGCTCTTTGCATGTGTGAGAACATGTTGCAAGAACCACCATTGTTTCTTTGATCTGCCACACACACAGCTGTGTAGTACATGTTAGTTCGATTGTGTGTTTTCATCTTTGCGTTTAAATAAAATTCGTTTTAACCTACATGCTGTCTATTTAATATTGTACAAGTTGTGAATGTTGCCAACCTCTACACTGTCAAGAACTCCAAAATCTTTCGACCATTACTGCTGTTTGGTTGTAGTTAATTATTTATCAGAGCTACAAACAGTTTAGTACCTTTGTCTGAGACTGATTTGGTGAATTGTCTATCTTTTCCCTTCTTCAAGGGTGGTGCAGAGATGTATGTAAATTGGATCTTATTTTTTGGATCTTATTTTTTATCATAATTAATAAATATCCCTGATAATCATTCATTAGAATTGACAGCCAAATTTAACCCAAAACTCCCTATTAATATTGCATGAAGCTCTACAACAGTATTGTGTGTATGTAACCTAACCATATCTAGGGTTGATGGAAAAAGTTCTAATATTTACCAAATATTTCGCCCTGCTCAGGACCTCAGTACAAACACATCCCTACATGTTATTGCTGACCAGTGCCCCAGAATCATCCTTTTTGAGACATCTACTAATACAGCATATGACTCCGAGGTTCGATCTCAGTAGCAGGGGAACTTTGCTGACCTTGAACAGCACGTTCCATCCTCCAGTTGGTCGGCCGACATATTAGACCTCCTCTGCTATGTTAAGGACACAGGAGTCTAGCTGTGGGACGGGCAGTGCTCAGTACCAAGCAGAATTGGATGATTTCCGAGAGGGCTTGGCAGAACTACATGACTCCCTCTTAGTGCTGGTCTCTCTGTGGGAGCTGAACCCTGAAGTGTCACTTATACCTGGATCTTAGATTTCAGCCAGTCAAGGCTGGGTAGAGATTGAGACATGCTGAGGATGGATGAACCTGTGGAAAGCTTCTGAACTACTTCTCCCAGGTGTTTGATCTGTGCGCTGAGTTGATCTGTCTCCATCATACTCTGTCACCTGAGTTGTTCCAGCCTGGAATCGCTCTGCCAGGTCTTAAGGTTGAGATGCTAGTTGCACAGCTTTAGGTTCCATTGCAGCTAGAAGGGTGTCATGTTTTTGCATTAGGTCCCGGTTCTGCTTCCGCAGCTCCTCTGGTTCATTGTGCAGTTGCACCACTGGACCGCTAGAGGGAGGAACGTGCTGGTCTAGAGAGACGGGCCTTTATCATCATTTGCTGATGTCACTAATGGGCTCCAATTTCCTGGGCCAATAAGGTCTTCGTGCTGATGGTGTGCATGTGCTAAGGATGAATGAAAATGTGGAAATGTCGTGTTTACAGCTGGGGAAAAAGTACAATTTTAGTCCTGTCTGATTATCTTATAAATTATGCTACTGCTCCCTCTTATGGCCATTGCTGAGTGTGTAGGCAGCCTCAGGAGCATAATGTGTTTCACCTCTGTGAGGAAAATGACCGAAAACTCCTATTAAACACCACTCACAGCACGTTGGTGTTTTGAATTATCTTTATTAAGTAAACTCTACACTTTTAGTATTGCTTTTATCTTTTTTTTTTATTCTTTTCTCTAAATTAGAACCTTTTGCAATCAGCACATATAGAATTTTTCAATCAAGCTACACTTTTTGAGGAATACAAAAATATCACAGTACATTTTCTACTAAGTCACCTTCACCTGTGAGGTCCAGAGCCAATCAGAGAGGCAGGTTCAGAACCACAGCAGCTGCCTAGACGGAGATGGAACGTCAACATGTTGGAAAGTAACAGCACCATGGTCTATGAGCTAACCACACTGAAGAAAGGGGCCACTCAAACACACTCATGTGTCTGATTTCCGACAGCTCCGGGTCAGTGTTTGGACTTGTGTGCATTACACAGCTCATTTAAGAAGGGCTTTTCAGGGCCAAACAACGGCTGGGTCTCATTTATAGGGCCGTTATGGTCCCTGAAGGTATGGTTTTGGAGGTCTCCCTGTGTGAGACAGTCTACAGAGGAAACATTATGAAGGCATTGCAAAATTACAGCTGTAGCCTTATAAAGACAAGGGAGCGACACACTGTGAATTTGGGAATAGTGAAAACCTCAAAGAGCTTCCAAATCAAATGGAAGAAGATGATGAAAATGAGACACAGCCACTGTCTGGGCCCTGTAGTCTTACCCAATATGTGACATGCTTCCCATTGAAAACACACATTTGCCAAACGTACTACTAAACTCTCAATTATCTATCTCAGAAAAACAATGTATACTCGTTGAAAACGCTTCCAGTCATACCTATATCTCAGCTTGATGCAGCTTGTTGAAGTTTGGTTTTGAGTGTGGCCAGAATGGTGTTATTACTGACCCCTGTGACTGATGGGGATAAAACAAGTGGTAGTGTCTCACAAAAGGGGCAGTAAGCTCATTCTTGTTTGGTGCACCAGAACAGAGATGGGAGGAAAGAAGACTTTATCATGGATCACAATAAAAAAAAAAAAAAAAAAAACTGAGGATCGTAGTGAATTTGCTCACATCAGTGAAATAGCTGACTAGCTCAAAAACATGCAGTCCTATATTTAATTAATATCACCACAACCTGCATCTTTCTAGTGGATTTTTTTTCAGGTGCGAGGAAAGGCTATGGATTCCAAACTAAAAGAAAGACAGATGAATGGAGTCCCTAACATTTATTTATTCTTTATTTAGGAAGGGGGATTATGATTTATGATTACCTTATTTAAGTTTGATTGTTTTTCACGATGCAGGATGTTCACTAAAATTGTGTGTCCCATCTGCAGTGCAATAAAAATATTTGTTCCCTAACAAAATGCATGGTGAAGTGATTGCAGTATACTTTGATGATTATCAAGATAATACTGTGAATTATTTTGGCCAGGATAATCAAAACATTAAATTTTCACCTCATCCCATGCCTATACCAGAATGAGGTGAAGAAGACACTGCACCTAAAATTGTACTTGAACTGTACTAAAACATTCAAATTTGGTCTTTGTGTCTGTCCTGTTTTCAAACTCTATGTTTTGGTCTTACAAGACGGAACACTTGAAAACACAAAGATGAGCACCAGCACTTTGAATAGTTTGGCAAATGTACATCTGGGGAATTTCACCATGTCCAATACTGGGCAGTTCACAGCTGCTTTCCTAAACTTCTCGATGGAAGCATCTGAGACTGTTGATGCATTTGAATCAGTCAGTGATTAGGATGCTGAAAAGAAAGGCTGGGTGTGGAATCTCAATACTTTTTGAGTACACACTGATTAGTGTGTGTATTACCGAGTATTATTAACTGATGGCACTAAATGCTTGGGTGTCTTTTAAATTACACTTGTTTTTAATGTAATTCTTGATTTAGTTTTGTACTGGGTTTTATTTTAGCTCAGACTTAGCACAACTGCGTTTAGACAGCATTACAGAGTGAATTTAGCTTATTTTGTTTAATGTCTAGAAATATTTTGTAGAAGAGCATATTTATATTTAGCATAAAAGGCATCAAAAACACATATTTGTCACAAAAATCTGTGGAGCCTCTAATGGGACATGAGCAGAAACCACCACAGAGACTTTGGTGAGCACCACAATCTGCTTGGAGAAAAAGATGTTTTTAGTCTTAAGAGGGTCCAAATCAAAAAATGTAAATGATACCCAGCCCTATTGACAAGTTATAACTTAGGACTGATCCAGATGTAGTGACTGCTGCACACTCAGTGCTTGGAGCAGTGGTTAGGTGGCCTCTGGTTTTGGTCTGGAGCTGTGTTCGAATCACTCCTCAGGCAGGCTGAAATGTAAATATGGATCCCACATAACAACAACAGCACCTTTAACATTCTCTCATTCTCTTCCCATTCCTCTCTGCATACATGTTATATTCTATACAAAATATATATAAAAAAAATGAAACAAAATACTGAAAAATCCCCACTCGTACTCACAATATAATTTTTTCATTTTAAACCTTTTTTTTTCCTTGCAAATCTTCCTCGTCTCCCACTCTGCAAAGATTCAGATCCATAGTGACAAGCTTTTGGCAAACGAGGCCTTGCAGCACCTACCACTCTGGACAGGAATGTTGCAGCATGAGAATGAGCCACACTTAGTGGTTTCACTCAAAACAGAATGAAACAAAACTACAAAACACTTGAAAGGAAGTGAGGATGGAGGCTGAGAGATCCCCGTCAATGTCTTCAGTTTAGGGGAAATGGAAGAGACAGGTTAGATGAAGAAAGATAGGAGTACACTTTAATTCCACAGTTACACAAACATGAACCATGATAAAACAAGAGTGAGGAGTCTGTCAAGAACAGAGGAGAGCAGGAGGTTGGCCTGGTGTCTCCTCTGAGGTCTGGGTCAGGGGTACCGGAGCTGATTGTACTGCCTGTGTGCTGTGTTTGTTTGTGAGTCCACATAGCAGGGAGCAGGGTCCCCGATAGAACCAGACAGCATGAATGTGGCCAGCTCAGTGCAATGGCAGTAGCAATGCTGGAGGCTTAAGAGCCACTGGATGGGATTCCTGAAGTCCAGGCCCAGAGCCAGCATGCTCCCCACTGAGCAGCACGCTCAGGGGGAGAAGGTTGCCATCTCCAGGGAGATGCGCTGCCACAGCTCCTTGGTCTGCTTGCCTCTCTTCAGGTTCTGCAGCACGTCGTTGAACTGCATCATGCCCACAGGGGTCAGGCAGAAAGCACCCCGAGCACTGCGGATGATGTTGACAAAGTCATCGTAGTCGGCAGGGGTCAGGTGGATGAGCCGATGGTGGATGTACTGCAGAGAGACAGAGGGAGGTCTGATTCTACAGGCAGCATGATGGACAGTTCAGAGATTCTGAGACATAGACAAGAACCTTGTGCACGTTACAGTGCGGGATGTAAACATTAATGGTGTCCTCCTCAGCTGGACAGTAATGTTAGCTAGCTAGCCTCTCATCCATGAGTAGATGAACAAAGCACCTATTCTGACCAACTCAATGCAACTGCTGAACTGTAAACCAAGAATCTCTATTTACGGACATTCTTCTGCAGATCAAATTGCAGCTGCGGCTGCAGTATGAATGCAGATGTGTTGTACCTGCAGGTAGGCCTGTTGGCAGCGCTGGACGAGCTGATGAAACGCAGGTGTTCGAAGGTGGGCATGGATGTGGGCGGGGTTCAGCCTCTGCAGAGCCTCCATGATGATCTCCTGCAGGACAAATGGACTGAGGACACCTTTTGCTGCTCCCACACAGAACTGGTACACATAGTTGACTCCTGACAGGAAGAGAGGAGAAAACAGATTGAATATGTAGAAAAGGAAAAGACACATCTGCTGTTGTGTGCTTACATACTCAAATATGATGCCTAAACAATCCATACATCATTTAACAAAAAAATTTAGTCATGTATCAGCCAAATCATCCCTCATTTTTGTCCATTAATTCCTTCAGACTCACCTAGTCTTGCAGCAAGTCCCAGCAGCCATTTGACATCCTCAGTGTATGGTGGGCTCCTGGAGAAGTTGTTGGGGTGGTCGTTGTGAGCCCTCCTGCCCAGCATCTCCAATGCCAGCATGCCTTCAAACAAAAGATCACATTTACTCAGTTAACTATACTATAGCTGTACTATATGGAAATTGCTTGGTAAATATAATCATACGAGTCAAACTACTGACCAACTCTGTAGGCAGAGTGCAGGTAGTGCAGGCCCTGTTGGCTGATTGGCTGGTTGTGCTGCTCGTCCTCTGCTGGGAATGGAGTGCTGACCAATGAGCCGGACTGGGAGGAGAGGGAGGGGAGAGATGCTCCCTGTATGGCCTGGATGGTGGGGCCGGAGTGGACACTGCCTACTGTAAAACATGACAGGGACATGATACTGTTGAGCATTAACCCATCCCATGGTATTATCACATTGACCAATGTACAATAATGTTGCCTAAATTTAGAAGGAAATTGCTGCTGTTGCTGGGGTTAAACACAGACAACACACAGTTTGTAGTCCTGACCTGCTACAGTGGTGCTCAGTGGTAGGCCGGTCTCCGTGTGGTAGGGATGGACGGCGATCTGAGTCATGGACGGTACAGGGACACCAGGGAAGGTCACAGCTGTGGCTGCCATAGGGGGCTGGGGGCCAGTGGCCACTGAGAATGGGTACTGGGCACCAATAAAAGCTGGGTGCATTCCCTGTAAGGTTGTCAAAAGTTTTGATAATTGGATACTAATTTGATATGATGTGTTTAAGACGACATGGTATTCACATTCAATAGCACCTTAAAAACTGACATATGCACAGGCCCTTGAAACCATGCACAAGTCAGGGCTGCCAATGTGTCGGGATGTATATAATGATGGCCAGACAAGGCTTACTTCCTGTTGCCAGTAGGCAAAATGACTACGCCTCCTTCCTGGCATATAGAAGTGTTCTGGGCTGGACTCTGATCAAACGTCTTTTTTTTTTTTGTCCACACTGCCAATTCTTTCTCTTAACAAGTGAGTCTGGCTTTATATATACGTGAAATGTACACGTCCATCTTTGTCGTTTTGCATGTTCATGTGAAAACAACATCAAAACTATACTTTTAACATTTTACCAAAGGTCCACTGATTGTATAAGGGAAAGTTCTAACCTGTGGATATGCAGCTCCAGACACAGGGAAGACTGTAGGTCGGGGGACGTGCTGCAGAGGATGTCCCAGGTACTGTGGGGTGCAGACGGTGGGGAGATGGGCCTGGATGGTGGTGTAGGGGTGGAGGCCTTGGCTGTGGGGGTGAGCCATGGCCTGCCCTGGCATGGCGTGGGACTGGTAAATGGTGGAGCCTACTGAGATGACAGGTACGACGGCGGCTGCAGTGACTGAGGCTGTGACGGCTGCCATCCCCTGAGACTCCATGTTGGCTCCATTGTCGAGGACAACACAGGTGGTCTCTGGGGGCCTCCTGCCTGAACCCCCGTTGGCCCCACAGCGCCCAGAGGTCTCTCTCAGCTGGCCTGAGCCTCCGCCCACTGACTGCTCATACAGCCAGTACCACTGGTGAGCCACCTCAAAGAGAACCTCGGGGTAAACACCTCCACCCTTGGCTGCTTCCTCTACTGCAATGCAGGCCTTCTCCAGCATTACATTGTCCTGAAGAAAGACAGTGACCGATTGTAAGGGAGAATACAGGAGGAGCAAAGAGGAGCTAACTATGGATGGATTTATTTACCACAATAAATCATGTATGGTTTTTATTCACTATTTTGTCTTTAGCAGGTTTCAGAAAAGTATCTTTTTAGACTTTCACTGATCTCAAGACAATGAACAAGACGTTAGTCTGAACTGTACCCTCTCCCAAAGTACCTGCTCTTTGCACTGCACCAGGGCTCTCTGGATCTCATTAGGATTGAGGGCATGAGCGTGAGGCAGGCAGCTCAGGGCCAGCTCTGCTGCCGCTCTAACCATGTTGGGGTCCCTTGCTCGAGACGCTCGGTCAGCCAAGGATGCCACCTCTGGAGGGGTGAGGTGACCATCCCAACACTCCACCAGAATGTTTAGGGCAGCGCTGCCGATCTCCATGGCCTGACCTGAGACAAGGGGAGAGGATACAGTATTTGGGCAGTAAGATAAATAACAAATATAAACACTGGATTTGAAAATCTTTATGTTTCTCTCTCACACACACAATCCCCCTCACCAGTGATCCAGGACACATGGGAAGAGTAGGTCCTGGACAGCCAATTGGGTGAGACAAAGTTGTGAAGGCCAAGAGCATACAGGCCAATCTCAAAGGCACACAGGTGCAGGTTTCTGTGGGGTCCCTGGTGGCCCCCGCTGGCTGAGGGCTGGGTGAAAATGGAGGTGGAAGAGTTTCCTCCAGCTTTGATCAGCACTGTCTTGGCCAGTTCAAAGTAAAAATGAGCTGCTGCCTCAGACGGCTGGTTGGGCACGTGGGGCGCATGGCACTCTGGACGTCGCCCTTTGTACCTGAACACAGGGAAACATACAAAGAAGACACAAACAGAGTTACTGTCAGTCTGGTAGAATGATCTCTCCAGGCATGTCTGGTCCTACTTAAGTCAGCTTTATACCATCTCTGATCTATACTTTGATTAAACTGTACGGTTTGTATATTCTGTGGCCCTCTCGTTTGCTACATTATCCGTCTCTTTTGATTGGTAAGAAGAAGTTGTAATTTCATGATTTGCTCTCCTTTTAGATTTCAGGTAAATAACTGGACATCAAATTCAATGATTTACTCAAAGTATAAGAGCATCAGGCAGCCAATTAGTATTTTCAAATAATTTTCATCATATGAAAATCACTATGTCACTTATTTGCAAACTCAGGTCATTCGGAAGTTCACTGTTCACACCCACTTGTACAGCAGCACATCATGTTACTATCAGTTTCTCTTTGATAATACATGATGTCTGATGTGTGCATTCATTGTGAACTGACTTGATCTGTGCTTTGGCATCAGGCACCTGTTTTTATCATCTATTAAAGTTCTGAATAAGCATCATGAACCAGTTTACAGATCAGTTTGGAAGTTCAAGCCAGCTTTTAAGCAACCAACACCGCTTTTCTTGATGTGGATTTATTGTTGTGTTTAAACAGGTTATTGTGTAGCTATGCTGTTTCCAACGTGTCTATTAATATACAATATAATATACACAATTGATATGGATACACTGTACTGAAAAATAGTGACAAAGGAGGTACCCCGCAGAAAAAGTTTTGGAACCACTGTTATAGGCGTTTTAATGTTCAGCTTCCAATTTCTTTTAGCAGTGATTGGTGATTTCTCATATTCTTTGTTAACTGTTAATTGCATTCAAAAACATTAATCACCTTAGCCATCACCTTATTTTCTTTTTTAGTAACTGACACACTTTTAGAAAATACAATTCCATCACATTTCCCATTCTTCTCACTGTGACCCCCACTCTCTATCACAGTGAAAGAAAGCCGTAATGAGACTTATCTTGTTCTATAAGTACGTTCATAGCCCACTCAATATCAAACTTCATAACCGGCTGTTTTGTTGTGAACTCATCTTATTTTTCAGTCCTTCAATAATCAAGCTACTGTCCTTTTACTTATCCATGGCTATGTTCACACTACTAGTCAAAATCTGGTTTTAGGCATATCCAAATAGTATCCAGATTAATTAAAAAAGCCTAAACAGCAAAAAAAAACAAATGAAATGTGATTTTTGCTAATCAGATCCAAACTACATTTGGAGGTTGTTTGAAATGTGATTCCAATTTGAAATCTGATACCAGTGGCCAGAGCGTCTGGACTGAGACGCATCAATAGAAATCAAAGTGTCTTTAGTGTCACTCATAGCGTGACAGCCAAAACGCTGTGATAAAGTCTTAGTTTTCCAGCAGCTTTCAGACTGTACAGGAAGTCACAGAAACACTCACTTCCTTTTAGATCTGATTCTGATTTATTAAAATGATATCAGACTCCCTTATCAGTTTGAACACACTCTTTGATTGTTGTTTATTATGACAAGGTAGCCAATTAAAAAATGGTGAGCTCAGAGCCCCTGTCACCACTAGTTGACACAGAAAAACAGCAGGAGTGCTGTTTGGAAATACTTCGCATTCTAGGCAAACGAACAAGGAAGTTGTGCTTAACAACAAAAACACACACACCCAGTACTATTAACTTTAAGACTACTTAGAGTCAAGAGTTCTTTTAAATGGCCTGATCTTAAGAAAGAAACAAAATATTGTAAGTGTGATATTTCTCTTTAAGAGGAAAGCTGGGGAGACTTTAACTTTACCTAATTTCTAAGATAAGTTATTCAGAAACTTTAGTCATTTTTAAAGACCTGACAGAAAAAAACAAATGCTTCTAAAGGTGTGATATTTTTGTTAAAGTACCAGAGAGAAGCTGAGGAACCACCTCCAGCTCAATGCCGGGAAGACCAAAGAGCTGGTGGTGGATTTCCGCAGGCACAGACAACCCTGCACACAGGTGAACATCCAGGGAACGGACATTGAGATGTTCCTGAACCTGGGAGTTCACCTGAACAATAAGCTGGACTGGACTGATCACACTGCAGCAACATACAAGAAAGGTCAGAGCAGACTGCATCTGCTGAGGAAGCTCAGGTCCTTTGGAGTGCAGGAGGCACTCCTGACTTCTTTCTATGACTCTGTGGTGGCATCAGCCCTTTTCTATGGAGTAGTCTGCTGGAGCAGCAGCATCTCGGCAGCAGACAGGAGGAGACGTGATAAACTAATCAGGAAGGCCAGCTCCATCCTGGGATGGCCTCTTGACCCAGTGCAGGTGGTGGGAGAGAGCAGGATGATGGACAAGCTGACATCGCTGCTGGTGAAGGAGTCCCAACCCCTGCAGGTCACTTTCACAGCACTGGGCAGCTCCTTCAGTGAGACTGATACACCCCAAGTGTGTGAAGGAGAGGTACCACAGGTCCAAGTGTGTGAAGGAGAGGTACCACAGGTCCAAGTGTGTGAAGGAGAGGTACCACAGGTCCAGGTGTGTGAAGGAGAGGTATCACAGGTCCAAGTGTGTGAAGGAGAGGTATCACAGGTCCAAGTGTGTGAAGGAGAGGTACCACAGGTCCAAGTGTGTGAAGGAGAGGTATCACAGGTCCAAGTGTGTGAAGGAGAGGTACCACAGGTCCAAGTGTGTGAAGGAGAGGTATCACAGGTCCAAGTGTGTGAAGGAGAGGTACCACAGGTCCAAGTGTGTGAAGGAGAGGTATCACAGGTCCAAGTGTGTGAAGGAGAGGTACCACAGGTCCAAGTGTGTGAAGGAGAGGTATCACAGGTCCAAGTGTGTGAAGGAGAGGTACCACAGGTCCAGGTGTGTGAAGGAGAGGTATCACAGGTCAAGTGTGTGAAGGAGAGGTACCACAGGTCCAAGTGTGTGAAGGAGAGGTACCACAGGTCCAAGTGTGTGAAGGAGAGGTATCACAGGTCCAAGTGTGTGAAGGAGAGGTATCACAGGTCCAAGTGTGTGAAGGAGAGGTACCACAGGTCCAGGTGTGTGAAGGAGAGGTATCACAGGTCCTTCCTTCCTGCTGTTGTCAGAGTGTACAACCAGCACTGCTCCCAGAAGACCTCACATGTGCACTATGTCATAAAAAACTCTACACATAACCCATTTCTCTGTTTTTTGCACTAACTGGACAATTTTCATACACATATTTATCATTTATTATAAAACAACACACTGCTTAAAATTACACTGTTTACAGTGTAAGATATTATATACAGGGTTTCCTCCAGGATTTTTTTAAACAGTGGGGGAGGTCTGCCCGAGTGGAAGAGGGGGGGTGACGACGACGACAACATGAATTTTGAAATGTGAAATTATGACTATTTCAAACTGAATGTTTACTATAGGGTTTCCGTTACATGAATTGAAAGGATCTTGGAGTATCACTCGGCCAAAACAACAAACACAACAACAACAAATTAAAGATATGGGGTCCAGGGTATAATTGGCCGTTTTTGACTACTTTTGATTTTACCTTTATATTTCACCTTAAAAACTGTTTACCTTGCCTTGTTTGGTGTCATTTTCTTCAGCACAACCTCACGTATGTGACTGTACAGTTATTTTTTAATTTTGACATACTGTATTAGTACAGTGGACCTAAAATCACACAAAAATCATAAAATCCGAGTAGATTTTTTACTGTGAAAACCACAAATATGTTTAACGAACCATTTTTATTACTTAGAATGCAAATTTAATTTGTTGTTTGCTAAATTTGTACATAAGTTTTTGAAATTTACAAAGTTATATGTAACTATTTACATTTTAATGCAGGCAATGCCTCAGGCTCAGGCCTCCCTCAGGTCCTCACAGCTCAATGAGGAGCTGCACTGCCTGCTCCACGTTCAACAGTCTACTCATTGTTTTGACACACAAAACAAA
Source organism: Lagodon rhomboides (assembly GCA_039737535.1). Lineage (NCBI taxonomy): Eukaryota > Metazoa > Chordata > Actinopteri > Spariformes > Sparidae > Lagodon > Lagodon rhomboides. The sequence goes on from CM077796.1 coordinate 2,966,276, forward strand.
AAAACGACTACACTACACACTAAACTACACACTATCTATACCCTCAAAACAAGCCAAATGTCACAAAAGTCTCAACTCTCAAAACTCGCTGTCACTAACGCTGTCTCTGTCGCTGTCAGTATCGCTGTCACTCTTTCTTCGCAGTCCCTCCCCACAACTTCCCCCTGTTCCCCAGCAACCAAATCACGTGCTTTGCCATATAATTTTGTGATTGGTTGATGTGGTGGCTTTTTCCACCAATAGGAAAGGGGGTATCACGTGTTTTTTGCTTGCAAGCGCCTTCTGTTTGCGGACACGTTACTGAGGAAAGCCCGTTTTTACCGTTTCTTCCTGCACCAAACACGCACCAAACGTGACGGCGATATTCGCGAAAAAGCGTCCATTATTTATCACAAGTCCGGTTTTACTCGGCCTATCAACACAATTTAAAAACTGGTATATAGTTTGAAGTCCACACTTTAGCCACAAGTTGAAACGGAGAATAAATCTCGCTGCTCCGTCTTCTTAACGCGGTCACGTGATTTGGACGAGCCGGCGCGTCCGTCGACCCCAGAGGGTTGAATAACTAAACTAGTCCAGTCTTAGTCTTAGACTTAGTCTATACTGAATACAGTCAAATAAACATCTCTTCCTGCATAGAATGTGTCTTTCACCCTTTTCTCTCCCTCCACGTCGGACTGTTGTCTCTACTCTCTTCGTCTTTCGGGCGCCGCAGCCAGACAGGCAGGTGGTGACTCCGGTGTTGGTTTTTCAAAATAAGGGTAGCTATTTGCAGCTTAGTTTTGTGCCAAAATCACATTTCATACAATAATTTACATTAATATAAACATAAAACAACATAAAAACAAGGTAAAAACAAAACAAAAACAACAACAACAACAAAAACACTATTCTGAAGGTGTGGCGGCTTTTATTTTGCCGTGGCGGTGCGCCACAATCAATTACATGTAGAGGAAACCCTGATATATATACACAATGTATATATGAGTCTATTTCTATTTCTCTTACCTTTTTATTATATTGTTTATTTTTTACTATTATTATTGTTTATTGCAATATTACCGTCCTTTGGCTGCTGTGACGAAGAAATGTCCCCGTTTGCAGGACAAATAAAGGAATTCTGTAAGATTTTTGCTTTGTACCATGACACATAATCACTGACACTCAATTGCGGGAGCTGCTAGGTCACACTACCAGAGACACTGTTTTTCAGGCAGAAATGTGATGAAGAGTTGGTATGACAGGATGACAGACACTTTTCCACATTTCTTTTCATCATATAAGATGCTGAAGACAAGACCTACTACCACATTACTGTTGTTTGGTCCTATAACGTTGCTTTGTGCGTTGAAGTGTGGACATGTGAACATTTCTCTTTTATTTGATGAGGGAAGGATCTGTTTAGTTGTCAGACTGTGAACACCTTCAGACTGACACACTTGATCCTTTCAATTCTTAAGTCAATTGTTAATCAGAGCTACAAACAGTCTAGTACCCTTTGTGAGACTGAATTACTGAATTGGCCATCATTTCCCTTCTATAAGGGTGGTGCTCCTGATGCAATTTAATGTAAACTAGGTCTTATCATTTTTCATGATTAATAATTATCCCTGATAATCATTAATTATTATTGATAATTTAACACAAGTTCTTTAGAATTGCGTAAAAGCACATCACTACTAAACTTCATCATCAGCCACACAACATGTGTTCTGTTAAAAGAATAAATCTTTAAATCAGTCAAATAACTTAAAAATCTCTTAAAGGGATATTCCGGTGTAAGTTTAATCCATGGTCTAACCCACCATGACACCGAGTAAGGCTCCCCCTCGAGAGGTCAAGTTTGCTGACCGCTAGCTTAGCTGGTTGTAGCAACTTCAGAAAAGACTGCACGATAACAATACACTGCAGCTTTTGTCTCCAACAAGAAACCGCCATCAAAAAGCCACTCATAGCCACAATTAATGGTCAGAAGTTTAGGTTAGCCAGATTCCTATTGAAAACACAGCACAACTCACCCTCTCCTCCAGCAGCCTGCTCGTTGTGGGGAAGCCCTGACGAGTCGATTACCGAGTGCAGTAGATTTCCGCAGCTCAAGGATGAAAATGTCTGATTATTACTCCATTACTTCCATTCTTTTCCCTGTCAGCTCTCGATAATAAGAACTGAGCATTCAGCATGGAGTAATAATCAGACATTCCTACACTTGTACTGTGTGCTGGGACTGTACATGTACTGTTGTTGAAGTTTGGTGCTGTTCTGACCATTAATTGTGGCTATGAGTGGCTTTTTGATGGCTGTTTCTTGGTGGAGACATAAGCTGCAGTGTGTTGTTATCGTGCGGTCTTTTCTAAAGTTGCTACAACTAGCTAAGCTAGTGGTCGGCAAACTTGATCTCTGGGGGGGGGGTCTTACTTGGTGTCACGGTGTGTTAGACCATGGATTAAATTTACACCGGAATATCCCTTTAAATTCAGCAAAAATTAAAAGTTCCCATAAAACATCACATTGCTGAGTCAAAATCTAAAACAATCAGGTTGTAGGTCAGGTGACAGCCAGGTCCAAAAAGCCTGATATTGTGGGCACTCCGTCTTTCAGATCTGTTCTGAGAAACAAATCGGATTTGCCTGCTGTCTAAACATTGCCTTAGTGACGTGATGTGGAGGAAGTCTGTGTTTACCTGCTGGTGTCAGTGCTCTTGGCCCTGGCTCCGCCCCCTGCCCTGCGAGATCCACTGGAGGAGGAGGAGCCCAGCGAATCAGACGACGAACTGCTAATGCTGTCGCTGTCCTGGCCACGCCCCCAAGATGTTGCTGCCCAGCTGCCCCTGAGTGGCCGTCGGCTGAGGGTGGGAGAGCTATCTGAGGTTGTCTCCGGAGCACTGCTGTCGATACTCGCCATGCCTGTCCAAACAACATCTACATCAAACTCACATCACCTCTATGTGTTCATTTATCATAACAATCAGATATACGACTCTAAAACTCTGCACTGTCTGACAATGTAAATAGAAGTTATGTTGACTCTCTGGAAGACTGGAGGTAGTGACAGCCTGGGTAAAAAATATTGACATTAATGCAAAAGTTTGTACCAGTGTGTTTCTTCTTCTGGCGTACAGGTGAGCCCCAGCAGCGTTGGCTGTATCCACAGCGTGCCCCCAGTGCCAGCCGGCTGGGCACTGTGGCCTCCAGTTTAAATGGAGCCGTTTCATTCTGCTGCTCACTTGATGGTTGAGGCCCATCTGATACTGCAACGAGAGAATACAAACAGAGGTCCATCAAAGAGTACTGTGTCACCATGGATGATTGCCTTATGTTATAACATTCAGAAATGTCAACAATCTGAATTTTGCTCAGCTAAATTCATAGGATTGTTTCAGCCTTGTGTTGGCCTCTCTGCTCATTATCTGTAATTTTTTTTATTTGATTTTAAGATGTTACTGATAACTTTTAAAGACTTCATGGGCTGGCTCCTATTGCTAGTGCTGCTCCTAAACAAGCCAGAGCGTAGCCTCAGATCATTAAGCTGTATTCACAAAGAATCAGGAGTCGCAGGCTTGTGGGGTGGTGTAGGAGTGTCTCCATAATTTTGTGGACTTAATGTACCCAACAAAGGAGGAGCTAGTATGTTGCTAAGCTACTAGCATGCAGTTCCTACAAGTGGTTGTTCACATCGACAGTCTAAAAAAAACACATTTACTTGCATAACAATCAGGATGTGAGGCATACAGTCATGGTCAAAAGTGTACATACACTTGTAAAGAACATGTATATCATGGCAGGCTTTAGTTCCATTGATTTAACAAAATTATAGAAATCTGCTTTGTAGCATGGCCTCTTAACTCTTAACAGGGCTTGTTTGATACACCCACAAGACTCAGCCACAAACAGTACAGTGGAAAAGTCTAAAGAGCTCAGCACTGATCTGAAAGAGCTCATTATTGATTTGAACAGGTCAGGAAAGTCACTTGGAGCCATTTCAAAGCAGTTACAGGTCCCAAGATCAACTGTACAAACAACTGTTTGTAAGTATAAAGTGCATGGCACAGTTGTGTCATTGCCACGATCAGGAAGAAAACACAAACTATCACCTGCTGCTAAGAAATAATTGTTCAGGATGGTCAAGAGTCATCTAAAAACCACCACAAAGCAAGTCTGCAATGAATTAGAAGCTGCTGGAAGACAGCTGTCAGTGTCCATAGTCAAGTGTGTTTTACATCAGCATGAGCTGAGAGGCTGCCATGCAATAAAGAACCCCTTGCTCCAAACGTGGCACCTTAAAGCGTGACTGAAGTTTGCTGATGATAGTGGAGAGAAGGTAAGGCCTTTAACCCCAAGAACACCATACCTACTATCAAGCATGGTGCTGGTAGTAATATGCGGCAGGGCTGTTTTGCATGCCAGTGGATCTAGTGCTCTAAAGAAATTAAATTAAATGATGAAGAAGCTGGATTATCTCCAAATCTCCAGGAAAACCTAAAATCATCAGTCAGAACTTTGGGTCTTAGGTGCAGTTTGGTGTTCCAACAGGACAATGACCCCAAACACACAACAGAAGTGGTAAAGGAATGGATCAATCAGGTTAGAACTGAGGTTTTGGAATGGCCTTCTCAAAGTCCTGACTTGAACCCTTCGACTTTGGTGGCTGTAGCTCAGGAGGTAGAGTGGGTTGTCCAGTAATCATAAGGTCCCTGGTCCGAATCCCTGGCTACTCTGGCTGCTTGTCGAAGTATCCTTGAGCAAGATACTGAACCTCAAATTGCTCCTGATGCGCAGGTTAGAACCTTGAATGGCAGCCTCTGCCATCAGTGTATGAATGTGAAAATGATATACATGTTCTTTACAAGTGTATGTAAACTTTCACCAAGGCTGTTATCATTTAAGTGTTTTTTTAAACTGGTAAAAAAACAGAGTCTTGCATTAAGTGAACACACGTGAAGCAAGTAATATCAACTGTGCTCTCCTGCTAGCATTAAGCCACGACTGACCTGTCTTACTCTGCCTCCGATCTGCAAGTCATGCCTTCACTACACATCGTATGATTTGTAATTTGGCATGCTGGTCCTAAAGTGCCCATCCAAAGACTAAATAAACAAATGAATACATAAAAAACTAAACAGGATGCAGGGCCTATCGTTATGGCTTTAAACTAGTGCACAAGCCCAACTGAGAAAATACACATAAATTGCGGATTTAAACTCCACTGTGTTTTTCATTAATTCTTTGGTCCCCCAAAACCATGCAACACATTTTAATTCCTTGTTATTGCATATCTAGTATCCAACTGTTGACACATCCAATCCATACAATCCTCACTAGATGTCAAATATTGTTTTCCAGTATGGCGTTCCATAGACACAATGCTTCAGCTGGTCCCAGAGATGCTCTATGGGGTTCAGGTAGGGTGACGTGGCCGGCCATTCTGTGTGAAGGATACCAACCTACTGGAGTTGTGTGATAACCACACACGCACGATGTGGGGGTGGGGTGTCATCCATGAACATGAAGTTTGGATGATGATGGGCTGGATGATTTCTGCAGGTATGACTGACCCGTGACTGATCCATTGGCAAATACCAGATCAGTTTTCTGTCCATTGATTTTCCAGAACACAGTTGTACCCCCTCCTCCAGCTCAAGGATCGGGGACCATGTTGACCGCTGCATAGTGCTCACCTCTACACCTCAAAACGCATTTCCAGTGCCACTCATCATTCCGATGAAGGGTGACCCGCTCATAACAGTGGACATCACTGACGACCACTGCTGGATGGACCAACCAACATGTTGCCTGGCCCGCTGCCTGTTCTGGATGGTCTGACCAGACACACTGGTTCCTCTGACAGCCCTCAGACGTCTCTGTAGTTGTGCTGTAGTGGCTACACAACGAGGCCTTTCACGCACTGAACAGGTGTCAGATGTTGAGAGGCCAGTCTGCTAATGACACTCTGAGACACCTGTCCATTAGCAAAATCAATTTGCCAACTCCTTGTCTGTATCCCCTCCTGCTCAGTCAGCTTACGTCAGTTGACCATGACGATTTCAAATGGCCACAATGGATGCTCACTCATTATCCAGGGCCTTTTATAGCCCCCAAACACAATGTTTTGTTACTTTACTTACTATATTTGTGTGAGTTCTGAGTTTGACCCGTCATTCGAGTTATAGCCCCACAACTGAGCTGAGTTAGTTCCACAAACAAACAAAACCATTTTTTAAATTTATTTATGATTTTTTTTTTTTTTTTTTTTTTTACACATGACTCTCCGTGAGTAAAACTATTAAAGAAACAAATATACTGTATATACACTGGCAAAATATATACACCCATATCTCAATTTACCTAATTTATTTTAAATATTGTACTGTATAGCGAAATATAGCAATTGCAATTACTATCTCTTAAAGATTTAGCTGCTGTGGATGCTCTACAGTACAATAAGATATGGCACCCATAGAGGGGGTGGAGGTTCTCACCATGCTCCCTGGTCTCAGCAGCGTTCTCCCCTGCTGAATTGTTCTGCACCGGGTTCAGTTCAGCCTGATGAGCCAACTCCTCACCAGCCAATGCTACAGCAGAGGAAGAGCTGGAAGAAGAGGCTGCCACGCTGGTTGCAGATGAAGATGAGGGTGCATGTTTGGAAACACCGCCTGTGGCCCCACTCACCCCACTGTGGCTGGTGGCAGTATGCTTTGATGGGCTGCGCTGGCTGCCAGCTGCTGGCTTGCTGGAGTAGAAGGAGCTCAGGGTCTGGGGCTTGTGGGTTTGACTCTCCCTGTCCAACAATTTGTCCAGTATCTGGGGGGTGGGGAGCAGAGGAAAGGAAGAGATTAGCCGACTTTGTCTGTTGAAAAGGTTTTGTGGCATATCGGAAATGCGTGCCATTTTCTTATCGAATGGTGAGAATGGTTACAGTAGTGATGGCTACCTTTTTGAGCTTGCTCTGGTCATCCTTATAGGTGATCATGAGGGCCAGGGCCAGGTCACCTTTCACTCGCCTGGTTCCTTCACACAGCAGAGGATGCTCTGCTTCACTTACTGTGGTCTTCATACCTGGAGACACATAGAGGAGGGAGACAAATAGAAGGATTACAGCAGGAAGTGACAGGAAGACAGAATGAGGTGGACAGTGGACACAAAGGTAGGGGATAAAAGAGAAGAAGTGAGGAGAGAAAAAGAGAAGTTTGGAAACAGAAACGGTGACTGAATCTAATCCAGACAGAAATTAATGACAAGGACAAGAATAAATTTACCGAGTGCAGCAACAGCAGCCTCGAAGCCCAGCTCCTCATCACCAGGCATCTCATTGTTACGGTTGCGGCTTGGTGGACGGGAACCCGTTGGGGACACGACTGCACAAACAATTTGGAGAAAAGTGAAAGGGATGTTAATTCTTGAAGTTCCCATTTCAATAAAAAAATTAAGCTGTAACTTCTTCAGTCACCCTAAGGTATAAGGTGGACAATGGTTGGGTATTACACTGAGAATTCAATTCAAGAAAGTGATAATATTTTATCCTATTCAACTACTTTTTCTGGTGGGCCAGAGTAAAAAAGTTATTTGTTAAAATAACGCAATTTTTTCTCCGCTTTGTTTATTTGTATTCACAATTGAAAATCTGAGAAGTCTATTCTGATTCTTGCTGATTTAATGAAATAAGAATATGTTTGTGCTTAGCAACAGACATAATAAATGATTGGACTAACCAGCCTACGAACAAAATGATCAATGTTCGCAATGTACCACACTGCACTGTCAAACTTAAAACATTTATTAACAACATAATGTAACAATAACTTATATCTTCAGTCAATTGGAAACTTAATAATAATCCAAAATAATCTGCCATCTAGTTTCTCTTTTGTAACTGCAGTCTCTTTCACAGAAGATGACATTCAAGTTCACAACAAAACAAACAAAAACATAAAACAGTCATGTCCATAGTCTTCTCTGAACAATTTAGTTGTACATATACCACACAGATAATTGTTCTAAGAGTGGCGTAGCCCCTTTCAGGAATAGGGCGGTGCGTGAGGTGTGTGTGCTGGGGCGCCGAAAAGGGGGGAAAAAGGAGAAGGATTCTAGGGGCCCATGATTAAGAGGGGCCCAGATAGGCCATCAAAATGCATAGTTTTATGTAAAATAGCACTCAAAATTTTAATTAAAAACATTATTTTCATGGGGCCCAAAATCCATAGCGGCGCCCCTGTGTGTGTGAGTAAGGTGTGACTGGGTGAGGTGTGAGTGGGCGAGCGAGAGTGAGGGAGCGTGCGTACGTGCGGACAGTGAATGAATGGGAGAGGAAGGAGAAGCGAAAGGAGTCGCAGTAGTAGCGACAGCAATAAAGTGTACAATATAGGCTGCAGTTTGGCTGTGAATAAAGGCGACGGCTCCTCAAGATACAGCAAAGCTCCCTGGTATTATTTCCTGACCAGCTTAACACGTGAAAGGGGTTCACCCCGAAGGGAAACAGAAACTTCGACCCTGGAGGAAATCATCTCCCCTGTGCTTCCCGACCACGGGAACAGGAACAGGAATGGTGTAACACCATGCTATCGTTTGACTGGCTGTAGCTAACAGCTACTGGCTTAGCTAGTAGCTAAGTTAGAGGAGGTTGACTCGCAACACTTCAACACGTGTGTGTGTTTTTTTTCCGTTTGGCAAGCTGACCGGACGTGACATGGGGGCGAGGCAGCATCAATGAGTCCTTTTTTTAATTTGAAGTTCGAGATTGTGACTTAATTTCGGTCGATTTCGATTTAAAATCGAAATCGTGACACCCTTAATCTCAAATGCTAAAAAAGGCAAAAATGTCACAAAAATAATCTTAAAAAAACAAAACAAAGGAAAACAAAAAAGATTTAAAAACATCCACTGTAGATGACATTCTCCAGCTCTGTTGGTGATTGCAACCAACTGAACACCCCCTGTGCACGCTGGAGTGCACAGACACGGTTACATTGTTTTTAACAACAATATTGAGAACTTTTACTTTTTAAGTTATTCCAAAAAATGAAAGGAAAGTTTGCTGCCTTCATCCTTACTGCTTGTTGTTACTGAGCTATAAACTGGAGAGATATTCTTGGTGAAAACCTGGTCCAGAGCGCTCAGGATCTCAGGAAGGTTCACCTTCCAGCAATGACCCTAAGCACACAGCCAAAACAACGCAGGAGTGGCTTCGGGGACAACTCCGTGGACTCTGACAGAGTTGAGAAGATCCGCAGAGAAGAATGGCAGAAAATCCCCCAACCCATGTGTGCAAAGCTTGTCGCGTCATACCCAAGAGGACTCGATGCTGCAATCGCTGCCAAAGGTACTTCAACTAAGTACTGAGTAAAGGGTCTGAATACTAATGTCAATGTGAGATCACATTTTCCTTTTTAATACACTTTCAAAAATTCTGTTTCTGCTTTGTGATCATGGTGTGAGTGTAGATTGATGAGGGAAAAAAATAATTTAAACAATTTTAGCATAACAAAATGTGAAAAAATTGGAGGGGTCTGAATACTTTCTGAATGCACTGTGTGTACTGGCCATCTATCTGTCTGTCTGTCTGTCTGTCTGTCTGTCTGTCTATCTATCTATCTATCTATCTATCTAGCTAGCTAGCCAAATAAAAGGGTCACCAACTGGAATTAACTAAGCAAATAGGTAAGAGTCTTCCATTGGATAATTACTGCAGTGAGTAGCTTCTCATTTCTAAAACAACCATGTCGGAAGATATATCCTGTGGTTGTGGAAAAGATGTTTCTCTGTTTCATAAGGGTCAAATTATTGGCCTGCATCAAGCAAAGACTGTCCAGCGCATTGTTATAACCTGGAAGGATAGGGGTGAAGCATCATCTTCTGACCAAATGTGGTTGGGAAAAAAATCTTGAATGATTGTGATCAGAGATCACTTAAAAAAAAATAAAAATCAAACAGTAGAACTCACAGCTATGTCTAATAGTGAAAGTAAGAGAAAATGAAAATGTCAACGCTGAAACTCCTAATGGGCATGTCATGTTTCTATATCTATAAAGAGAAAACTAGTTGGCTTTGCTAAACTGGTCTGATTGTACAACATAAACTATGTTAAAAGTATGTTTTTTGTTTTAAAGACACAGTACTTATGGTTCAACTATTAAAAATCTTATACTCTGAATTTCCAATGATCTGTGTTGTGCTTACCAATTAAGTTTTTTTTTTCTGTTCATTTGAATTTTGTTTTTGCCACTCTCAGTTCCAGTGCTGTTGTTTGTTCAGCCATATAATTGTGTAACCTTGCTTCTATTCCAAGTGCCCTGTCATCTCCTGCACTGCAGTAAGTTGTATCTGATGTGTTGTGTTGTTTTGTTCTGTTGGAGAGAAAAGCAATATAAACTATTGATCATACAAATGTCTAACAATCAAACAGTAATTGGTGCTTACCTGGGGTACACAGTACATCAAAGATGAAGCTCGCCAACATGAGAGGCAGCACAGGTCTGTAATCACAGAAGTTTCCATCTCGGAGCTGCTCTCCTCTCTCTCTGATGGCCGACATCTCCACCAGGCCCAGTGGGATCTTCTTCAACAGAGCTACCACCTCCGACTCCTGGTAGGCCAGCTTCACCTGGTCAACACACAAACACACACGCTGTCAGTATGTCTGATACACGTTCATGTCTCCACATTCTATAAGGATAGTTTGGAGACACCACATACAATACAGTCTATACAGGGACAAGTAGCAAGTTTCTGCTTTCAAATGCTAATTAAGCTAATGGATGGTACAACCTTGTACAATGTTTGGCATACGCATGATTTCACCTTCCTTCTCTTACACTCCTTCTTCATCTAGATATGATTATGTGATAAATAATTAATTAAACCAGTGTTACATAGGATAATGAACTATTAACATACAATAAACATAACTCAACAACCATTCAATAGTATTAACTTTCAGAATTTGTCAAGTACCTTTGGATAGCGCATGCGTGTATGTGTGTATGTGTGTGTGTGTATTTATGTGAGAGTGAGAGACCTCCAGAGCTTTGGTAGATGCGGGTGGTCTCTGGAGTTCCAGGGAGAACATGCCGGTGCTGAAGGCAAGGTTGTGTAGCTCCAGTCGTTCACTGAGAACAGTGAGGAGGAAGGCAGCTTTCGACAGCGTGTTAGTGGCTACCTGCGTCTGACGACTGGTTGACACCTTGCTCTTCTTACCCTACATCCAACAACCAGGGAAATAAAAACAATGTTAGAACATGAAACAACACTTTACCACACTCAACATCTGTACTTTCTAACTTTAATGACTAGTTTATATTCGTTGCATGAGTACAAATTGGCACGGTAACAATTTGGGAGAATAACAATGCCAATTATAACACAGATATTAGAATAATCTGATCGCTTTCCTCCTGCTACATAGTTCAGGATGCTGACTGAAGAGTTTGGTGGATTGACCAAAAGGAGGGAAGAGAAGTGAAAGGACACAGAAGAATGTGTTTTGACACTGCTGGGACTGGATTTACCTTCGTCTGTGGCTGTTCCACTTTCAGGTCTGGAGGGTTGGCTAACAGGTCTCTGGCCAGCTCCACAGCCAGCCGGCACGCCTCATTACTGTAGCCATGAGCATGGAGAGCCTCTGCACATGCAAACAGCACCTACACGCACACACACACACGCACACACACAAAATTAAAGACACCAGAAGAAAATAGTCTATTCTCCTTTGGTCAAGACATCTTCATCAGCTTGATTCGAAAGTCATGCATTCTGTTCACTAATGGAAATCCCTGTACTTTTTACAACCCAGATCTTACTTTTGAAATTCAGTATTTCATTCTATTACTTAAAATAATGTTTTATTCAAAATGTGCTGCCAGATTGACTGCTATCAGACTGATAGCATTTAACTCAATTACTTAAACAACTTATTTGGAAGCGAAAAAATTTAGGCAGCTGCAGGCAACAATGCAAATCCAAATTGCCATGTACTTACTGGCAGTGTGTTTTGAGACTGCGACCATAAACTCATTAGGAAAACAGTTTACTAAGGTAATAAATTAAGTGAGAAGCAGAGTAATTTTCTCATATGTTCATGTACAGTAAGACTTATTTTTGAAACCAGTGGAATTGCCCTCTGCTGGCCATTAACACAAAGCAGGTACTGTATAAGACACTTCTACATTGGCAACGCTTTACAGATCCAGAAGCTGAGTCCATATTTTATAGTCAGTCAGTGGATAGGGAGATGTGGTAGCATGTAATCTGTGGCAAGAGCGGTCTCTCTTTCACCGGTCCAGATGTGGTCCTGCCAGGCGACTCACAGCTTACCAACAGGTAATTGTACGCTACTCTGATTTGAGATGAATAATGGAGTAACATCAGCTATGGTTGGCCTGTTTTTTGTGCCCATCCACACAGGTATTGCCCAGTCAAATTGCAGTACTGACACTGTCAGTAAATACTGGATATTTCATGTTCAATGACATGACCTTTATGGATGAGGTCAGAATCTTTGGAATCTTTACAACCATTCCTGTAAAGCTCTGGCTTTGAACAATATAACCAGTACCTGAGCCCCTTCCTCACCTCCATGCGCCCCTCCTGCTCCAGAGGTTTCATCCCTGCAAAGATGTCTGGCTCCTCCTCCTGGTGGTTGTCAGTCAGCTGTCTGTCTGCTCCCTCCTCTGAGGCAACATTCAGGTAGTATGCCTGGTAGTCATCCTCACCTACAGCCTCTCCTGCATCTCCACCTGCTGCTTCTGCTGCCTGGTTAGCTTGTCCACCTGTAGCTGATCCAGCTACTGCTGCCTCTTTGCCGCCCTGTGGTGGTTTGGCAGCCTTTTCAGTGGTACCTGATCTTGCTGTTGTGGTGGAGGTGGAAGGCTGGTTACTGCCAGCTGAATCTACATCTTCATCTCTGTTTTGGACAGGCTCCACCTCCAGCTCTGCTTCCTTCTCTGCAGCATTTGGCAGGTCCATAACAACCACCACAGTCTCTTTGGGAGGGAAGCAAGGTGGAGCAGGCTCTGCAGCAGGAAGTGTAGCTGAGGCTTGGCTGACACGTTTTGTTTCAAACATCTTGCTCCCTCCACTGCCACTGCTGTACTTGCGTGAGTCTCTAAGCAGTGGGCTCGGGGAGGGCAGCATCTCTGGGGGTGGGGGGAGAAACTCAAAAGTGTTGCTGGCCTCAGCCCCCAGAGCTAGACTGCAGCCGTCGTCCAGGCTGAGCTCAGCCAGGTCTGGCTCCAGGGAGCTGTCCTCACTGCTGGTTCTTCTCTTGGCACCGGCATGCTTACCACCTCCTATCCCTCCACTTCCTCCAGAACCTCCTACAGATGCCCCCTTCCCACCTCCCTGTGTTAGTTTCAGTTTACCTCCAGAGGAGGAGCCCGGTCCTTTGTACATGCACTTCCCTCCTCCATCTTCCAAGGCCAGAGAGACACTCCCTCCCAGACGGACCAGCATCCCTCCCCCACCACTCACTGACAGACCTTTCCTCTTGGTCAGTATGGTCTCCTTGGGTCGCACTGCCACCTCCTGTTGGGATGAGTGCCCACTTCCTCTTCCTTTAAAATCTCCAGCTCCACTTTCCCCTCGCATGACTCCAACTGTTTCATTAGTTTCTCCACCCCCTCCTGCAGCAGCTTTGGCTCCCCTTTGGAGCTGCACTGCCCTGGACCAGCAGAATGTGGCACTCTTCTTATCAGCACTACAGTAGGTGATGCCGTCCAGTGGGTAGGCCACCTCCCAGTTGAAATAGCAAGACTCCACAGCAGGCTTGAAGCCCTGGAAGAGTTTATCCAGAGACTTACGATGCTGTCCCCGCTTCACTATCTCTATTACTTTCAGATGCCACTGCTTCAGCTGGCCTGCCAGCTCCAAACGCCTGGAAGAGAGCATTCACAGTGTGTTGTTAATTTTGGTCCCTATACCTACTTGCTCCCAATTTAAATATGTTGTCTGATGCAATCCATTAGTGAAAAGTGTCTTGATATTACACAACTTCTCCATGGGATATATTGTATTTCATGACCAAATTCAGCTACAATTTAACAAGACTATAAGCAGTGTGTAGCCTGGTGCCAATGGTCTCACCTGCAGGGGCTCATAGTGGGGTCAAGCACTGCCAGTCGCCATAGCACCACCATCTCATCACACATACTGGCACAGGCGTGAGCCGCCACCTCTGATTGGCCATTGCTGCGCCCAGTGTGGCCACTGGCACTGCTGTGCGATGCAGAGGTCCGAACACTGTACCACCAGCTGATGATCTGAACACACACAACTCAGTGAGTAACATGTACTTCAACTTTCTTTTTAATTAAAGGTCAACCTATGGATGGAAAAAGGCCAGCACAGTGCACCAACATGAATAAAAGTCAGTCAGTTCTCTGTAATGTAATAAAAATGACATGCGGCCTCAGCCCATCATAATATAATGTTAACTGAGTAAGTGACAGGTGGTCTAGACCAAATTGATTTACCCCTGTAAATAACCCCTTCAAACTATACTTCAATCTAGCAATGTAATTGGTGGAATCAAAGAAGGCATTTCAAATTAGTGGGCTGGTGAATGTATAACGGCCTAATCCCAACACATTTAGCCATACCCCTCTGTTTTGTTCTATTTGTAAATCTATTATGGTCTTTTTCTGTATTACAAGCATTAAACAATCACTACTACTGCTAATGTCTTGGTACCCAAATTTGGATGTATTTTAGTGTTGCACTTCCCCCCTTTTGATGGCAGTTGACACTTAAAATGTAACCAACAGTGAAGCTGCTGCACTTGGTCCCTTTCCTCTAATATCAATGCAGGATAGAAGTACGGGTTGCTAATGTTAGCCTATAAATCCCCGCTAGTGGCCAGGTAATGAAAGTTTTCTTTTTATTTGATGACTTGATTAATAATGGATGTTGTGAATGAATCTGTGAGCATCCATGCTTTTCTGTCTTCATCAGAAAAATACCAGCAACACAAGAAAAATCATAACAGCTGGAAATGGCATCAAGGTTGCTGCAGTGTCCAAATTCCTACTGCAGCATCTTCACATTAAAAGCATTAAACACTAGTTAACTTTTATTTTGTACTAGGCGCACTGGAAATGCGATTTGTTTAGTGAATGAACACCACTATCGTTCATCAAAAATGCACCTAGAGAGCAAATCAACAGTTATTTTGGACATTTTTTGACAGAGGATCAATATGAAATATGTCAGGGCGTAATGGAACAAGAAGCAGCAGTTAGATGGAGAGCTGCAGGTGACAGGCTGCACATCTCCAACTTCTCACTGAGGTAACCAACACCTCATTAAAGTTATCGGGTTCTTGCTACCTCACGAAAAAGAATCGGAACAAAAATAGCAAATTTTTACTTCATTTACATTTTTGTCTTCCCCGGCTATTGTCAACTCCAACATTAACACTAACATTCACATGAGTGTAGTTTTTTAATTTTTGCACTGTTTAACTTTCAGCACCTTGAGCCTGTGTCAATGTTGAGGACAAACCTGTTCGTAGGTGAGGCACTGCTCGGTGAGGATCTCAAGCAGTGGGGCTGCGTTGCTGTCTCGTCTCTTGAACATCTCCCTGACAATGGACAGGAGGTTCCAGATACCTTCTGGCTCTCGGCCTCTCAAAGGTCGCAGCAGACATGCCCATTCAGCAGCAGCTGGTGGCTCAGTGGACGACAGGTACATGGAGTTTACATCACTGTGGAACACACACACACACACACACACACACACACACACACACACACACACACACACACACACACACACACACACACACACACACACACACACACACACACACACACACACACACACACACACACCACTTGTTTATTTGTAAGTTGCACAGTGGTAAAACAACTGGGAGAAAGGGAGTGTTAAATAAATTAAGAAAAAAAAAAAAAGTAAGGTAAAAAGATGTCACCCAGTATGAGGTTCTAACTACTTTGGTGCCTTTTTTTTTTTTTTTTTACCAAATCAGAGGTGATTGTGGAAAGACAGACAAGAGTTTTATTTTGTTAATGTTTGAATGAAGAGTCTTACAGTGAGTTTACGAGGGCAACTAAGCTCATCTTAGTTCACTCAAAAAAAGGAAATTTGAATTCAGAAGGGTTGATTCTTTTCGGTTAAGTAAGAAAAATATTGATCAAAATATCTCCTTTGAACTTGACACTCATACAACTCCTTGCTAAAAACAATGGGGGGCATCAACCTATTGCACTACAAAGTGGTATTAAGGGACAGGACACGTCAGGGCTAGCTGGTTAGCATGCTAACTTAGCAGCATATCTGCAACACAATACAATGTCAAAACTGTTGTTACTTCACACTCCGTTGATAATGTTGGTTCATTTCTGGATTGTTTTACATTCGGGCCGTATCGTATATACAGCCCCTCTAAGGACCATTAAGTGAGATGAGTAGTGTGTACCTGAAGACTACAGGTGAAGGCCCACAGAACTTGTGGAGAGTCTTTTTGATGTTGTCACTGAGGGTCGACTCATCCAAATACCAGGTGCTCTGGTCAGATGCTGAAGGGCCTGCTGTGGGGTCTACACACATATACACACATAATTAAAAGTTCTCCCCTGGTTTGAATATCACACCTTGCACATTGGGACAGTTCCACCTTGTTCTCTTGCTGTACTGTATGTTATAAACAATCTATGTTTTCGTTTCTTGTACTGTACCTGGAGCTCCACACACAGTGTTGATGGCAGTAGACTGAGAGGACAGCAGCTCATCCAGCAGCCGCTGAGCTGTTGGTAGGATCTGGGGACACAAAACTGAATGAATACCAAACTTTCTTTTTCATATGTAAATTACATATGCAGAGATACATTTTGTTCAATACTTTGTTCAATATAGAGAACAACTGGTTTGGGAAATGGATGTTACCTGCTGAGGCAGCTCACTGATTAGGTACTGAGCAAACTTTTGGAGCTGGTCCCTCTGCAGCCTTGACAGAGACTCAGAGACTGGAGCCCTCAGACACACTGCTGATGCCTGAAGAAACACACAGACACATATATAGAGACAAACCAACACCCAACAGCCTCAGTTAACAAGCTATGTAGCACTCACAAAATCTAAACTTAAAAACACACCTTAGGTGACAGAAGACACGCATTTCCAGAAACATAATTTTTTTACATTTTGAAAAAATATTTTAAAGTGCCTGATACAAATGGTGTACTAAAAAGCACAGAGGACAACACAGTTGGTGACAGGTAGACTATAGAGTTATTTTGCTAGCTGAGCATCCCCTCTACATCATGTTGGTGCAAATTCCTGTCAACCAATCATACATCCTTTCCAGGAAGGTATTGGTGTATTTGATTCCAGCTGGGTAACACCACTGATGTCCCCATTTATTTAATGTCCTATTGAATTCAATGTTGATTCAGTTAGGGATAATTCAGTTACAGTGCCAAATTTGCTTCTTAAATGAAAGAGAGAAAGTATTACAGATGGAAATAGTACAAGCCCCTCTCTTACCTGGTACATTATTAAAAATATTAATGTTTTTCATTAAGAATCTAATAAAAAATATTCCGAGATTTGTAGTTAAAATCTAACAATGAATACATGAAAGGGATATTGTTATGATTTTAGCATCTTAAGCATAAACATTAAAAATGCTGTAGTCAAAGAACAAGTAATGACAGCTGTATTTCAACAAAGGAAAAATAAGAACAAAAGGGGCGTCCCAGTAGCACAGTTGGTAGAGCGTGCATCCAGTGTACAGAGGCCCTGCCCTCACTGCAGTGACCCAGGCTTCCAGTCCGACCTGTGGCCCTTTGCTGCGTGTCATGCTGCTTTTCACCCCAAAAAATCTTTTTAACTGATTGTTGGGACTTGACTAATCATTTTGGGTTTGACCCACTTCCCCATCACCCATCTGATGAGGATGTTGTGCCTGATAGATCCTGTAGGCTATGAATACTTTTTTTGTTTTCTGTTGATAAAATGAGACCAACTGATTTGATGAAAATGTGATACAGTTTGATAGAATTCCCTAGAGTACACACAAACTCACATTATGGATCCTGAAGAGGCAGAGGGCCACCACGTGAGCACACCATTTGGCTCCAGCGCCACAGGTGCAGCTGCAGGAAGTGATGCGGCAGCGATCAAACATGACCGCCACGTTGTAAGCTCCTTTAGACTGACCGGCCTGACTGGACACCACTGTAGCACTGAGATGGAAGCCTGGTGAGAGGAGACAGTCACAGAAGAACAAACAAAGAGACAGAATCAGGGAAGACGACTGGAATGGACTGGACAAAGAAACGACAACGTGAATTACTAAATGTGATACATATCTTATCTAACTCACTCATTAAAAGGTGCAGCTATGAAAGAAATTTTTAATGTAATAATTTGGTGATTTATAGCTATAATGTAAGTGAATGGAGTTCCCTCAAATCACATGGTTTTACTCAAGCTGTACATGCCATCGTTATAAGCTGAAGTATAACATATTTTTATACCATTCTGCACAAACTATACTGCATACTGTTATAGTTTACAATAGGAATGAAAAATGTCTCCTTGAGTCTTGGTATAGTAAGTGTGACAACTAGACTCACCAATCTGCAGAGGGTCTTTGACAGCTCTGATCCTGTATAGCTGCTCTCCACGTTGGAATTCATCTGGACTTCCATTAGCCAGGCAGGAATATAACCTGCAGCAGGATGAAGAACCACAGAGGTCAGACAAGAAGAAAACGAGAAGAGAAAAATGATAGAAGACAGATGTAAAGGAAAGATGAAGAGAAACAAATTAATAATCACTGAATCACAAAACTGAGTGTATCTACACTCGTGGGTCCTGTTTATCCACCCATCCAGGTCAGGAGTCTCTCTGAGTTAAGTTCATTTCTAAAAGGCAGGAAAAATGTTCAGACAACTTTTTTACGGTGACATAAGAAGACATAAAATGCCACAGTGCTGAGATACTGAGAGCCATGTTCTTCTTCCACTTGTTAGTTAATGCTGTAAGGATGTCCTCTGTCTAGAGAACTACTGTATGCCTCAATCTAAGTTGGCCTAAAGGTGGAAGCTGTGTCCTTCTGGACAATTGCACAATCTAAAAATTACAGCTCCTACCTAGAAATTCCACCTGTCACTTTCTGAAACACCCTATTTTAGGCTACAGCAAGTGCTGACAATATTTGAACTAAAACTGAGGTTTGTGCAAGTGTGTGTGATAAATCTCAGAGAATTCAATGGTAACAAATACCCACGCCTCTATCAAGCAGGCCAGTTTACTAGTTGAAAATTGTACGATAACCCTGATTTTTTGGTTACCTTTCTGTTGAGGTACTTAGCACCCTGATCCAATACTAAAAGGTGGAGTACAATTAAGGGTGCAGCGCTCAGGATTTTTGGGGCCTATCACCGATTACGATAACTGGCAGCAGTATTGGCTGATACTGAACACCAACCAGAAGGAAGTTTCTTCACTTTATTGTCATCTATAGTAGTTAGTTTTCAGTGGCATAATCATAATTAAAATGCTGTGGAACTAACTAATTATTTGTATTTAGTTTTGACTTAAAGAAATAGGTTCAAAACAAAATCAAAAGTTATCTCTAAACTGTAAAAAAAAAAAAGAAAGAAAAGAAAATGACTTAAGAAAATTTAATAGGACACAGAATTTAGAAAGCATTCTATCTCAGCTGTCTCAGTCTTTGTGCCCTGAAGCCACTACTCAACCACCTGGTCACCACTTGTACCTTGTTAATTCAGATTGATAAAATGTACACAGATGGAAAGTGATCGCAACTCCAAAGTACATTCACCTACAAACTGTACTCAGTACTTCAGTAAATTTATCTAGTGTAAACTTGTTGTGTTGTCACCTTAAACTACATTAAACAGTTCACAGTTTAACACTTTATGTTCCTCTGAACAGTTCTGTTGTGTTTAGCTCTGCTGTAAGCTATTAGCACTGCCATCTGTAAGTTGTTAGCTCTGGTTGCTGTTAGCTCTCATGCTGCAGGGCTCAAAACAAACAGCATTATCCTGTCCCCCCACTCAGGACAACAGAAAATATAAACAGACAGTGCCAAATAATAAATTGAAGGGACTACTTCTGACTCCAACGAAACACGTCTTCTCCTGCTGTTACCACAGTTATCTCTCTCCACCGCGCTGTGTCAGTACTAGTTCTAATCACCAGCTGGCCTCTCAGCGTGAGACCTAACGTTATGAGAATTGTTCCCAGGTACCGATCCCCCACAGGGGCCATGCAAATACATTACACTGGTTAAACCAAAAGGGCATGAAAATCTGTATCAATATTGGCAAAAGGACAGCTGGTAAGCTGTTAGCAGCAGGCATTTTAACAGTGCATAGACAAACTGTCTCGTGTGTTTATCCACTCTTCTAATCGGGCTCTATAGAGACCACTGGTCAAACTTTTTACAACACATTTGGTCGATGATGATCAATGCCTGATCAATCGGAGCATCCTTAGTTAAAACACTGGGGCACCGTTTAGCTCAGTGGGTGGAGCGGGCATCCCATGTGCAGAGGCTTTGTCCTCGCTGCAGCGGCTCCGGGTTTGAGTCCCGGCCTGAGGCCCTTTTCTGCGTGTCACTCCCCCTCTCTCTCTCCCTCAACCTGTTTCCTGTCATTTATCCAAGCTGTCCTGCCAATAAAGCCAAAAAGGCCAAAAAACATATACTTTAAATCACTGCAGCCCACTGATTGGTCAGTTGGATCAATCAGAATTGTCTCATCACCCATGCTCTAATGTAGGATCTCTCGAACCTATGTATTTTTTAGCAGTCTTCTGCCTTGCTGCCTGTAGCTTTTATCAAAGTTTGTTTCCTTCTTGTAAAAAGCAACTACAAACTGGGAAGAAAGAAAACGCAACATGTGTGCTGTGCATAGTGACTGTGTTTAAGCAAGAGAGAGAGAGCAGCAGAAAAGAAGGAAAAAAGGAAAACATGGTTAGCAGTTTGTGTATGTTGCCAATTGGGCAGTAATGCAGTAAATATTCATGATTTAAGTGACTTCACAAGAGGTAAAATTATGTTTTGGCTGCAACTTAAAACACTTCCTGCCTCCTCATACAACAAAAGCTGGGGTTAGAGATTTAAATTAATTTCTTGTGTTTATGTTATTTCTATGTTTTGACACTTGCAAATGTTACAAATTAAAGCTAATTAAATGTAACTTACTTATGAGAAATGATAGCACTGAAGCAGCAATGCCTGGATCCTTACCTCTTGTGTATTAGTGTCCCTTTAATCTCTATCTGTGCTACACATACATATCTAACTTAGCATTCATTACTGCTAAGATCCCAAGTAAGGGGTGTCCCACTGACAAAATGAACACCACATTTGAAAATCTCAAGTTCTTTCACCATGTGGTTTGCTGGTATTAGCCTGAACAATCACATAAATTAACTGCAACTATAGCAAGATAATCTTTATTTTATTTTCAAACCATATCTACTAACACAGTAAAATAAATGCAGACTGACTACAGAGCAGTCTTCCTACTGCCTGCTTCTAAAGTGAGAACAGATTGAACAAATATATAACTATAATAATTTAACTTTTGTGGTTTGGATACTTTTTTTTATTGATTATCACAGGAGACTTTAAAAGAGCTCTCTTCTCTTATTATTATTCTCCTACTCTCTTATGGGGAAACAAGATATCAGCAAATTGCACTTGCATCTCCAACTGTCAGTAGTTGACAGGATTACCAACACCACCATCCCTGAAAGTTGAAAAAAATAAATAATTCCAGGTTATCAGTGTTCTCACCTGATGTCCTCCTCATTCTCGGGAAAGCTCCAGTAGGCAATGCGGAGCTGGAGCTGTTCTGGGACAGGGGGGTAAACCTTCTCCACCACCTCGAACGGGATGTGGAAGGCTACCTGCTTTGCTGACAACTCCACCAGAGGAATCACCTGACCATCTGGGGAAGGCCACAGAAGAGCGTAAGATTAGCTCAGTGAGAGGGAATGGAGAAAAAAGACTTAAGATAGTGTGTGCATTTTTGTTCCCTTACTCTAGTATCACATTACTGAGAGCCGCAGGCTGAATGACCACAACTACCTGGCATAAAGTATTAAAGAGTTACTCAACAGAATGGCGAAGAGCAGTGTTGCTCCCTCACCAGGATGGTTTACCACTTGTGGATACTATTCTGTGCATGCGTATCACTTGCTATTTGAAACTATGTAAATGCTATTGGCAAGCTGTAACGTTTCCTCCTCTTTTCAATTAAAAACAACAAAAGATACAATACGAATGTGGACATTTATTACCATGGCAGAGACAGAAATTTAAAAGCATTCAAGCTAGTCCTACTGATGTCACCTTGAACTGGCACAACTGGAGTACCCTTTCACTCGAACCCTCGTTTAAACTTGAAGAACCATTTAGGTTACACTCGGTTAAAATTATGTCGAGTTACAAACAAGAAAAATAGAGAAAAGAATACAAATGAAAATCAGTTCAAACAGTTACGAGAGAAAATTATGATTAGACTATTGAGTTGAAGATCATTACAAGGGTTTGAGGGGCACTTCAGGACAAAACTGCCTTTCCACATTCAGATCTTGCTGGGGACCTTTGCCATAAACCAGTCACTTGTACAAGTTTGCAAAGTTTCAAAGTTACAATCCAGCGTTTTTGATTGGTATGGTGGTAGCTTTCTAACAAGGGCTTTATAGGTAAATAAGTACCGATGACTATTACGCCCCTTTGCGAGTAAAGACTAACCCAAGTTACAATAAACAATATAACATCGTGACTACTGTAACTATCGCCAGTAATAAAACTGAGAGCAGAATAATAGGTCAAGTCAAGGGATTTATGGGTGGTTGGGGCAGCATTTCTAACCATTATGTCACCAAAATCCAGCACTGAGACCAAAACTGCCTCAACAATTATTTTTCTGCTTATCATTGGGAAGCTGGATCTGCTTCTGTAAAAGAAGCCAAGTTTCTGATGGAGTTTACTGATCAGACTGTCTATAATGTGTTTGAATGTGAATTTCTCATCAAGCCAGATGCCGAATTATCTATATTCAGTAACACAATGTTTGTTCCATTTGTAGTGGATATATGCAAATTACTATGGTTAATTACACGGCATGAATTTAGTTTTACCTGCATTTAGTACTAGTTTAAGATTAATCACACAAAGTTGCAGGTTTTCCGTGGCTTGCTGTACAGAATCAGTGATACAATACACAATAGTGTCATCAGGGTAAAGGTTAAGAGAAATATAGGCTCAATCTTAGACGTGGCGCAAGGCGGTGCACAGCGCAAGTATCTTTGCTGGTTTAGGACCAATGCAATTGTCATTTTACGTCCAGTGCCCAACCGTGTGTAAATAACAAATGTATTTGTGCCCACCTATGCACTTCTGGGCGTGTTGGTCTTAAAGTGATGTGTGGTCAGGTACATTGATGACGCATTGTTATTTTGAGGCAGCATAAAGTGACTGCACCACAGAGCTCGTTTAGGTCAATGGCACAGTGTGTTTCCTGCTATTTAAAGGGTGCATTATTTTTGATTAACATGCTCCACACAGGCTGGTTCAAAATGTGTGTGCACTCTGATTTCATGATTATAGAGAAGGGGTGTCAAACTCATTTTAGTTCAGGGGCCACATACAGACCAATTTGATCTCAAGTAGGCCGGACCAGTAAAATCATAGCATAATAACCTATAAATAACTACAACTTCAAATTTTTCCCTTTCTTTTAGTGCAAAAAAGTACAAGTACATTCTGAAAATGTTCACGTTTAACGAACAACCTTTTTACAAAACATTATTAACAACCAGAATTTTTTTTGTGCAATTTCAATAATATTATGCCTCAGTTTATCATTTACACATGTGCATTACAACTTCAACAGATCACAGTGTAAAAAAGTGCAAAAGTGTCTGAAGCAGCATTTCCAAAGTAGGGTTACTTGCTGTTTAATTTGCTCCTGAAACTTGGAATCTTTTAGCCTTCACAAGTGCATCAATATCAGGTGTCAAATCCTGAGTAGCACCCAATTTCAGTAGGTCATTAAAGTGCTGGTGTTTGAGCTTTGAGAGCAGCTTTGTTTTATTGTTGCTCATTACAGAGAAAACTTTTTCACAAAGGTAGGTAGTCCCAAACTTGCACAAAACTTTTGCAGCAAGGGCTGTCAATATGGGGTACCCTGGCAAGATATACAGTCCCTGACAAAAGTCTTGTCGCTTATCCAAGTTGTAGAAACAACAAATAATAACTTGACTTGTAGTTGATCAATTGGAATCAGAAATGGCTTATACGAAAGGCAAAGGCCTCTAGATTATGCTTATTATACCAAAATAAAGTTGTGTATCATTCATTGAGTTTTATCATTTAATTAGGACAGAAAGGTCAGATTTTGCTTGGACAAAAGTCTTGTCGTGTCTTTAAACAAGTCAACCAATCACAGATTAGAGCTCCACCTGTGACAAATACTGTAACCAACACATTCCCAGGTGTGTATAAAAAGAACCCCAGCACACCAGACCTTCATATGAAGTGCAACTTGACCTCTGACAACATGCCAAAGATTCAACCACAGACCAAAGTGCTGATCATCAAGACCCTGAAGACCAAGTCTGCTGCTGAGGTGGCAGACATCTTTAATGTATCCAAACATCAAGTGGAGAGGATAAAAAAAGATTTGAAGAAACTAGTGACATTCATGACAAGCCAAGGTCAGACAGACCCCGCAAGACAACTGTTCGAGAAGACCGTTTGTTGCTTCGGCAGTCCAGGGCCAGCCCTTTTTCAACTGCAGCAGAGCTACATGAGAACTGGTCACCAGAAACCCCTGTATCTACAAGAACAGATTGTCGAATTCTCTCACGCAGTGGTCTCCATGGCCGAATTACTGCTCACAAACCAGCATTAAACAGAAGACAACAAAAGAATTGTGTTGCATTTGTCAAGGCCCACAGTTTGTGGAAAGGATGGACAGTGGAAAAGTGGCAGAAGGTTGATTTTTCTGATGAATCATCCATTGAACTGCATCCCAATCGCCGCAAATACTGCAGAAGACCTGTTGGAACCCGCATGGACCCAAGATTCACCCAAAAACAGTCAAGTTTGGTGGAGGAAAAATCATGGTTTGGGGTTACATCCAGTATGGGGGTGTGCGAGAGATCTGCAGAGTGGATGGCAACATCAACAGCCTGAAGTATCAAGAGATTCTTGCTACCAATTACATTCCAAACCACAAGAGAGGGCAAATTCTTCAACAGGATGGCGCTCCTTCTCATACTTCAGCCTCCACATCAAAGTTCCTGAAGCGAAGAAGGTCAAGGTGCTCCAGGATTGGCCAGCCCAGTCACCAGACATGAACATTATTGAGCATGTCTGGGGTAAGATGAAGGAGGAGGCTTGGAAGTTGAAACCAAATAATCTTGATGAACTCTGGGAGTCCTGCAAGACTGCTTTCTTTGCCATTCCAGATGACTTCATCCATAACTTATTTGAGTCATTGCCGAGACATATGGATGCAGTCCTCCAAGCTCATGGGAGTCATACATGATATTAATTATTTTTCCCAAGGCACCATGACTTTATGTTCAGATGTTATTGTTGCATGTTTGTGTATTCAAAATAAAATATAATTTCTACCATACATTATTTTTGTATGCGACAAGACTTTTGTCCAAGCAAAATCTGACCTTTCTGTCCTAATTAAATGATAAAACTCAATGAATGATACACAACTTTATTTTGGTATAATAAGCATAATCTAGAGGCCTTTGCCTTTCATATAAACCATTTCTGATTCCAATTGATCAACTACAAGTCAAGTTATTATTTGTTGTTCCTACAACTTGGATAAGCGACAAGACTTTTGTCAGGGACTGTACTGAAAAAACGTGTCCAAGACCACACAGGCAAATTTGTCCTTCGAATCTGAATCACAGCGCAGGTTAATTATTTCAAGTTGGATGCTGACAGGCAGATCAGAAGCCTGGACTGTGAAAAGCGAGCAAAAAACTGTCAAGCTCACCAGAGATCTGAAACCGTTGCACAAAAACTCGTAGCAATCCCTTAATCTGGTCTTTGTACTGACTCATGTAAGCCTTAACACCAATCACATCTTTTAGACAAGAAATTACTATCGTGCGTGTGTGAGATATTAATTTGTCCGTGCGTTTTAGAAAAAAAAACATAAACATGCCACCTCATGGGTTCCGTACTAAAGGGCAAATTGAGAGGCCCTGGGAGACATCATGGTTATAGGTGGATGAATGAAAAGTGTCTGGGACATGGACTTAATATATGAAGATTCTCACTCAGACTACGTTCTCTCGGCTTTCACAGTGGCACTAAACACGTTCACTTCCTTCAATTCTTCGAGCCAGAGTGCAAGTGCAAAGTACAGGGCTCTGTACTTTAGGCAACCCCGAGCTCCAGACATGTTTTAGTGGCAGCTCCAGCATAAACAGTTTGCTTGCTTGACAGTGTTGTGAGTGACCACCAGTGGAAGAATTTGAAATTAGTTACTTTTATTGAAAAATTGCAGTTAATGTCTTCTCTGTAATTTTTACACTTTGCAAAGTTATCTCGCAGGCCAGATTGGACCCTCTGATGGGCTGGTTCTGGCCAACGGGCCATACGTTTGACACCCGTTATAGGGGCTGCTTTCAGTATTTTTAAATTTTTCCAATGCAAGCATTAATGTCACTGAAATAGAGGAAACAGAATTAAACTTTTATCTTCTTATATACATATTTTTAAACAGAATATCAGGATTTATCTGGAGGGCAGCTAATTCACGCCCTACTGTTTTATTGTATGAATCTTGAGCGTATGTGTGACCTTTTGATGTGCAGAACAACACAAACATTAGTTAACATGAAATACTAACTGATCCTGTTGGCCAGTCAGGAGTTTTAAACACTGAAGTTTATCATCGTTCTGCGTTGTTCCTTTTAGGAAAGGTACACATATTGTTTCTGCTGCAGGAGGATCACTGCAGGTAATTTCAGTAATATTTTCCTCATTAAAGACTTTCACCCACCTGTACCCTAGCCGCTACTGATCAAAATTATAACTTTTATGACCTGTCCTGCTTGATCCACAGACCGAGATCCACAAGGTCATTATTACACACAGAGGGACGCACAGCAGCACTCCTCCTTCTCAGTTTAATATCAGTGTATTTGACTTGCAGTCAAAGAGAGTTGTTCATGGCACAGATGATTGTAAAACAGCAGAAGGTCCAGCAGCCACAAACCACATACCTGTCCCTCACTAAAGATGAGAGCCACTGTTTAATAGCAATGCTCCAGGTCCTGGTGCACCTGACTCTTAAAGAGAGTGGGAGATGACACTCTGATTGGTTTAATTTATGTTTTGCTCAAAACACATAGATGACTAATTCAGAGTCTTTGATCCCTTTGCACCATGTATCCTGCTCTGCACCCAGATTATCTACTGTCTAACTAGCAAACAGGAGTTGAACAATGCCTAACCAAAGTTGTGTCACGTGCTTTGGACCATGCACCATATATTATTTAAATACGGCCCAATGACATTAATGTAGGTGGTGAAAGAGGACAGGACCCAAAACTGAACCTTGTGGAACACCTTTTGTTACTGACAAATAATCAGACCGGAGCTCTAAATCTAGACAGGTGTTGACTTAATATAGAATGATTTGAATGATATGCTTTATTATTTGAGTTGGTTATTTACCAAGGATTCCAGGATTTTTGCATAACTGTATCAAGGTGAGAAGTCAAACCACTGGAGTGATGATATGAAAATGAAAGGAAAATGAAAAAATTATATGTCCAGCAGCCGAACCTCTTCTAAGCAAGGAATCTTAAAATCTACCTAGCAGACTGTGTGTTTCTTGAAACCAGATTAGAAAAATAAAAATGTTTTTATTAAAATGCACAAAAGGTTTTCCAATTTTTTCTTTCAGATTCTGAAGACCCCTCAGAAAAGTGTCCATCTGATTATAACGACCCTCAGTGTTTCGTCTTGGACCAGCCTTGGTTGAATGTGATTGGAAACATTAAAATGGCAAATCAAGTTTGAAAGTTTCTACACCAATCCCCACCTTGAAATGCTGGTCAGGGAACTGATCCAAAGCACAAACTGCAACAAAACTTTTATGAAAATGCCTGTGAGCGTAACTTTATCAATAATGGATTTCACCCAGAGATCAATTTCCACCCCCCCCCCATTTTAGAACAGCAAACTTCAAACTAAAACGGTTTTCTTTTTATCTAAAAATTCACAACAGTGGGGTGAACCTCAACCTCTCAGGTCCATGAGTACAGCTACACACAAATCATTTGTTAATTTATATATTTTTGATGATTCAAAAACTGTGACCAATGAAAAATTTAAAGCAGTGCGTTTGTATGTGTGTCTTCTGAAGAAACGGCAGCATAAGCACAATGACAGAAGTCTTATTGAGAGCACAGTGGTTTGCCACTGAGAGCAGAAAAAGTGATAGGTCTCAGATTACAGACCTCATTTCCAAGCCACTGCTTGTGCTTCTGTTTACCATATATGGAGGAAAGCACTCCATTCATATAATGCCATCCTTTGGGTAAACTCAGAGGCCACTGTGTGACAAAAAGCACAGAAAATTTGAAAACCAGGTGTTGGAACTCAGAATCAGCTTTATTGGCCTAGCATGTGAACACATGCATGCAATTTGACTCCAATTTTCTGCTGCTCTCAATGTAACTATGCAGAAATAGACTGATAATAGACAGTAGTTGAAGCGTGGTACAAGTTAATGAGAGAACAAATAACTCCCCTACTTTGTAAGTGTTTTAACTATATCCTAAAAGAGGGAGTGTTACCTCCATCTTGGAGGGAAGCCATCATATCTATAATGCCAATAGAAGGCAAAGACAGAATGAAATGCAGTGGATACAGGCCAATTAGCGTGCTAAATCAAGATTACAAATTATACGCATCCATATTGGCTAAAAGGATGGAGAAAGTGTTACCATTAATAATAGATGAAGACCAAACCGGCTTTATAAGCAACAGACAGACCCAGGATAATATAAGGAGGTGTCTTCATATAATAGAACAAATAAAACATGAAAGGACTAGTGCCATCCTGGTGAGTTTAGGCACTGAAAAAGCGTTTGACACAGTGGGGTGGGAGTATTTCTACCAGGTAATGGAAAAATTTCTGTAAAAAATGTATACAGTGTATTAAAACATACATTACCAACAGCTAGAATTAAGATTAATGGTCATTTGTCCAGAACTATACACCTACAATGAGGATGCCGTCAGGGCTGCCCTGCCAGCCCAGGACTCAATTTGTTTATTGAACCATTAGCCCAACTAATACGGCAGGAGACAGCCCTTGAGGCTATCATAATAGGAGGTACAGAACATAAAATATGTCTGTATGCGGACGATGTCTGGTAGCTTTGAAAACACCAGCATCAAGTATACTACTACTCATGGATCTCTTAACAATGTACGGCACATTTTAAGGTTATTCCCTTAATATAGAGAAAACCCAATTTTAACCCTCGCAGGATCTAGTATAAGTATAAAATATTTAGGAGTGAAATTGTCAAAGGATGCAACTCACCTCTACAATGAGAATTATAGAATGGCTAACAAAAAGATAGATGACGATTTTAACAGGTGGAGCTCACTCCCTCTTGATGACCTTGGTTACTATATTTATCTCAGTCATTACCAGTTAAAATTTCCGACACACAGTCTAAAGTATGGAATAAGCAAATATCAAGGTTTATATGGGAGGGGAAAAAACCACGAATAAGATACAATACATTGCAGTTGCCGAGGGAGGAGGGGGGGATGGCCCTACCATGTTTGAGGGATTTTTATGTAGCAGCACAATTAAGACCTTTGATTCTTTGGTGTAATCCTGAATATGAAGCCAACTAGACAAACATTGAATTATCAATATACAACATCTGAGTCTCAGAGTCCACCCGACGAATTATTGGGAATCTGTATTCAAGTATTTCATTGATCAAGAACCACTCGACAGATTATATAAAACAAAAATGGGAAACAGAGTTGGATATTGCAATCTCCCCAGAGGAATGGTCTGCCATATTACACACCCAGACGTCGACCACAAATTCACAGAGTTGGAGAAACTTTTGTTGGAAGAATTTGGTGAGGTTTTTCATAACCCCAAAAATAAAATCAAAACAAAGTGGTCATCAGTCCCAATGTTGGAGACAATGTGGACAACTAATGGCAGACCATACTTTTTGGTCCTGCCCTGCCTTACAACCTTTCTGGACTCAAGTACAAGCTACAACAAAGAGGATTCTGGGATTTGATATTGACTTTACTTGTCTTTCATTTTATTTGGGGAATATATCAAAGGATCTGCATAACAGGGACAGATATCTATTAAAAAGTCCTCATGGCAGCAAGTAAAAAAGCAACCAGATACTGGCTTCTTAGAGAGCCTCCCATCCTGAACCAATGGAAAAATTTAATAAATGACGTATACAGTATGGGAAAGATTACTGGGCTAAATGGGTTACATGTTTAGTCGATGCAGAGTGTGACAGCTGAAATTGCTGTAAATACAGCTGTGAACAAAAGTGTATCATCCTGTGGCGAGTATTTAAGTGTATCATTCAATGTTACTGAATGTACGTATATGACCTTATGTTTGTGTTATGAAAAGAAAAAAAATAAAGTATAAAAAAAGTACCGGTAGTTGAAGCACAAATCTGGCTCATGAAAATATTGTAGCATTTGCTGCTTAATATTTGATCCAGAAATGATTAGAGTGTATCCAGGCAAATCTAGTCTTTCTTCTTAGTCTTAACAACACTGTAACAAGACTGCTTTCATTAAAGTTCTGAACTTGTCTAGAAACTAATTCAGGCATCCACTTAGTCGTAATTCTACTGAATTTTAATATTGTCTTTGAACTGGTTGACTATACATTGCTACTACACAGTAGTGTTGTCACCGTACTGGAATTCTCAACTTTGACACGATACCTTGAAAAATATTGATATTCAACACCATGTTTGATACTAAAGGGGGAAAAATTACACAACACCAAGGGCATAACATTTTAGATTGTTATCAAAAGATAATCATTAGGCCAGTGTACTGTGTTGATTTATGGGGCTGATGTAGATACCGATATAAGGGAGTAAATCATTTCCATATCAATATACTGGCTGATGAATACACATTTTTTCACATCACGTCTTGCTAACTACTTCGGGGATTAACTGACCCCTAGGCCTGTGACGATAATCAATAAATCAATTAATCGTACGATAAGTTAAAATGAGCTCGATAATTTTGCCGGCCTCGATAATTTCCATCTGCATGCTTGTTTGTTTCCCTCGTGTCTCTCACGTGAAGCCTCCTGTCAGTCACTCTGTCTCTGTGTGGGGGGGCGGGGCCTGCACCTGCACCTGCACCTCAGAGTGCAACATGAGAGCCCCGTGAGGAGCAGCGAGCCAGAGGTAACACTAGCTGAGATTTGGAGGAATAACAACAAACATGGAATTGGTGTCAAAGCCGAACGTGACAGCTACAGTGTGGGAGCACTTCGGACCGAAAGCAAATGACCGTGGTGAACCAGCTGACCTGGACAAGCCGGTATGTCGCATCTGTGGTAAAATGGTAGCAACTAAAAGTGGCAACACAACAAACATGCATGCATCGAGAGTCCATTGTATTTATTGTTTTTGGTTGTTTTGTTTATTTATTTTGGATATTTAAAATGTCTTCTTTCCAATATTCTTTAGAAATAAATGTTTCTTGATCTTTGAAAGGGTGTACTTGCATTATTATGCCATTATCATTATATTAGTTAAAAAATGGTCACAAAACGACAATATTATCATTTATCTCAATAAATTCTGGGACCATTTATCGTCCAGCAAAATTTGTTATCATGACAGGCCTACTGACCCCCATAGATTCATGTCAGAAGTGTCATGCAAACTAGGAAGAAGCTCAACATATATTTTCAATAATTAATGTAGCCAGCGTTGGTTAAAAAGCCAAGACATTAAATTTCGTGATAAGAGAGTAGTAGAAGGCTGAGTGACAAAACAACCAAGGATGAGGAAAAGTCTGAGTGTGATATTCAGAAGAATTCTGTGCTAAGTCAGAGAGAGCTCAACAGAACGCCACTCTGTTGATGCACTTTTCCAAGAGCTTTAGGAGTAGAAACCAACCAAAACTAATGGCTGGCCTTTCACCAGAACATTTATCAAGTGTCGCACCTCAAAACAATGTGTATGTGTTCTTATCTAAGTTTTTCACTTTACGGTGCTATCATCTCATTAGGTAGTTTAAGGTAGAGTTTTATGTCACAGGTCCAGTACTGTTGATGATGCTGCAAAGGCTGTCTCAGCCTCACTAGAATCACTGTTACATACTTGTATTGCTGAAGAAGTAAAAATGTATAGTAAGTAATTAAAGAAACAGAAGTCGGCAACAATTATTGACTTTCTTGCAAAATAGCATTTTAATAAATGATGCATATTTTTCAAAACTAAAACTACCACTGACTTTTACTACTTCTCATATCACTAATAATACTATCACTGTTATTGCTCATTTTTTACGAACAACTCTTTTTCCGCTTAATGACAGGAAAAAGTTTCACAGAGTGCAAGGTTTCCTTTGGTGCAAAAGCTCAAGAATGAAAGGTAAACTACTAAATCCATAGGAGTACATTACGGCATGGTCTTTTGAAATGTAAGTAGTATTGTAAAACTGCAGCCTGACTGATCTTATTTACCAGATGTTTTAATTACTACGAAATCATCCATTTAAAATGAGTAAAGTGTGCTATTAACATCTGCATGTTGTACATACATCCCAGTATTAGTATATAGTAAGAAACTGTGGCAGTCCCACTGTAACAGTAAAGAGCAACAGAGAGAGGGGGTTGGCTGGGTAGTAACAGAGATCATGCTGCCAGCCAATCATTGGCTGTGGCAGGTGAGTGACAGTAAGCTGTCCACCAATCGGCTGCAAGCACAGAGGGAAGCCGCTTCAACAGCTGTTCCTTTGTAGCTAGCTGGTGAAGAGCTGAGGACTGATTCAGTGTTTTCATTGGGTCACTTGTTTTCTCACTGTCTTTCTCATTTCCTCCCTCTGTCCATTTCTCTCCACTGCACTCCATTAGTTCACTGACGTACATCTATGGTGCACTGGGTGGACTATTCCCCTATCTAAAAGCCTCTGCTGTTATACACACTGGATCCTCAGCAGTTACAAATAGGTTAGGTACTGGTCACTCTAAAAAGCCATCCTCGTTTGATTAAGGTTGACTGACGCATCTCAATAGTGGTCTGTGAATTTAAACAAATGAATAGATAAGAAGGATTATCTGATTCTCTTGGGGAGCTGGAATAATTGCTGCAACAAGTAGCTCACTGAATAAGTGTGGCAGTTTTTCTGACTTTGCCAATCAATCAATCAATCAATCAATCAATCAATCAATCAATCAATCAATCAATCCATCCATCCATCCATCCCACTATTCCACACACAGTTCCCAGTAAATTACTGGGATAACCTCTTAGGCAGCCCATTGATTTTACACTGTGATACTCACACATTCAGCTACATTCAGGAACACTTCCGACTGGTGCCTTTTCACACATGTCATGGCAATGCCGGAATAGATGGAGCAAGAGACAGTAGAGCAGATGGAGGCAATGCAATATTTATGGATGCCAACCACCATAAAAAACTCAATGGAAGAAAAAGATACCAGGGCGGGTGTGTGGAGACACAGCAGAAGACATCTCGATGCAAGACAGGTAATACCGAGCAGTCTTCAACTAGCTGTCAACAATGAAGGGAATTCGGATGGAAGAATTTAATATTTTTTTTGTTACACCTCACATAAATAGTAACACAAATAGTAACATAAGAGTCTGGCTTTTTCTAACATCATGTAAACATAGTGACTATCTCCAGCATTGCTGCAGTTTACCCAATTTTTTATTTAAACCTGACTTCGTACTACGAAGGTTTTCGTACTACTACCGATTTTCTCAGTGAGCAATTCATTTAAACGTTTACTTCAACATGCAAGGCATTTCACTGGATGAAAAACCCAGATCATATACCTGCCCATAACATACTTGTTACCATTCTCTTGCCCCAAGTGTTTTCTCAGCTGCTGGGCAGATAGTCAACAGATTTTGCACACACCTGTCCCTGTCGTTATGTTATGATCCTTATACTTTATAAGAATTAAAAACACTGCATATGGGAGGGCCCACTGTGAACTATGGGAGCCCATGGGGAGCGGCGGAGCAAGTTAAAGAGAAAATCGATTTTATGTTTTTTAAGTTGTCCTAAACCTCAAACTCGAATTAATCGATTTTACCGATTTATCGCCCAGCTCTAATAACATGTAACGGAAAGGGCAAACCCACAAACATTTCTTTTAGACCATGTCTGCCATTATCAACCCTTCTCCTAGCAGTAGCAGGCAGCTTTTACTCTGACAAGACCACTGTTGCTAACAATGTCAGATACTAGCTGGTGAACACAGTGAATCATTTAGAAGCTAAAGAGCTTAATATTTTTCGCACATGCTGGTTGAGACCAAATCAGAGCTAAAAACAAAGCTATTGAACTTAAATTCATCAGGTGGACACAAACACGACTCTCCAATGGGAATACAAGATTTACTTGTGTCTGTAAAACATGTAAGCAGGCAACTGTAAACATGTTTTACAGACACAACTTAGGCCCCGTCCACATGTACCAAAACAATCTTTTTTTAATCTGTCTTCCTTGGCATCGTTTCAAGAATATTTGCGTGCACACGGATCCATTGTAAACGACTCAATACACTGTAGTTCATATGCCAGGCCTATAGGTGGCGCTGGAAATTCACCAAAAACGGAGACGAGGAGACGGCGTATGCGCATAAAGCTTTAGCGCTGTATACAAACAGACAGTAGAAGGAGAAACCGAACATAACAAGAAGAAGATGAAAATGGCTAGTCGTGTGGTGAATCCGCATACTTTTCGATACGATGACGTCATCGCCCCACCCCTCGACCTCTCGCCTTCGACCTCTGAATCCCGCAACGTCTCATATCAACAAGAACAACAACAATGGCGGACTACATGCTTGTGTTTGTGCTGCAGAAGATACTGAGCCTATCAGGGTTACTAGGGCAAAATATTACACTCCTCTGCCACGACGCTGAGCAAAAAAAGGATTATGGACAACTGACTAGCCATTTTCATCTTCCTCTTGTTATGTTCGGTTTCTCCTTCCACTGTCTGTTTGTATACAGCGCTAAAGCTGTATGCGCACGCTCCGTCTCTTCTTCTCCGTTTTTGGTGAATTTTCAGCGCCACCTATAGGCCTGGCATATGAACTACAGCGTATTGAGTCGTTTACAGTGGATCTGTGTGGACGCAAATATTCTTGAAACGATGCCAAGGAAGACGGGGGAAAAAAAGATAATTTTGGTACATGTGGACGGGGCCTTGGTTTAGTTTATTAGGATCCCCATTAGCTACTGCATTGCAGCAGCCTTTACGTTTACACCTTGGTTGATTGAGATTAACAAATGCTCTCATTTTCACATCCTGACCGAATGGTGGTTGTAGCTAGCTTTGTTAACAGGGGCAGGAGGTTTCAGTTCAAGGAAAGTTATCCGTGATACTCTTGATAAAGTACCTGCAACGACATGGAAAGCGAGGGTCATGTGACAGAGAACATATGCATCAAACAGCATCTATAGGCTACTAGGACATCAGCCTTACTAATAGGCTAATGTCTGCCTGTCACATTCAGACCATAACGCTTGCTGTGTGCATTTCCACCTGCATTGATGTGTTTTTTCAGATCAGATATCGGGATACAGTCAGATCACATGTTACAACCTGATGAAACCTGGAAATGGGTTTATAAGGTGATAAATATGACATTATGAATGTTTTCCTGTCTCCTCTTTTCTTTAATATGTATTGTGCAAATCTTGGTGAAATTTTAATTGGTAGGAAGTGAAAAAGCCTGGGTTGAGCTGCCTTAAAGTTTTATTCTCAAGTTAAAAGGAAATTCTGGTATTTTTAAACTTGGGCCCTATATTTACATGTTAACATCGTTCAAGAAAAAGTTTCACTCTGAAATCTCATAAGGTGAGTTGTTGCAGATAACATAACACTGGTAATGTAAGTCAGAGTTGGAGAGGGGAGTTTTGAGTTTACCTAGAGGAACTGCCAACAACAATTTTTTTCCAAAATCATGGCTGACTGATTTTGACAATCTAGATGAGGCAACAACTAATGTTGTACGATTTCATAGCGAGAATTCTCCTTAAGGAAGGCTTGTGTTTCTCTTTACAAAAAGGATCTTATTATTTAACAAAAAGGAATAGAGTCTGTAATGTTGTCAGACACATAGAATAACAACCTCAGCCTTTCAGTGAAAAAACAAGCCCTTTTAGTGTACGCAACATTGACGGTTGGAGTTGTACCAAAGGGTTACATTGCAGCCATGTCAAGGCTGCCAGCAGAGACGATCTACTGGACTGATTCCAAAGCTTTTGGTAAGTATAAATTATTTACACACCAAAACATGTAAATACGGGGCCCCGGTTTTAAAATATTGTAATTACCCTTTAAGGCTTTGATTAAGAAGGAGGGCTGTGATGTTTTAGAACAATAAAATCTGCATTTATTACTGCTGCCTGTGTAGGATAAAGCAGTCTTTACAATAGACAGCGTTTCCATCTTCTCAAACCTGCCACTTTTACACACATGGCCATCTCAAAAACAGAAAAAATTTAAAGTACGTCCTTATCTGCCAGAGGTTGGCAACTTACAGCCCTCCTTGGTGTAAACAGCAAGATAAGGATAAGAACATCTGTCAGGGTTGAGTTTTAATTATTGCAGGGAGGGAGGTTAAAACAGAAAGTAGCCAGAATGACCTGTTAGACCAGGTGCAGAAATAAGGGTGCAGCGGGCAAAGTCAGAACTGCAGCAGTTGTAAACCTACAAAAATGTACAGAGCATTAGATCAATGCAAAAAATATTCTGAAATATCGGATATAATTATTAGCCTTTTTGGGTTCCACTTCTTTCCTATTAAAACTAAACCCAGCTCTTGACCAGGAACAAAATCACTGACAAAACTGGAGATGCTTCACTTGGCACAATTGCTAATGGAATACTGTTCGGTCATCTTTTAAAGAAACTCTTTCATTACTGTTTGTTATGAAATTACTGAAGGCAAGCCATTTGTGGCACATGGATTTTGAGAACCACTAAAAATCATGTGGGTGAGCATAGACATACAGCAGAAATAAGAAGAACTAACAAGACACGTCTTTATCTTTGGGACAAATTATGAGAAACTGAAGCCAATCTGTCAAATGCATTAAATGAAATTCGGAGTAAATCAGTTTGCTCTGACTGACACATTTTAGGCTTACTGAACTCTTACTCTGAAAGTAAACTGTTGCATGTGAAGGCAACTAGTGTCATTCACTAGCACTGATTGTTGTTCCTGTAGCACATGGCTTTCTGCTTGCTGATGGCTTTAGTAAACAGGAACATGGAGGAGTCTCTGGAGAGTAACCCCAGAGAAATCTAGGCTAGGCTCTTCTCTGGACCTAGGCTGAGGATTCTGTAACCAGTGTTCTCCACATCCCCAGGAAACATCCATCACATTACAATCC
This sequence comes from Lagodon rhomboides, assembly GCA_039737535.1. Lineage (NCBI taxonomy): Eukaryota > Metazoa > Chordata > Actinopteri > Spariformes > Sparidae > Lagodon > Lagodon rhomboides. The sequence continues at coordinate 3,003,967 of CM077796.1, forward strand.
ATATAATGATTAATATACAACATACGAGCAGTCTTCAGAAAGGCTTTGAGATGACTGAGGTAGCAGTTAGTTGACTAACTTGTGAGAAACTGCAACTATGCTTTTGCATAGTCTAACAAAGTTCCCTGACTTATATGTTAGTCCTTGTATATGCATAGCAATAACATGACAAAGTTAAGTGGAGCTGATGGGGTGCTGGACTTGCTTTTACTCAACTGAATAATATCAGTGACAGCTACAGTGTTTAGAATATTACCGAACTAACAAGTACGTTTCTATAATGTATAACTCCAATTTACTTGTACATGAAACTAACCAATAGTATATAAAATATACTATTGGTTAGTTTCATGTACAAGTAAATTATGCAACTATAATTATATTATATTATATAAAAGGTTTTAGAGCAACAGATTATATTGGTGATGTTTTTAAACCGTGTTGTAATCCAGCCAAGTAAAGAAATTCACACTCATGTTGAATGAAAATGTATGAATAAATATGTCTGTTTGTGTCAGTGTTGTCCAACCTTTAATCTTGACAGTTGGGGAGTTGGGTCCAGCAGACTGCTTCCTCCATCCCCTCCAGTTTTGACAGAGACTCTCTGCCTCTGAGATGAAGGAGCAGAGAGAGTCTTCCTCGAACCGGTCCGAGTCTTCGAAGGAGAACCTCTCCCCATCCTCCCACTCGGCAAACATAAGTTCCATTACATCCACTTTTTAACTGCTTCGGAGTCCAGAGGACTGCGACTCTGAGCCACGGCCTTTCCTCGATCTAAAAAAAACCAAGAGGAAACCCGGAGAACAGTGTCCAACACTCGGGAGGAATCGGGAGTCTCAAGACTGGGGGAGGGGAGGCCACTGGCAACCAAAACACAGCTGAGAGGCTTACCGCTGGGCCCTCAAACACAGCTACATAATACAAACTCTGGCAAGGCTGTGTTCTCCTTTAAACAGTCTGTAAGAATATACTCAACAAAACTACAATTACACAACGTGTATATTCAAATTCGTATGAGTTTTAGATTTGTAATATATTCAAATCAAACTACCGGTCATTTAAATCGATTTATCAATCAACTCCATGCCGCTTGGCTTACTTGTGGCTCCCTTTACAGTCTAGTACTTTGACTAAAAAGTCTGTCGTCTGTTTTAATGCACTACTGCCGACTGCTGCCTCTGAAGAGAAACGAGCCAAATACACCAGCTAAGTATTGTTCATGTCAAACAAACCTAAGAGTATAAATGCAAAACTTAGAAAAGAACTTAGAAATACCGCCTCCAATATGCAGCTAAGAATGCTTACACATATTGTTCTGCAACGACGCTGGTTCGGGGTACCAATGTGATTAAATCTTTAAGAAGTCATTAAGTTGTTTTCTTTCATCCCGTCCTGCTCTTTTCAGCCAATCAACTGGACTATAGTCGATATCTCGATCGTCTATTGTAGCTTTAACCCAATTCTGAAAGTTAAATCTCTCTCAGAAAAACATTGTTATTCAGTCGATGTCAAATACACACATAATGCAACCAAATGTGTTTGTTTGCACATTTAGTGTGCTAGTTTAATGTTATTATGCTGGGCTGCTAGTACAAATAACATTTAGCCGACGTTAGCTGAAAGGCTAATTATGCTAATAACTGCAAACTGAGATAGCACAAAGAGCTGTCATCGGTTGCAGACGATTATATTGAGGTTAAATTTGGTTCTGCACACGACGACAGGCGTTGGTTTACCTTCGTTCTGGTCAAACTACCTTACGTTAGCTATAGGTACTAGCACGGGAAAGCTAACCTCCAAACGGCTAACTCCAGCTAGCGTAAATAGCTGTTTGTTTACATTTACTGGTGAAGCCATACACCTGCCTCAGTGTAATACCTACATGCTTATTTCTATCGTAGATCTTCTGGAGTTTTGCATTTTCATAGTTTACATACGGTTCATAATTCGATATTAATCCCCGTTACTAGCTCAATCTTTTCCGTTCTTTGTATTAGTATTAGAGCCTTCTGTCTGACGTTAATAGCTCGTATATTCCTCAGTCAGCTCTGGTGCAGAAATTCGAATCAATCCACAGGTATCGTCCTTCCCGACTGACAACGGCTGTCCTGGTGTCTTAATCGTCTCTGCTTCCAAATGACACCGGGATCCCCAGAATGTCCCCCGTATCGCTCTCGTCCAGGCTCTATCAGAGTATCAGTCTGCCGGGGGAAGATGGCTCACCTCTCCAACAGCACCTCCTCCATCAGCTGATCACAGCTTCCGGCTGCCAGCTCTACACAGGCAGCGGTTCTGATGGTTTTCAGCTCCGCTGGAGAAGAACGCAGCCATGACATGTGTCAATAAACCTAGCTTACGCATTTTGTCATGTAGAGCACATCAACTGTTCAAACATCATATTGGAAATGTACATTTAATTTACTTATGTTATTTTACTCCATAAACATGCCCCAAGCTGACTTCAAAAAGTCCCTCTTGTTTTTGTTAATTTGAGCTTCTAGCTACTTACTTACCCACACAGCATGAATGGTATACTCATGGTGTTATAACAGACAGTCCTGTGTTGACCATGTTGTGTTTCTATGTTTTTTCTGTTATTTTTCCCCTGAATGCTCATCCCAGTCACTTTACCCAGTTAGCCAAACCAAAGACGGGATATGGGAATTGCAAATTTAGCAAATTTTGGGAAACATTCCCACCCAAGTAGTTGAACCTAAGATGCTTGGTCACATTTGTGACAGCAGTGTTCTTTTTTTTTTGCAGTGCATGTCATTTGCACTATTGTTTTCTTAGCTTAGCTTCCCAAGTATAGCGAACAAGCTAACTCAGAGACAGAACACCACTCAAGGCCCTTTCACACATGCACTGATTTATCCATATTTTACCTGGAGGAGCTGTGTGTGAACAGAAATGTCTGCATTATTATTATTATTATTATTATTATTATTATTATTATTATTATTATTAGTATTATTAATACTACTACTACTACTAATAATAATAATAATAATAAACACTTTTTATTGTCTTTCCAAGAAAGAAACATAAACAACATTATTACAAATCCCATAGTCAGGAAATAGGAAAATCATGTTTATTAAAAAAAAATAGTTTACAGTAAAGTAAAATAATGCCAGGCATGCCAGGCTTGCATTCTAACAGAGAGGCATTTCAGTCATCTTCTGTTTCACAAATACTTTGCAGATCTGAATGCTCAAGATAATAAATAACAGGGCCCCAAACCTTTTTTAATATCTATTTTCCTTTAATAACAATTCCTTATTTACATTTTACCATGATAGTGCTATCATCCGTTTTGCCTGTGGCAAACATAAATCTAAACAGATTTGCTCTTTCTTCCAAAACTTATGTACTTTTGGTTAAGACCCTAATAAGAGAGGCTTGGGTTTCAAAGTTATCTGTATAGATACAATTTCTTCCATCATATATTTTACCTCTCCCCAAAATGTTCTTATATTATACATTCCCAAACACAATGGAAAAAAGTTCCCTTGAATTGTCCACATTTAAAACACAGGTCAGGGATATTACTATTATATTTGTTTTTCTGGAGTAATATATGTGCTCATGAGCCAATTAATATTGTAATAGCTTGAGTCAGGTATTTGCTGTTCATGTTTGAGCTTTCCTACAAGCATTCTTTCACTCAGTAAGTGAAATTCCTTCCTGTAAGTCCAAGCTTTAAATGTTGCTTCTGAAGATTCAATGGACCAGTTACAAGAAATAATATCATTGACAATCATAAAATCATTGACAATCATCAACATTGTTTTTTTTTTTTCCTGTACAGCCCCCTTGAGATATATTTTTTTTATAATGGAGAGTATGAAGGTGTTGTGCTTCATGCAACATTAATCATGAATTATTATCAGGGATAATTATTTATTATGATAAATAATAAGATCCAATTTACATAAGGTCATCTCTGGGGCACCACCCTTGAAGAAGGGAAAAGATAGCCAATTCAACAAATCAGTCTCATAATAAGGTACCAAACTGTCAGTTTGTAACTCTGATTAATAGTTAACCTCATAACTACAACCAAAATTACCATAACAGCTGTAATGGTCGAAGGATTTTGGAGTTCTTGACAGTGTAGTGGTTGGCGACGTTAACTCTTGTACAGTATTAAATAGACAGCATGTAGGTTCAAAAGTCTTTTATTTAACACAAAATGACACACACACAGTGTGTGTGTGTGTGTGTGTGTCTGGAAGAACAAAAGCAAAATGGTGGCTTGGGTTCAAACTGCCACACCGCCTGGCACGGACAAAGAAAGACTACAGAAAAAATGGCTGATCAAAAGGGGACTACAAGATGGCTGATCGAAGGGTTGGACTCAGGTCCAAGATAGTGGATCACCACTTTGATTGGAGAGAACAAAGAAACAATGATGGTGCTCACACTAGCTCACTGATATCACATGTAAGTGTGATATGGTCCAGGCTGAAGGAGTGTGTGTGTGTGTGTGTGTGTGTGTGTGTGTGTGTGTGTGTGTGTGTGATGAGGTACCAGGTCAGAGAAGATGGGTAGCTGCATGCAAAGACCCTGAGTCTGTGTAAAGCATACTTCAACTAACGTCAGATTAGCCATGTAGCAAAGCAAACTACCAATAACCTGACTACACAGAGATCACAATAACACCCAAACAGTGAACAAAAACATAGATTGAACATGTGTGCATTACATCAACCAGAGTTAAAAAGTCCTGGAATTAGCAATGCAATGCTATGCTGTGTGCTATCTAGGCCCAGTTCAATGTTACCAGTCTATGAAGGAAAAGAACAATGCTGTTCTGGCTGTGCTGGTTGCTCCTTTCCTTTGCAGGAATAGCAGCTTGGTAACTTTCTTCATGTTCCTTGGATTGTGGAGTTAGTTGGCAAGCTTTGCATCGCAGCTGCTGGTGCTAACTGAGCTGGAATACTAGCAGAACCTTGCGTAGCTGCTGTGAGGAGAAGTTTTTTGGGCCTGCTGGAAATGCAGCTGGCAGCATTTTGGGGGCAAGCAGCCGCGTGGAGAATGAGGTGGAGAAAAAATAGAACAAAGGAAGGAGCTGGAGTTTGTACTATCTGGTCAGCAGGGGGTCTATCACCATGACCAATAGTAGCTCAACGTAGCTCTTGGCAGTTTTTGCATCTTGGTGTGAAAACTGGGGAATTCTGGGGAATTGAGTTCAGTTCATTTTGAAATCCACAAAGAACGCCTTTATTTGTGGGTCCCAACAAAGGTAATCCTGTAATCCTGTAACCAGATAATTTTAACCACTGTTTGTGGCACACCAGTGTGCCATGAGAGATCATCAGGTGTGCTGTGGAAAATTGTCCAATTTCACTTAATCGATCCAAAAAAATATTATTTAGTTGCTGCAAATAATTTGCCATTGTTGAGCATCTGCAATCTAATGGCTTGCTAAGTGATTAAATACTCTTCCATGTCAGTAGGTGGCAGCAGGAAGCGCAATGATGACCTTGCTAATTTAAAACAATAGAATTTAATGATACGCGTGAGAGGTGGCGGTGACAAGATGTACAACAGCAATGGAGAAGTAGTTGAAAAGGAAAAATTCAGACTTTGAACTCGGCGTCATGGGGAAGAGCTATCCAACAGTGCCATAGTCCCAAGCAAGCTTAAACATCATCTGCAAAGGAAACACCTGTCACTTCAAAAGAAGAACACAGACTTTTTTGTTTGCCTGGGTAAACACACTGAGAAACAGGTAACTTTAATGAGAAAGGCCACAAAAGTGTCTGAGATTGCTCTCAAAGCTAGTTACTTAGCTGAACTCGTAAATAAAATAAAACACACACTGTGGCAGAGACATTAATACTAACTGCCTGCAAAGCCCTTGTGAAGGAGATGCTCGGCCCTGATGCGGTTAAAGAAGATGTCTGCAGACATCGAAAGTGCATTTTGGAAAAGATACAGATCAGTGGGTGAATTTGCATTGCAACTTATTGAGTTTTGTGGATGGAGATGCCATCAGAGAAAACATCCTATTGTGCAAGGCATTGCCAGAAAAAACAACAGGAGAAGATATTTTTCGGGTCACATCACAATATCTTGAACAAGGAGGACTTCAGTGGGAAAACTGCACAAGTGTCTGTACTGATGGAGCAGCAGCCATGGTCGGGCGCGCCAAAGGCTTTGTTAGCAGAGTGAAAGAGAGACACCCAGATGTTATTGTTATGCACAGTTTTTTGTACTGCGAGGCGCTCGTTGCCAAGACTTAACCAGCAGACTTAGATCTTGTGTTGGATGATGCTGGTGCATGGTAAACTTTGTAAAGAAAAGACCTCTAAAAGCCGCATATTTGCATCTTTATGTGAGATGGGCGTGGAGCATAAATCCTTATTGCTCCATACGGAGGTCCGATGGTTGTTGTGCGGCAAAGTGCTGGCTTGTGTGTATGAGTTGCAGGAGGAACTAAAGTGTTTTTGACTGATGAGAGGTGTGATAACACAGAGCTGCTTGAAAGTGATGAGTGATGTGCAAGGCTGGCACACTTGACAGATATATTTCAGCACCTGAATGAACTGAACACTCGAATGCAAGGCCGAAATGAAAACCTGCTCACAAACACAGACAAAATAAATGGATTTTGTTCAAAGGTGCACCTCTGGCAACAACATCTGGAAAGTGCCAACCTTGACATGCCCCCCCTCACTCAGAAATGGCAAGAACACTACTGCACTATATGAAATAATAGGTACAAAACTCTTGAGGAGAAGTTGTCATTTTATTTCCCCTTAACCTTCGCTGAATGCCTTTACTGGGTTAAGGACCCCTATAGCTCAGCAGCAGTTTTTGTAAAACTAACTGAACTGAGACAAGACCATGGTTTAAAGCTGTCAAGTTCCCCATTCTGGCAAACAGAGCTATAGTGAGAGCTTTTGACATTGCTCCTATTTTCCACAACATATCCATGTGAGTTGAGCTTTTCAAGCATGACTGCTATAAAAACTAATAACAGAGAGAGACTGAGAGCTGTTGAGGAAGAGCTTTGTGTGTGCCTTTCTTCAGTTTCTGCCAGGATATTAGCTTTGTTTCATCTAAACAGGCTTTGTCATTTTGTAACATTTTTGGTTGGTGGTGTGCTGCAGGATCTTTTAATATAAAAAATGTGCCTTGGCTCAAAAAAGGTTAAAAAACACTGCTGTAACCTATATAGATCCTGCATTTTCTGCACTGTCTTAAATGACTAAATCCTAAACCCAATGTCGACTTTACCTGGAATGAAATCTTAATTTCCCCAAATGGGACTAAAACGTGAGAGGGAAAGTGGCTCACCCAAGTATTTCCCATTATATATGGGAAGAGGAAGGCTTAAAGGAAAATGCCACCGTTTTTCCATACTGAACTATGTTCTTCCCTGATGTTAGATGAGTTGACACATACCTCTCTCGCCTTTGCTACTTTGCTAGCATGTAGCTTGGCCCAGTACATTCCTTCGGTCCCACACGGAGGTGAAGTTAGAAGCGACCAAGCACTTCCACGTTTTCCCTATCATCACTCCTACTCATAGGAGTGATGATATTACTGTGCCAATGACAAAGTGCTCCCAGGTGTTATTCCACCATACATTATAGTTTATCCGCTTTGAAAATTGGCATGTTTCATTTGGTGTAACCACACTTGGGTCGTGTAACTACTCACGTAACCATACTTAAATAGGGAAAACGTGGAAGTGCTTGGTCGCTTCTAACTTCCCCCCCGTGTGGGACCGAAGCGATGTACTGGGCTGCCAAAGTGTCAACTCGTCTAACATCAGGGAAGAACATAGTTCAGTATGGAAAAACGGTGGCGTTTTCCTTTAAAGATTGAGACTCCATCTCTTTCGGGACGGGAGGGTTATCATCTGTAAAGTAAAACATAGTGGATCTTAACTGAGCTGCGCAATAATAGAAAAAGAGGGTTAGGACACTGGAGCCCCACTCTGTCACAAGTACAGCAGAGATGAGTGTAACCGAGGTCATTTGTTATTCCACAAGAAATTTAAAAAATCGTGTCCTTAACCTTTAGAATAAATTTGAGGGAGGAGGCAAGGGAATGCTTTAGAATAAATAGAGCATTCTGGGGAGTAAATTCATTTTCAACATATTAATTCGATAAGGTGATTGGTAGAGTCCACCTATTAACTGAACTAGTAATTGATTCCATAATTATATCATAATTGAAGTTCACTATATCTTTAATATTAGGTAATATGTTTACACCTAGGTATGTATAATTATTTACATCTTTACACTGGAAGGCCTGTGCAATCGGGTTAACCCTCTCTTTGGAATTCAGTAACATTATGGAAGATTTAGAATTATCAATTTTGTAGCCTGAAAAGTTTTTTTGACCTATAGGTATTTACAGAGTGCAGCTTTTGCACAACTTAAGGTTGACAGATGTGTAGGAGAAGACTGAAGGCTGACAAAATCAAGAAAAAGACTCCCGCACACTGTCCACTTCACTTGCACTTAAGTTTATTGACAACAACGTTTCGGTACTTAGACCTTCATCATCTTTCAAGACAATGGAAGACGCAGTCTTAAGCAGGGTTGTGGACTCACGTGGCCCAATCAGGACACCACACAGACGTCCCCCAAAATGGCATCAAACTAACACTAACAAATCTACACCACTGAATGATGTTTTTTTTAAAAACATCATAACATATATCAATCAATGTGCGTATATATTCAATAAAAATAGTTTGACAGTATAAATGTAATCATAATCATAATCAGAAATATTAAATATTTATATTTATATTTATTATTAATACAAAAGTAGGTTATAGCTTCAAAGAAATGTACTGTGGGAACTGGCTTGAAAAACAGGTACATCTCAAAGATTACAGGACAGGCCAGCTTATGTTTTAAGATTATGAAAAAAGGTACATTTCAAAATAAAATTCACACAAAACAATCTTCTAGAGCCTGTCCCTAGACACATGAAAAGGACCTAGAACATACACATACATATACACACATACAGTATATGTGTGTATATATATATATATATTTATACACACATACTGTATGTGTGTATATGTATGTGTATACACAATACAGAATGGCTATGTCTGTGAAAGGCAGTTGCCTATTTCGGTCAATAGATGGCACTGTTATATTATTTATGCCACGTGATCGTTGCTGTTTGTCCTTTACCGGACACCGTGTTTTCAGTTATTTGCCCTGCGTCGCCGCCATTTTGGCTCAGTGTTTGTAAGGTAAGCACTATAGATAGTTCTCCACATCATAGTCAAATATCTTGACCATAAACAGTTAATACGCTGTTCTATTTAAATGATGTGTTTATTGAGATGTTTGTTTTCCATCTGACAAAGTTTTAGGATTTGTAACCTGGTTTTATACGAGTAAGTCGGCCGTGATTATGGCTAGCTTTTTAGTTGTATGTGTGTTAGCTCCGTGGGTACTGCCTGCTATTTATCTACCTGTGGGTTTTCTCTTATGCTCTGTGTTTTGAGCTGAAACCTTGTTGTAAGGCTTTTAGTAGGTGTGATGGTACAGCGCTTTATTTTGAATACTGTACAATTACATTTATATGACTTAACTGACTAAGTGTTTGTTTATGGTTTGTAAGGTGGAGCTGCCAGCATTGACACTCAATAAACCATGCAGTCTCAGCCACGATCTTGACCATCCGTGTGTCTGACCCGTCCCGCACATTGCACCCAACAATAATAACATTAACACAACGCAGAGTCTCCAGGTGTAGAGAGGCGCAATGTCACTCGGGCTGGGTTACATCTTTGGTGCCGTGACCCGGATCGTGGCACTTCGAGACCGAAGAGGAAGTGAAGCTGTCAGCTTTCAGACTCGGCAGCAACCTCCTGTTATCCTGTTATGTTAAACCTGTTATTATCCAAGTGTATTGTGTGAGAAACTGAGCTATCAGTGTGAACATGCATTGCCAGGATTTTCATCCTCTCCAACATATCCTTTGAAAGTTGGAGTGCATCTTATTGTGTTGTGCTATTCATTTGAGGTCTTTTTATGATATTGGAAAGAAAAGAAAGAAAAAAGAAAATTTAAAGCTACTTGAATGGTAAATGAGTATGTTCTGTGTGGAACATTTCCATAAAGATAATCTGTGATTAATATTAAGCAAGTGTTGCTGGTTTGTCTAATTCATATTCTCTGTGCTGATCATAGAGTTGTGTAATGACATTTTGAGTTAAATTTAAGTTTAATGTGAGTTTTTGGGGTATCAAGTGATAATTGTGCCACACATTTTATTTTGGTTATTACATTCAAACATAGTTATATTCACTCACAGCTGAGCATATAACAAGTAATTCACACGCACACCCTGCACATTTTATTTTGCTGCTTAAATCGGAGATAGAAAACTTTGAAGATGATGAGTGATTACGCAGACTCTCCACTGAAGCAGGTGTAGTGTACGGCTGTACACCAGGTTAGAGTCATGACGGCATGACGTCAGCGGCAAGCGTAACGTGTGACATGTATTCTAAGAGTCACCTGAAGTTGCTAAGAATAAAGTACAGAGCTAGCACACAGTCGTAGTCAGCGCCTTCTTAAACATAACATTGGCGACGAGGATGGAGCTTCCACTTTCACCTTTGCCTCCGTTCCTCGCTCTGCCCGTTGAGCCACCGGTCCCGTGGTCCCGCTGGTATGAGTCGTTCGAGACGTTTGTGGCGGCCATGGGTCTCGCCGACGCTCCCAAAGCTAGGCTAAGAGTGATGCTAATCCACAGCCTGGGCAACGAGGGACAGCGCATCTTTCGGACTCTCGGACCCGCGCCGGAATACACGGACTGTGTCACCCTGCTGGAGAGACATTTTGCCGCGCCACAGAGCGTCGTGGTCCGACGGATTATCTTCCGCCAACGCTGACAGCGACCAGGTGAGTCGGTTCATCAGTACGTCACCGACCTCCGGTGTTTGGCCAGACTCTGCAAGTTCGGCTTCTTAGAAGAGGAGATGATTCGAGATCAGCTAGCAGAGCACACAGTTGACCCTAAGCTACGTGAGAAACTGTTCACGGTGCCGGATGACCTGGCGCTGTCAGTCAGCATCGCGGCTAGCGGCACTAAGCCCGACGCCCCCGCTCACCGCCGCCTTGGCACAGACAGTAGCCCCGTCTACTCAACCCTCCTCCGACCTCGAGGTAAACGTCGCGGGACGCCAGGGGGCTACAGGACGCCGGCCGTGTGGAAATTGTAGCTCTTCCTCCCACCTCTCACGCGCAGCAGTGTGTCCAGCCATGGGGCAGAGGTGCCAGCGCTGCGGTAAGCTAAACCACTTCGCCAAAGTGTGCCGCTCCGCACCTGCCTCCGCAAACCCCCAACCCCGCTCACCCCGCCCGCCAAGCCCGACCACCATCCATTCTGTGGACTCCAATGCCAAGCCATTCACCTGGTGCACGGTGGAGCTAGATGGAGTATGCCTGCCACTGTTGCTGGACACTGCTGCCTCCAGATCTCTGCTCAGCGAGTCCACAGTCCGGCAGCTCTTCCTCCAACTGACGATCAGGGCGGACGCAGAGGAGCTGTATGGCTATGGTCACACTAGAATCGGCATGGTAGGCACCGCCACCTTCTCTGTCCGCTACGGCTCCAGGGCTCTCCCAGCATTCACCTTTCAGGTGTCCCGCCATGGTGCCAACCTTCTGGGGTTTGATTTGTTCTGCGCCCTGGGTTTTTCTATCACAGACAACATGGGGGCCACCATACTGACTGTCTCCACACCCTGGCAGCACCGCTGGCCGTCACTTTTTGCCGGGCTGGGCTGCCTTACTGCTTTCAACCACCAGCCACTCATTGACCCGGCTGTGCCTCCAGTCATCCAACCTTACGCCGGCTGCCCCTCGCCCTACGTGATGATGTCACAGCTGAGCTGCAAAAACTGCTGGACGCCGGCATCATTGAGCCAGTTGATGCCTCGCCCTGGGTCTCTAACCTGGTGGTGGCGAAGAAGAAGTCAGGTGGTCTGCGCCCCTTCGTGGATCTCAGGCAGGTAAATAGAGCAGTGATCCCAGATAGGTACCCGCTGCCTACAGTGGAGGAGCTGTCCGCTAAGTTTTATGGCTCAACAGTCTTCTCCAAGCTCGACCTCCGCCAAGGCTTTCTACAGGTCCCTTTACATCCTGGCAGTCGCAACCTCACTGCTTTTGTGACCCACATGGGGGTCTTTCGGTAAACCCGCATGCCCTTCGGCCTGAGCTCCGCCCCTAGCTGCTTCCAGAAAATCATGGCCACCATCTTTGCAGCCATCCCAGGTGTGGTTGTATATCTTGACGACATTGTGGTTCACGGTGCGACCTCCGCCTCACACGACGAGCACCTTTCCAGGGTGCTTGACGCCCTCAGCAGCCACAACCTCACGTTGAACGGGGAGAAGTGCATCTTTGCAGCGTCTGCCATCGAATTTGTGGGGTTTCGCCTGACGAGCGACGGCCTGAGCCCGCTCCACTCAAATGTTGATGCTGTCCTGCGCCTGCCTGAGCCCTCCTGCCCCGCCCAGCTATCCTCATTCCTGGGGATGACAGCCTATTACTTGCGCTTTCTTCCCCACTACTCTGAGACCACTGCACCGCTGCGCGCCCTTCTCAAACAGGATGTGCCCTGGGCTTGGACCCCCGCATGCCGTGCTGCTGTCCACCGCCTCAAGTCCCAGCTCACCTCTCCGCCGGTGCTTGCCCACTTTGACCTGCGGAGTCCTACGTTCGTGACCTGTGATGCATCCAACACAGCAGTCGGCACCGTCCTGTCCCAACTTCAGCAAGGGGTCGAGCGGCCAGTGGCGTTTGCTTCGAGATCTCTCACTCCGGCTGAGCACAAGTATTCAGTGGGGGAGAGGGAAGCGCTGGCCTGCGTCTGGGCCTGTGAACATTGGCACATGTACCTGTACGGGCGGCACTTCACCCTGCGGACAGACCACCAGGCCCTCACCGCCCTGCTGGCCACAACTGGATCTGGCCACAAGCCACTGCGCCTTTATCGGTGGTCTGAGAGGCTGCATTCGTACGACTTCACCACACAGTTTACACCTGGCAGAGAGAACGTCGTGGCAGATCTGCTTTCCAGAGCCACGCCCGGTGCTGTGCCTGACACCGTCCAGGACCCCTCAGAGCCAGAACTGATTCTCATGCTGCACACGCCCCTCCAGGCAGCCGTTTCTCTGCAGGAGCTCCAGGCTGCTTCCTAACAGGACCCTGTGTTCACCCAGCTCCGCACGTTTATCCAAGAGGGCTGGCCTGCCAGAGTCTCGGTTGAACTGGCGCCCTTCCTCCGCGTCAAGGGTGAGCTTTCTTGCTGGAATGATGTCTGCATCGCACGGGGATTGTGTACAGTGGTTCCCAGCACCTTGCGTGCACGCGTCCTAGCCATGATGCATGAAGGTCACCTGGGCATTGTTATGGTTAAGCAGCACTGCAGGGGCTCCGTCTGGTGGCCAGGCATCGACAGGGATGTGGAGGTGATGGTGATGGTGAAGACTGTACAGCCTGCCTCACCAGTGGTAAGACTGGACTGCCCCCACCTCTGCCTTTACAGCCCCTGCCATGGCCACAAACACCGTGGACCCACATTCAACTGGATATCTGTGGCGAGCTCCACAGCGTCCCCCAGCACCAACGCTTTCTGCTGGTCGCCCACGACCTCCACTCCAAATGGCCTGAGGTCCTTCCTGCCGGCTCCATCACCACCAAGGTGGTCACTGACTTCCTCTCCTCCCTGTTTGCACGCTGGGGCGTCCCTGAAACCATCACCACCGATAACGGGCCCCAGTTCATCTCGGCCGACTTCACTTCCTTCACGGCGGAGAGAGGAATCAAGCACATTAGAACAGCCTTCTACCACCCGCATGCTAATGGGGGCGTGGAAAGGTTCAACCAGACACTCAAGAACGTGCTCAGAGCACATCTGGCAGATGGCCTCCCATTTCCATCAGCACTGCAGAGTACTCTGCTCCACTACAGAGCAACACCACACACAACAACGGGCAGTTCTCTGGCCCTCTTGATGTTGGGTCGTGAACTGCAGCTTCCCCTGGATCGCCTGCGCCCTACAACAGGGATCCCTTCAGCAGTGGCACCGTCCTTGAGGAACAGGGTGACAGAGCAGCAACGGCGTATGAAGCAGCGGTTTGACAGAGGACACCGAGCGAGACTCCCTGCACTCACAGTGTCGGACTGGGTGCGCATTCGTCGTCCCAGTCGGTCCCACAAACTGCTCTCATTCTGGTCTGCACCACAGCAGATCACAGCACAGCTGGGGCCGGCTACCTACCGCCTGGCAGACGGGTCGCGTTGGCACGCTAACCGCCTTAGAAAGGTGGCGCCGCCATCTGACTCTGAGCAGGCCGCTGCAATCAAGCAATGTCAGGCAGATGTTGACTGGGACATTCCAGAGGCACGGCCGGAGGCCCCGGCTGCAGACCCACCTGAGCCGGATGCACCGGCTGAACCACTACAGCTCGGGCAGCGCCCAGCTCGGGCCCACCAGAGGCCATCCTACCTCAAAGACTACATTACAGACTTTTGAAGTTTAGCTAGCGCATAGCCTGTCATGTGGCAGAATAATCCACAGGGCTATGCAGGCAAACCGGTAGTCTACCCGGTTTTGTCAGCCAGGTTGATTTGTTAAGAGAATGTTCTGCTGTACTGGTTCAAGTTATTTAAAAGGGGGAGGTAAATGTAGTGTACGGCTGTACACCAGGTTAGAGTCATGACGGCATGACGTCAGTGGCAAGCATAACGTGTGACGTGTATTCTAAGAGTCACCTGAAGTTGCTAAGAATAAAGTACAGAGCTAGCACACAGTCGTAGTCAGCGCCTTCTTAAACATAACAGCAGGGTCTCTCTGCAGCAACATCAGGCAACACCTACCCCTGGGCCTGTAACAATCCACAGCTATGACTCTCCAAGGAGGACGCATAGTCACCTCTCCGGTGAAGGAGCTGGCACCAGCAACAAACAATCATCTGTGAGGTCAGAGCTAACCACCCAGTTCTCCAGGCCCCCTAGTCAGCAGCTGCAGTACCACACTCCAGTTCGGCAGCCCACAGTCTCAGGACTGGGCACACAGCTCACCCCATCAACCCCAATGCTGTCACCCTATATCGATGCCCGTGCAGCTCCAGCTCAAGTGTCCACATTACCAGCCCCTGTAACCCCAAGTGCAACTCCTCTTTCAGCAAACTGTGCAGACCACTGTCGCCTCTGCCCTCTTGCCCCAGACCAGCATGCACAGGCCCACAGCCACCCTGCCACATCAAAGTCTCCCACGTCCCAACTTCCCACCATGCCCCTATTAGAGTGATGAACCTGTCCCAGCATGCTATTACCATCATGCCTCACACACATCTGGCCAACGTTTCCCTCGTGGACAGTGTTGTGGACTTTTCAGACAAAAAGCAGGGCAAATGTCGCAATGGTGGGGGCGAAAATGCATGCCTGAATCTGGACCAGGTTGTGGCAAGTTGTGGAGTGGACTTGAGTGAAGCAGCAGTTGAGAATGAGCGCCAGCGCTCCCTCCTAAAAGATCTTGTGGAAAGGAATGTAGATGTCTTCTTCCAGCATCCCATGGACTACGGCCACACAAGGACAGTGCAGCACGAAATCCCTCTTGTTGATTTTAAGCCCTTTAGGCTACCTTATCGCAAGATTCCCCCATCACAGTGGCAAGATGTGAGAAAATTGTTGATCAAGATGGAGGCTGCAGGTGTCATCAGGCCTAGTAAGAGTCCATATGCTTCACCTGTAGTGTTCGTGACCAAGAAGGACGGCTCACTAAGGTTGTATTGACTACCGAAAGCTAAACTCCTACAGCACGAGAGATGCCTTACCCCTGCCCAGAATTGAGGAAGCCCTGGAAGCTCTGGGGCAAGCAAAGTTCTTCTCTACACTTGACCTCGCGTCAGGTTATTGGCAGGTGGAGGTGTCGGAGCGTGACAAACACAAGACAGCATTCAGCACCCCAATGGGGCTGTTTGAGGCCAACTGAATGCCCTTTGGACTGCAGAACGCCCCCTCCACCTTTCAAAGACTCATGACCTGCTGCTTTGGAGATCTGAACTTCACTCACCTCTTAATTTATCTTGATGACCTCATCATATTCTCTAAAACCTTTGATGAGCATCTGGAGAGACTGCAGCTGGTGTTTGATCAGCTTCAGGAGCACGGCTTGAAGTTAAAGCCCTCCAAATGCCAGCTGATGAGACAGGAATTGCAGTATCTGGGTCACTTGGTGTCTGCTGAGGGAGTCCGGACAGACCCTGTGAAGATCAGCAAGGTTAAGGACTGGGTGAGGCCCACAAACCGCAAGTAAGTGCTGCAATTCCTGGGGTTCGCTGGATATTACAGACGGTATGTGAGTGGATACTCCCCCCTAGCTGCTCCCTTATACCGCCTCACTGCTGGGGACCCCAGAAAGAAAAAGAGGGGCGGGAAGAAAAACCTGGTGCCTGACCCACCCTTTCTGTGGACTGATGATTGCGAGGAGGCTTTCCAGACCCTGAAAGAAAGGCTGACGACCGCTCCAGTGCTGGGCTATCCTGATTACAGCCTGCCTTTTATCCTTCAGACAGACGCCTCAGGGGAGGGGCTCGGCACCGTCTTGGTTCAGGTCCAGGGCAGCACAGAGAGGGTCATAGCCTTCGCCAGCAGAGGTTTGAGTCCAGCTGAGATGAGGTATCCTTCACACAAACTCAAGTTCCTCGCTTTAAAATGGGCGGTGACTGACAAATTGTATGACCACCTCTATGGGCGTAGATTCTCGGTCCTGACAGACAATAACTCTCTCAAGTATGTCATGTCCTCTGCTAAGCTGGATGCTACGGGCCAGCGTTGGGTGTCTCGGCTGACTGCCTTTGATTTTGACGTCCAGTATAGGAGGGATCAGAGCAACGCCAATGCCGATGCCCTCTCCTGTATGTCCAACCAGGAGGTCACCGAGATCCTACAAACTTGCCCCCAGCAGGTGCGGTCCAATGAGCCCAGGCATGGCGTGGGACAGCATACACAGCACCCAGTAAGCCCCACAAGCCAGAGCACGTCTGCCTTGGAGAAGCCCCATTCTGAACCCCCCAGACCTAATGAGCTCTTCAGAGATGTAGGTATGGAGTCACTGCCTGCCATGATGAAACAGGAGATCCGTGCGGGGCAGAAGGAAGATCCTGTTATCGGCCCTGTCTTGCATTATAAGAGCCTGAACCAGAAACCAAGCCGCAGCGAGAGGATCACTGGTGGTGGGCAGGTGTGCCTTCTCTTAAAGGAGTGGAGGAGGTTAGTAAAAAGAGATGGCATCATGTACCGCAGCATCCGAGACTGCCAAAGGGGAGTAGTGGAGCAGCTAGTACTGCCAGAGAAGCTGCGTGAATCGGTTAAGACGGCTCTTCATTATGACTTGGGGAACAGGTTTTGAGAGGACTGTGCAGATGATAAGAGATTTCACTGGCCACTGATGTTCCAGGAGATGAGGGCTTGGTGTGAGCAGTGTGAGAGGTGCTGCCTCAGAAAGACCCCAACTGCAGGCGTCAGGGCTCCCCTGGTCAGCATTCACAGCAGAGCTCCCATGGAGCTCACATGTGTGGACTTTCTGACTCTGGAGAAGTCGAAGGGCAGAATAGAAAATCTCCTCATTGTCACTGACCACTTCTCACGCTATGTGCAGGCCTACTCCACTAAAGACCAAAAGGCCAACACTGTGGCCAGAGTGCTGTGGAGAAACTTCTTCTGTTGGTTTGGTTTCCCTGCGAAATTGCATGCAGACCAGGGGCGCAATTTTGAAAGTGCTGTTGTGAAGGAGCTGTGTAAGTGTACCGGCATCACTAAGACCCACACAACCCCCTATCACCCCCAGAGCAATGGAACCACTGAAAGGTTTAACCGCACCCTCATGAACATGCTTGGGACACTGGAGCCTCACCTGAAGCACCGGTGGCATGAGTATGTGGATGCAATGACACACGCCTACAATTGCACATGCCACGATTCTACGGGATATGCGCCATACTTCCTGATGTTTGGCAGGCATCCCAAGCTCCCTGTCGACCTGATCTTCAGGCTCCAGACCACTAGTGAGCCATGTGAATATAGTGAGTATGTCCAGACTCTGCATGACTGTCTGTCACAGGCCTATGCCCAGGCTAATTAGACCTCTCACCAAGCCAAGGGACAACAGAAAAAACACTATGATCAGAGAGCAAAGAGTCAAGTCTTCAACCCAGGTGACAGAGTTCTTGTTAAAGTGTGTCATGTGGAGGGGCGGCAGAAACTGGGAGACAAGTGGGAGCCCCAGCCATACATTGTGGTGAAGAAGCAGCCCAGCATACCTGTGTATGTGGTGCAATCAGAAAATGGTGACACAGAGAGGGTGGTCCACTGCAATCTCCTTACACAGTGTATGTTTCTTCCAGTAGAGCAGGCTGGTGAGGTGACAAGAGGGGAGGGTGAGCCAGACACAGAGGAGACCATGGGGATGGAGGATACAGAGGACATGAGGGAACAGGCCGGTGAATTGATAATAGAGGGAGATGAGTCAGACACAGTGAAGGACTTGGAGGTGGACAAAATGGAGGAAAATGTGGAGAAGTGTTTACATGAGACAACAGATGAACAGTTTGAATGCACAGGAATGGAGGAAGTGGATGTGGAGCCAGAACAAGTGAGTGAAGGAGGGGAGGAACATGTAACAGCCAGGGGCACCAACCTGCCTCCCAGTCCAAGTGTTCCAAGGAGGAACTCGCCAAGAAATCGACGTCCCCCCAAGAAACTATCCTATGAGTCACTAGCCATGGAATCAGAGGAGGATCGGCAGAAGGTAGAAAGAGGATGGAAGTTGTGGCAGAGGGCCAAAGCGAGAAGAGCAGCAGGACACATGTAGCTTAACACAGCAAGAGCACCCACCTTAATAGGGGGTACATGCACACGTTTTCATCATACATCACTACACACCACACTGTCATTCATTCTTCACATGATTTTTTTTGACTGTTCTCTTTATTTGTGTTTAGTGGGTGGTCCTTGTTTTATTTCATTTGGTTTGATGACTGAGACGCCATCAATTAAAGATGGGGTGTATGTAAGGCAGTTGCCTGTTTCGGTCAATAGATGGCGCTGTTATATTATTTATGCCCTAGGTGTTACGCGATTGTTGCTGTTTGTCCTTTACCGGACACCGTGTTTTCAGTTATTTGCCCTGCGTGGCCACCATTTTGGCTCAGTATTTGTTTATGGTTTGTAAGGTAAGCACTATAGATAGTTCTCCACATCATAGTCAAATATCTTGACCATAAACAGTTAATACGCTGTTCTATTTAAATAATGTGTTCATTAGAGCCCGACCGATTTATCGGCAGGCCAATATTATCAGCCGATATGAGGCATTTTCCAAACTATCGGTATCGGCATTTATAATGGCCGATAAATGAATATTTAAAAACTAAAATAAAAACGGATGAAACACCCTTCAACCATGTTATGAGTGTTGGCGTTGCATAGTTTGTCCACCAGAGGGCACTCTACAACTCTCTTCTTGTATGGGTCACTAGGACTGTCACAATAATCAATAAATCAATTAATCGTACGATAAATTTAAATGAGCTTGATAACTTTGCCGGCCTCGATAATTTCCATTTGCATGCTTGTTTGTTTTCCTCGTGTCTCTCAAGTGAAGCCTCCTGTCAGTCACTCTGTCTCTGTGTGGGGAGGCGGGGCCCTGCACCTGCACCTCAGAGTGCAGCATGAGAGCCCCACGAGGAGCAGCAAGCCAGAGGTAACAGTTGAGATTTGGAGGAATAACAACAAACATGGAATTGGTGTCAAAGCCGAACGTGACAGCTGCAGTGTGGGAGCACTTCGGATTGAAAGCAAATGACCGTGGTGAACCAACTGACCTGGACAAGCCAGTATGTCGCATTTATGGTAAAACGGTAGCAACTAAATGCCGCAACACAACAAACATGCATCTTCACCTCAAGCATAATCATCGATGCAGTTTTCCCAGCTGGGAAAAAAAAATTACAACCAAAGCTACAGAGGCGCCGTCTTTGTCTTCCCGACAGTCAACAATCAGTGAGGCGCTTAGTCTGCAAACAAAATACAAACGGGACAGTGCAAAATGGTGTGTACTCACAGAGAGTGTTGTTAGGTACATCGCTAAAAAGATGCAGCCATTTAGCAACGCCGAAAAGCCAGCATTTTGACAAACTAGTTACGGATTTGCATACGGCCTGTTGAGGCATCTGCTTTTATTCATATAGAGCGTTTTTGTTGTTCGTTTGCACTTTTTGTCTACAAAGGTCCTAATTGGATTGGCAGTTTTGCCTGTTTTGCCTGTTAAGGAATGTATCACTCTTTACGTCTGAGCCTGTTTAATATTTATTGAAGTGCAGTTTTGTTCACAGAGATTTGATAATCCATTTTATTTATTGCTTCGGTTGTGTGTGGTTTTTATTTGAGTGCTTTTTTCTCATCAGCAACAGGGTCTATTTTAAATAGTGTTTTTGGTTGTAGGTGTTTTTTATTCAAGTTCATTTTATGTTAACAGAGACTGAGAGTCCATTTTATTTATTGTTTTTGGTTGTTTTGTTTATTTATTTTGGATATTAAATGTCTTCTTTCCAGTATTCTTTACAGGGCTGATTGCAGTCTGGCGCTGTGCCGGATCTGTTGCGTTCCGGCATGACTGCGAATAAAAAAAAGAAATCAGGTTTGCCCAGAGATCTAACATACAGTTCTCTGGATCTCACAGAGGCGCAACTTTCAGTCAATTACACTAAGGACAGGTCTACTAGCCAATCAGAAATACGGTGGGGGCGGGCCTTGGCCAAACAGATTGATCCAGAGAGCAGTCGCTCCACGTGCTGTTGACGTGCACTGTATTGTCAGGGTGGACCGCAAATACATGAAGCCAGGGGAAGACACTAAAGATGTCGACAAAGGCATTAAGAACAAATGGTGCTGGGCTTGGCTAGAAGAGGTGGGTAGCTATGGAAAGCTCTTTGGGAGGCGGTGCCAAAAGCTCCGACAACCAGGTGCATGCTTCTGCACGTTGTGCGCAAGGAGGCTAATGTGTGGAACTAGCGGGAAAAAGGCGCTGTCACGGCACGAATCACGAACACTGTCATAAAGCAGCTGTGGTAGCTTTGCCCATAGATTAGGGTGACCAGACGTCCCCGATTTCCGGGGACAGTCCCCGTTTTGGGTGACCTGTCCCCGGTCAAAGCTGTCCCTGAAAATGTCCCCGATTTTGACACTGAATGGGGGGAAATGCGCACAGACTCAAACACCAGTTATTATGGTAGCCATTTAACGCATCGCCAGAGAAGACGTCTTATGACGTACAGACGCAGCAGCGTCAACAACAACAATCTAGAGGCGGCAAAAAGGAAAGAAAAGGAGACCAGTGGCCGCGATAAATGGTATGTTGTGTAGGAACTTATTTATTTTGTGTGAACTGGCAGTAGACTTGGCTGTGTGTGCATGTGTGAGTGTATGTGTGTGTGTGTGTGCGCACATATATATACACATACACACACAAGCACTGCGTGTGTGAAGTGATTTAACGTTAAAGTAAGTATGATTGTTTATCTGAACTGAAGACCTAACGCAACGTTATAAAAGTCAGTGAACGTTAACATTACGACACTGTTTTCATATCTGTCATTAGTGAAGCTATAACGTTATCATTAGCATGAGATTACCAGGTGATGACATATGGCTCTGTTTTGGAAGAGGGGGAGGTGGAAGACTGCTTTGGTAGCATATGATTTTCCTGTAGGCATAGGGACCTGAGACTCTGTTAAAATAATAAGTGAAATAAGTGAGAAGTTCATGGAGATGGCCAAAGACAGAGCCATCCAGAAAAAAATACATTCTTCTGAGAAATATGCTAGTCAGGTAAGGAGAGGGAGGGAGAGAAAGAGGGAATGAGGGGGAGTGAGAGACAGAGAGACAAAGTGAGAGAGGAGAGGAGATAGAAGGAGAAACAGATAATATATGAGCCCAATTTCTATAATGGAACTGTGAATGTAGTCTGTCCCCCTGATGAGTGACTTTTGTGAGTGCACGGAGTGTTGCATGGGACATAGTGCTTTATGGTCTGAAAGGTTTAGGAACCTCTGATGTAGCACATTTCAAACAGAGGCAGTTGCATTGAGCACAATGACTAAATTATATAAGTATATCACCAAAACTGATGTTATTTCTTTAAGAAACAAACTATTACTATTGGCTCTGTTCTTGCAGTTTTTCTCATGTTCTCCTCTGCTCTTATTCTACCCAGGTTCCTGAGGCGGAGGTGGATGAATGAGGAGATCACAGTAATGTCACCCATTTTTTTGATTGCCACCTTCTGTGTCATAAATATCAGTCCAGTATTCAGTTGTGAGTAGAAACTTTTGACCAAAAAATCCATCCTAACTTATATTGATATTTTTGTCTTCCTCAGTGGATGGATGGTTGGTGATGTCACCCATTTGTTTGATTGCAACCTTTTGTGTAATAAAAGCTGGTTAAAATACATGAAAAAGTACTTGTCCCCGTTTTTTATTTCATAATGATAATATTTAATGATTTTTCACCGCCACATTGAAAATGTCCCCGATTCATTTCAGAAATCTGGTCACCTTACTTGAGAATGATGCCACCACTGAAGTGGAAATGCTTTGGTTAAATCTTTCTACATGAATTAAAAAACACACAGTAAAATGTCATTTTCAACTAATGTTTAACTGTGGGAGAGTGTCCAGCTAGGACTCGAAATGTTATTGTGTCCACACAGAAAGTTGCCATGGACTACAGCTACATCCCTCAACCGCAGCATATTATCTTGGGTAAACGCTTGAGCTCTGCAGGGGTACTCACAAAATGAACAAGTCTCAGGCCAGATGACCCGAGGCTCTTAGACTTGTGTGACAGAGTTGTGTCTGGACTTGTGCTCCCACCAGCGGTAGAACCGCTCGAGGCACAAATCCACAGAGGACAGGTTTGTCAACCACCTGCCTACAGTCCTACCTGGTCTATCACAAGGAGCCACAGTGTTTGATTATGGTTCATGCAGCAATAAAGAATTCAGGGCTACAAATCATGACCTGTGGCTCTTCTACTCAGTCTCCTTTTCTGTGGGTTATATGCAACTGATCTATTTTTTCTGCCAGTATATGACACACATGGTTAAACTTCATAGATTTCTGTGTATGTATAGTCATGTAATGGATTAACCTACTGGTTCACTTGCCATTTGTGTAGGTACTAATTCTTGCTCTCTCTCTCTCTCCCTCTCTCTCTCCAAAAAGGAAATGCCTTCAGCTACATGACAATGGGAGCAAGACAATTCCTCAGAGTATGGCTTGGATGGTTCTTTATCATAAATAACTTTTGACAAACTTGTAAAAACAAATTAAAAAGAACACCCAGTATATATACACCGATCAGGTGAATAACACTGATTGTCTCTTCATCCTGGCACCTGTTAGTGGGTGGGATATATTAGGCAGCAAGTGAACATGTTGTCCTCAAAGTTGATGTTTTAATTGCAGGAAAGATGGGCAAGCGTAAGGATTGGAGCAAGTTTGACAAGGGCCAAATTGTGATGGCTAGACGACTGGTATCTATCAAAAGTGGTCCAAGCAGTGGCGGCTGCTGGTCTTTCAAGGAGGGGAAGCTCATTTTTCCGGCCTACATCATAAATGTGTTTGTTTATTCATTATATATATTATTATTATTCAGGACACCTGAAAAGACCTGTTACCTTTCCCCACCTTTTGCACTAAATCAATCTTAGGAGCTGACCTGCCCTGCTGTTTAACTCTAACAACATTCATATTATCTGCCATGATGTGCACCTTGCTAATGCTAGCAGCTGGAGCTGCTGCGCCAGGCTACTGTGAAGTGTGACCGCCTGTGAGTGATCGTGACAAAGTCGCTGGGGATCGGTAAAGTCTCCGGATCAGTTCAGAACAACGGAACGAAAAACTTGGAAAATGCTCCGGTGGATGTTTATTCTTCAAGATCACTGATTCGCTCATTTAGCTGTCAATCAAAAAAGGATTCCGCCTCAGACAGCTCATCCAATCATCATGCAGAAGCCGAGCGTCCGGGCCAGCCCACTGCCCCATAGACCCCCAGAGACGCTGAGCGTCCGATGGGCGGGACAAAGCCCAGCATTTATCCAATGACCGTCTGGTTTCGCTGCAGTGGAACAACCCGCTCTACGCTTCCCCACTGAAGTCAGTAGAAGCTGAGCGTCTGACTGTGAAAAGCGCTGTGGCGCTGCGGGGATGAATGAGAAGGAAGTTGCGCCGGTTACCTGTGATAAGTAGCTGATTCTGAACAAAAGATGAAGGCTTTCTAGCGCGTATTTAGTCAATGAAATGTACACACAGCAGTACATATTTCACCACTTTTTTTTTTTTTTTGGGTGACATTTTAGGGGAAGCTGAGCTTCCCTTGCAGTCTTAGAGCAATCGCCACTGGGTCCAAGGAAGGAATAGTGGTGAACCGGCGACAGGGTCATGAGTGGCCAAGGCTCATTGATGCACGTGGGGAGCGAAGGCTGGCTCGTGTGGTATGACGGGCTACAGAGGAGCTACTGTTGCTCAAATTGCTGAAGAAGTTAATGCTGGTTCTGAAAGAAATGTGTCAGAATACACAGTTCATCGCAGTTTGTTGCGTATGGGGCTGCATAGCCGCAGACCAGTCAGGGTGCCCATGCTGAACCCTGTCCACCGCCGAAAGCTCCAACAATGGACCATCAGAACTGGACTACGGAGCAAGGAATAAGGTGGCCTGGTCTGATGAATCACGTTTTCTTTTACATCACGTGGATGGCAGGACTTAAACAGGACTTAAAGGATCTGCTGCTAACATCTTGGTGCCAGATACCACAGCACAAGTTCAGAGGTCTAGTGGAGTCCATGCCTCGACAGGTCGGGGCTGTTTTGGCAACAAAAGGGGGACCAACACAATATAAGGCAGGTGGTCATAATGTTATGCCTGATTGGTGTGTGTATTTACACCGATCAGCCACAACATTAAAACCACTAACAGGTGACATGAACAACATTGATCATATCATCACAATGCAATGTTCTGCTGGTAAACCTTGGGTGCTGGCTTTCATGTGAATGCCACTTGACACGAACCACCCATCCAAACACTGTTGTGGACCAAGTACCCCCCTCATCACAACAACACTACCCGATGGCAGTGGCCCCCCAGCAGGACAATGTGCCCTGACACACCGCAAACACTGCTCAGGAACAGCTCGAGGAACACAATAAAGGGCCCAAGGTGTTGACCGGGCCTCCGAATTCCCCAGATCCCAATCTGATCGAGCATCTGTAAGACGCGCTGGAGCAGGTCTGATCCATGGAGGCCCCACCCCCCAATATATATATATATATATATATATATATATATATATATATATATATATATATATATATATACAAGCACTGTAAAAGTTGATATGACACTGGAAAAATATGCGTTTTTGGTTTTATGAAATAAAGGTAGTTTTTCTTTGGGTAGATAATGAACACTCTAGAAAACTGAAAGAACACAGAACATATTTTCACACAACATACAGTACTTTTTCTTTTCTTTCACTACAAACTTTCTTTACTTTTTCCTTGAGGTAATGAGGTCACAGTTTTTGATTTAGCCTTTTTATAGCCAACTGTTACATGCTCCCCCTCTGCTGGCCAGGATGTGTCCACTGTGGCTGATGCTTGGCCTCCTGCCTTTCCAGGTGATAGCGGTCTGGCTGATTAGAAATAGCCAATAAGAGGGGGTAGGGCACTTGGCTGTCTCTCTCCGTCTCTTGCTCTCACTCCATTCCACCTGACCAGAGATGCAGTCAGTCAGCAGGGAAGCTGACTTGGGTATTATGTTTTGTTTTATGTTTATTTGATGGGTGCGGTGGTCTAATTTCATGGCTTTGTTTCAATTAGGTTTAGTTGTTCCTTTGTGTTAGGGTAGAGGGTTAGCCCCCAGCTATATGTTTGTCATCAGTATGTTTGTTTGTTCGATCCTTTAAACCACCACTTGTTTGTCTTGTGTTAGACCTCATTTGGAGTACCTCCTGTAGGGGGTTGTTATACCAACATAATTGCCAAAGGGGTCAGGGAATTTTTCCCTTATCCACCAGACACAGCAGCTTGATACCAGCACTCGGTTTCCGGCTCCCAGACACCCGTGTTGCCAGATGGTGAACTGGAATGCACTGTAACCATACTCTCCATTGTCAGGCTGCTGCATAGTCTTCAGAACTGGAATCCTGAAATAGAAACAGTGACGGCGTATAAGTTGGCAAATTTTATTGTGATACATTCCCTATTGTTGGCTGAGTAGGGCTTTACAGCGGCACGGCATTATGAATCCAAGAACTCCGTTGTTTAACACCGAATACAAAAATGAGAGGAACAAATGAATTGGAGACATGCTGCTCTGTTTTCCCAGGTCACCTACACACAACTACTCACAGCTGCGGGTGCCAGGCTTTTATTAGACATACCCACTAATGGGTATCAGACAGCTGGCCTGTCAATCAGTCCTCAATCAACTCAAACAAATAATAAACATAAACATTAAGTTTGCCCATCATAAATACAAAATAACAAATAAACATCTAATAATTGGGAGCACCAACTCAACACCTATTTAATGTATGTTGATTGAGAGTAACAGTAAAATAAACATTGTAAGTATATTTTTTAGGTTACAACACAGGTTATGTATTCATTATTTATTGGGTAATAGTACTTTCCTATGTTACAGCATGTTTTTCAGAACCTGTAACTGCCGTTACCTGCACAGGTTAAAACACCACCTGAGAAGAATTGTTTTGTGAATTTGGGCTATATGAATAACATCTGATTGACTGACTGTTATAACTGACATAAGTTCAGGATTGTCTTCCTCTCAACAAATGTCAAGACCAATTCAGTATAATAGAGCTGCCAAGTCTCACGCATTTACCGTAAGACTCACAATTGAGAATCTTCACACGGTTACATGCTAATCCTCATAGGTCACTGTTACGGCTACTGCCGTGCAGCCTTGGTTTAGTGTAGGCTGTGTGTCTGTGGCTGTTTCCCAATTCAGGGTCTGCATCCTTCGGAGGCTGCATTTGAAGGCCAGTTACGTCACAACGGCGCGCGAAGGCTGTCCCATTTCAAAGGCTCCTTCAAATGCAGCCCACAAATGCGGCCTTCTTTCCCTCTTTTTGGAGGATGCACCGCTACTATCCTTCATGGCCTCAAATATCCCAAGATTCTTTGCGCGCCCGAAAAAAAAAGGAAGAAGAAATTGGCGACATCAAGTGGCACAGATCTTGCATTTAAATGTAAGTATTGGGTTTATATTCGGTTTTTACTCATTTGAGCATCCAACGCCAGATACGTTAAACTTCAAGGGTAAAATCCATGACGCTGGTTATGCTCAGCTTGATGCCTCTGGAAGTAAAGCCTTAAAAACCTTCACTTTCAAACGGTAGACATTCAGAGGTTAACTTATATCTTATATCTTATTGTGACTGTTGAGATGTTATAGATTATTTTTACTTCATGTATATAAACGGAGCAAGATGAAAATGCAATAATAAATAATATATAATAAATAATAAATCGCCCATCTCTCAGTCCTGATGTCACGTTTTGCAAATCGTTGCATCCCTGTGTTAATGTGATCTTGTGTTGACCTTTTCTCTTGCTTCTCTGTGTGTTCAGAACAGTTCTGGAAACAATGGGCCTGCAGGGGAAGGTCCAGCCCAGCAGGCCAAAAACAAGTGGGATCATTTAAAGAACAAGTACAAGGTGCAGGTTTGAATGATGATGTGGGAACTAAATCATATGTGTTTTACCCATGCAAGTTAATTAAGACGTGATTGATTTCCACTGTCTTAGGTTTGTTAGGACAGAGGCCTTCCACTGCCCCCCTGTCCTAACTGCCTCCATCCCTGAGGACACACCAGGGCCAAGTGCCGGCAGGTGACCAGGAGGAGGAGGATGATGACGATGAGGAGGAGAACCAGCCAGGGCCGAGGAGAAAGAGGAGGAGGGAGGATGAAGGAGGACATGAGGCTGCGGAGGGAGGATGGAGAGGCTCTTCTTTCTGCTCCAGAGGACAGTCATTACATTATTTCTGTTATTTAGTTAAATTATGAGTTCTTTTTAAATTATTTGTTCATAATTGTTCATTTTATATAATTCATGAAATAAAATATTGTTCTAGTGTTACACGTTGTCTATTCCATTCAGTATTTACAACTGAAATACAATTTATAACAGCAAACAGCATCAAGTGCTAATTTTCAGGGACAACAAGGGATTAATGTTTTCCTTTTATTATTAAGGTCTTAACATTTACAACTATTTACAAAATTACAGCATAAATAACTATTTAGGCTACAGATTATTATTAACTATTAACAAAAACAATGCCAAAAATATTAAAACAGTAACAAATGATGTACAGTAGGCTGAGCAGGAGTCCCTGCAGTGCTGCTGGGCTGGATGGGATGCCACAGTAAAGACCCTGGTGTCAGTGGGACATCATCTGGGTCGGTACTCAGGGTGTTTGGGGGTGTAGTCTCCACCGTCCATCACATCGTCCTCCAACTGGGTTTGCAGGGCTGACTCGATCGACAGCTGCCATGTCACTAATTATTTCTTTAAGAAAGAGGCAAGAATTATAATTTCATAATAATAATTATAATGATAATATTAATGATGATAATAATAGCCTAATACATTATTACAACAAACAAAACTATCTGCCAAACACTTTAAAAAGGAATAATGCCTTTTAAATTAAAATAAAACCATATGTGGCGATCAACAGTTTATATGTCAGCATTAAGGTAATGTATCTGTAAGTTAATGACCCCTAACTGTTAGCTAGCTAATAATGATAATAACGATAACACTAGAAAATTGGTGTCCTGTTCTCATTACCAGGAGAGCAGGAGAGCAGGTTCACACTGAACACATATGACAGGTGTGAAAGAGTCTGGAGAGGCCGTGGTGAATGTTAAGCTGCCTGTAACATTATCCAGCATGGCTGGTTTGGCGGTGGGTCAGCGATGGTCTGGGGAGGCATATCCTTGGAGGTTCGCATAGACCTCCATGTAAAAGCCAACAGTACCCTGACTGCTGTTAGGTACTGGGATGAAATCCTCAGACGATTGTGGTGCAGTGGGCCCTGGGCTTCTCCTGGTGCAAGTCAATGCCCAGCCTCATATGGAAGGCATAGGCAGTTCCTGGATGATGAAGGCAGTGATGCCACTGAATGGCAACCCAAATCCAAGTAATGCCACAGATTCTCCAAGAGCTCACTGATGCCTTGATCCAGGTCTGGGAGGAGATCCCCCACCATCCACCAACTCATCAGAAGCATGCCCAGACATTGTCGGGAGTGCATACAGGCATGTGGGGGCCATACAAACTACTGAGTATGAGTTGCTGTAATAACATTCACGCAAGCTGGATCAGCCTGTCATTTCAATTTGTACTTTGATTTTCTGTGTGATTTGGAATCCAGCGCCCAGTGAGTTGATGATTTTGGTTTCCATTGACTTTTGTTACGTAATTTTGTTCTCAATAAATTCTACAGTGTATCAGTTAAGATTTTCAACATGAATAATTTGTTCATCAAGATCTGATGCGTGATTAAAGTGTTCCCTTAATTTTTCTCAGCAGTGCACATCTACATTGCTTTTCTACCATTGACTATCACCAGCTAATTTCAGTAATTTCTTCATCTAAAACATCAAACCCAACCCCATTCAACTGCATGAAGAAGTTCTACATATACTTAGCACTTCTCTACTCAACATGATCGATCTGTACCTATTAACAGGATATTTACCACAATCCTTTAAAGTAGCTGTAAATTAACCTCCTCTTAAAAAGCCTACACTTGATCCAGAGGTTTTGCCCAACTAAAGAACCATATCTAACCCTTTTCTCTAAGATCCTTGAGAAAACAGTTGCCAGTCAGCTATATGACTTTCTACATAACAATAGTTTAAAACAAGTCCAGGTTTAAAGTACATCATTCTGTCCTGGTCAAAAGTTTTAGACACACTTGTAAAGCACATGTATATCATGGCAGTCTTGAGTTTCTATGATTTTGTACAACTGTCATTTTTTTGTGATGGAGTGAGTGAAGTTTGATGTATTTATATAATTTTTTTCTTGTGAAAATGTGACCAAATCTGTTGGGTCAAAAATATATACAGCCATTAGATTCAGCCGCAAACACTACAATGGGAAAGTCTAAAAAGCTTAGCATTGATCTGAAAGAGCACATTATTGATTGAACAAGTCAGGAAAGTCACAAGACACATTTTGATGACAAAAATAAAGATATTTGCAGATTGTAAAACAGAGTAATCTCATTCTTGGCATGGCATCTGTATGGATGGATCTGACACAATGATAAAACAACTAGTTGGAGCACAAGTGGTCTTACTGTTGTTTTTGTTTTGGATTTTAACAATTTAAAAAATGGTATTTTATTTGCCTCATGTTTACAACGCTCACAGGTGAATGTTTAGATGTTGAAATGTGCTGATATCTGCCGAGTTGCTTCTCAGGTTCTGTGGGCCTCAGCTTAAGGTTCTCATCATCCTCTCGTGGTATTGGCAGCTAAATCTGGGAAAGTGAAGACATTAACACACCATTTGGGGGAATGTAAAAGCTGATGAGCTGCAATTCTGGCTACTGCTGTCTGCTTGTCCTACACGGTTTTCATGATAGAGTAGTCGGGTGACTCATGTCCTTCCTAGATCCTCCTGGATCCATACTCTTTACTCTGTTTTACAATCTGCAAATATCTTTATTTTTGTCATCAAAATGTGTATATATTTAGAATTTTTGCAGCAAAGGGCAACAGCTCAGATTTGAACCTTGGGCCATTGCGATGAGGACAAAGCCTCTGTACATGGGGCACATGCTCTACCAACTGAACAACCAGAGCACTCCAGAAAAAGACAAATAAAAAAATGAGAGAAGGTGATGCTGATTCACAAAATGCAGTCACAATATGAACTCCAGCTGGGGAACTTCAAGGTATAAAATAAAGAGTTATGAGCCTTTTCTCAGGCTTTTACTGTATCATCACATCTGAAGCACATCTAAAAGATTCACCATCATTTAGAAGACAAACAGCCCATGTATTGGTTCAGTTGAAAAATCCAACTAGCATTGTAAGTCTTTGCACAAGTGTCCAGGATCCAACATAAGTGCTGATATGACTTCTTTCCCACTTGTTGGCCTAAATGACAGGATCTGATAAGAGATCCAAGCCATTTCTAGACAGGTATTCTAAGAATATTGTATTCTATTCTGGTAACAACTCCTTGATATCTGAGAGGAAATGGTGACACTTACCTGTGGCTCGGGAGCCTCTCCTTCTGGGTCCGATTCTGGGTCAAACTGGTATGGTTGAACGACAGCATCTTGCCGAGCCATAACGACACATCCAAACATTAGCACAAACTAGCGTTAGCAGCATCGTCTCCCTGAGAGGGACGTGTAGCAGGCAGGGCAGGCGATGACAGATGGAGCTCATTAGCATTTAAAGGTGCAGGCACAGAAACAGCCTGCTCTCAGTAGAGCTCATTTGAGCGACTTTTAGACAGCTGAAGTTCAGGACCACGGATGGGTTTGGGGCAATACATTTCGAATACGGTGTTGTTGGACCTCTGACAGCTGTGTGAAATTGATGAAAAAGAGTTTAATATGGGACCTTTAATACTTGGCTGGTTGGCCTTTGCGAGAAGGGTGCAATTAGTCATTCACAATGCAGAAAACTAAGTGCTTTTTTTTTTTTGATCAAAGTCTTTTTATTGTTATTTTCATTTTCCCAACTATACAGAAAATACAAACAATACAAAACTACATGAACAAGCAAAAAAAAATAAACCCTCCCCACCCCATCCCCAAAAATACCAGACCAATATCGGAATACGTATGCATGTAGCCAGATGACTGAGATGGAAAAAGAAAAAGTATGCATTTAAAATTACAAACATTCCATAGGTTCCACAAACAGTTTCACAGGGTCACTTATCGACTGTATACAGTAACATTACTTATTCAGCAAGGTTGGCAGCCGCCACATTCTCAACAAAGGATATAAATTGTTGCCAAGTCGAGTGAAATTTCCCAACAGATCCTCGAATGGTATACCTAATTTTTTCTAGATGGATATGACACATAACCTCCCTGATCCAGTGTCCATATACTGGGGGATGAGAATCCTTCCATTTAGAGAGAATAAGCCTTCTGGCCAGTAAAGAGCAGAATGCAATCATGTTTATATTGCACTTACTGAGAGAGACATCCACTGGGGTCACCCCAAATAGTGAAATTAGAGGGGATGGATCTATTGTTTTCCCACAAATATTAGAGAAGGCCTCAAAAATAGATTGCCAAAATCTATACAACCTTGGACATGTCCAAAACATATGCAACAATGTGGCCGGAGCTTGTTTACATCGGTCACAAATTGGGTCCAAATCTGGTTTGAATTTAGATAATCTGTCCTTGGACCAGTGAAGTCTGTGTACGATTTTAAACTGAACCACAGCATGTCTTAAGCATACAGACGAGGAGTAAATTCTCTGAATAATACTTTGCCAGACGTGCACTGAAATAGGCTCCTCTAAGTCTATTTCCCATTTATGTTTAAGAGACTCCAAACTGGTCACTTGCTGTGAATTGAGCAATGTATAAATTTTACTAATAATTTGTTTGGTAACAGTAGAACATGTAAAGATGGAGTCTAAAAGTGACATGGGAGGGCGTGAGGGAAAACAGTCCGAGTTAGAAGTAACAAAACTTCTGACCTGAAGATACCTGAAAAAAATCTGACCTTGGAATACCAAATTTCCGCGACATCTGTTCAAAGGAGGCAAACTTATCATCTATGTAAAGGTCGTATAGTGACTTTATTCCAACTTGTTGCCAGGAGTCAAAGGCATCATCGATTACTGATGGGGTGAACATGTGGTTTTTTGATACTGGAGCAGCAAGTAACAGCCCCGTAATGTTGAGAGATCGTCTAAGCTGGTTCCAGATCTTCAGTGTATGGATAACAGTCGGATTGGATGTAAAGTTAGAAATGGGCTTTTTATAAGGTAATTTAGAACACAGCAAAGCTGCAGGCGAGGTATGTTTAATTGAGGTCTTCTCCACTACCAACCAGCTGAGATCATCCGCATCACTCCTCATCCAATACATCAGTGTTCTAATATTAGCAGCCGGGTAATAATGTCTAAAGTTTGGGAGTGACATGCCTCCCATTGTACGGGGCAGTTGTAAAATATTTTTACCTATCCTTGGTCGTTTCTTATTCCATATAAAAGCAGAAATCTGACTATCCAAATTAAAGAAAAATGATTTTGTTAAAAACATAGGGAGATTTTGAAATAAATAGAGAAATTTAGGGAGCACATTCATTTTGATAGAATTTATCCTTCCTCCTAAGGAGAGAGGTAGGGCGTCCCAGCGATCTAAATCTTGTTTAAGGCTTGATATCAAAGGTTGATAATTAGCCTTGTAGAGGTCCTTGTACTTGCGTGTTACCCATATACCCAAGTATCTAAATTTTTTAGGGCTAATTTTGAAGGGACTTGGCCCGATATCTGACCCATCTGCAGACATAATAGGCATCAGCTCACTTTTCTGGAGGTTGACTTTATAGCCGGATATGCTTCCAAATTTCGCGAGTAAGATCAGTAATTCTGGAATGCTAGAGAGAGGGTCAGAGATAAACAGCAGCATGTCATCCGCATATAGCGATACTTTATGCTCTGAACCTGCCAGCTGAATCCCCTTGATCGTGGAGCTCTGTCTCAAAGCGATTGCAAGCGGCTCGATTACAATCGCAAATAGGAGTGGTGAAAGAGGGCACCCCTGTCTAGTACCTCGTTGCAACTCAAAATATTTGGATATATTATTATTAGTGCGAACCGCAGCCATTGGAAGTGTATATAGGATTTTGATCCAAGAAATGAATTTAGGGCCAAATCTAAATGCTTCCAAGGTCTTAAAAAGGAAGTCCCACTCCAAGCATCGAGCAAAAGTATCAACCCATTGTTGCCGTGGTTAGTTGGAGATGGACCATACAAGATATTAAATAGGCGCCTCATGTTAAAAAACGAATATCTGTCCTTTATAAAGCCCGTCTGATCAGGGGAGATAATGGTTGGAACCGCTTTCTCAAGGCGGCGAGCTAATATTTTTGCCAGGATTTTTGCATCTGTGTTTAGGAGGGAAACAGGGCGATATGAACTGCAGTTAAGAGGGTTTTTATCCTTTTTGAGTAACAATGAAATAACTGCTTCACGCATGGAGGGAGGTAAAGATCCTGAGAGGAGGGATTCATCAAATACTTTTAATAATAAAGGGGAGAGCTGAGTCTCAAACTTTTTATAGAATTCCGTTGGAAAGCCGTCTGGCCCCGGGGACTTGCCACTCTGCATATCTCTGATTGCTGAGATTGCCTCCATAGCTGAAAGATCCCTCTCCAATTCAGCAACTAAATCAGAATTCACAAACGGCATATTCAGGGACTTAAAGAAGTCACCTACTTCAGATGGGTCAGTGGTTGAGTCAGAGGTGTACAGTAACCGATAGAACTTACTAAAACAGGAGTTAATTTCTTTGTTATCAGTCAGTCTTACACCGTGATCATCATGTATTGCTGGAATAGTTTGGTTGGCGTATTTTTGGCGCAGCTGATGTGCAAGCAGTCGCCCAGCCTTCTCCCCGTGCTCATAGTGGCCATGTCTCGTTTTGGAAATAAGATATTCAGCCTGACGAGTAGACAAGTTGTCAAACTCTGTTTGTAGTATTATATGTTTTTTAATCAGATTTGCTGAAGGGGAATGGCTATATGTCCTGTCCAATGCCAGTATTTCATTGGTCAACTGTTTAAGATGTTCATTGTTAGTCTTCTTTTTGTTCGCACAATATGAAATAATTTGACCCCTCAGGTATGCCTTTAATGACTCCCAGATAGTAGAGGACGACATACCTGGGGTTTGATTGATCTCAATAAAGAATTTAATTTCAGATGATATAAAACTAACAAACTCTTCCTCTGAGAGAAGCAAAGCGTTAAATCGCCATGGGCGATAGATGGGCTGTGTATCAGGAATGAGTATTTTCATACTCAGAGGCCCGTGATCCGAAATAACTATGGCTTCGTAGTCGCATTCCACTATAGAGTATAAAATTCTCTTGTCGAGAAAGAAGCAATCAATTCGTGAATAGGTTTTATGAACCGGGGAGAAGAAAGAGTAGGCCCTTGATGTAAGGTTACGGAAACGCCACACATCAGCTACACCGTAGGACTCAAGAAATAGATTAATAGATTTAGCAGATTTGGTCAGGGGTGTTCTTCCGATAGCACTCCGGTCCAAAGATGAGAGTACGCAATTTATATCCCCTCCAATCATAAGACTATGTGTTGACATGTTTGGAAGAAGAGAGAAAAAATTATTAAAGAACACAGGATCGTCCCAATTTGGCGCATAAATACAGGCGAGTATGACTGGGAGCGTGAATAATTCCCCAACCACAATAACATATCGTCCAGCTGAGTCGGCCTGGACACTAGACACTGTAAATTGCACATTGTTACTGATCATAATAGCCACCCCTCTTGCCTTGGCCTGGAAGTTAGATTGAAACACCTGGCCCGCCCACCTTTTGCTGAGGCGCAGATTGACGACTGAACGTATATGGGTCTCCTGTAAAAATGCAATGTCTGTATTAAGCCGTTTTAAATGTGTAAATATTTTTTTTAATTTAACGGGATGATTCAGGGATTTGACATTCCAGCTCACACATTTAATTGGGTGACCACCATACCTCCTAATATTACTCATACTGACCGTACTGTGTACTTAGGCTTTGTTCTGAGTATGCAACCCATGGATACCAAAATGAACTAAAAGAAAATAGCTCCAATGCAAAGATCTGGCAAAATAAACCCAATAAACAAATAGGTCCAGCATATGTACCCACCCCATCACCTACATGAACATGGTGATTACAGTGCCTCCCAAAAGAAAATCCACACATTTAGTGCTTGTATTGGGGGAATATAGCCCTAAGTACTAGGGTCTCCGCCCAGCCTCAGAAAATAAATAAATATATATATAATAATAAAATAACATAAAAAGGATAAAATAAAATAAAAATAATAATAATACTAAAAAAAAAAAAATAAAAAATAATTAAATTACATTCCAGGCGTGCCACAGACGCACAACCTTAGGCAGCCCTCAAACAAGTGAACTGTAATATTAACATAACAGCACCAGCCTACAGAGACATAATTAACTGATCCACAATCTGGGACATATACACTATCAGAGCGTCCTCTCCTCAAAAAGAGTTCCTGGTGTAAACAAAATCAACCCGGACATTATGTGTGCTTAAAGAGTTCAGTCTTACGGTTAATTTCCATTATCTGTGGCTGGGATGATATTGGTCTTCACGTATGCCATCGCCTTTTCGCCTCTTCCGAGCTGGAAACAACAAACCGTACCGGACGCCTTGTCGGTCGCGCAGGAGCTTCCTCACCTCCGTGAAGGCAGCGCGGGCCTTGGCCACACTTGCAGTGTAGTCAGGGAAGATTGTGATCGGACCTCCGTTGAAGCGAAGTGGGCCCCGGGTGCGCGCCTGGCGTAGCACCTCCGCACATTCATGGTAGTAATGTAGCTTCGCGATGATAACCCGGGGTCTGCCGCCTGGATTTGCCGGTCCCAGGCTGCGATGTGAGCGGTCGATCAGCGGCTCCTTTTCAAGCTGTAGTACCTCCGTTAGCAGCTTAGCAACCGATGCAGTAGAGCTCGAGCCGGGTGTCTCAGGAACGCCAAGGATCCTCACATTACACCTCCTCATTCGCCCCTCCAGATTCTCACATTGCTCCTTCAGCCCGGTTACCTCTGTTTTCAGATCTCTCACTGTACTTTGCAAGGCGACCACCTCATCCGACCAGGTGGACAGGCCGCCCTCCACTTCCTTAACATTGGCCTTCACGTGTTCGATCTCCGTGTGAAGCGCTGCGGTGCTGTTCATAATTTCGGTTTTCACCGCTCGGAGCTCACTCTTGAGAAAGTCAAAGTCTTCGGTAAGAGCATTTTTCAGCTCCGACTTTATCACCGCTGAAATATCCTCTTTCAGCGAGAGAAGGATCTCAGACTTCAGAGTTGAAGTGTCCATGTCGCCAGAAACTGGTGAGGACGGTGGCGATCCACCCGGGCGCTCGGAGCCACCTCGGTCCGAGGAGGTAGTGGGCCTAGTATTAGAGGGTCCGGCAAACTTATATTTTCGTAGATTCGATGCCATCTGTGCACTTGAACGGATTGACTTAGGTTTAGAATTAAGTACTGAAACTATTCACGGATCAAAGTAATGGAATGGTAGAAAAAAGCCCGAAATTAAAACAGGCTAGGCGGGAGCCCACACTAAACGCACCCTACTCCATTGCCATCCCTCTAAGTGCTCCCTTTTAACAAAACTTTTTCTCTGGTTACAGCCCTTAAATAAAACATTAAGGATCCACTTAAATGTTTTTGTAAATAATCAGCACTAGATTTCTTAATTTTTTATTTTTTTTTAAATTCCTATCTTTGCTTGAACTTTCCCTAGTCACCATTTCCTCTCAGATAACAAGGAGTTGTTACCAGAATAGAATACAATATTATTAGAATACCTCTCAAACCCTTGATAAGAAACCTTGGTATAATCTTTGGGAAAAACCTCAACTAGTGGGGCAGATAACCAGAAGGATTGTGCATTTTATGATAAAAGCGTCAAATTTGGTATGCTTGTAGCCAAAGGCATATAGAAAAAAATTAGATGTGGAGGCACGACAAATTTTCAATATATATCATCATATCATATATCCTCATATCATTTATGTCCATCATTATCATGAAAATTGATCTAAAAAGAGTTGTCACTGGCAGCCATTTTGCAAAATGGTCGCCATATTAAAAATGTATGATGGGTCCATATCTTTATTGTTTTTCCTTTGTGTCTTTGAGCATAACTACCAAATTTGATGCTTCTATCTCTTATTATCCATTGTTGATATGAAATTCAATCTAAAAACAGTCATCACTGGCGGCCATCTTGAAAAATGGCCGCCAGTGATGACTGTTTTTAGATTGAATTTCACATTAACAATGGATAATATGTAATATAAGCATCAAATTTGGTACCTTTATGGCCAAATACACAAAAAAATACAGATATGGACCCTCATAAATGATCAATATGGCGGTCATTTTCCAAATTGGCTGCCAGTGACAACTGCTTTTAGATCAATTTTCATATTAATGATGGATATAATGTGATGTTGATTATATATCAAGGATATATGTTGGATTTATCTGCATTGCACTTGGGAACTATCATTTAGATTATAATTTTTTTTAAGATGGTGACCAAGATGACAGCCAATGAGCAAAAAATGGTAGTTGCAATAAAGTTGCATAGATTTCTCTGATTTAGATGATCTTGGTGTCATTATATTTTTCTGGATCTGAAGTAAAGTAAATGAACATCAGAATTGCTCAGAAGCTGCAATTCAAGACTCAAAATATGTGATAGTCTAAGTAGGTCCAGCGCGGGAAAGTCTATTTAGCACTCCCCTTCACAGTAACAGAGAGCTGTGCATTCTAAGGCAGCTTTTTTGCACCTGCACTGCCTAACACAACCCCTCTTACATTGACAGGAGACAAGTTCATAGCTGGACTGGCTTGCATCCCGCGGGCATGTCCAGAGGGGTGCATAATAACCCTCAGATGTCTTTGACCAGCCCCATTTACATGGTGAAGGTAGTTCTGGTATAGGTACCAGCATCTGACCCCATACATGTCCTCCTTGGTAAACTGCTCTCTTGACATGTTCTTCTAGGGCAGCCTTTGTCGGTGGGATAGACAGCACATTCTGTTTCTTCACAAATAACTTCCTCCTTGCAGTGTCTATTTCTGTGCATTGGCTTGTTCGGTCATAAAGCAGTATAACAAACCTCTCGATTGTAGCTATAACATCTCGCGGTATGTTATCTGGGGCAGAAGATACTTGTAACAGGGCATTTGTGAGTTCTGGAAAAACAGTCCATGCAGTCTTCTTCCCATGGCCAGCAAAACTGGATACTGTGTCACCGCCGGTCAGTGCATGGAACACTGGAAGTGCTTGTGACTTCTCAGGCCCCAGTCCCGCTGCAATTTCATGGGCTGCAAGGTATCGAAAACCCTTTCCAGTTCCAAATGCCAACCATAGCTCATCTTCTGGCTGGAGACCCTGAGCAACTGCCACAGCCAGTACCACAACATCAGTATCAACAGTTTGTATCATGATTTTCTGATGGCCATTTCTTGCTGCATTTCTTGCTGCATGGGCCACATGTAATAACATTCTACTATCAGCTTCCTCATGTGTACATGGAGCAATTGAAGACAGATCATGAAGTGGTGGCTTACTGAGGACATCTACATCATTTGTGACAACAAGCTGTTTGTCTTCCAGCACAAATTCCCTGAGCAGAGCATCTGAGAGTAAGGTGAACAACTCTGTCTTATTACTGTCAACTCTCAGAAAGCTTTGCCAGTTCCTGGGAATGGGTGCAGCACCTACCACACGTCTCTGCACCCCTTGGCCACGTTTTGCTCTTGTAGCAGCTTTCAAGGATTCAGACCAGTAGCGGTCCCACACCAGATCAAGCCTAGTCACATGTGAAAGTTTCCTGTTGAGATATGGAATGAAAATCTCTTTGGTGTACTCATCAAAGGTCTTTACAGATGTTGGTTTGAGCATCTGGATAATGGCTGCCCCATCTACAATAGTGCAGGTAACCATGGGGCCATCAGAATATGGTCTATGGACATCTTCCAGGCATGAAAGAAGATCACTCTTCATTCCAAAGCGAAGATCTCCCCCTTAGACAGTGCTGGGGGACATGGCTGGTTTTCACGTCTGAAGAACTCATTTAGATTTCCATCTCTGGTTTGGCAAGCAATATAAAGCACTGTTTTCCTAGGACCAGGCATGCCCGCCATCTTGAACATTTTTGGTAGTTGGCTGCCATCTTTGCCACCATATTGAAAAAGGAGTCATTCAAATAAAGGTTCCCAAGTGCTATGCTTAGTAGATAAATCCAACATATATCCTCATATCATTTATGTCCATCATTATCATGAAAATTGATCTAAAAAGAGTTGTCACTGGCAGCCATTTTGCAAAATGGTCGCCATATTAAAAATGTATGATGGGTCCATATCTTTATTGTTTTTCCTTTGTGTCTTTGAGCATAACTACCAAATTTGATGCTTCTATCTCTTATTATCCATTGTTAATATGAAATTCAATCTAAAAACAGTCGTCACTGGCGGCCATCTTAAAAAATGGCCGCCATATTGAAAATTCGTCGTGCCTCCATATCTAGTTTTGTTCTATATGTCTTTGGCTACAGGTGTACCAAATTTGACGCTTTTATCATAAAATGCACAATCCTTATATAGTTTCTAGCTAAGCTGCCCCACTAAACCTTGATCGATATATCACCAAAACTTGTTAAAATCAAACCCATGCTTTCCACTCAAGAACCTGAAGGCCTTATCCATTCGTAAGTCCCCTGCCCCTCGATTTTTGTAATGCCCTCTTCTCCTGTCTCAATCAAGCACCTGTTGCCCGCCTTCAAGTCATTCAAAATGCAGTTGCCCGATTATTCAGTGATACCAATCGCAGCTCACATATTGCTGCAATCTTTCCATCTCTTCACTGGCTTTCCATAAAATACAGAACTGACTTCAAGATATTGCTCATCACATTAAAGGCCCTACGTTATTCCATCCCCTTCATAAATCTCTGATCTCCTATATCCTGACTCAACTTCCAGTGTGCTTCAATTCCTTTCTTCCAGTGTTTTATGTGTACTATAGCAAACAGCTTTAATTTATTTCTTTTTCTCTTTTTTTGCATGCATAAGTCAAAGAATACTTCCTCAATCTGTTTTTACATTCAAAGCCTTAAAGCAGTTTAGGCAGTACTCCCCTCACTGTACAACTTTTTAAACATTTGCAGGAAGCACTGAGTGTCATTAAGAGCAATTAAACAATGAAAGAGAACAAAGTAGAACAATCAGTCAATCATCAACAAATTAACCAGTGAGAAATCTTTTTGTTAAAAAGAGATAGTGAGAGCCCTGGAAAGAAGGTGAGAAGGAAGCACATAGTGCAGAAATGAACATATTTAAATAACCAATGTATTTAGTTTTTGAGATATTTATTGAATTGCATCTGCTAAATAAACAAAATGTTTCAAGGTGAACAGAAATTAGCCTGCTAGTCTCTGTAAAGTGCCTTGTGGTTGAATACTGATGTTGTGTGGCTTAAACACATTATCTTAAATGTTCCAGCAACATGGCTATCTACAGCAATGTTTTTCTTCTTCTCTAGTCTCATAGTGGAATGTGACTATGCTAAACTCAACAGTTCTTAAATAAATACAGCTTAACAAAGTCAATGTTGATGTGTTTTTTTTCAAATAAATAAAAAAAATAGTATAAAAAATTTAACTACATTGGCCAATGCAGAGCACACAATGTATATCTTGTTGTATTCATTACAGCTGTACACATTAATTGTGTACCGAATTCTAAAAATAAATACAAATTAATTTAAGATTTTTCACCATGTAAGCACAAAATAAACTGAAATTATGAAGTTTGTTAATCCGTATTTTGACACAAGGCCTCAAGATCAGAATTCATGACCCTTATGATCAGTTGATAACATACCTTTTATATTTCCACATCCGAAAACACAGTTATGGTTGTTCAAATGACCACAAACCAATATCCATACAATGAACCTGAGGCTTTACAGGCCCCTTGGTTATTCACTCTTATAAGCCTCACTAAGCCATGTGTAGACAGCCTTACACTTTAAACTTTAGTTACATTTAAAGCAACAAAATGTAACTTCCTGAAAAACCTCAGTTGTTAAGTCTCACCTCCAGGTTGTTGCCAACTTATAGCGAAATGGGGATGAGATTCAATAATCAAATGAAGCTTAGTATAAGTTCAATCAGGAAAGCTTTCTTTATGTACCATCCAACTCGAAGAAGTAACACTTTGTATGAAATGTTTATAATGTATTATAATTAGGGCTGTCAAATGATTCTCCATTTCCTCGCTTTTCAGTCCACCGTGTTTTTCCCGAACAGCCAACCCTGCTTCTTCTTCTGATTCCCTTTCTTATTCTTCTTCTTTGGAGTTTTACAGCAGCCGGCATCCAATACATTTCACTAACCCCATTCACATTGGCATTTGGGTGTGGCTTAAGTGCGTCTGTCCTCCTGTCTGTCTGACAGACTCTTCATCACATTTCTGCCCGACCGAACAGCGTCTGTCACCAGCAAAAAATTTAACTCACCAAGTGTTTGTGATGAAAATAAATCACTGTGACAGTCAGCCCTCCAGACAGAGACTTCAGTGAACTTTGCCCCAGAAAACAGCCTCCGTGTGACAGAGTCAGACAGTGTCCAGTTTACTTATGGTGATTATCTAATTATGTAATTTAGAGCGAAAAACGTAACTTTGTTACCTTCCAGGATGTTTGGTGGGTCAGGATCTCAATCACAACACATTATAACAGCATCCATATGATTATAAACTGTCCGCGGGTTTAGATTGACGGGGGGGACACCGGGGAAACACCTTGAAAACACACTGACCGTCACACCTTTTTTAGGAGCCACAGTGCCAGATTTCTATGTGAATTCACAGCGGTTCTTCTTTAAGGCGGAGATGCTTAACTGCGTGAATCACCATCGGCGGAGAATTGGCGAACTGCCGCTGCTCCTGTGTGAATGAGGTTAGTGCTGCCACCGTCTGGATCAAGACTACAGGTGCCACCGACGGCCGTAAATCATACAATGCGCGTTTCTTTTTTTTTATACCGAGTGGCGTTAAGAGGATATTACGTTAACACTTTATTATTATTATTGTTAACTTTGACAGCCCTAATTATAATGCATTATGAACATACTCATACTGTATAA
The DNA here is from genome assembly GCA_039737535.1 of Lagodon rhomboides. Lineage (NCBI taxonomy): Eukaryota > Metazoa > Chordata > Actinopteri > Spariformes > Sparidae > Lagodon > Lagodon rhomboides. Next base: position 3,047,066 of record CM077796.1, read on the forward strand.
TCATAATCATAACACTCATGAATATTCAGAATCCTTTATAAAAAATATGCATAACACATTATAAAGCATTTTGTAAGGGTAGGTACGGTAATTCATAATTGCTGGTCACTCACTATTTTTGGTGGACCATGCACATTATAACACATTATAAGTATGTTCATAATATCACCACCGTAGTGTTGAGTCCATTTGGGGGATCCTATACCACGCATGGCTTCATTTTCCCCTTAAAACACGATAACTTGATGTTTCTCACCTCTATTCTGCACCTTTCATTAGATATTGTTCACCTTACTTTTTCAAGGAATTTGCCTAAAAGAAGTACATTTGGCAACAATGATGACCTTAATTGTTAGAATAATGAAGAATAATGGACCTTTGGTTTTGGTTCAGAAATGCACACTTGGAATGTTAATAAGACAAACAAAATGTACAAATTCAGTATTATACACAACACATCATTTCGCAAAGGCATTTGTTTTTTCTGCATTACTGTCATTCTTTCACTGGCTCTGACCTGCTGATTGTAAGGCATGTATTTTAGTGCAATGTCATTCAACTTGTCACAAGACTGGCTAAGTATAGCATTATTTAACTGTGCCATGTTCACCAACAGGTCTTCATGGGTTCACTACTTTACAGGTAGCGGGATCCAATTATGTTTGCCACAGGTCTTGTGTCTCAGGTGTGTCAATGTGTTTTTGTCTATTCCAGTCAATTTGCATGGGTACTGTTCTCCAGTACAGCTAACTTTGGTAAGGCCAGATCAGTTTTAAATACCATTTTGTGAATGTGGAATGAAAGAACAAGCAGCAATTGAGCTAGTTAGATGAAGAGCTGCAGGAAACAGGCACGTATTACAGTTTTGAGGAACATCAAATCTACAATAAATCACTGAAGTAAGAAACTCTTACCACTTCCTGTTTGCCTATCACTGGCTCTGATCAAAGTTGACATATATAACAACTCAAGTGTCCCCTACTGTATGAGAATTTGGCATGAGTTCACTCTGTGTCACACCTAATATGCTATTTAAAGTGAAAAGAAACTAATGATCTTAATAGCTCAGTGTAGAAGGCACTACACAGAAGCAGTGCCGATGCCACTAACATTGCTTATATAGAGTTATTAAGTCTTACTCTCCATCATTAGTTCTTGTAGGGTTTGTTGATGACCTTGTCAATCCATCGCAGGAACCTGCTAACACGCGTGTACACTCCAGGGAAAGAGGGGTTACCGCAACCATGACCCCAGGAGATGACTCCAGTCAGCACCCAGCGGCCCCCCTCCCCCTGGCATACCAGTGGACCCCCACTGTCGCCCTGGCAACTGTCCACACGGTGGTGCTCTGACAGGCTCCCAGCACACAGCATGCGGCTGGTAAAACGATCACCATATCTTTTCTTACACTTCCAGGCTGGAAGCAGGGGGACCCAGGCCTGGAGCAGAGTCCGGGAGTACTCTGAATCTGACAGCAGAAAGCAGACAGGACAAAGAAACAGTGAGTACAGTAATGTGAAAGCATTAAGTAGAAGATGTCCAAAAACAATACAAACAATGAAGCAAATCCTTAAAACAAAAGTTGCAGCGTCCACGCACCAGCAAAGCCTGCGGACAAAGAAAGTGTGGCCAGACCCCAGCAGTCCAGTAAGTCACACCTGCTTGTTACATTTCTCCAGTTTTCAAAACTCTCTTATCCCATTGGCTTAAAGCACACATGAGCACACCGCAGTTCCAGCACACAGCCATGATGATAGGAGATGCTGCGCTCTTTTTCTTTCTCTCCCTCTCTCCTCTCTACTAACCCACAGATACACACGCCTACACACACCTCTGGTGAACAGATCACTTAAAATTAACTTTAGGTCTCCAAGCCATAGTTCATAAGAGGCGTGTGTCGCGGTAACCCACCCACAAAATTCTGAACTGCATGGTTCAGCTCTGTCCTAAACCCCACCATGATTAAAGGCACGTGGGAGGTTGGCAGGCAGACTTTACTGACGTTTTTGTGGCTCATTTTGTGTCATTTTGGTCATAGACGCCCTCTCACATTCTTGGATTTCTTGATTGTGAAAGGCGGCGTAATACACTTGATTACACTTCATGTCCACATGATGCACCTGTGCTTGTGCTCGTGCATGAGCAACTGTATCGTGATGAAGCACACCTCTTCCAACTGTGCCAGGGCCAAGGAAGTATACCGTACTTAAGCATAGTAGAGAATGTGCACACTAGTCAAACAAACTGGACTTTGGGGGTCAAACGTGCTTGGGCATGGCACAGATTGTCTAGTGTAAGTGTGCCCTTAGGTGATCCGAACACAAGTGGATAGCTCTAAGCCAATCAGTTCACACCTGGGTTTAGAATGTGTCTCGACAGAAATCTCAAGTGAGCACTTGTTGGATCTCACTCCCATGCTCTACATCAGAGGTAACTAATAGGTGGACTGCGTTCCAGTTCTGGACCCAGATGCCATCCTATCTGGGCCCGGACCAGTGACAATCAATTATTGACAGTTAAAACATTTTGGATGAGCAGTGGCGCAGCTTTTCCAGCCATTACAGACCAATTGCATTGTGAATCATCTCACATGACGCTACTCAGCCAATGAAATCTGTGTGTTCGGACAAGTGGGCAACTCAACAGAAATAATACACACATCAGAGTGAACTGTCGGAAGAGGTACGAGTTAAAGGAAAGGCATTTTTATATGGTGTTCTCTAAAAAAGAGAAAAGTTGACAACTAAAAAAGAGCTTTTACTCAATAATGGACTGTTACATGTTCATTCTTCCCATAGGTAGTCCAAAACCAGTACGTCTTATGTTAATCACCACCATATCAGAACATATAAGTAGCAATGTGAAGCTCCACTATGAGACAAAGCTTTTAAGGAAACACACCCAAATCTCTAATCCGAATTAAGAGCACCGAAAATACTGAAAAGGCAGCTTTCTCCACTGTGAACATTATTTAAACAAAATATCTGTCATGTTTGCAGACTTTGTGTAGTGTTTTGTCTGTTCTTCGTGTTTTTGTTTTGTTCTGTGTGCTCTGGGGTTTCTTACAGAGGCTGGGTGCGGCTTCTGTGGATGGTTGAAGTTCTAGCTGCTCACACACCTGCAGCCCATTTAATTATCAGTGCCAACTCAATACTCTGGTCTTCTCTCCACTCGCTGCCAGATTGTTTCCACTCGTCGCCGTGAGCCTGTACAATTCCGAGCTCCAGCTCTGCCGCCCAGCCTCCTGCACCTCAGCCCCCAGCCAGATCCCCCTTTGGATCTACCACTTCCCATTTACCAGGTGCATCCGCCTAAGCCTCAGCCATCTGGCACCAGGAGCCCCAGCTAAATCATCTGCTGAGCCTGAGACTTCCTCCACCACCCCATTAACCTGAGCAACCTGAATAAATTCCTTTTAACCTTTCCCAAAAATTGTAACAGAACATTGCACTACTCAGGCGATTTGGGCACCTGTGACCTTTCATTTTACAGTGTTTTCTAGTGTTTGAACAGCAACCCTTCAGCTACCCCACAGATAGGGCTTGTATAGCTTATGTCATGAATTTGTTGAGAGGAAGGGTGGGACAGTGGGCTACAGCTTTGTGGGAAAGTAAGTCAGTTATGCTTGAGTCATATACTACTTTCATTCCTGAGATGCATAAGGTGTAGGAGGCTTCTAAACACCTTATGTCTATACGATAGGGTTCCTAGTCTGTAGCTTCCTATTCTGTAAATTTCTGCATTCTGTGTGGAATGAATGGGCATTAACCAATAAAGCATTACATTCCTTTGAGGGGTTGATAGCCGTGTATATAAAAGATTGAGAAAGAGACATAAGGAGAAGACCTGCAAGGCCCGCTTAACTTCCACTTAGCTTCACCCTCCCCTTTCCAACAGTCTCACCCTCTCCTCAGACCTAGTCCCCCTCTGAACCCTGCCATGAACTCTGGCGCTCCCCCTGCTGCTGACAGCAGAACAAACAGCCTGAGGGATCACCGGCACTGCCCTCTCCTGGTTTAAATCATATCTCACAAATAGACAACAGTTCATCCACATCAACAACTGCACCTCCTCCACTGTTGCTCTGTCCCAAGGCGTCCCCCAGAGCTCTTCATCCTATATGTAGTGGCAATCTAACCAAAAAACTGCCACTTGAGGGAATTCGAAGTCATTTCCAATGCATCGTTGTGCAAAAGATGAGGTCTGCCATGATGTATGCGTTTCACTGTTCATTTTATGCAGAGAAAAAATATTTACAGAAAACCGGCTGTGTTGAATGACTGAACTGAAACCAATGTGTAAATATGAAAGAAAACCGAAAAGACTAACGTTATGATGTAACAGAAAACATCTCGGATGAACACACACAAACGAACGGTTGAAAAACTGTGTGGCCTCCGTGATCCTAATTCCCCTCTACCTGTTCACCGGTGACTCCCCTATATAGACTACATCACCACCGTGATTCCCTGTCTATTCCCCCCTGGTGCACAGGTGGATGAGCAACACTGCCATTTACGTGACTCACCAAGAACATACACAACACACCGTTGGCTACAACACACCGGCCCCTAATTGTTACTGTATAATAACATAACAATTAAACACCATATAAATAATGGAGCCAATGAACAGTTCATCATACACATGTTGTGACAGTTTAGGTGCAAGTGAATGGGGGAGGGGGGGGTCACAGGTGGGGTGCCAGCCAGGTCTCTCTCCTGGCATGTGAGATTGTCAGTCAGTCAGGTTTCTATGTTATTTAGATTTTACCCTTCTCTTTTAAGGCAGGCACACACTGGCCCAAACATCGGACATCTGAAGCGTTTGGAGAGAGTTGGACGCGTTTGGGAACAACTCTGTTCGGTGTGTTCAGCTGTGTCGGAAGCACGCAGACGGCGTCTGGTCCGATTCAACATGCAAAATCTGAGTGAGTTGGCCGTCTGAGGATTGGACGCCGTCGGATACTCTGATTGACTGTTAGCTAGCTGTTCAATGACCATTCAGATTGGCGGTGTGCTAGCGAATCAGCGCAGCATGTGGGAGGGGCGGAAGTGACGATGGTTCGCACTCCGGCCCATCATTTCCTGTTTTCGTGTTTTCTGATTACTACTCGCGCAAGCACAGAACATACATGCTACTGTGTAGCTGGCAGTGGTTGAGCAATGTGTTTCAGTGCAACCTTTCTGCTGAACGGGTCAGACGAGAGGCAACGGAGTGGTCGGATAAAGGCAGTTGGCCGTTGGTTTGAGTCTGGGTGGTGTGTGGGCCCCTTTAAATACAACCCCACATAATTTTATACAAACACACACTTAAACCACGCAAAGGTAATACTTTTCCAGGTATCCCTCTTTATAATAACCAGAACCTCATAGAGCCCACAATCAACACAATCAATAAAAGCACAAAAGCATCTGTGTTCAACGCAAACGTTCAAGTTCAAAAGCCAAAGTCCAACACAAAATCAGTTCATCAATTAGTTTTTCAGTTTATTTGTAGAATAAACACCTTTAAATAAAAAAAAATCTTCAAGTGAGAAAAAAAAAAAAACCTTTTCCAGAACAACACAAAACCACAGAGAAGAAAAAAACCCAGTTAACGGAAGGGGAAAAAACAATGCGGTACCTGGGAACAAAGTCAGCCGGGGGGGTTCTGTCATTAGTCATAATCCAATTAAAAGTAGTGTGGAGCAGTGGTGTTAGTTCTTCACTAAATTTCTTGTACCACACGGAGGGAAATCCATCGCTACCAGGTGCCTTACTTGCTTTGAATTTTATTTATTGCTTTACGAATTTCATCTATTGTTATCTTTGCTAGAATGTGTTCATTTTGTTTAGTGCCTGTTTAGGGTAGGTCCAGCGAGTCGAGGAAAGTCTTTATATCATTCTGATCTGAAGCCGATGACTCTGTAAAGTTCTTTGTAATAGTCTCTAAAAATATTTTTGATTTCTTTTGGTTCATATTTGGGCTGGTTTGTTTTTGGGTCATGTATTTTATTGACCGTAGTTTCTGCCTGTTGTTTCTGTAAACGTCTCACTAACAATTTAATTGCTTTGGGACCTGATTCATAATAGTTTTGTTTTAAATATCTTGCTTTTGTTTCAGTTTCATATTGGAGTAGGTTATTAAGTTCCTTTCTCACTTCGTTCATTTGTTGTTTGAGTTTTGGTTCAACTTTTCATTTTCCCATATGTTTCTGTTCCAAATGTCTCAATTCTGCTATATACATTTTATACTGCTTTATTCCTTCTCTTTTGAGATTACTTGTAATCAATCAATTTTCCCCGTATCACAGCTTTTAAAGCATCCCACAATATAGCTGGATCTGTTTCCCCATTATTGTTTTCCTCCAGGTAAGTCTGTATATCTGCCCTAATTTTCTTAACTACTGATTTATTATTTAATATCCCCACATTCAATCTCCATATTGTATCTTGTATTCTTGTATTGTATCTGTTTTCTTTCTGCATAAAAAAATAGTCAATTCAGGAGTACACCGAGTGTGTTGTTGAGTAATGACTAAAATCTCTCTGCAGTGGATGTAGATCTCTCCATGCATCAAAAAAGCCCATCTCCTCCCATGTATTCCTGACCAGTTTTGTGATTGATTTCTTATTTCTCTTAAAACTAGATGTATCCATGTCATAATCCATTAAAACATTAAGGTCTCCCCCACATATACATATGCCCTCTGCTTCCAATGCAATGGTGTCAAATAGAGATTTAAAAAATTCCTTATTACTCTGGTGGGGCATATATGTTCACCAACATTATCAACGTTAACGTTTGGCCCATCATCCCTTTTACAATAATATAAGTTCCCTCTTTGTCTTTTATTTCCTTTTGGCACTCAAATTTGGTTGCATTAGACATAAGTATTGCTACTCCTCTTTTCCGACCTCTGGAGTGTGAACTATAAAAAGTGTTTTTGAATCCAAATTTCTCATGTTCTGCTTTTGATAAATGAGTTTCTTGTAGGAAATTTATCTGTGTCTTTTCTTTTTTAAGTTTGGTCATTATTTTAGCTGTTTTGACTGGGTTTCCTAAGCCGTTGACATTCAAAGAAAGCACTTTAATTTCTTACTGTTTGGCATCCATAAACCATCTTAGTTGTGTTAACTTTGGAAATATTCATCCACAGGCTTTCAGTTAAACGTTCAGGAACAAGTAACACTTAAAAAATAAAATGTAGTGCTTATTTGAACTATATACAAAAAAAGTAACCTCCATAAAGAGATGTCAACAATCCTCCACTTCAGCTGACTCTCTTTTTGTTTTGAGGGGGAAAGCCCCACACAAAGAAAGGGCCCCCACCCAGTAATGAGATTCAATGCATATAGGATTAATATACTCATACCAGTCCCTGCAGCTGCGTTTCAGTCCTTAAGCCAACAGTCCATTTATCTATAACCCATCAAAGCAAACTACATACTACTATACTTTAACTTCACCTACCCTTAGCAAGTTATAACAGTTTCGTGTTCATTTTAACTCAGGTTATCAGTGAGACAGACACTCATCCGGTGTTGTTTCCCCTCAGATGAAAATCATGCAGCCTTTCACGTGCGCGTCTGCTGGCCTCCCCGTTGCGTCCACTCCTGGTGTGTTTCCATGTCGTGATTCCGGTCGATTGGAGCCTCTCAACGATTGTGGTTCCTCCGGTGTTGGTCCCCGTGTTATCAACAGCGCATCCTCTCTCCTGCAGGTCTCTGGTTGCCTCCTCTGCACTGCCATAGGTTTTCACCCCGCTGGACCAGTGGATGCGGATCTTGTTGAGAGGTGTCTGAAAGCGGATGCCTTCTCTCTTTAAGATCTTTTTGACACTAGAGTACGCTTTGCGTTGTTGCAGTGTCCTCTCTGAGTAATCGTGATCAAAATAAATCCTGTTTACTCCAAGGGTGGTTGTTTTCTTCTCCCATGCTTTTTTCAATATCATCTCCTTTACAGTAAACTGATGGAAGTTGATGATGATCGATCTGGGAGGTTGGCCCGTTTTTGGCTTTGGAGCCAAGGCTCGGTGAGTGCACTGAATCTGGAGGTCCGAGTTTATGGAAAATTCCTCATGGAGCCATTTATCCATGAACTGTGTAACCGAGTCACTTTTGGACTCCTCCTCTTGTATGCCATACACCCATAAATTATTCCGATGGGACCTCGAAGTTGTCTAGCGTGTCCATTATCATTCTCTGCTCTTGCATTATGTCCTGCAGTGCACCGTTTGCCTCATAACTCCAGGACTCGAGTTCTCCTGTGTGTGTCAGAGCAGCGTATATCTTCTCATCATGTTCACCAATATCCTAGGTTATATTTGCAAACTTTTGATCAATGTCTCCCTTAAGTTCTGTCAGTAAGTTTCTCATTTGGGCTGTAATTTTGTCTTTGAATGTTTTTAGGTCCATCTTCATTTTGTTTTGCATGGCTTGAATTTGCTTGCTGATGTCGTCCAGGCTGCTTTGAAATGAGGCCATGCTAGCTTCAGGTGTTAGCTCACTCTTGTTAATCGAACGATATTCTCAATTTCAAAGTTTGTCGTCGTGTGTCTCGAGTTTTAGCAGAGTTTATTATGTTGGCATGCGGGAACTCCTGTCTTACACGTCCATGCTGCTCTACCGTCCTACTGGAAGTCCTTTCTGTAATATATTTAACAGCTGCCCACTGCTTCAAGAGGTAGGAGGCACTTCCCTTTAATGGTCAGAAACATCCACAGCTAGGAAATAGCTGCAATATTTTAAAATGCAGTCCTTATTATAAAAAAATTGTTGTAGCCCATTTTATCAATGGTAAAGAAAATGATTTAATATATTTACCATCAATACAATGCTGTCTTCCATCAGTGCTGTTTGAACACAAACAGCTGCTAAATGTTTTCTAGACCCAGAAGCAGACGGGCTGGTAGAGCATCACCAATACAAAACTGAGACTTTAAACAAGGAAAGGAACAACTTAATGTATTGCCTTTAATGCAGAATTTACAAGAAGGCACTAACGATTTAGAATTTGCTGGGGATTATGAGGTTACTAGTGCAGAGTTTAGATCAGTTGAAACAGACAGTGTGTTCAGATACATCACACATTATATGTATTGGTGTCTTGTTGTTTTGCAAATTAAGTCAGTTGGCGTCCTGTTACCATGCAACTTTGCCACGGACGCATCAGGATGCATTAGATTATTATGAGTGTTTACACTACAGAATACTTCGTCAAATGCGACCACCTCTGTGTCTTGCCCGAGGATACATGACATGTTGTAATAGTAATTTCAGTAAATAGTAATGTCTTCTTGTTTCAGCCACCTGAGATGCCCAACCTCCCCCTTTCTAACACAAGACATGAGGTTCTTTTGTGTTTTAAATTATGACTCCAGACTTAACTTTGCACCTAAGTATAAGATCCTGCAGGATTCCCCAGGTGTAAAACACACCCTTGGGTGTCGGCACCAATGCCTACAGCAGACAAGAGGGTGTGAAAACACTGTGGGTAAGGGGGGGGGGCGACCCCTGCAGCAGACAAAGAGATGTGAACCATACCTTAGGGGTGTTCCTCAGGTATAAATGTATTGGTCTTCCCCTTTTTGGGGTCTTTCTTCATCCTGACCCCGCGTGTTGATTGACCTTTTCTTTGCAAAGAAAATAAAAACCTTGTCGGCTGGTAGAAGTTCTCTATTTCATTCTTCACCAGCAGCAGAGAAATTTTCCACAACTGGAGAAGGTGGCGATCGCACTGCCAACCCTGTGATCAGTGGATGACCAGCTCTATCTTCTGAACCACAGCTGCCCATAGCACACATTGGACATGCTGTATAATAGGATACACAGTATACCACAGGAATATGTATGCTACTAGAGGTATATGTATGCTGATACTCAAACCCTTATTAAAGGGATGAATCTGATTTTAACATTTAGAAATACTGAACCAATGACAAATTGTTAATCAGTGCATTCACTCCAGGTCTCAAAAGTCCTCTTCTGACTTTGACACAAAGGCCATGGTCTTAAATCTTAAAAAATGTAATGTTTCTTTGTGGTTGAAATCAGTGACTCATTGACTTTTAAATTTTTTTTCTTTTCTGTATCTCTGTCTACTGGACATACAATAATGAAGCTGTTGTCTGTTCATCTGACTGTGGGCTTGAAACCAAACTGGCAACAACCCCCCAAACAAAAAAAACAGAATTCTCCTTTTTCATCATTGCCTGGTTGTCATCAATAAACCCTCATGCTTGATTCAGGCAGTAATGGTAAAAACATGTTGTCATGCTCGCCATTTGATGGTTTGAGCAGTGAGGTTACCTGTGATGCCCCAGCCAGTGATCACACAGGCAGCAGGCCTCTTCTCCCACTTGTTACCTGGCTCCGGCAGACACACTGCACGAGTGTGAGGATTAAATGCCACACAGTTACCCTCTGTGCCTTTGAGTCGCAGCAGGGCAATGTCGTACTCCCAGCCTTGATTGTGATACTTTCTGTGGATAACGATGCGTTCAGGGGACAAGGTGCGTTCAAAATCATCCTGCTCTTCAGTGTGGTAGTCCCCCAGGCGCAACACATATCGGGACGGGTCTCTGCCAAATCTGAAAGAGCAATGGAAATGATGATCTTAATGGCATATTATGCAAGATTTGTCAGTTGCTGTGTGCAAACACATCATTTAAAGCTGCAATACGCAATTCTGGAGGAAGATAGTTGATTGCTGAGTCCCAGTTCGCCAAATGTCAACACTGGGGTTGGTGGCTCAGCAATGCAAGGTGTTAGTATTTGATGTTCTTAACACAGCTAAATAAGTACAAATTGAGGCAAAGGGCAGGGTCTATGCAGACACCACCATAGAATTGGTGGCTCATAAGGGATGGTCAAGAGGGATTATTTATATCTGAATTAGGGCTGTGCAATTAATTGAATTTTAATCGTGATTTTGATTTTTGGGTCGAACAATCTCCAAACTAATATAATCGGGTTGAAACGATTTATTTGGCATTTTTCGTTGTACAGTAGGCCTAAAGATTTTCTGAAAGAGACGCACATGCGCAATTCAATCCCTCCCCCAAAGCATTCAACGAAGCTTTAGTCTGTGTGTTAACTTCCACCAGGTCCGCTGCGCTGCGTGTCTGCTCCGTCCCAGCTCCGGCAGTCCAGAGCCCTCTGGATGAGTTACGGACTTCTATTTCTGGCGGATCAGAGCCGCGACGTAGCAATAAGCCGAATTTAGCACATAGCAGACAGGAAGTCATGTACAGAAACAACAACATAACATCCGGTCACTTTTCAAAATAAAACACAAACAAAGTGTTTTTTTGGGAGAGAAATGCTAATAAATGCATCATGTTTCCAAACTCAAAAGTAATCGTTTAAATAATTGTGATTTCAATATTGACCAAAATAATCGTGATTATGATTTTTTCCATAATCCTAGTCTGAATCTATATATTTTTAGGACAGTTCTGCATAGTATAAGGTATGCCGAACGTTTAATGTAAAATGCCTTATTACATACAGGAGATGGCATGATTCAGCGATTTTAGGCTTTTTTTACAGTCCAAAACTATTGGAACAGCGAAGTCAATTATTTTATCTTGGCTATACACTGAAAACTTTTGGGTTTGATATCTAAAGATGAATATGATACAAGTGATCAGCATTTCAGCTTTCATTTCCAGGTATTTACATCTAGATTGTTACAAAACTTGGAAGATATTATAATTTGTAACAGAACACCACATTTTTAGGTGAGCAAAAGTATAGGAACAGGTAGACTTAAAATAGATTAGAATGAATAATACTTAATGTTAAGTTGGAAATCCTTCGCTTCTAATAACTGCATCAAGTCTGCGACCCACTGACATCACCAAACCTTTGCATTCTTCTTTTGTGATGCTTTTCAAGGCTTTTACCTCAGCCGCTTTCTTGTTTCAGAGGGTTTCCCATCAGTCTCCTCTTTAGCAGGTACAATGCATGCTCAATAGGGTTTGAGTCTGAAGACTGACTTGGCCAGTCTAAAACCTTCTACTTCTTTCCCCTGATGAACTCCTTGGTTGTTTCGGTAGTGTACTTTGGGTTGTTGTCCTGCTGCATAATGAAGGATCATCCAATCAGTTTGGTTCCATCTCTCTTAAAATTGGCAGACAAAATGTTTCTGTAGACTTCTGAGTTTATTTATCTGCTGCCATCATTTGTTACATCATCATTGAAGATCAATGAGCCCGTCCCAGAAGAAGCCATGGAAGCCCAAGCCATGATATTACCTCCATCTTGTTTCACAGATGGGCTTGTGTGTTTGGGATGTAGGAGCCCATGCCCATGCGTCTCTCGATTTCGCAAACATCTAATGTCTAATTACTAATCACCCTTTTCATTCCCAAGCAGACTTTTTTTCAGGAGAGGCGCCTCGCAGTCTCATCCCTACATCTGGCTAAAGGAGTACGATGTTGTTCTTGCAATAAAACCTTCAAGACAAACGCTGTCTTAGCTATTTACGATGATGAACTGATGGTGAACTAACACCACTTGGTACCCCCCTTTCTCTATAAGACAGACACCCTCCATCCTTCTGAGATCCAACAGGACAGATGATCTGTTTCTTCAAAAGATGTCATGATTAACCAATCTGCAATTGTAAATCACGAAAGGACGAATGTTTTCCCTCTCGTCTTGCTTCGACAGGGAGATGGTGTATCTGGTTTCTTCCTTCCCCCATTGTCAAGTCATTATTTACGACATGCTTTTCTGTGTTCTGTGTGTTAAAGGGTGAGACTTGGATGGATCAGACTTCAAGGAGAACTTAGAGACTTCTTATTTTCCACTAAATGTTTCTAAACATGTTTGTGTTAATAAGTATTGATGTTGAACAGGAAAGATATGTATTCGTCCTCTGTTCTACTGCATATTGTGTTATATGCGTTGCATATAAGTGTTTTATTTTAATCACGATATCTCTTTCTTAAACTTTAAGTGATTTCAACAATGCCATATTATTTCACGTAGGCATAATCCACATATTAAGCCATGGTGAAATTTTGGGAAAGGTGAAACACGATCTTGAAACATTAAAACTATAGTTTCTTTAAATTAAGTTTTGTTAGTTTAGACTTAGGCTACAATGTGGTCTAAGACGTGAACCTATCACTCCTCCCTCCCAGGGAGCCTAATAAAATACAGAGACATGCTCTCTCTCTCTTACTCTTCCTGCCAACGCTCTTGCCAACACTCTTCTCTCTTTCCTGTCGTCTTCTCTTTTCTCAATTCTTTAAGTATTTTTACTTTTTAAAACTCTAGCAGAACGAAGTTCTGTTTGTTTTTGATTTTGTTTAATATATATCGTTAAGTATCACGCCTGATTCAGAGGAAGTGAATTGAATTTAATTCATCCTCTACTGAGTAACTATACAGAGAAGGTCCGCCAGACCAGCGTTTATCCTCCAGTTTTTCTTAGTCAAGCAAGTTGACTTAGTAGTGGAGCAGCTAAGTGTTTATTTTTGGCAGAATCGTTCAGTTTATGATACAAGCATGAAAATTGGCATGAGCAGTCTCCATGGGTCACTTGACAAGAAAATTGTCCGAGCCACTTGAAATTTGAAAATGGCGGCCATTTTTCAAGATGGCCGACACCTTAGTGGAGCAGTTAAGTGATAAAGTGCTTTATTTGGTGATACAAGCATGAAAATTGGCATGAGCAGTCTCTGTGGGTCACTTGAAAATAAGCCACCCACAGCTACTTGAAATTTCAAGATGGCGGCCATTTTTCAAGATGGCTGACACCTTAGTGGTGCAGTTAAGTGCTATAGTGCTTTATTTGGTGATACAAGCATGAAAATTGGCATGAGATGTCTCAAAGGGTCATTTGACAAGAAACCACCCACAGCCAACTGAAATTTCAAGATGGAGGCCATTTTTTTCAAGATTACCACCACCTAAATGGAGCAGTTAAGCGATATAATTGTTTAGTTAGTGACACAAGCTTTCAAATTGGTATGAGCAGTCTCTAAGGGTTACTTGACAAGAAAACACTCTCAACCACTTTCAAGATGGCCATCCCCTGTATCCTCAGTTTTCCGATAGAAATGTATTGGGTTTTTTCATTAAGGACGATTTGGTGTCATTTTATTTTATATGTTTTAGATTATGCTAAAGAACAACTCTTAACGCATCAAAATACAGTTGTGTTGATTTGTTGATCATAGATAGATTAAGTAGATAGATAAAGTTAGTATCCCAAATGCTGTCTAATCTACCCCAAAACAGTTAGATAGCCGCACCTGAATTGACAGGTTGTGCCAGCGCGGGAGAGCCGAGCCAAGGTTAATGGGGTTTTAGTTAACCGGATGGTGTACAGATTGCACAGGATATAAATGGCATTGGATGAACGATCGGACTAAGTGTAGGGTTAAGGCATGAACTTAGTTGTATCCCATACATCAAAGTGCTTGGTAAAAGGTGGTAAAAGGATAAACCCTCTGCCTCTGCCTATACATTTGCTGCAGACATGGCAGAAGCCATCATAACAGTTGAGAAAACGAACTGGGACAGATGTTTCATTTGTCAGCAGGACACCAAGGATACATACATACAAAATAACATTAGTCTCGAAATGAGAGGCGATGCTTTGTATCAAATTTAGCTAACTAGCTATTTTCCATCCATAGTCCCTGGGCAGGTGAGAAAAAACAAGAAGACAAAATAGTCATTATACAGGGCAAGACAAACATCTATACACATGTGCATATAGACACCCACTCACACATCACACACATTCAAGTACAAAACATATTCTCTAACAACACAAAATAAGAGTAAACAATTATTAAAATACTTAATACTTAGACAAGGTTAAAAAATAGCTTTGAATTAATGCTGACAAGACTGATTTCTTATGATCCATTTTTTGACTTCATGGGAAAAAACATTCTGTGCAAAGTTTCAGGTTGGTTTGGAGATTGTTCCATGATTTGACAGCTTTATAGGAAAAGGCAGATTGAGCGAAGGCAGAGCTACACTTAGGGATATTACAATCTCCACTTAAAACAGATCTTAAGTCTCGGATATTGTCCTCAGAGCGGAGTCTGACAAAAATTTTCAGTGGTGGGGGAGCAGCATTATGGATTATTTTGTACACTAAACGAACATCAGTATACAACATTAAATTATCAAAGCTAAGCATCTTATATTTTTTAAGTACTTCACAATGATGATACTGTCTTGGTTTTCTGTCTAAAACTTTGAGGGCTTGTTTGTGAATTAACCTGAGGGGCTTCAGGACAGATTCACTTGCCTGAGACCAACATGATATACAATAATTATAATAGGACAGAATCATGGCATTGAAATAAGTTTTAGAGGCTTCAACTGTTAATGAGTTCCTGATATTTCTAAAATTTGATAAGTTATATTTCAATGTATGGCTCATTTTTTTATATGGCTTTTGAATGTAAGAGTGTGATCCAATATAACACCCAAGTATTTGAACTCATTAACATTTTTTATCATTTCTCCATTGACGTAAATATTTGGAAATACCGTATTTCGCTGTTTATTAGAAAAATACATGGTTACTGTTTTGTCAGTATTTAAAGTGAGACGAGAATACTGAAGCCACTGTGTAACTTTTTCCATTGCCATTGTCAACTTAGCAGCCACTTGTTCAGGATTTTTCCCAGACGTGTACAGGACCGTATCATCAGCATACATCAGGGTCCCTATTCCGTCACACACAGATGGGAGGTCATTAATGTATGTGCTGAACAGCAGTGGTCCTAAAATGGAGCCCTGCGGTACCCCCAACACACATGCTTTTAGGGACGATATTTTGTCATTAATCCGTACACACTGAGAGCGGCCGAGTAGATAGGACTGAATCCAATTTACTACATTACTGGAGAGTTTAAATGATGACAACTTTGAAAAAAGCACTGAATGATTAACTGTATCAAATGCCTTTCGCAGATCTAAAAATAAGGCACCTACCACCCCTCCTTTATCAAGGCTACTTTTAATGACTTCTAGGAAGTAGCAACATGCAGTTTCAGTGGAATGATTTGCTCTAAACCCAAACTGCATAGGATGCAGTAGGTTTTCTTTATTGAAATGGTCTATCAGTTGTTCAGCAACTGTCTTTTCAACAACTTTGGAGATAGCTGGAAGTATGCTGATGGGTCGGTAGTTGCTCACTTCCTGTCTGTCACCCGACTTGTAAACAGGAGTCACAATGGCAGTTTTCAGTGTGCTAGGAAATATATTTTCGTTCAACGACAAATTTATAATTCGAGTGATAGAGGTAGTTAGAACATCCTTATGTTTTTTAAGACAATTAGTATCAATTCCCCAAATATCTTTAGCCTTTGAATTTGATAATGATGATATGATTTTTTTTACCTTTGCCTCATCTACATTTTTAAAATACATGGCATTTGCCTCATTAGTTGGAGCAATATAAAGTTGTACTTCAGGGAGATTGCCTCCTAATTCTATAACAGAATTGAGAAAGTAATCATTAAAACCATTTGCAATAGCTAAACTATCAGTCTGTATGCTACTGTTTAACTTAAGCTCTATAGGGGCACTTTTAGGACGAGCTTTTCCACTGAGTTGGTCTATGCCTTTCCACAACAATTTAGAATTTCCTTTTGCTTGTTTAATTATATCAAGAAAAAAATTGGCTTTTGCCTTTCGAAGCTGCCCTATGACCTTATTTCTAAGGCTTTTAAATATCAGGCGATCTGTTTCCAGGCCAGATTTTAAGGATTTTTTTAGTGCTGCATCTCTTGCCTTCATTAAGTGCAATAAGGTGTCATTAAACCAGGGTAAAGATTTTTTACTTTGCTTGACAAGCACTGTTTTAGTATAGGTAGACAGAAGTGTGCTAAACATTGACAACAAATCCAAACAGGACTGCTCACAGTTTTTATTATTACCTATATCCTCCCATTTAGTTTTCTTAATATCATTCTCAAAATGCTCTATATCTTTCTTTGAAATCAGAGAGACATATTTCTTACCTGCCATTCTATTTTGGTGTTTATACCTCAGCTTGGACAGCTGCCTTGCAACTAGGGTGAGATTATGGTCTGACATACCTGTTATTAAGTTATATATTTTTGATATACGATCAGCTCTGTTTGTAAAGATCAAATCAAGCAATGTTTCTGAAGATGTTGTTATTCTTGTAGGGTTCTTTACCATTTGAGTCAGCTGAAATTTAGTGGATATATCCTTTAATTTCCTTCTGCGTGTTTTGTCCAGCCAATTCAAGTTGAAATCTCCCATTAGAATCACTTCTTTGCCATTGCATTTTTTAAGAATACCTGATAGATCATTAAAAAATATGTCCTTTGCATTTGGAGGTCGATACAAAACAATAACATTAAAGGACATTTCCGGGGAGAGTGTGATGTTAACCCATACACATTCTAAGGTATCACAGGGCAAATCCATTTTTCTACACTGTATCCCTTCTTTAACATAAATAATAACCCCACCACCCTTCCCTTTTTTACGATCTAGTCTAAAAACGCTGTAACCTGGAATACTAAATACACTGGATGGAGTTGTTGGAGTTAACCACGTTTCAGAGAGGCACAAATAATCAAGATTAGAGTCCGACAATAAATGTTCAAGTTGCTCCGTTTTTGAGACGATACTTCTTATATTTAAATGTCCACCAAAAATTCCTTTAGGTTTTACATTCGGATCCCAGAGCACCTTCGCATGATTTACAGTCTGAAAGAGTTTATGAGTCCGTTGTTTTCTGATCGCAATATCCTTGATGCGTGACGAGGGGTAATTTATTAAAGAAGCTTGAGGAAAGATGTTCATGTCCTTATTTACGTGTATGGTGTTAACCCCTTCGTTACCTTGAGGAGCGTCCGTTCGTCCGCGCCAGAGGGATGCAGAATCTCAGGAAACAACGTGTGTCTATGAACAACACGTGTGCATCCAAACTTTTCACTGTTCCCCGGTTGCTGGTCCAGGGATCCAGGTATGGTTAGGAAGTCGTCACCTTGCTGCAGTCGATCGTCTCCAGGCCCAGGGTTTAGATGGATATCACCGCAGAGCAGGAGAATAGTGCAGAAAAAGGTGGCGAACCTCCCGGTGGATACTCCATACCTGTCATTGCGGCCCGGCTTGTGACGCCCAGAAGATGCTTGTCCATTGTTCAAAATTTTGGAGTATACTATGAATTGACTCCACGAATTTAAGGGAGGCTGGAGAACGGCAGATCTATTCTGCGGTACGTCCCCACAACATAATTGCAGGCAAGCAGCGTGCAAACTACCCCACACAGGTAGGACCGTCATAATGAAAACATACGTAATCAGAATTAAAGCACGTGATAGCGCTTGTGATCTGATTTTGCCCAAAATTAGTAGCCAGGATATCAACTTTGCCTTAGTTTCAGAAAGAAAAAAGAGTGGCGTTTCCCCAGAAGGTTTTAGGGAAGGTGATGCCACAGCACCTGCCAACCTGTGGCAAACACCTACCGCCATTTTGGTGCCGTATGTCAGCCTTCAGAGAGTGCTGTTCTTATCAAGTAACCCCTAGAGACTGCTCATACCAATTTGCAAGCTTGTGTCACTAACTAAACAATTATATCGCTTAACTGCTCCATTTAGGTGGTGGTAATCTTGAAAAAAATGGCCTCCATCTTGAAATTTCAATTGGCTGTGGGTGGTTTCTTGTCAAATGACCCTTTGAGACAGCTCATGCCAATCTTCATGCTTGTATCACCAAATAAAGCACTATAGCACTTAACTGCACCACTAAGGTGGTGGCCATCTTGAAAAATGGCCGCCATCTTGAAATTTCAAGTAGCTGTGGGTGGCTTATTTTCAAGTGACCCACAGAGACTGCTCATGCCAATTTTCATGCTTGTATCACCAAATAAAGCACTATATCACTTAACTGCTCCACTAAGGTGTCAGCCATCAGGAAAAATGGCCGCCATCTTCAAATTTCAAGTGGCTCGGACAATTTTCTTGTCAAGTGACCCATGGAGACTGCTCATGCCAATTTTCACGCTTGTATCATAAACTGAACGATTATATCACTTAGCCGCTCCACTATAGTTACAAATCCGACCTTAAGAACACCACTCGAAGCAACAAAGAAGAAAATCATCATTGATGACGTTGCAGTAATTGACTGCTTCAGAAACCGTGAAAAGGGTTTCCAACGAAAAAGACATTGGTGCCAAGCCAGACTGGCTTTGACCCCCAACGCTCTCAAGCGGACATCCCGCTGGGCCGTGGACCAAGAGTGTCATCAACTGAGTACCGGACGAGCCACAACTTCCCTTGGGTTACTGGACCGACCCTGCAGACCGCAGTCGAGCAAAGGGCACCCGAGGAGACCAAGGCCCGGACGTCCAGACTCCCAGGCTGAACATCTCCATACAGCTGAATTCACACACGTGAGATATGAGTTGGTGTCTTAGGTTATGATTTCTACCTCCTGATCTTCTATCTTTTGATCGTTAAGAAATTCCAATAGGGTCTCTTTAGAAATTAAAATTACTCTCGTAATATTTAAAGACTTTCACCCGACCCGCAATTTCACCATCTGCACATTAGTCACATTTTCTATTTTCTGTTATTGTTCGTCTAAATTACCATTTCATTTATTTACCCTGAACTATTAGTTAATAAACATATATAATTGTATGTCGTTGTCTGTGCAAGTTTAATTTTAAGGTGGAGAACCATGGAACTGTGAAAAAGAACTTGATAAGGATTGTTATAAACTAAACGTTTAGTCCAGATTTGAGTAATTTCCTCCGGGTTATTCAAACAGATCAAACAACGGAGGTGGTGCCCCTTTTACGAGTGTATAATTGATCCCAGTGATTAATTACGTTTATTAAAGTAGTGTTTCTCCTACAGGGATCATGAGCAGATCCTTTCTTTCTCTACACATTAGCCTTTCCATGACTTTGGTAGAGGTTGATCTTTGTCTCATCAGTTCATAAAACTTTGTCCCAGAACCTGAGCCTCGTCTCTGTACTTTTTGGCAAATTCCAATCTGGCCTTCCTATTCTTATTGCTAATGAGTGGTTTTCATCTTCTGGTGTGGCCTCTGTACTTTTTGAAGTCTTCTGTATGATGGATTGCGATACCTTTACTCCTGCCCACTAGAGGCTGTTGATGATGTCACTGACAGTTGTTTTAAGGTTTTTCTTTACAGCTCTCACAATGTTTTGTCATCAACTGATGATGTTTTCCTTCATCTACCAGTTCGACATCTGTTGCTGAGTACACCAGCAGTTTCTTTCTTCTTCAGGACATTCCAGATGGTTGTACAGGCTATGGCCAATGTTTGTGCAATAGCTCTGATTGATTTTTCATCTTCTCTCAGCTTCAAAATTGCTTGCTGTTCTTCCATAGACTGCTCTCTGGTCTTCATGTTGGTGATACCTTTTTAACTATAAATGCAGTCTGCAAAGGCAAAACCCAAAGCTGAAACTGAGAGCAGACATTCAGCCCTATTTATTTTTGAATAATCAATGTGATAGGACACACCAGGGCCGCAAAAAGCACCTGTGTTTTTTAACATATCTAGATGTAAATACCTGGAAATGAAAGATAAACTGCTGATCTCTTGTGTCTTGTGTATCAAGGTGTGCATAATTATTAGGCAGCTTCTTTTCCTCAGGCAAAATGGACCAAAAAAGAGATTTAACTGACTCTGAAAAGTCAAAAATTGTAAAAAAAAAAAAGAAAAAAAAAAAAATCTTTCAGAGGGATGCAGCACTTTTGAAACTTCTAAGTTATTGGGGTGTGATCACAGAACCATCAAATGCTTTGTTTCAAATAGTCATCAGGGTAGCAAAAAACGTGTTGAGAAAAAAAGATGCAAATTAACTGTTAATTTGAGAACTATCAAACGCAAAGCTACCAGGAACCCATTATCCACCAGTGTTGTCATATTCTAGAACTGCAACCTACGTGGAGTGCCCACAAGTACAAGGTGTTCAGTGCTCAGAGACATGGCCAAGGTAAGGAAGGCTGAAACCAGACCACCACTGAATAAGACACATAAGTTGAAGCATCAAAACTGGGCCAAGAAATATCTGAGGACAGATTTTTCAAAGATTTTATGGACTGATGAGATGAGAGTGACTCTTGACGGACCAGATGGATGAGCCCGTGGCTGGATCAGTAACAGGCACAGAGCTCCACTTCGACTCAGACACGAGCAAGGTGGAGGTGGGGTACTGGTTTGGGCTGGTATTATTAAAGATGAGCTAGTTGGACCTTTTCAGGTTGAAGATGGACTCAAACTCAACTCCCAAACCTACTGCCAGTTTTGACACTTTCTTTAAGCAGTGGTACAGGACAAAGTCTGCATCTTTCAAGAAGACCATGATTTTTATGCAGGACAATGCCCATCACATGCATCGAAGTACTCTACTGCGTGGCCAGTAAAGGCCTGAAAGATGAAAGAATAATGACATGGCCCCCTTCCTCACCTGACCTAAACCCTATTGAGAACTTGTGGTCCCTTCTTAAACGATCGATTTACGGTGAAGGAAAACAGTACACCTCTCTGAACAGCGTCTGGGAGACTGTGGTTGCTGCTGCACAAAAAGTTGATCGTCAACAGATCAAGAAACTGACAGACTCCATGAATGGAAGGCTTATGACTGTTATTGAAAAGAAGGGTGAATACATTGGTCACTGATTTTTAAAAAAAATTATGTCAGAAATGTTTATTTGAGTTGTTTTTTATTATTCTCACTTTAACAGATGAAAATAAACAAGTGAGATTGGAATCTTTTCGTTTTTCATTCAGTTGCATAAAAATTCTGCACACTAATAGTTGCTCAATAATTGTGCACACAGAGATATTCTCATAAGAAAGTTAAACCTCACTTCTACCTTCTTAAATATTCAGGTTTGAGGTTTATTAACATTTTGGATTGACCAAGAGCACTGTAGTTGTTCAATAATAAAATGAATCCTCAAAAATACAACTTGCCTAATAATTGTGCTCACAGTGTATATGACTTCAAAGAAATGTCTGTTTTTTCATAGGTAGGTATAGGTTACAATTTCTTTCTCTCTGTAAAACAGCCAAGCTCAGGTGAGATTAAGAATTTGATGTTACCTGACTATATTGACCAGTAAGAGGGAAGAGAGAAAAGGAGAGAGCAAGAACCAGGTGACAAAGTGGACAGATAGTGAAGACTGTTATCGAGGGGGAAAAACAATCAATTAATACAATGTTAAATGTGTGGGAGCTGAGCACCCCTGTAAGTCTTAATCTAGAACCACCCATGGATGGCATGCATAACCCACAATGTAGTGTCACTGACAACTCTGAAGGGATTTAGTTTTGACAGATGCAAAGTACACAATACTGGCCACACATGGTAAAGATACTGAATGTAACATAAATAAAGTGAGTACATTTGATTTTTAATTACTTATACATTTGAGTGACTCTTATACTTGGCTTTTATATTTGGTTATGTGAGTGCAATTCACCAGGAAAAATGTGAAGTTTCATAATCACATTTATGGGGTAAGGAGTCTTCACCAATTTGCAGATTGACCAGATTCACATATTCCTGCAAAAGGTTTGTTTATATTTTGAAAACATTATGTGACACATTATGTTGTTACAATCAAAAACATAAAAGAATTGAATTACATGATTTACATGATTTATAGATCATAGCTGGTAAAGGACAATATGACATGAAAGTGACAGACGGCTCCTATTTTCAAGCTGTGAATGTTTCTAATGACAATAAGTGACCATTCGAGGGAAGTGTCTCCTACCTCTTGAAGCAGTGGGCAGCAGTCACAACCCAGCAGGGGTTGATGATTGATCCTCCACACAGAGGATGACTTCCTTTAGACTGAGACCTGAGCCACACAGATACCTGCCAGGGCCATTCACCCCTGAAAGCACATTCACACAAGCCAGAGTAAAGTCAGGCAGTGAATCAAACTCTGCTCTTTGTAAGAGGAGCCAGAGTGTTGTGTGTGTATGCTAACCTCAGTGACTTATCTCCTCCTATTATTCTGCGTCGACGACGCTGGTTATTGAGTCTCAGGCCACAGGTCTGCATTGCCATGGCACCGTCTCCCACAGGATCCAGAGTGTAATCACAGATGACGCCTGCATCCTCACTGTGGCGACAGTCATGGTCATCTTGACCCACAGCCGGACACTGGCCTAAGGATGTCTCGGTGCCCATGCATCGAATGTTGTCCAGATGGATGGGACCTTGACCCTCCCCAAAGTATGCCATGGATCGAGCTTTAGCCACACCACTGGGAGGACAGCACACAAATACACACAGTATCATTATTATTTGTTCTATAAATGTACGTATACATTTAAACTTTTTCTTCAAATTTCCAATACATGTATAGCCCATTTTGTCTGCTGTCACTGTTAAAAACTGGCTATCACAAAATGTTCTTCAGTTAAACCCAGTTTATTGTAGGAGCTATTATCATGGGTCCAGACTCTTCCACTGAACACATTTCCCCATATACAGTGGGTTTTCTGTTAGTTAGTTCCTGCGTAAAGTTTTTAATTTTCCCCATTTTACATTAGCATGTTTGCATGCTAACATTTGTTAGTTATCAGTTAATACAACATACAGATGATTGCCAGTAGTTTTTCCAAGTTATTTGGTCATAATAAACCAAAGTTTAGGCAAATCAAAAATTTCACGACATGATGGCATTGATCATCAATAGTGAGGTATTATCGGCAAGCCATCCAATAGCTCAGTCCAGACAAAAAATATTAAACTGCAGTGGGAGCAGGAAGTCATTAGGGAAGATCATCTGGGAACCAAGAATGTCAACTTGCTGGTGGCACTAGATGTAAAGTAAGAGGTCATTGGGTATCCATCATCTCGGGATGATAATTGTCCATACACAATTTCCCCGAAATCAAGACAGTAGGCCTAGTTGTCAAGACATTTCAGTCAGGCAACCAATCAACTGTCCTGAGGCTGAGCTCTAATGGACAGATTTCCAGGAAATGTTATGAAGAAGTGTTGGAACGTTTCATCTAAAAAATCCGTCCCATTCGGTACGCTTGTCACGGTTTGGGCGCGTGTGTACTGTTCGGTTTATGACGCTCAACGTGCGTAATTTCTACCGGGGACGCACCGCGGTCACCAGAGCTGATCGCTGCCACTCTAATCAATGAGACCATCCCCACCAGGCGCGCCGCGTAACGTCCCAGCAGGTGCTCTCTGCTCTGCAGCGTGATCAATCTATAGCATTTCTATTTTTTAACGGAGCTGTTGCTAAACCGCGTGAAGCTCAACAGAGCAGACTGCACCAGACAGGAAATCCGACACAGAATCAACGTAATACACTTCCGCCCCCTTTCAAAATAAAACACAATACGCAGTTCATGTAGCCTATCACAACTTCACATCAACATTACGTCATGAGGTACGTGTTGATGTTGATGCCCTATGCCTGTAATGTGGCCATAAAAATAGGAAAGTTAAATTATTTTGTTTGCACTAATTCAAGAGTCAGAGCTTTAAGAGCCATTTTCCTCTTTTTACTTTATAGGATACAATGTTTGTCAGAGATAAATGGATCCTATTTCAGTCAGTTCAGTGGTTGCTGTTGTATTTTAGTGATTTAGTGCATTTTCATTGCAGAAGAAGACAACAATTGTCAATCTTTTTGCCAAATAAATATATAAACGTGTAAATGCAGCAATGTCTTTCCTCTTGCTGTTTCAAAATCTCACTTCACTTTAATTTAAGATTATTACAATGATGTGCTTAATCCCAAATCAAGCTGCCTCATTATTTCAGTTTTTGCATTATTGCATGACATGTCTTTAAGAATATCTGATTAAAAAAAAAATTGAATTATTAGGCTATAGATCTGATACATGGTATTTTTTAGAGTGTAAAAAAAATTGAAAAAACAACCGAATCGAACCGAAAACTGTGACCCCAAAACCGTGATATGAACCGAACCGTGGATTTTGTGAACCGTTCCACCCTTATTATGAACTAAGGGTGTCACGATTTCGATTTTAAATCGAAATCGTCCGAAATTAAGTCACAATCTTGAATTTCGAATTAAAAATTGGAATCGTCAATGCTGCCACGCCCCGACGTCGTGTCCAGTTGGCTTGCCAAAGGAAAAAACACACACGTGTTGAAGTGTTGCGAGTCAACCTCCTCTAACATAGCTACTAGCTAAGCCAGTCAAACGATAGCATGGTGTTACACCATTCCTGTTCATCTCCCGGACCGTGTTCGGGAAGCACAGGGGAGATGATTTCTTCCAGGGCCGAAGTTTCTGTTTCCCTTTGGGGTGAACCCCCTTTCATGTGTTAAGCTGGTTGGGAAATAAGACCAGGGAGCTTTACTGTATCTTGAGGAGCCGTCGCCTTTATTCACAGCCAAACTGCAGCCTATATTGTACACTTTATTGCTGTCGCTACTACTGCGACCCCTTTTACTTCTCCTTCCTCTCCCATTCATTCACTGTCCGCACGTACGCACGCTCCCTCACTCTCGCTCGCCCACTCACACCTTACGCACCTTACGCACACACACCTCACGCACCGCCCTATTCCTGAAAGGGGCTACGCCACTCTTTCAACAATTATCTGTGTGGTATATGTTCAACTGTTTGAAAATAGTTTGTTAAGAAACTTAATTGTTCAGAGAAGACTATGGACATGACTGTTTTATTTTTTTGTTTGTTTTGTTGTGAACTTGAATGTCATCTTCTGTGAAGAAGACTGCAGTTACAAAAGAGAAACTAGATGGCAGGTTAATTTGTTTAAGTTTTTTGACTGAAGATATAAGTTATTGTTACATTATGTTATTAATAAATGTTTTAAATTTGGCAATGTAGTGTGGTACATTGCGAACAAAGGTCAGATATTATATTGCATAAAAGTGTAGTCTAAAAATGGCATAGCAACCTGCGTTTAAAAAAAATACATGTAAAAATCGAGAATCCAATCGAACCGTGACCTTAGAATCGAAAATGTAATCGAATCGAGGATTTGGAGAATCGTGACACCCCTATTATGAACGCATTCATGTTGAGGATGAACCCTGTCCATTTATACTAACATGAATCCCAGCTGTCTGCAAACTACAGCTGCACTGACATCATTCCAGCCGTCATCACACACACTTCCCCACTGGCCATTGAGAAAGACCTCCACTCTACCCTCCTTCCTGCTCTCTCCAGCAACCAAACGCACCAGAGGGCCTGCAAATAAACATGTCAAGAAAAAATGTGTCATTGAGTTGTTGGTGAGTTATGCCATAAGATATTCAGATGCTAGCAAATATTGACATATACATAGGTATGTTGGCCTTTACAAAGAAAACAAACAAAAAATCTCATAAACTGGAAAAGTAACTATTTGCTTGGCTTCCTCAATAGCCTTACCAGGTGGAGGCGACAGGCCTTGTATGTCATTGGCAAAACCTCCTGTCTCACAGCGGACACCTATATCTTCACTGTGGGAGCAGTCATGCTGGCCCCACTCAGAGTGGGTGCAGGCCAGTAGAGTGGCTTCTGTTCCCTGACACTGCACCTCATCCAGTAGGATTGGCCCACAACCTTCTTCATACACCATGTCAGCAGCCACCTTTGCTCGGCCGCTGCAAACAAGGCATGAACATTTTTTATCATGACATGAAGAGCAACATCACCAATACTCTGGTAAATTTGAGAAACGCCAGTGTGCAAATATCCATGTTTGCTAAATATGTATTTTGGATGCCAAATGACTGATCTGTAGCTAGAGGGATAATATAGTTTGAAGTTTAGTTTTGAACCCATCTCTGAGCAGAGAACGTCTTGGCATTCTCCAGACTAAATTGAAGAATGATGCTGGGGAGAAGGGCATCTGAAATACCTTGCTAGCCTGCCACCACAACCGTTCCATATACAGACAGAACAACAGAAGGGTTGATATATACCCTAATGCCCTAAGAATAGCAAAATTGCTAGTATGGCGTTCAATCATCCTAGGGTTTAAAAGGGACTTTCCTTTTCACTTCATCAGGGAAAAGAAACTGCTATTGCTTAGTAAGAATGATAATTTGCAGACATGATGGCACGTGGTTGTTGTAAAATTGATAGAAAATCACAGGGGGCTACTTAAGCTCTTAAGGCACAGAGGTATTCTATAGTGACTCAGATTTAGTGAAGCACTGACCTGAAGCCCAACTGTCTACACACCACCTGGGCGTTGAGCTCAGTCCAGTTGTCATCACATACAGTGCCCCATTCTCCCTGGTGGTAAATCTCCACACGACCCTCCCAGTGACTGTCTGCTCCCACCAGACGAACTGCACCATCTGCAGACACACAGGAAAACACAAATACAGTATCAGACCATATGCCTAGGGTAGTGCATAGTGCATGTTTGTGCTGCCTTTTAACTCACTAGGGATGTCAATGATATGTATAGGAGGATTCTAAGTCATCCAAGTCATAGGATAACTAGACGTTCTAAGTCAAAGGCAACTGAACTTGCTGTGTATTCTTGAAAACTTTCCACCTCTCAAAAAGCCTCTTTACTTCTGATTGGTGAGGACACCAAGGCATTTACCCTTTGGAGGG
The DNA here is from genome assembly GCA_039737535.1 of Lagodon rhomboides. Classification (NCBI taxonomy): domain Eukaryota; kingdom Metazoa; phylum Chordata; class Actinopteri; order Spariformes; family Sparidae; genus Lagodon; species Lagodon rhomboides. The sequence goes on from CM077796.1 coordinate 3,074,646, forward strand.
CTGTTAATAGATGGCAAGGAATGCAAAAACCTGCACACTAGGGTAAGGTGACTAGATTTCTAAATAAAAACTGGGGACATCGGTGGTCAAAATATAATTAAATATTCAATGTTATCTTTGAATTGTAAAATGGGAATGGTATTTTGACTATGATAACTGCTGTAATAAAACTATGGTGATTTAGTATGCTACTTCAAGTATGAAAAATAAAAGTACTGATGTTGCAGTTAACTGTTCCCTGTCATGGTTTCATTATTATATCTGATGTTTTTGGATTAATACAACAGCTTCTTTAAGTGTATGTATCATTTTACTGTTGCAAGTTTAAAGTTGAGGTACAAGTAAAAGTACAATATCTACCTCTGAGATGTAATGAAGAAGTAGAAAGCTTCACAAAATGGAAATAACTGGAAAGTAACAAAAATGTATACTTAAGTACTAGAATAAATATACTTATAAATGTAAAATTCCACTAATGACACACTGTGACAGAAAACAACTGTATTACCTAAACACTACAGCTTAGACAGACCTGTCCAATTTGACATTCTGTTAAGTCTTAATTTTTCCTTCTAACTCTCCACCCCTTCTTCTCCAGTCTTCAACAATAAAAAGTACACTAGATATAGCCTGGTACTTCAGATAAATACTATGGCTAACAGATATCAGTTTTGTATTTTATCTCAAAAACCTTGTTTATAATAATTCATTTGCAGGCTCTGTAAACATATCTTTACCATCCCCCCTTTACCCCTTTCACTCTTCTTCCTATACTGTCTTCTTCCTGTTCTGTCCCTCAGCTCCATCTGACTTGAAAAGATAGTTGTGGTGATGATGTGGATGCATTTCAGGCAAGTTTTCATTAAGTTTTTTTTGTTTGTTTGTTTCATGAAATAGTGCGAGCAAGTAGTAGAAGAATCAATGAGAATAATATAACAATGCTGTAGAGAGCAGTCCCTCCTGTTGGCCTAAACAAGCACAATGTGATTGAGACGTTAACCGGTAGGCTCTGCTAACCGTTATTTTTTTGACATTAAGTATTATTTCTCTTCTCAGTCTTTTTTTAATGAAAAGTAAAAAAAACGTGGACATTTTGTGGGGGAAAGCTCCAGCTGGAGACAGGACACCAGAAACAGGGACTGTCCCTGGAAAATGGAGAGTTCTGGTCACCCTACACCAGAGCCAAAAAACATCCACTGAACAACAGGGACACCAACCTCTGGGTCAAGACACAGTCGTCTCCCTTCATATAAAGGACATCTTTGAATACAATGTACTCAATTTGGACTGAGAAGACAGGAAAAGACCAAATGTCTAAATCGCCATATAACGATATTCCAAATGTAAGATGATATATAGCCTTGTTTCACCATAACAATATAATAATGATACTGCCCAGCGCTACTTGACACTAAACAGGTCAACAAGGTTAAGGCTCGTGAGAGGCAGTTGCAGTGCAGTTCTGACATGTCTTCCAAGGCAGTGACTCTTACATGACAGCCATGTTGCCAAACAACCTACACGTGAGCTCAGCAACTCTCAATGTGTAATTAACCCACAGAGGTCAAGGGACTGGGAATCCCTGCCAGTCACTCAGAATAGAAAAGGATGGGCGGAGCCAGGGTCGAGGTAGATGTAGGACGTGTTTCACAGAGGCTCCGTGGAAATGTGACTTTTTAAACACTTTTATATTACACTTTTCATTCTTTTCGCCGGTGCTAAGCCCTAATATCGCAGCCTTTCACTATATGTAAACTCGTTTTCGTTTGTGGGCGCTCCGTGATGGCAAACCGTGGGAAAGGCGAAGCTTCGAAGGCAGGGGCAGGCCGCAGCAAGTCCCGGCTATCACCTGAACCTCGTTCCCCTGACCAGCTGGATGCTAACGCCACCCTGTTGGTGAACATGAGGGAGATGATGGACGAAATGCGTGCGGACATCCTAAGCAAGTTTGAAACCACTATCTCAGCAGCAGTTAAAAGAGAGATTATGGCGGCTTTGGAGCCCTTTGAGAACAGACTCGCTTCATACGGCGAGGCGATCACGGACCTTGAGCGCTCGGCTAATGCTAACGACAGGGAGCTATCCGACCTCCGAGCTGATGTTAGTAAGCTAACCTCCACTGTTGACTCTCTGGCAAAGAAATACGAGGATCTGGAGAGCCGTTCAAGATGGAATAATGTTCGCCTAGTGGGCCTGCCTGAAGGCACAGAGGGTCCTCGTCCCACCGAATTTACGGCCCAGCTTCTACAAGACATACTCGGTCTAGACGACAAACCCACGCTGGACCGGGCTTATCGCACTCTGCGCGCCAGGCCTAAGGATGGCGACCCCCCGCGCCCACTAGTCATTCGGGTGAACATGTTTCAAGTCCGGAACCAGATTCTGCGCCGAGCTGGAGAGGCCTCCCCTCTGTCCTACATGGGCAGGAGGATCTCGATCTTTCCCGACTTTACTCCGGCGGTGGCTAAAAAGCGGGCCGCCTTTGCTGCAGTGAAGAAGGAGCTCCATTCCTGCCCGAATGTCAAGTTTGGTCTTCTCTACCTGGCAACGCTACGTATCACTCTGCCCAGCGGGCAGACCCACAGGTTTGAGGATCCGACATTGGCTCTAAATTTCATTGAGAAAAACATTAAAAAGGGAGTTACTCCGGACACTATTTAGCTGGCATGTTGACTCGCAGCTTGGCTCTCATTGTTTATTGTTGCTGGGCTTAAGGACTGCATTTGTCCCTCACCATGGTTACCTTGTCTTCAGCGAGCTACATTTACAGCTACCGTTCTGCAGCTTTCTTTTTTTCTGCTTTCGACCCTCTTTAACTTGTCTCACGGGGACTGTTTGAACGGGATATAGGAATATCTCAGGTAGAAATATAGCACCATATGTGCCTTCTTATTTGTGCTGCAATTTTTATTTTATTATTATTATTATTATTTTATTTTTTTTCTGCATGATGTTTATTAGGATTGTTCTATACATTGACATATTAAGCAGCTTCAGCTGTCCGGCCTAATTTCTAGTTCTTTCATTTTAGTGTAATTCTATGGATATAACTTCATGTCACATTTCCAACGCCTAAGTAGTTGGAGTTCAGTAGTTGGTTGGTATAAGTTTTCTCTCGAGTCATAAGAGGTGTGACGTTTGGTTGTTTAAGGGGGTACATTGCGCGCATCCCGTTTGGGGGGATGCTTCTGCCACAGTTCACAGGGGTGGAATGGGGAAGGTGTGTGTGTTTTCTATCTGTTGGTTTTGTTTTCTGTTCTTTTTCTTCTTTCTTTGTTTTTTTTTTGTTTAACATCAGTCAAGCTCTCCTTACCTCCAGACATGCTTCAGGTCATTGCTATTATATGATATCACTGTTATCTAGCTATGGCCCCATCTAACGTAACAACAGCATTCAGTGGACGTGACATTAGATTCACTAGTTTCAATTGTAAAGGGCTGAATAATCCTATAAAACGAAGTAAAATAATGCACCATCTTTACCATCTTGGGGCCCATGTAATTTTTCTGCAAGAGACCCACCTCAGGGTCTCAGACCACTCTAAATTGAAGCGGGGATGGGTGGGTCAGGCTTATCACTCCTCCTTTCAGGGCAAATCTAGGGGTGCAGCTATTTTATTACATAAATCTACCCCATTTGTGCACTCAAATACTATCTCTGACCCTAACGGTAGATTTATTATAGTTACTGGCCATATTCATAATACCCAGGTGGCCTTGGCTAATATTTATGCTCCCAATTTTGACGATGATGCTTTCTTTAAATGCCTTTTTCTAACTCTCCCTGACATGTCGTCACACCACTTAATACTAGGTGGAGACTTTAATTGCTGGCTTGATCCTCAGCTGGACCGTTCCTCATCCAGAGCTTGTGCCCTATCAAAATCGGCTAAGGTAATCCAGTCCTTCATGGAGGAATTTGCTGTTACTGACGCCTGGCGCTCATGTAATCCTTCCAAGAGGGAATACTCTTTTTTTCTCATGTCCATCACACTTTTACCCGCATTGATTATTTTTTGGTTGATAATAGATTTCTCCCATCGGTATCTTCCTGTTAATATGATGCTATTGTTATTTCTGACCATGCGCCTATTTCTATGGATATTTGCATTAAGAGCCTTACTTCTGTGCATTCGCCATGGCGTCTCAATACACGTCTCCTTTTAAATGATGATTTTGTTAAGTTTGTCTCACAACAAATTGACTTCTTTGTGAGTCTGAATAAAACGCCCGAGGTATCCGCCTCAATTCTATGGGAGGCTTTAAAGGCTTATATCAGGGGGGAGATAATCTCATACACAGGATATGAGAAGAAACTCAGGAGAGAGAAGCTAACTAAGCTGACACAACGTATATCTGACCTTGACAGGTTGTATGCGGCCTACAAAACTCCCGAGATATATAAAGAGCGCCTCTGTTTACAGTCAGAATTTGATACCCTGACGACGCACCGTACCACAGAACTTCTCCTACAAACGAGATCACAGTTCTACGAGCATGGAGATAAGGCCAGTAAGTTGTTAGCACACCAATTACGTCAGGCAGCAGTCTCTCGCAGTATTCCACAAATCCGAACTAATTCAGGTATTACCACTGAACCCGTGGAAATTAATAATGCATTTAAAGAATTCTATATGTCTCTCTATGCGTCTGATCAAGATACCACCCCTGACTTTAACAATTTTTTTGATAGTTTGGACATTCCTTCACTTGATCAACCAGCTGCGGAAGGGTTAGAGAGACCAATTACCGCCGCCGAACTTAATGCAGCTGCTTCATCTTTGCAAAATGGGAAAAGCCCTGGGCCTGACGGCTTTCCCTCCAAATTTTACAAAAAGTTTTGGCACAAGCTAGCCCCGTTGCTACTGGATATGTTCAATGAATCGTTTGAATCTGGCCATCTTCCTCAAACTCTAAATCAAGCCTCCATTTCACTTCTCTTAAAGAAAGGCAAAGACCCGTTAGCCTGTACCTCCTATCGCCCAATAAGCTTATTACATGTTGATTTTAAATTGTTATCTAAATTGTTAGCTTTACGTCTGGAATCTGTCCTCCCGTCCATCATTTCCTTGGACCAAACAGGGTTCATTCGAAACAGGCACTCGTTCTCTAACCTTAGACGGTTGTTTAATGTACTTTATAATGTCTCCTCCTCTGACACTCCTGAAGCCATGATATCTTTAGATGCTGAAAAGGCATTTGACAGAGTCGAGTGGGATTACCTATTTTATGTTTTGGAGAAATTTGGTTTTAAGAATAGTTTTATTTCATGGATTAAGCTGCTTTATTCAGCCCCGCAAGCCTCAGTCAGGACAAACAATATCCAATCAAATTATTTTCGCCTTTATCGCTCTACTAGACAGGGTTGCCCTTTGAGCCCTTTATTATTTGCAATCGCTATTGAACCTCTCTCAATTGCTCTTCGGTCTAACCCTCGTATTTCGGGCATACTTAGAAACAATATTCAGCTGAGAGTTTCCCTTTATGCGGATGACCTCCTTTTATATGTCTCCAACCTGTCGGTCTCTGTTCCGGCTGCTCTTGCTACTCTTCATTCATTTGGTCAAATATCTGGATATAAATTGAACTTAAATAAAAGTGAGATATTTCCCATCAATCCCGCTGCCCAGAAGTATCCCTTGAAGAACTTTCCCTTTAAACTTGCACAATATAGCTTTGTATATCTTGGAATCCATGTTACACACAAATTTGAAGACCTCTACAAAGCTAACTTCGCCCCCCTTTTGAGCCGAATTCAGAAAGACTTTGAACGATGGTCCCTGCTTAATCTGTCCCTGACTGCACGTGTTAATGCTGTCAAAATGAATATACTCCCAAGACTCTCCTATTTGTTTCAGTGTATACCGCTCTTCCTCCCTCAGTCTTTTTTCCGCAAGGTAGATAGCCTGATTTTAGAATTTATCTGGAATCGGAAGGTTCCTAGGCTGCGCAAACAATATTTACAAAGGCTGAAGCCACTGGGAGGGCTGGCTCTGCCAAATTTTAGGTTCTACTATTGGGCCACCAACATTAGGATTCTTAAGCACTGGCTTCAATATGAGGCGTTTGACCCCCCTCCGGCATGGCTGGTTATGGAGGCGGATTCTGTAAAACCAGTGACCCTGAAGGCCCTAGTACACTCTCCTATCCACTCCTCCACTTTTCCTTACACCAAGAATGTGATTGTTAAGACCTCACTTAGGATTTGGGTCCAGTTTAAGCGCTACTTTGGCCTACAGACATTCTCTACCCATGCACCACTGGTGGCTAATCATGCCTTTCCCCCTTCCCTTATAGATGGTGTTTTCTTGAAGTGGGCAAATTTGGGCATTCACAGTTTTAGAGACCTGTACATCGACAATATCTTTGCTTCTTTTGAGCAACTCTCAGATAAATTCTCACTTCCTAAGCAGCATTTCTTTAGATATTTACAAGTCCGCAGTTTCGCTCGCAACACATTCCCGAGCTTTCCTAATTTACCTTCTGACTTAGCCTTGGACAATTTATTAACATCAATCCCTACTCTTAAAGGCTCTATCTCATATATTTATAATCAGATTATTATTTTGCATTCTGAGCCCCTAGGCCTAATAAAGTCACTTTGGGAGGAGGACCTGGGGGAGGCGATATCAGAGGGAGTCTGGACAGAGATTTTGAGACGTGTACATAAATCTTCTATTTGTGCTAGACACAGTCTTATTCAGTGTAAAATTGTACATCGTACCTATTACACTAAGGCTCGACTGGCTAAGATTTTTGATGGGGTAACGCCAACCTGTGAAAGATGTCAGCAATCTCCTGCAAACCTCACACATATGTTCTGGCTTTGTCCATCTTTATATAAGTATTGGGTTGAGGTTTTCAATACCTTGTCCGAGGTCATAGGGGAAACAATAAATCCAAACGCCCTAAGCGCACTATTTGGGGTTGCTCCCACTTCTCCTTCCCTCTCTGGGTCCAAAAAGGATTTACTCGCTTTTGCCACCTTGCTGGCCAGGAGATTAATTGTGATTAATTGGAAATCAACGGTGCTGCCCTCTCATGCCCGCTGGATAAGAGACGTCCTTTATTTTCTCAAGTTGGAGAAAATTAGACTGTCTTTAACTGGCTACTCCAATAAATTTGGGAAGCTATGGGGCCCACTCTTTCAATTCATCCAGAGGACAGAGCTTCCACTTACCCCGGAATGACCTACCCACTATCCTATTGCCTGACTGATGTTTTTTTTTTTTTTTTGTGTTTTGTCCATTTATTTATTTTCACATTATTTATTTATTTTCATATTATTTATTTACACTTGTACAGTGGCTATTCTGGTTCTTATTTTTGTGAAAGTTGTTTGGGTATGCGACAATATTTTAATAACCACTTTTCTTTTTTTGTTGTTTTTCTAAAAAGAAAAATTTTAACTTATCTTTGTATTAATGTTTTAATACAGTTGTATATATCTGCAAAACCCAATAAACAAAGTTTGAAAAAAAAAAAAAAAAAAAAAAAGAATAGAAAAGGATTTTTGGATGGGAGGTCAAATGGTTTCAAGAATCTATAACAAGACTGATCAGTTTTGATGTTGTACTTCTTGATGTCACTGTGATATGTCTTAAGAGGATTCTTGCTCACATAACCATTGTAGAAATTTTGATATTTATATCCCATTTTTCTTTGGCATATCATATTCATAGAACCAATGGTAAGTTGCTTCCAACAGGAATGATAACTGTGTTTACCAATATTAACACGTGAGTTGGTGTAAGTGTTTTTCGCTCCTTGGCTCTGACCTGTGTAGGGGTTGCAGGACACACCTGCGTCTTCCATGTGGTCACAATTGTGCTGCTTCCAGATGTTATGAGGACACTCCTCCAGAGAGAGCTCATTGCCTGTACACTGCACTCCATCCAGCCAGATGGGACCAACACCCTGGCCAAAGTGGGCCCAGGTCCACGCCTTGGCCACTCCTCTGTCAGTCAGAACAAACAATGTCACAACCTGGCCCAACAGTATGTGACAAAAGAGGGAGACCACACATAGTTTGTAAATAATGCAAAAGGTTTTGATTAACTAAATAAGCAATATAATTATGTATCAGTCGATCAGTATGTATGCAATGTCTGCGTGGGTGTATGCATGTGGAACACAAAATAGAAACAAATAATCGGCAGGTCAGGACAAGAGAGTGAGAGGATCCTCCAGATCTGATTTTGAGCCCAGCCTGCTCAGGTATATTGCATCACTGATGAGGACCCAGCTCCTCCCATGAACTTCCTGAAACCAAGGAAAGACACAGCCAACAGACACAAGAAATGTATATTCTACTAGAATATATCAATATATACAGTGTAATAAGTAATGCTAAGATATATTACACATTGTTTGCCTTAATTATTGCACATGAGAGAAAAAAAATGTCCAGAGTCCTCCTAGTGTCTGACACTCAGAGCGAACAGTTTGATGGCCACAGGCAGGAATGATTTCCTGTGGCGCTCTGTGGTGCATCTTGTTGGGATCAGTCTAGTGCTGAATGTACTCCAGTGGCTGACCACCACGTCATTGAGTGAATGGGAGCCATTGTCCAAGATGACATGTAACATGGACAGCATCCTCCTCTCAGACACCACCGTCAGGGAGTCCAGCCCCACTACCACATTGTCACTGGCCTTGCGGATCAGTCTGTTCAGTCTTTTGGCGTCCGCTACCCTCAGCCTCCTGCCCCAGCACACAACAGCATAGAGGATGGCACAGTCCAGTTTATTATCAATGTGGACCCCCAGATACTTATAATCCTTGTCAATGTCCATATTGACCCCCTGGATGGAAACAGGGGTCAACGGCACCTTGGTCCTCCTCAGGTCCACAACCAGTTCCTTGGTCTTGGTCACATTGAGCTGTAGATGGTTCCGCTTTCCAATGTCCCCTATCATGGCAATAATTACACTCATGACCAAAACCAACCAAACATGGACCACAATTCATTTTTGCAGACTCAGACCAGATTCGGAGGCAGTTTGTACAGCCTACTCAGCAATATGAATGGCAACCTCAGGTAGAACACAGTCTTTAAACTGCTCTTGTACCATCAGATCACACAGATCTTTAAAAATAGTAACCTCCAATGCAGAACACAACCTGTTGAAATGTTTAGTTAAGTCCCTTGCAAACTGTATGTGACTGCTTATCAGACTTCTTTTAGGACCTGAAACGCTGCCGATAGGCCTCTGGTACCAGTTCATAAGCCTTTAAAATTGCATCTTTAACAGTAGAATAATTCTGGCTGTCAACTTCAAGCGCTGAATACACTTCTTGGGCCTTTCCTGTCAATACCAATTGCAACATAACTACACGGTCAGCATCAGACCAACCTCTCAAATTGGCCGTTCAAAAGGGAAAAAAACGTGTCTGGGTGTCTCTCATCAAACTTCGGTACTAGACGCAAGTTACCCACAACGTCAAACATTTTCCAACTTTGTGAAACAGATGCTGCAGATTCTTCTGAACACCCAGCACCAGCATTACCTGATAGCTTACCTGACTTAATTAGATCTAATCGGTACTGCTGCGACTCCAATTTTTCCTTTTCCAAAGACGGCCTTAGCTGTTCCTTTCCTATACCCAATGTATCCATCTCCATCTGCAACAGCAACAGCTCTTTTTGCTGCTCAAAGGTTAAAGCTACTGTAGCAAAACCCATAAGCTCACCAACACTGCCACTTGGACTCTGCAATGTATCTGGTAAATCACCATTTTCCTTTAAAGCAGCCCTCAGTGACCCTTTAATTTCCTCCTTTAACCGTTTTTCTCCAACATCTGTGTTACAATGCTCAACGAGCTTCAAGAGTTGCTCTTTTGTACAACTATTCAAAAGTTAATCTGATGGAGACTGAACAAAACCAGCAACAGTAGCCATAACAGGACAATATTGATCCCGGAGGTACAGTAAAAATTAGAGCCTTCCCGCTAACCTATCCAGAAACGTATTCATCTCAACCTTAGTCTGCATGCAGGTACTTACAGTGGGTATTTATTCACTGAAAACCACTAGAACAAGCAAGGCAACTGCAAAAACAGCACATCCAGGGATGTGCCCCTGAGACAACTGTTCTGTTTTCATTGCAACACTACCAAGAGTTACGAATGAATCCCAAAGGAGAAACATTCCTTCATCTTACCAGGGAAAGCTCAAAGTCTAACATGTGCACGTCAAACAAACATTGTCTCCATGGCACAACTGACCAAAACTAAGCAATTAACCATACAAGAACCTCAACCAAACCTATGTATACACAGACAAACTGATTTCCATCACAACCAATAACCAAAACTCCAGACTATGAGGCCTCCCAACAGTAGTACTTGATAGCTTTAATACCCAGACATCCACCTCAAGTCATCCATTGCAAAACCTGATACTAATTCACTCAATCCTCCTCTAAAGGCAAGCCCCAAACCTTAAGTAGTGCAAATTAGCATAAGATAGAGGTCATGCAAATAGTACTAGTTCCAGCAGACTACAAAAAGCTACTAACTCAGCATCAGAAAACTTACCAGACAAAGAAAATCAGAATTTGGACGGACAAGCCCCAACTTTGTCACAACCTGGCTCAACAGTATGTGAAAAAAGAGGGAGACCACACATAGTCTGTAAATAATGCAAAAGGTTTTAATTAACTAAATAAGCAATATAATTATGTCTGTCAGTTGATCAGTATGTATGCTATGTCTGTGTATAACAATATTGTGCTCCTTACAAACTGGTCTATTTCATGCTGAACAAGAGTGATTACTGCCAACCTCTTCAGAACGCCAAAAGTCTTCATTCTTTACTAATGTAACAGCTTTATTGATGACTGTGGTTGTACTTATTGTTGGGACCCATAGATGAAGTCACTCATTGTGGATTTCAAAATGGACTCTGAACTGAACTCAGTGTCCCAGAATTCTCCTTTCTTCACACCTAGGTGCAAAATTCAGCTTTGAGCTACTATTGGTCAGGATGACAGACCCCCTACTGACCAGATAGGCAAAACTCCAGAGCCTTCATTGTTCTTTCTCTCTTACTCTACTCCCTCTACTCCTTCAACTTCTTATCCTCAAGGGCTCCTCTCCATCTCCCCCCCTCTTCTTCTGGGCCTAACAGCTGTGGAGAGCTGCAAGCTGCATTCCCAGCAGGCCAAAAGAACTTCTCCTCACTGCAGCGACAAGAGGTCCTGCCACTATTCCAGATCAGTTAGCACCAGCAGCTGTGACACAAAGCTTGCCAGCTAACTTCACAATCTGAGGAACACCAAGCAAGTTAGCACCATGCTGCTATCCATGCAAAGGAAAGGAGTGACCTGTTTCCTCCTCTGCTGTCTTTCATCAGACCTTGCACAGCAAGAACAGCATTGTTCAACATTGGAGTCCCAACCTTCTCCTTCTCCACACACACACACACACACACACACACACACACACACACACACACACACACACACACACACACACACATACACATACCTGTATATAGTACATTTTAGTTAGATTGTGTGTTTTCATCTTTGTGTTAAATAAAAGACTTTTGAACCTTCATGCTGTCTATTTAATATTGTACAAGACTGAATATTGCCAACCTCTACACTGTCAAGAACTCCAAAATCCTTCGACCATTACTGCTGTTATGGTAAATTTGGTTGTAGTTATTAAATTAATTATTAATGAGAGATACAAACAGTTTAGTACCTTTGTATGAGACTGAATTATTGAATTGGCTATCTTTTCCCTTCTTCGAATGTGGTGCCCCGAGGTGATCTAATGTAAATTGGATCATATTATTTATCATAATTAAGGATTATCCCTGATAATCCTTAATTATTATTAATAGCCAAATTTAACCTAAAACTCCCTTTTAATGCTCCATGAGTACTACATGATTGTGCCTTGTGTGATGCAATGCATAACATTATTAAATATAATTATCCATCAGAGTTCCAAATTGAAGTGATCTACAAATTTATAAAATTCAGTCTAGTCATCTATTTGTACTCTCAGAGTAGTTTTGTAACAATATACTGATATTAATAGATAAAGTTAATGATGTGTCTTGTGTCTGTATGGCAGGTAGACTGTCTACATGCCACCATACTTCTGTAATCCTTTAGACTTTTAAAGAGGGTTATAGATCAGAAGATATGCCAATAAGGTATGAGGGAGGGATGATCCCGATACTCTTTTTGAAGCAGTAGCACAGCAGTTGTTTCTTACCCCAGGTTCAACTGTCGGCACACCACTTCAGCATCAGCGTCATCCCACTGGTCATCGCAAATGGTTCCCCACCTGCCATCATGGTACACCTCGACGCGGCCCTCAAACTCCTCCAGACCTCCGACTAACCTCAAAGGGATGCCAATGCCTGAGAAACAAATGGTAAAGCAAAAAGTGAGCCAATAATAAACACATGGACCTCTGCAGTGGTGGCCATGTGCTCTTGGCCCTGTGTTTCCCTCAACCATTTATTTAAGTCAGCTATATTTCAGAACAAAGACACTTGTTGTAACAAGAGAAGGCCAGTTCTGAAGAACGTGCGGTTGTGAATGTTGGTTGTTGAAATGCTGACGCCAAATGTGCAATGCTGGCTTTAAAAAACTTTGAATAATGCCAAGAAAATAAAGTGAAAAATGAAAAATGAACATTTAAATGGAGTTTGCCACATAAAGAATGAACAAAACGATAATCAATGAATATAGTTGAAATGTTGGAAAATATACTGTGTGTGGGGTGTGTGTGGTCATGTGTGCACGCATACATATTTGACTTCATCTGTGCTTCTGTGTGCCACTGTGTGTTTTAATTTGTACTCATTGGCAAATCTTTTTCTGACTCAGCCCAATTGTTATCAGTTGCCATGGTGATGGTAACTAAGTTGGTTGAGGTAATAGACAGAGAGAGTTGATTTAACAGTGATTTTAGCTGAGTTCACCTCGCATTATAATGCTTCACCCTCAGAAACAGTAACTGCTATCACTTCAATGATGGTATGGTTGAAACTATTCTATTCTTCTAAACTATTGCTACTGAGCACACTGAAATGTTGGTGTGTATGGTCAAAAATGTTGCGAGTGGATTAGTGACGATAAGTGGATGTGACTCTACTGATATGGCAGATGGTCAGCAGTCCTATCATTTAAAGGTCCATCGAGCCAAAAGTTTGGGTCTTCCAGAGGCACATTGTTGCCATGAGCACATTTTTCCTTCACGCTGATGTTTAAATGACATAGGTGAAGTGTGTGGCAATTGGGATCTTGCAACTCTCCTGAAATAAACAACCCATGCCAATAAGACAAGATGTGTAACATTTATCCATCATTTATCCACAATAACGATACTACTATTCATTATTATTATATTATATGAGGTGGCACTCTGGCCTCACCTTCAGGTTCAGCACAGACCACTCCTGCTTCGTTGCCATGGTTGCAGTCACCGTTGACAAACCTTCTGCTCCGGCACTCCAACAGGGATTTCTCATTACCACGGCAACCCAGACGCTCATAGTGGAAGACAGAACCTGGGCCGAAGTAGGAATGTTTCAGGGCCGTACCAATCTCACTGCATGGAGAGCAGATACACAGTGAAACTCTCTTCTTTTGAAGCACACATGCAGGCTCCTGTCCTCAAGGCAAAGATCATACAATGTGTGACATTCAAAGAAAAATGGAACTGAGTAGTCTGGAGTAAATCTGAGTGTTAGACACTTAATTTCTTGCACTCTGATGAATTGGCTTTGAAAATTCAGGCACCAGAAACAATGTTATTTAGGACAGGATATATAGGAGGATGAGTAGGCAACAGTTACCGTCAGTAGCTGAGATCCCAACCTGTGGTGAAATATTGGTTGGCCTAAGTTGTAGTGGTGGGCGGATCGATCCAAATATCCATAATATCAATATCAATGTTGGTATCGATATTGATAATAATGAGATCGATACTTTAGTTTCAGTTTCTCTCCTGTATGCACTGCTATGGTTTCAAAGGGGCGACCTGGCTGTCTGTGTCCGTGTGAGTGCCGCTGCTCTCAAGTGCTGCTCCTGTCGCAGCACCTTGACGTTGTACCGTCACATGACTCAGCAGCACCAGGCAAACAAGCAAGCAGAGACGAAGCAGAAGAATGGCATAGAGGAAGAGCTGCGCCATGTGGTTATATTTTCAGGCCGAAGATGAAACAACGGTAAGCTGTATAATTAGTAAAAAGGCTGTAAGATACAGTAGTAACACTATATATACTTGTTGTATATTTTAAACTGGGTATTTAAATTTATGCATTTTTATCCAATGTGATTATCTACTCCGACCTCATAAGAACCCCCATTACATTGCCTAGAATTACATATTTTGAAGACCATTTAATTTTGTCTTTTTTAAAAAAATCTATCTATGGCAGTGGATTGTATCTGACAAGTTACAAAAGTGGCAAGTTATAAAAACATGGTTGAGTAGTAAGGACTACAACATTTCATGAGTAGCCCAGTTTGGCGGGAAAATCGTGGACTGTGAATTCACTCAATCATTTTATTTATATTAGAGCCGTAATCTCCCCAGGTAATGACCTTTTCATTTGATTCTGAATCGTGAAGCACTTTGTAAAGTCTATTCAAATAGGAGCTCATATGATTAATCATTGATCGTCCTTCTCCATTTCAAAATGATGACTAAGCTATGACTAAGTACCCTGGTTCTCCAGCACAGGGTGGCACACTTTACGCCTCCCCCCTTTTGACGTTGTACCGTCACATGACTCAGCAGCACCAGGCAAACAAGCAAGCAGAGACGAAGCAGAAGAATGGCATAGAGGAAGAGCTGCGCCATGTGGCTATATTTTCAGGCCGAAGATGAAACAACAGTAAGCTGTATAATTAGTAAAAAGGCTGTAAGATACAGTAGTAACACAACAAATGTATACAAGCATATGAAAAATCATGCGAAAGAAAACACAGAGCTACAGAAACAGAGAGAGAGGAGAGAAAACCCCCACCCCCTGGCCCCGACAGACCCAGACCCCCGACCCAGAGGCAGAGGTCATTGGCAGAGGCCTTTCAGTCTGGCAGAGAATATCCAGGTAGATAATAATGGTGACAGTAATATTTTAGTCGTCCTCTCCACATGTGTATTGTTAGCATTATGTAGTCTGTTAGTCTGCCCTCACCCAAGTCCGAGCTGTCTGCAAATGACACTGGCATCACGGTTGGTCCAATGTGTCTCACATACTGCCCCCCACTGGCCGTTCAGGTAGACCTCCAGACGCCCACTGTTGCCTGATGACCCTCCCACCAGTCTGGCAGCACCTGCAAATGACACAAGAGAAATTCCCACAGGTTAACCTGTTGCAATCCATGGCAAAATGAGTTAAGATACTTAGGAACCTTTAGAGAATCATTGATCATTGGTGCACTGGCTGAAATGCATAGGTGTCATTTTTACTTGACACCTATGCAGTACCTGCAATTGAAAGGGGCTGCTGCTGGTTCTGGGGCGAAATCAAGATGATATTTTATCCCAGGACATGGAATGCAACACTAAAAACTAATGCTAAGCAACGGTCTACAACATGTACAGGAAAACGGTTGTTCATTAGATAATAAATGTGATCAGCATATACTGTAAAATCAGTATAGTACAGTGCTGCTTCAGTGAAATGAGTCAAATAAAATAAAACAATTAAATCAATTATTTGAGTTTGTTTAAATATTAAAGTTGCTTAAAGTGTTCCCGTCTCTCTTCTCCATGTCACCACATGCAGTGATTATCACCAGACATAGCAGCAAACTGGGGGATACTGCCCTCTGTGCTTTCATGAGCAGACAGGGCCGTGTCTTAATGGAGTTCTCTGTCCTGATTGGATAAAGATAGCAGGGATACCAGAACATTTCTTTTCTCTTTTACTGCATGAGGATGGGAGACATGTGTTACTGACCAAACACTCTGACAATGATTATTGTTGGAACATAGAGCTATTTAATGCTTGTCGTTATATTACTGACAGCAGCTTTAATATAGATAGTTAGAGAGAATCCCTGCTCCGAAATAATACATTTTCATATATACAGTAGGTCTTTAACCGTATGTGTAAAATGAGTCACGACTGGGTGAACTTCAATCATGAACTCATTTGAACTTTACTTTAAAAAAGTATGCATGATCCAAGCAACAGGCCACTTTAACTTAACATCTAAAGGTAAGGATGATTTATTATCTTATTTATTATCAGATTTGATATTGGCATTTTTTTATTAACAAGGTGTTGCAGCTGTGGATGTAATGCATATGGATGACTTGTGCTGTCTATATAATATACTTGTTGTATATTTTAAACTGGGTATTTAAATTTATGCATTTTTATCCAATGTGATTATCTACTCTGACCTCATAAGAACCCCCATTACATTGCCTAGAATTACATATTTTGAAGACCATTTAATTTTGTCTTCTTAAAAAAAAATCTATCTATGGCAGTGGATTGTATCTGACAAGTTACAAAAGTGGCAAGTTATAAAAACATGGTTGAGTAGTAAGGACTACAACATTTCATGAGCAGCCCAATTTGGCGGGAAAATCGTGGACTGTGAATTCACTCACTCATTTTATTTCCATTGGAGCCGTAATCTCCCCGGGTAATGACCTTTTCATTTGATTCTGAATCGTGAAGCACTTTGTAAAGTCTATTCAAATAGGAGCTCATAAGATTAGTCATTGATCATCCTTCTCCATTTCAAAATGATGACTAAGCTATACCATGATGGTTTACAGCACTGGTTCTCCAGCACAGGGTGACCCCCCAGATGACCGGGATAAAAATACGGAGTCAAACAAAGTTAAATTAAAACGATTTATGTGAGGAAAATAAACAAACAAACGTTTGCCGATGCTATTGTACTGACCTTTATCAGTTTTTCACTAAATTTCAACTTGGATCAGATTTTAATAGTTGCTTTCCTATAAACAAGAAAACATAGTGGCATGGGTGACATGAAAAAAAAAACATTTGAGAAGCTCTGGTATTCAGCTATATTTGATGAATAACTGGTAGGCTAAAAACAGACATACCTTGCATAATGGCCGCAAGAATTTACCACTTTTTCAGCAATACTGAATTGCCCTTTTGCCTTTTTTCCTATTCTTCTCATTAACAGGGTCTAATGAGTGGTGGGTAATTATAGGAGTGGAAATGAAGCTCAACTGTGTGCGCCCAGTTCCACATTGTTTGAGTTTTATAAAGCAGAATCATGCATACACACAGCTTTATAAATGTAATTAATAAAATAATGCATATGCATATTTTACACACAGTTTTAGTTATCAACTTACATACAGTTTAATGTATCTGGCCACTGTTGCCCTCCCCAAGCTCACCCTGACGGCAGTCACAGTATGCCCAGCCGATGGCACCGGAGCTCTGCCGGAAGAAGCACCAGGGGTTGGTCTCTTGGTCTGGATTTCGGCATAAGCTGTGGTCCCCCAGGCCTCGGCCTGGGTACTGCTGCATGTAGTCTGGAAAGTCTGTCCACTTGAGGCAGGGGGAACCTGAGTCCGTGTGGGAAACTGAGCCATTATAGTAACCCAGGTCTGTAAAGCCTTCAGAACAGGAGAGCACAGCTGCAGACACAGACCATCACTCAGTCAGTTTTACAGTCTTTATTTCCTAAATCACATTACATGAAGAACAACAAAACTGAGACTTTAGATATAAGAAAGAATAATTAAAAACACAGACAAGACCAAATCTAGTAAGATGCATGTCTGCTGTATGTTTGTTATTAATTTAGTCAGTTACGTAACACACATTTTACAAACTAAATTTCACTCAATGAAGAATTGAGTGGAACCGATCCATAACATAAATTAATTTTTAATATCTCACATTATTTTATCTTTGTAATAAATGTCCTTAAAAGACCTAATGGGCACTATGCAGTACATTAAAGATAATAAATATTGTTAAGTTTGTTAAATTTGTTACACTATTAAGTACAATTATGAGGTATACTTATAGTTGAGTATTTTCATTTTATATTACCTTTACTCCACCACATCTATTTCTAAGATGTTGTTACTAGACACTTTGCAGGTTACGATTTCACATATCGTAAATTACGATTTTGTGCATGTCCCTGTTTCTTTCTGTCTCTGTCATCTGCTACCTTCTGGCAGAGGTTCCCTTTTCCGTGCCTGTTCTCCAGGGATCAGATCAACTCTTAGCTTCTGTGACACTTCTTACTGATCATGGATTCCGTATTTCTTCAGGAGATACTGATCTGCTGCCCAATTCTTGTTTGCCACATCTTTTTAAAAGCCTGTTGTCAGGGTTCGAATTACACAGTGGCTTTCGTGGGAGCCCTATTTTCCAGTGCGCACCGCTGAGATAAATTTTCTCTCCCAACTCTTAGGGGAAAAATGTGTCTATGAGAGCTCACCCGGGCATGGTGCTGCACTGTTTAAGACTTTTATGGGTTTTACAGAGCCCTGCTGGTATCAGGTATCAACATTATCATCTGATCTTTGTGAATGTAAACTAATGAGAAGAGTTCTTGAATCAAAATGATCTCACTCAGACATTTGTTTTTACATGGGAGAACTCTGCATAAAGTAGGGAGGCACATAGAAACAGCTGTTTGCCCCTCTCTCTCTCTCTCTCTCTCTCTCTCTCTGTCGTAGACTGTCCCTTCACTTCCCTGTTGTTTCCTTTATGTCTGTGAATTGGTACAATTGGTGGGGAAATGGAATTAGGGCCGAAAGTTCTATTTACAACCACGAAAAGAAAGCAGGCTCAAACACACTGAAAGCGATGAAAGACGTGAGTCAATTATCGCTTTCAGTGCAGGCAAATTTGATGCCTGCAGTGATCAGATTTGACATGCCAACACCACAGAACAAGCAGCATTTTAGAAAAAGGTTGCTATTTATGCAAAATCTTTGGATATAACAGATACCCCCCTTAATTTGCTCGGCCTATACATTTCTTTTCGAGTAGCCTATACAGTTGTTGGGTGCGTGCTGCTACTTTCCTCAGTAGAACACCAGTAAAGCCACAGCGGACCAACCATCTCCTTTCACCTTTTATTTTTCCTTCCAGCTGAGTGAAAGTCACATAAAGCACAGCTAATCATAACTCTAGACTTTTATACTACTATACTATACTACTATAGTATTACTACTACTACTATACTACTACTACTACTACTACTACTACTACTACTATCCCCGCCAGACTTTAACAGATTTTAACCCTCTTTTATCTCCACATCATAATGCTTTTGGTGCGTGTTCGGCCATTTAAAACAAAATCAGTATCAATCAAAATCTGTGTGACACAAAAATGAACAGTGTTTTAGAACTCCCTGTAAATGTCTCAAAGTAGGCTTTCTGGGGAGCTCAGGTCCTTTTCAGGGGAGCCGAGCTCCCCTTAGCTCCCCCGTAATTCGAACCAGGGCTGTTGTGTATGCTGTTTCCCACTCTTCATTCTCTTTGCCTGTGTAGTAGAGTGAGTTTATTTCCATTAGCAGGTTGACTCTATAAAAAGTTTTTTTTATTAGTTTGCTCTTAGTTATAAAGAAAATGAACAGGTAAGAGTGGGGTACCCCTTTCCGCTGATCATATTCTGTTCCTGTTAAACACACTAGTTGTGGTGGGCACCACCCTCTGTCTCTTGATGAATGAAAATTTGTAATCTTGCTAAAATTTGGCTACAAAATGACAAACAACACATTTTTTAGTAATTCATTGTTGAGTTATGTATAATATTTTAAAGTAATTTAATGGAAACAGTAGGGAAATGTTTGCTGCCTGACAGTTTACCTTATTTTTTTTCAGTGCACCTCTACCAGCTGCCACATGACAATGCTGATTGTGTGTTTATGTACCAATCACCAAAATTAATTTGACAATATACTGTATTATATACAATAAGCAAACTTTCTCAGTGGGTTCATTGTGCACAATGAGAATTTTACTTTTCATACCCAAATGACATTTTGGTGATAATGGTATAATACTTATACTTAATACTTTACTCAATTAAAATAAAAATGGGCATGTGGTTGGTCAGAGGTGATCTTCAAAAGATTATGAGCACTTAAAAACAGCACTTACAACACTAGAAACACGTTAAGAACACACATTTTAATTTGCTGACAGTCCCATAAGTAAGCCAAGCGTTTACATGATACAATAAACAAAATGTTCAGCTGCTCAAGTGATCACTGCTTTGTTCTCACTAATGTTCTTAATTTCGTTTGACACAAGGAGCTGACTGATGGACAATTTTCACACTTCACCAGTGTGTCAGAAGGAGCTTCACAACTCTTCCTCTGGTTATGGGATCATTTAGTGACGGGTAAAAACAAGTTCTATGAAGCCTAAGTACATTCATCTGGTGGGCAGATGGTGGTTTAACAAGACAGTGCTGTGGCGTGCGCAAACACACACACACACACACACACACACACACACACATCTACAGAAATGTTGATTAATGTGTCTTGTCCTTATGAATGAATAAATGAAAAGAAGCAAGAACAACCCTGATCTTCTCATAATCCTGCAGTCAGCTACTCAATGCTGGCACATGTAGGTTCTTGCCAACACAGCTGCCACATAAAATACTCAATACTCATCTATTTTCCAGTGGGAGCATCTGACAGGTCTGAAGTCAGTAGAGCTTTGTGTCCAGACCAATGAATCTTTACTGTCATAGGGCATGAAGCATGAAAATTAGGAAATCTACACAGATTGTACTGCTTTAACTGTGACTGTGAGGCACAGGATGAAACCACACTGGTTTACTGTATATATAGACATGCTGTGACTGGAGGGGAGAGAGCAGGGAGTGAAGATGATGAGACAGGGAGGGCTGGAAAGAACAACAGGCAAGCATAAAGGCCATACTGTAGACTGCAAACTATATTAGAGTATCCGTTAAGGGTAAAGGATATTAGAAGTAATGACATGACCAGTGGGAGGAAGGATATGAACAGAAACAGCCTGACCTTAAGAGACTTGATACACGGTATTTACAAAATCATTCACCCTCACCTTGGACTTTCTGAAGATTTATTTTTTCACAGCATTCAATAACCATAGATGTTATTGTTATGGTTTAGTTGCAGAGGCTTGGAGTCCAGCCAAGAGGGAGTTGCAGTAGTCCAGGCGGGAGATGACTAGCACTTGGACCAGGAGTTGCGTCATGTCTTTTGTGAAGGGCAAATCTGCAGGATCGGGCCACAGCAGTAATGTTGGGGGTGCACTGTGCAGGACAGTCCATCGTCGAGGATTATGCTCAGGTTCCTCGCCGTCGACGAAGGCGATACCGTGACATCCTCAATAGTGACTGACAGGTCCATGCGAGGGCAATCTTTCCCCGTGATGAAGAGGAGTTCAGTTTTACTATGGTTGAGTTTGAGGTGATGCGCAGCTGTCCAAGCAGAGATGTCTGCCAAACATTCCGAGATGCGCGTCGCAACATGGGTGTTGGAGGAGGATGGGGGAAAAGAGAGGAACAGTTGGGTGTCGTCAGCATAACAGTGGTAAGAGAATCCATGCGATGTGATTGCAGAGCTTAGTGATCTAGTGTATAGTGAAAACAGAAGTGGTCCTAATACTGAGCCTTTAGGGACACCAGTTTCCAGAAGGAAGGGATTGGACAAGGAGCCGTTCCATGTGACCTGAAAGGTGCAATTTGTCAGGTATGATGTGAACCAGGTTAGAGCAGAGTCAGCAATGCCAAGTTCAGCCAGAGTGAAGAGGAGGATTTGGTGGTTGACTGTGTCAAACGCAGAGGATAAGTCGAGGAGAATGAGGACTGACGAGTTGGAAGTGGCTCGGGTGGCACCGAGCGACTGAGTCACCGTGAGGAGGGCCGTCTCAGTGGAGTGACCAGTCCTGGAACCTGACTGATTAGGGTCAAGGAGGTCCTTTTCTGAAAGATAGGAGGACAGTTGGTTGTAGACTGCACGTTCCAGGGTTTTAGAGAAGAATGAAAGAAGAGATACAGGTCTGTAGTTTCAGATGTCAGCTGAGTCTAGGGTGGGTTTCTTTAGGAGTGGCTTTACTGTGGCTGTCTTGAAAGGAGCTGGAATAATGCCTGAATTGAGGGAGGAGTTGATCATGTTGTTGAGGAATGGCAGGATGCCCTGAGAGATGTCTTGGAGAAGGGACAAGGGAACAGGTGGTGGCACAGTTCGACGTCACGAGTGTGAGAACATCTTCAGAGGAGAGAAGGCTGAAGCAGGTAAGGCCATCGGAGGTGAGGGTCGGGGAAGGTGCTTTATGCTCTTCTGAGTGCCTCTCTCAGCTAGCTCCTAGCTAGCAATAGAGCATCGCAAAAGCTCAGAAATGGAGTCCACTAACAAGCGACAGGCAATCTTCAACAAAACACACCCCAACACAGACTGCTTGTAAACCCAAAAAAGAGAGTAATATCGACTGAAGCCAATCTTGCCAAATGGGAATTGGACCGCCATCTGGCGAAAAGTAAACATCGGAGGTGTGAGTCATAGAGGGAGTTTTTGAAGCTCCAAAACGATGCAGGTGTGGGTTTCTTCCTGGTGGACAGTTAAAAAAAAACATTGCAACAAAGCATGTCATATAAACATAGCACAAAAAGTAAGGAAATTTATGTTTGGTAGATTATTTCTTCATTGAAACAATGCTTTCTGGCAATAAATCTTAAACCGTTGGAAAGCCTGTTTATTTTCCTTTTAAATGGTGCCACATTTGTAAGGAACGTACATTTGCAGGATGAGCAGCATGGCTGAGTATGTGGGTTTTGCCCATGAAAGAATTGCCAAATCTTCTCTGCCAAACAGCTTATTCTGCTATTGACTCTTGTTTGGTGTTGTCTGGTGTATTGGATGATTGAAGTCTGAAGAAACAAGACGTATTGGCAATTTAACAATTTATTACTTTAACAAACAGGAGCCTCAGTAGCGTGTGGAAGAAACATCCACAGCCACAACAGCCTGGCATCTCCTCCTCACGCCTGGTCACACACTGCTAAGGGATGGCATCCCATTCTTCAACCAGCATTTGTTGCAAGTCAGCCAATGTGGTTGTGTTGATCACCCTGGCACAAACAGCACGCCCAAGCTGATCCCACAAGTGTTCAGTGGGGTTGAGGTCAGGACTGCTGGCAAGACATTCCATCCTCTCCACTCCCAAATTCTGGTGGTAGTCCATGAGAAACCCCGTTCTGTGGGGACAAGCGTTGGCATCTTGGAGGATAGAGTTTGGTCTCAGACCATTGAGATATGGGATTGCCACTGTTGGCAGAATCTCATCATGATATCTCCCTGCATTGAGATTGCTTCCAATGATGACAAGCCTCGTTTTTCCAGTGAGGGAGATGCCGCCCCACACCATCACACTGCCTCCACCAAAAGATGGCACTTTATCGGTGCAGCAATCAGCATAGTGTTCTCTGTGTCTTCTCCACACTTTGACCCTACGATCCAACTACCAAAGGTAGAATCTGGACTCATCACTGAACATAACGTTCCTCCACATGTTCAGGTTCCAGTGCATGTGTTGCCGACACCAGTACAAACGGGCCTGATGGTGAAGGGCATATCGTCCAACAAACCTTGACTGCAAATCTGTAGAAGACTGCCTATGGTTCCTAAGTGCTGACAGAGTGAGGAAATGGTCTTCTTGGGGTGTCATCTTCTTGGGACTCCTGTCTTTGATATCCCCTGTTATATGGAACTTGGCCTTCAGTTTGGAGATGGGACTAGGGCTAACTCCAAATAATGCCGAAACGCTCTCCAAACGCCAAGCTCTCCTGCTCATCCCACAAATACATGTTCCTTACCAATGTGGCACCATTTAAAAGGGAAATAACCAGGCTTTTCAAGGGTGTAAGATTTATTGCCAAGAAGCATTGTTACAACAAAGAAATAATCTACCAAACACAAACGTCCTTACTTTTTGTGCTTAGTTTAGTTGTTTGTGTAAATAATTTGATATTGTTTTCGTCTTGTAACCACAGGTTAGCCAGGTTAGCTTTCTTGCTAACTCAATCTGCAAAGTAACTAACACAGCAATGTACTGTCTTGAGTGGATAATGTCAGCTAATTCATCCGGACTCCTGGGACTGATATGGCTGGAAAATTGGCTGGTTGTCATTTGAAAATTACTTTGTCAGGTAGTGTCCACATCAGCCATCTTGAGCTGTGATGTGATGTGATCTCCACAAAGCTCACGTCCACCATCTTGTCTCCCTCTCTCTCCCACACAGGCTCTCTCTCAAACAAAACACACACACACGCACATGGCAATTTGTTTAGTGTTTTAGTTGCTGTAGCTGTAGTTGGATAACAGATAATTATTATTTGAAGTATAAATATCTTGATCACTTTTACCAAATAAACTCTACACTTTTATACTGTACAGAGTAGTTATCTGTGATAATTTATGCATATGTATCGTAGTGACAGCTGGTTGTGAGAGTCAGTTCTCTAAATTAATTTCCTTCACTGTTCTTTTAATGTTAAATATGTTTGAAATATTTACATTTTAGAGTGAATATTTTTGAGAATGTTTTCCCATTTGGCTTTTGGTCCTTGATTCCTGGGTGTTGACCCGTAATTATTAATTGATATTAATATTGTTTGTATTATTTTAATAACTACTATTAGTACTCATTTTAGTAAGGTTCATGTAGCTTTACAATTTCCCCCCAAACAGACACACATGAATAAAGACTTTAAGATATGCCTTACCTGCACTCTGCACAATATTCACTAAGTATCCACCTTCATTGACCTGTGGAAGATAAGCAACATCATGGAACAAATACAGAGTTCAAAGTCATCAAACAACAAACATTACATTTACATTTACATATAGGGCATTTAGCAGACGCTTTTGTCCAAAGCGACTTACAATAAGTACATTTGTCACAAAAAAGGAGTCACAACATATCACCGTCAATGAAGTAAAAAAAATAGAAACAATCATCAGAGCATCGTAGCTGCTATTTATCAAGGATACCTTTAGTGCATAAGTGCTATGATATAAGTGCTAAGGATAAGAACATACAAGTGCATATACTTTTTTTTTTTTCTTGGGGGGGGGGGGGGTCATAGTCATGCTATGCAGGGTTGAGGTGAAGTCTGAATAAATGAGTCTTGAATCTTTGGTTGAAGTGAGGGAGGAGTTGATCAGGGTGGTGAGGAATGGCAGTATGTCATGTGAGATGTTTTGGAGAGGGGAGGAGGGAATAGGTGGTGGCACGGTTAGACGTCACTAGTGTGATAACATCTTCAGAGAAGAGAGGGCAGAGATTCAGACAGAATGTCCTCGGTGGACATTAGAGAGAACTGATCTGTGGATGGTAGTGAAGAAAGAACAGATTTTGGATGGATTTCAGATTGCGGCGGGTGGTGACTGTGTGAGGTGTAGGGGTGAGGGAGGTGGTGAACTTCAAAGGGCGAAAGAAAGTGAAAAAGTGGTGGTTGGACACAGTGAGCAGGGTACTACAGGACCTTGTGAAGACATGGTCAAGTTGATTCCTGGCCTGGTGGGTGGGCTGAGAGGGGAAAAGTGTGAGGTCAAATGTTGAGAAGAAGTCGATGAATTCAGATGAGTGCAGCTTCTCTGGGTGGATGTTGAAGTCACCCAGGACAACGAGTGGTGTGCCATCATCAGGGGAGCAGCTTAAGAGGGCGTCCATCTCATCAAAGAAGTCATGGAAAGGACCAGGAGAGCGATAGATCACCACAATGTTGAGCTTGAAAGGAAGGGTGACAGAGACAGTGTGGAATTCAAACGGAGACCTGGTAGGACCATGTGAGTGAGATGAGGAGTCCAGTTCCTCCTCCTTGACCTGTTTGTCTCGGGGAGTGTGAGAATGAGTAGGCAGTTGAGAGGGCAGCTGGAGTGGCAGTGTTTTCTGGGGTGATCCAGGTCTCGGTAAGGGCTAGGAAGTGGAGGGTCTGCAGGAAGGCATAGGCTCAAATGGTGTCCGCCTTCTTGACTGCAGACTGGCAGTTCCATAGTCCCCTAGTGCTTCAAGTTCAGTACCGGTGGAGAATGTTGGGTAACAGAGATTGGCTGGGTTACAGCTTTGAGCAATGGGTCTCTGGTGAAATCTTCTCCGGTTTGATGTCCTGACTGGGATTGGGTAGTACTCATGGCTACAGTCGGAGGTGGACAGTGAGTTACTTGGACTCCCTCGATGGACTCCGCAGAGAGACTCCCTAAATCTTTTTTCGACAGTCTTCATTCGGCTGTCCTGACGCTGTAGTGACTAGCCCATATGTGCTAGATTTACCTCATGCAAGCCTAGCTCCGCCCTGCAGTCAAGCCTATTTGCTGATTTGATTGTCTCAACTGCCGACTGGGAGGTTTTTAAGAGAGCAGCCTCCCAGGGAGATCAGATAGACATCGAAGAGTATGCTGAGGTAGTAACCAACTATATTGCAAAGTGCACAGAGGAAGTCACTGTAATTAAGACTTTCACTGCACGTGGCAACTGAAAACCCTGGATGACTACAGAGGTGCGCTTGCTTCTGACAGCCCATGATGGGCGGGAGATATGACTGCTCTCTGCTCAGCCAGGTCTGTGCTCTCAAAGGGAATCAAAGCTGCGAAAGGCACCTATGCAGAGAAAATCCAGGGACCCCTCTGCAACACAGGAAACACCAGGCGATGTGGCAGGGAGTCCAAGCTCTGACAGATTACAAGTCCAGGCAGGGGGTCAGCGACAATGATGCTTCTATTCCAGCCAGGCTCAACAACTTCTTTGCACGCTTTAAAGCAACAAACCAGACAACCAGAAGGAGGGCTGGTCTTTCTACACCATCTATCGGACCAGCCCTCACATCAACGCAAAAGACACACGCAGGACCCTAACCAGGGTCAACCCACGGAAAGTGGGATTCCCAGATAACATCCCAGGACATGTGCTCAGAACCTGTGCTGGTGAGCTAGCAGATGACTGACATCTTCAACATTTCCCTCAGTCAGGCCATCGTCCCCAGATGCTTCAAAACATCCACTATAATACCAGTAGCAAAGAAGTCAGTTTTATCCTGTCTGAACAACTACTGCCCCATCGCATTGACACCAATTGTGATGAAGTGTTTTGAGCGGCTTGTCAAACCACACATCACAGCCAGCCTCCCTGTATCACATGACCCACATCAGTTTGTTTATCATCCCAACCACTCCACAGAGGATGCAATATCCACCACTTTGCACTCAGTCCTCACTCATCTGGACCAGAAAGACACCTACGCCAGATCCTGTACATTGATTTCATTTCAGCATTTAATACCATCATCCCCCAGAGAGTAATGGAGAAACTCTTCCTTCTTGGCCTGAACACCGCCCCATGTTTCTGGATCCAAGACTTTCTGACGGAGAGACCTCAGTCTGTCCGTGTTGGAAATAACACCTCCAACTCCATCACGCTGAGCACTGGAGCTCCTCAAGGCTGTGTACTAAGTCCATTGATGTTTACACTGCTGACACACGACTGTGCATCCAGACACGAGGGGAACCAGATCATTAAGTTTGCGGATGACACCACAGTGGTGGGACTCATTCATAAAAAAAGCTGAAACAAGCCTCTCTCCCCATCAGCATCTTCAGGACTTTCTATAGTGGTGTGGCGGAGAGCGTTCTGACATATTGTATCTCGACGTGGTACTCCAGCTGCAGTATGTCAGACAAAAAAAGGCCCTGCAGAGAATAGTTAGAGGAGCTGAGAGGGTCATCAGAGTTTCCCTCCCCTCTGTCCAAGAACTCTTCCTAAGCCGCTGCAGGAGCAGGGCACTGAACATCATCAGGGACGCCTCCCACCCTCTCCACACATTCTCTGAACTGCTCCCATCAGGAAAACGGTTCTGGAGTCAAAAAGGCTGAACTAACAGACTTATCAACAGCTTCACTTTCACAAGCTGTTAGATTGCTGAACTGCTGATCTGGAGCATGCGCACTACTGCACTTCATGAGCCTTCGTCATAGTTTTAGTTTTGAATTATTATATTTATATATTGTGTGGGTTTATTGTGTTCATGTTACGGATCTCAGAGAAACGTAATCTAAACCTAATTTTTGCTGCACTGCTTTTGTTGGTACAACTAAATTACAATAAAGCTCAGATTGATTTGATTGAAAAGAAATTGAAAAAAAATTAGATACAATAATTACAATGATAATGAGGATAGTTAATATGATGCAACAGCAATAACACAATAAAGTACAAATAATATGATTACACTATATCAATTCTGTGCAATGCAACATATATACTATTAACCATTATAATAACAGATATGAGATATTGAGCTACCAGATGGGCAAGCAAAAATATATAATGCATGTTGATGTGAATGGTGGACAGCCACAGAGGTAATCAGCAATGAAAGTTGTTGAGGAAACTAAAAATGTTGATTGTCCATTATGTCAAGAAGATTTTTCCAGAGTGTGATATTGACCATTTTCCTTGATTTCCAGTTCATGAAGATAGTTTAGGGCTATAGAGTATTTTTATGACATGTCTTGTTTAGATTGATATTGATGTTGAATATGTCTCCTAGTAAGCACAGCGCAGGGGATAGTGGAATGTGACACCCTAGGAGGATACAGAGGTTGTCAGTGACGGAATTGTTGGATTGGTGTGCAGTCCAGTGTAGCATGCATGTAGAGTGCCTAAAAAAATATTCACCCCCTTAATTATTTTCCCATTTTATTGCTTTTATAAATTGAATCATTGTCAACATACAAAGAATATACAAAACAAAACATTTACAAAAAAAACTGTTCAATATCAAAGTGAAAAGATTTCTCCACAGTAATGTCAATTAATCAAAAATATGTAATGTAAAATAAGTGATTGCATAAGTATTCACCCCCTTTAAATTAACCAACCTTATTAAACAGAGGTCCAGCCAATTGGTGCTAGTAGTCTAACAGTTAGTGAAATGCTCACCTTAGTGCAGTGAACGTGTCTCAATTGATGGTAATATTAAGACAGAGGTCATGTTTGGCCGACACCAAACACTGCACATCACCACAAACACACCATCCCCATCGTGAAGCATTGTTTAAAGACAATAAGGTAAATGTTCTGGAGTGGCCTAGACAAAACCCAGACCTCAATCCAATAGAAAATTTGTGGCTGGGCTCGAAAAGGGCTCTTCATGCTCGATCCCCATGCAGCCTGACAGAGCTTGAGCAGTTTTGCAAGGAAGAGTGGAGTAAAATTGCAGTGTCCAGATGTGTAAGCCTGATTGAGACCTATCCACACAGACTCAGTGCTGTGATTGAGGTCAAGGGTGCATACTAAATACAGACTTGAAGGGGGTGAATACTTATGCAGTCACCTCTCTTACATAATATATTTTAATTTAATTGACATTGCTTCATAGAAATCTGTTTTTGCTTTAACACTGAAGAGTTTTTCCTGTAAATTTTCTGTTTTAAAAAGAAAAAAAAATATTGTATGTTGACCATCATTCCATTTATAAAAGCAATAAAACTGGAAAACAATTAAGGGACTGAATAGTTTTTATAGGCATTGTATCTGTCTGTGGTGTCTTGTGTGCAGTGTGAGTCGATTTCTACATCTATACACCCATTTGAAATATCCCTTTCCTAGTGTAGTGTACTCTGTGAATAATTTTGTATTGTATCACTTGAATGTTAGTATTGGTGGATAGATTGATTTATAGCTTTATTAATCCCTGAGGGGAAATTAGGTCATCATTACAGCAGGTACATTCAAGTACAAATACAATCAAATATAAGGGCAGATATAGAAGCGATAAGAAACAATAAAGTACTATATACAATAAAATGTATATACAATAAAAAGCTTAAGTACATGGTATATGGAGAAGATGTTTTTGCAGATTTGGATCCAAGAGTCGGCATCGGGGTGATGTGTAGATCTTGTTACCATTTTTATTGAAGGGATGCATATTGCTGAGACTTTTTTTCACTCGTGATCTTGATTAAGTCTTCAGTTAAGTGATTTAACATTAAGTTTGGTCTGAATAGAGGATTTGACTTGGAGAAATTCTAAAAACTGATTCTTCCTGATGCCATACTTATGGACCAAATTGGGGAATGAGATCAGAGTAGGCCTGCACGATCGTAATCGTATTTTCATCGTCATCGCGATGTGAACGTGCGCGATAAACCCATCGCAAAAGCTAGTCTGAAGTGCGATAAGTTTTGTTTACATCCGCCATACTTTCACACTCAGCGTGCTGACATTTGGCCAATCAGATGCGGCCCTTGACACATGTGCAATGCATGCACACCGTTTAGCCAATCAGATGACGCCCAGCTCTGCTCACGTTCCTGCGTGAAAATTAGCAGCCAGAGTAAACAGGATGTCGGAGGCAGGAGAGCAAAGCGGTGAAAATGCGACGAAACGCTTGTGGCAAAAAGAAATAGCAGCTCCGCGATTTGGAGATACTTTGGACTTAAGCCAGAAGACAATTTACAGACTCAGGTACTGTGCAGGACCTGCAGAACAGTTGTAGCAACGTCCAGAGGTAACACCACCAACCTCCATCACCACCTGCTGCACCACCATAAAGAGCTGCACGAGCAATTTAAGGCCAGTCAATCTCGAGTGCAAACGTCGAGCAGCAGTCAAGTAACGCGACCATCACTGCAGCAACTGTCCTTCCGTGTAAATTAATGTTATAAGTATGTATAAGTTATGTATTTTTTTTATTTAATTGTCATCAGCTATTAAGTGTTTAAGAGTACCTCAAAGCAGGGAATCTATTAATGCAGAAAAATCTGAAAGACACAGGAACTGTATGCAAACTTAAATATTTTCTTATTTATCGCAAGTCATATCGTCATCGCAATATTGAAGGGTGTCATCGCACATCGCACATTTTGCTCATATCGTGCAGGCCTAGATCAGAGTATTAGAAGACATGCCTAAGGTGTGTGATACCTTTTTTAATCCACGATGTAAAGTTTAGTGTTTTTTAATCCAATGACAATCCAGATCAGAATGTGTTTTGGCAGTGAGAGTGTGGTGTTAGCCTGGTGAATTTCTACCAGGCTGTTGGTAGGGTTTTTGAAACAAGGGTGGTGCGTGATTTAGCGGCTTATGAATGGCATGTCAGAAATATGTATTTTGTTGCATAATATTTGTTCTATGTCTATCCAGAAGGACTCCGGAAGATGGTAATGAAAATAAAGGATTTTGCAGGTAAAGTAGAATGTCATCAACATAAAGGCTAATCTTATGGTGAATGTTTTTTGTTTATTTCTTGTCGGATGGCTGCTGCAAGTGGTTCAATGAAGATGGTGAATAAGTAGTTTTGTCACAGATAAATAAGATGCTTTATGTATTGAAACTTCTACACCACTTTGCCTTGAATTAAATTGGGCAGAAACATTTTATTTGATCTGACATATATCTGCTTAAAGTTGGTTTATGTGGTTGATGACCTTAAGTCTGACGTCTTGAAGAGTGTTTTATGGGGTGATTAGAATACCCAGGGGGTTATTTGTTTGGCACAAAAGATTTTGCCATCAATATACAACTTGTGAGCTGAGAGTTTGTTTTCTCCCCTTTCTGTTTGTGTTGTTTTCTGATTTGGAGTTGTGTTCTGTGTCTGTCCAGTATCTCATGGGGGAGCTGATCATTAAGTCCATTATCCATACCTTTCGGATGTCTGATGTGGTGAACTGTGTCCTGAGATTTTTTGAGGTGAGTGGTCATGAAATCCTTAATCAGCTGCTCCTGGTTATCATTGTGCATTTTCTCTTGGATAATGGAAAAATCAAGAGTGTCTCTCATGCTGCATTCATCGATGTAGTCCACAAGGTCGTAAAGATCGGATAGTTATTCTTTCATATGGATATGGTACAAAACAGGTGGTTAAGGAAAAATGAGGAGTAGCTGAGTTTTTCCACTTTTGTTTCTGAACTTCCAGTGACCGTGCCTGGCCATGTGATAAAGACAAAACGCATATGCATGGGCATGAATGTGTGTTTTATTTTAATTCACAAACATAGTATGGCACAGAGTATGACATACTGTGCAGGTGTCTTCAGATTTAAGGCAGGGTAATAGAATAAATGTGTTAAATACACAATATGTAATTTCCGCTGCAAGCAAAAGATTTTTCCTGAGTGTTGTGTGGGGAGGCCTCATTGTTTTGACACACAAAACAAGAAAACGACTACACTACACACTAACACACTACACTACACACTACAGAACACAACACACTAACTGTACACTCCAAACACGCTAAATGTCACAAATTTCTCAAAACTCACTAACACTAATGCTGTCTGTCTTTCGCCGCCATCACTCCCACAACTTTCTCCTCTTCCTCAGAAACCAAATGCCGTGTGTTGCCATATAATTTTTGGATTGGTTGATGTGTTGCATTTTTCCACCAATAGGAAAGGGGGTGCCCAGGTTTTTTTGCTTGCAAGCACTTTCTGCTTGCGATCACTTTCCGTAGAATAGCTGCTTTTACCGTTTCTTCCTGCACCAAACGCGCACCAAATTTGACAACAATATTCAGGAAAAAGCATGGCGTAAATTATTTATCATAAGTCTGGTTTTACTTGGCCTATCAACACAATTCAACACATCTTGCTGCTTCGTCATCTTAAATTGGTCATGTGGTTTGGATGCACCGGTGCGCCTGTCGACTTCAGAGGGTTAAAAGGTGGATTTACCTTCACTCCTATTTATCAACCCTGCAGCAGCAATTTGCAGAGGTGACCTGCAGTGTCGGGTGATTATTTAATGTAAAGCTGTCTTCCAACTGGAGCTGGAGGGAAGATGTATTTTATTTCATGAATGTAACAGTACACAGAGGAAAGGGGAAAAAGAAGAGAGAGAACTAGAGTCTCTGGTGAGGGCTGAGTTCAGTGAGAGTGAACATGAATCACAGACCCTTGGTGCATGCCATTGCTCGCTTACGGCGAATGTACAGTAGTGATCTTGCTTTCTTGAAAAAATTAGAACTTACGTAAGTGATGTAGGTGGATATTTGGCTCACTGGTAGTGAACACGCCATTATACGACCAACATTGCGGATGAAAATCTATCTGTGTGAAATAACACAAACCATTGTCTTGAACAAACTTGTGGATTTCTCTGGGTTTAACATTGTTGGAACTTTTTGGGATAATGCAAGTACACAACTCAACAAAATATAGCAACGGTCTACTTCTAAATGCGGAAGTGTTACATAATAAGTGCAGTAAAATATGTTCTCCCTGCAGAGGCATTCTGCCTTTCACGTGCTTATAATAGTATCACTAATGCACCAGAAACAGGGAACAACATCAGTAAAAGTAAACAAAAGCATGCAATAGGCAGCATGGAGGCCGCCAGTAACGATGTCATGTTGATTACCGGTGTGTACGTTTTACTACAGTATCTTATTTACACGCCACCACCAGATGTTGTTAAGGCATCCTCACTTTCCGCAGCGTGTTCACCTATGTCTTACTTTTAATTCCAAAGTTGAGGCGAGCAACGGTTGTAAAACCCTGTGTTGACTGCAGAGTAAATTGGCTCAGATGTAAATGCCGAGTGTACACATTCGCATTGCACACAAAAGCCTTAGGACAACCAGAGAACAACCAAAAGTCTTATGTCCATTTGTTGCCCCACAGCAAGAAGGTCCTGGGTTCAAGACGTGGCTGGGGCAGAGCCTCTCTGTGCAGAGTTTGTATGTTGTCTGCATGGGTTCTCTCCAGGTACTCCAGTTTCCTCCCACAATCCAAAGACAAGTTTTGTTAATTGGTTACCCTCTAATTCCACTGACTGCATGCATGTTACGAAACGACTCCGCTACAGTTATGCTCTGTGCTCCTTGTCCCTCAGCACCCACCAGCTCCATTTTGAGTACAGCAGTTGCACTGTGGGACAACTGGAGTGGTGAGACCGAGGAGTTCCATACAGAATCACATGCGATAGCAATTATACATGTATGTGTTATGCACACAACAACAGACCAAAAAATGTGTGTTCTCAACTGAAGGATTAGAAGAGGGGTTGACCTGCTTGGATTTGTCTCTGTTTTGAGATGTTTGTGCTATCATCAACACGAAATGTTTATTCTAAAACTGATCTGGATGTTATGATGTTGTTTCGGTGTCTGACTTCCTGTCTGCTCCTTGCTGAATTTGGCTGGATTGATGTGCCGTGCCCCGGCATCTGGCAAAAATAGAAACCTTGCGTATTTGCTATGGAAGGGTCTGGACCGCCAGAGCTGCAACGGAGTACCTGTCAGCTCCGCTGATGGATGAATATTTTGTGTTTTTTAGATTTGTGGTGGTCAGGAATTGTTTGTTAACCATGTTAATGTAGTTTATTTTACATTCTTGGATTTAAACATGGCTTGTGGCTGTTGAAATCAGCACTAAAGCACTTGAACCAGCCTTACGTGACAGAGCTATTAAACTCTGGTGTTTCCCTTCTCACTTATCTGCAGTGATATGATATAAATAAAAATGAGTATGGACTTTGACCTGCTGATAATTTGAAGTAGTCAGACCAGCTGCCTATGCAAGAATGAGTGACTAAACAGGTTGTGATATTTGGACATTTTCGTTTTCTCTGCAGTCCAGCACATTGGATTTGAACCAAGACAATGAGCTTGAAGTGCTGAATCTCAGCTTCAGTCTGAGGCTGTTTAAATGATTATTGGGTAAAATAATAGCCCTGACACTGTTTACAAAACTGTAAATGTGAACACCCTCAGACACCTTCATGCTGACAGTCAACCCTGCAAAATATTTAAAGACCACATTGTACAGAAAATATTTGTAGCCTAATTTATTCATTTATGTTGTGTCTTTACACACAAAAGACTGAACATACCTATCAA
The DNA here is from genome assembly GCA_039737535.1 of Lagodon rhomboides. Lineage (NCBI taxonomy): Eukaryota > Metazoa > Chordata > Actinopteri > Spariformes > Sparidae > Lagodon > Lagodon rhomboides. The sequence continues at coordinate 3,109,505 of CM077796.1, forward strand.
TCAGGAGACAGCTGAGAACATCGGGTCATCTGAAGCAAGACAACTTCGTCAGATATGTAGCCTTCTTGTGAATTTTTTCATTTTGTTTATGCATGTGGTTGATTGGCAGTCAGATCTGTATGACTTGTAGTAGCCTATAATCAACAGCTTCTAGAGCTTTAAAAAACAAAACTAGAAGTAAAAAAATTCTATTTGGAAGAATATTTTGGATCACATAGCTGGATAATGATGTTACCTGAGCTTGGCTTATGACAATAGAGGGCTGCTTCATCTTTCTGCTAAATACCCAGTGTTGGAGGATGAAGTAGGTTAGAGATTCGCAGAATAACGTGATATATTTCTGTGGAATTAAATCAGATGGTCGCACATGTCCTCCATTACATAAAAAGTGCCAAATCCCGCTCCAGGCTAAATGACAAATCGTAAACATGAGCTATAGGCTGAGAGCGGTTGGCAGCAGTCTGCTTACCTCTGCAGAGACACACAGGGCCAGTAACAGACAGCGGACGAACCCGGGCACGACTTTCCTCCGGTCCATCCCGCTGAAGGAACCATCTCCTCTACACCTTCCACACACACACACACACACACCTTCAGCAGCTCACCCTGCCTTCTGATAATCCTTCTCCGACCGATAAGAAATGGACGGGGAAACACAGTCAGACACACCGGCTGTGGTCCGCATTGAGCTCAACTCCAGACATCCAACCCGATCCCGACCGAGCTATAAATGACGCGCTGTCGGTGAGGGGAGCGCATACCTAAATCTCTCTCTCTCTCTCTCTCTCTCTCTCTCACACACACACACGCACACACACACACACACACACACACACACACACACACACACACACACACACACACACACACAACAAAGTGCCGCGGTAAGGCATAGCGTCTTGGTTGCCCCTTTCAAATCAAAGGTTTTATAGGCTTTATAGGCTTATTATCTTCTATCGCTAAAAATGTCTGTGAATAATTAATTTGAAGACCTTACGATAGCCTTATAATAGTCAGATTGCAACAGTGTACCTTATCTTATATAGGCTAGGATGTAGACAATATGAATCAGCCTGCGCTGAGTATAGAGAAGCAGAGCTGTCAACAGCAGAAGTCATGACTGACAAATCTAATGAGACTAAAACTTGCTGAGCATGGCGTCTCTCTCTCTCTCTCTCTCTCTCTCTCTCTCTCTCTCTCTCTCTCTCTCTCTCTCTCTCTCTCTATATATATATATATATATATATAGTACCACTCCCTTCTTCAGGGACATGTTGCACCCTCTGGTTTGTATCTTTTGTTTTTCAGTATTGCTATTACCTATTCTCTTCCTCCTCTCTACATCACCACATGATAGCAAATAAATCGTCAGACAACAGCAAACAGGAGGATCCTCTTCTCTGTGTGTTCCCTGAGCAGAAAGGACTGTCTCTCTATGGAGTTTTCTGTCTCTAATTGAATAAAGTGGGGCAGGGATACCAGAAAATTTCTTTCCTCTTTTACATCATGAGCAGGGAGGAAAAGAGAGATGGGTTATTGACCAAACACTCTAGAACAGTGGTTACTTTTGGAATATAGAGCTATTTAACACCTATTTTGATAAGAAAATAATGCTTAGAGCAGTATTTAATGAATTCTCACTGCTGCCAAGGGACATGCTGGCCTTAAAATATGATAGGTATCTTATTAAGAAGGGTGTGTTGTTTCGAGGATTCCAGTAAAGCGGAAGTCAACATCAAGTCAATATAACACTAACCACAGAAGAAGATCAAGCAGAGATAGCAGGGCAAGGCCAAATAAAAGAGCCTGATAGGCTGGATTTCAATTGTTGACTTTTGAGGCACAGATTGTTTATCCTGGCGACCTCTCACAAACACAGCTGATTATAAAGCTTGATCTTGTTCATATCATCAGAACAGGGTTCCTCTTGGAGCAGAGGCCTCAGATGCTTTGTGACTCCGGAGATGGCTGTCGAAGATCAGAGCAACACATTCACAGATCCCACTGAACAAGGCTGTTGAGGAATTTCTATGACTGCACCCCAACAAAGCATCAACAGGGGGCCCAACGAAAACAAAAAACACCTTAAGGCTCTAAGAATTTTGTTTTCAAAGACAGTCATGGAACAGCTATGTGTCTTGTTAACTGATCAGTTTGGAGGGTCTGTATCAAGATAAATTAACTTGTACTGAACAACAACTTTATGAAGCACTGAACTTATCTGATGCCATGTTTCCACTGCATGTTAACCTCAGCTTAACACAACTCATTTGCTCTTTTTTGGTTTTCCATTGCCAGCAGTTGTGGATAGTACCTGGTACTTTCTTTGGTGTAACCTTAGTTGAGGTTCCAAGCAACTTATTCTAGATTTTTAAAATGGCAGCCCGTAAAACCACGGCATCGTCAGCTGATAAAAGTGCAGATGTTCAAACATATATGAAACCAAGGCTGCTCAGTAGGTATGGTGGTGGCAAAATTACAAATTCTACACATGTAGAACGCATGTAGAAGTCAGACTGTACTCCAATATATGAAATGTTGATTACAGAGTTGGTGAATGTGCTGCATTTAGAACGTTTGAGATTCTCTCATAGGAACAATATCCAGGTATTTGACAAAATGTGGTGCCCAGTGTTGGAGCGCATTAAAAAAGGGGGGTCAGTAGGGGAGTGGTGACGTGGCTGTGTACCTTCTTTTGCTGTGTGTATGTATTAAATATTGCTAATGGTACGTATCATTAGTTTCGTATTCTTTTTACCGTCTGTATATGTTCATTCGCGGCAGAGTGTTTATATACTGTATCTAAAATTGCTTTAAATAAAGTTTAAAAAAAAGACAGATGTTCCTTTGGCTGCCAATGAAAGTATGTCAGAAGGAAAGGACAGGTGATGTAACAACAGTTTCCCCCTGGTGTCACTAAATCGTCTAAATAAAAAAAGCACATTGAGTTAAGTTGAGCCAAGTCGTGCAGTGCAGTGCTAATGCAATATCAATACTGAACCGTGGCTAAAATAAATTTAGATTGAGGTGTAGTATTATTAGGTATTGAGTGCTATCCTGTGCAGCTCCATACTGTTAGTCAATGTTTGGAGTAAATGTCTACAGACCGACAATGTTTATTACGCCATACAATACGAAATTGTTGACAGAAAACACACCAATGGTTTTGTATTCTTAAGATTTGTATTTGTATTTGTCCTGATTAATTATGACTAATAACTTGACTTATACAATTAGTGAAGTGGTAGAATTGGACATAAAGAGATATTATCTGTTTGATAAACTAGTTAAAGATGGAATATGTAACACTGTTACATTAAAATGTCAACAAACAACTACACCTTAGGGAACATTTAGATCTTAATCAGATGGAGGGACTGATAGCCAGTAGCTCATAAGATACCTGCAACAGTGTAGCAGCAGCATTCTCCTAAACAACTGAAGACTTGTTTTAAAACATTAATAATACAACTGAAAGAAATGAAAGAATGAAAGAAAAGATAAAATGGCTCCTTAAAGCTTGATGGCAGAATCCAAGCCTCCGGAACCCTTGAGATCCCAAAGTGATTTGAAATAATGTTATATCCACCCTTTTTTAAGCCAAAATCTTGTGTTCAAGTCATCAAGTGTTAGCATGCACCCTTTCTGAAGTCGGCTCACCAGCCCAACTGACCATTGAGGGTGTACATAGGACTAAAATCTTTTAAAATCTATTTGCGATATCAGGGTTTTGCAAGTTTAGTTTATTTTTTGTTTGTTTATTTTGCTACCACCAAGTACAGCGTGTGTCCAACCATCACTTGAGCAGGTCAGACTTATGTTGCTTCAGATACCCCTAGACTACATTTGGACATAATATGTGGGCATCAGTTTAATTGTCTACCCTTGGGATAGATAGATAATTGTTTGTATAACTTATGAGGTATCAGAACCTATTCTAGTTGGTATCAGCCTCAAGACCTAAGTATGTAACAGTTGTGTGAGTGATTGCTGCTGGCTGTGGAGGAGGTTCTGTAGTCAACATGTTTGGGAGGAAGTGATAAGCAGGGTGGGGAAATGGTTCTGTATAATGACGGGCAGATAAACAGGGACACTGCGAAAATACCACATCCTGACAATGGTTGGTGCAGACATAGCACAAAATCCTTCCTGTCCTTCAGACAAAACATGAAACCAAAACCACACTCAGAGCATCATTAAGAAAATGTCAATATTTCTGCAAGAAATACACAAACTGGAAGAAAACATGGGGTGAAACCAGGAAACATGGGAAATAAAATGGAGCTAGCTATTAAAAACATAAGAGGCATCAAAGGAAAAATCCAACTTAAACATGCTTGTTTTTTCTAGTCAGATGGGGAGAGTGATATGAACTTTAGGTATGCCATTTTCATCGGGTAAATATAGTGGAGCTGTGCTGAGCACAAAGATTGTAGGCAGGAAATGCTAATATGACTCTTTCAAAAATTAAACTTACAACAACTCCAAGCTGTGGATTTAAATCTAGCTGGATGTTACATTTTGTCACCTTATTATGGAGCTTATGAAATGAAATTAATTTGTATATACATGGAGATGTTGACATCTTCATTGCTGCTTCTGCTCTTTATGTCCATATGTCCATATGTCTATTTATGTCCATTTGCTGTCCATTCTCCTCCATGTTGACCTGTCCTCTGCTGTGTGAAGTTGGGGTGGTAAACTCACGCGCTGCGAGTCGTTCTCTCTAACACTTCCGTTTTTTGTCAAAATAAGAGTTAGTCGGTCATCTAAGATTACGGTACACCCTTTTCTAACGTTAGCTACTTCTCTTATTTTGACAGAAAACAGAAGTGCCAACTGTTTACTTCTGCAAAAATAATGCAAATAATCGCCCCGGCGGTTATTCGGGTGGGCGTTTAATACGCAAAAAGGGTGCTGACCCCAGGCGTTTAAAAGAACCAGGTGGCTATTTGCGGCCCGGCGATTAATTGGTGAAATATGGTATATATTTTTTGGGGAATGAAAAAAATATGATTGATCATACATGGGAGTGGACCACAGACTGGGATGTGCGTGGCAAAGGAAAGCTGGCTCAGACAGGTCAACATATAGATTAACGGTTACAGTGCCAGTGCTGGAAGAACTATTCAGGTATTTTATCCTAGCACTGATCCAGCCTAATCAGTATACATACATTAAATATCTCTTAACCAAAGCACTATTCCGTAGAGGGTCTAACCTTGAAGGCAAATTACACTGCTCGGCACACACTCTAATATTTCATTTTGATAAGCTTATGCAATGTCACAACATTTCTTTCTGTCCAGTGTTGCATTCATTTTTCACCAGGATCTTTGTTTTGATGATGGGAGAGTCGGCAGCTGCCTAAAGTCTTCTCCAGCACATCCCCAACGATTCTCATTGGGGTTCAGGTCTAGACTCTGTGGTGGCCAATCCATGTCTAAAAATTATGTCTCATGGTCCCTGAACCACTCTTTCATAATTTGAGCCGAATGAATCGTGGCACTGTCATCTTGGAGTATGCCCGTGCCATCAGGGAAGAAAAAATCCATTGACGGAAAAAACCTGGTCATTCAGTAAATCTGACTATTACTTTTTTGGGCTCATAACATTGCTGAACCTAGACCTGACCAACTGAAGCAACCCCAGATCATAACACTGCCCCCACAGGCTTGTGCAGTAGGCACTAGGCATGATGGGTGCATCACTTCATCCGCCTCTCTTCTTACCCTGATGAACCTATCACTCTGGAACAGGGTAATTCTGGACTCATCACACCACATGACCTTTTTCCATTGCTCCAGAGTCTTATCTTTATGATGTCTGGCAAATTGAAGCCTTTTTTTCCAGATTAGCCTCACTGATAGGTGGTTTTCTTCAGGTTACACAGCTCTTTGGTCCCAATCCCTTGAGTTCTCTTCACATTGTGTGTGAGGAAAAGCTCTTACTTTCACTATTAAACAAAGAAGTGAGTTCTACTGTTGATTTTTTTTTACAATTTGATTTCACCAAACTTTTAAGTGATCTCCGATCACAATCATTCAAGATTTTTTTTTCAACCAAACTTGGTCAGAAGATGATGGTTCACCAGTATCCTTCTAGGTTTTAATAATGCGTTGGACAGTTCTTAACCCAATTTAAGTAGTTGCAGCAATCTCCTGAGCTCTTTTTTGCTTGATTTAGGACAGTAGTTTGAACCTTCTGAAACAGAGCTGACCAATCAGACCAGAGTGAGCTTTTGGGAAGGGGAGTTGTACAGAGACAGAAGCTAAAATGGAGCATTCAGACAGAGGGTGAATAGAGGTGCTGCAGCGATGGACATGCGATACGAGTATGAGAAAAACAATGGGCTTTTTGAACATTGAAGTACCGTACATTAATATGTGTCACTTTAAAGTGTACAGACTCAAAATCTGTCTGAATTAGTGTGTAGAGTGGACCTGAGACATATAGAAAGAAACTGATGATAAATAATAATAATGATAAATAAAAAGAACTGTTTGAACCCATTTCAGCCACATTGTGCTTTGCTTACTGGTAACTGTTAAGGGTAACCGGTAACGCCATCCGTCTGATATGCTTATTTCATTAACATCAATTTGAGCTTTCACAGGAATGATGAAGCATCCAAGTGTTCAGTGATAACGGTAAGCTTCCGGCCAGGAGCCATGAAACCCAAGAAGAAGAATTCCATCGTGTCCACTAATCGCATCTCTGCACTGAATGAGACCACTCTGCTAAATTGGATTGAGACAAAATTGCATAATGTTTTTATCAGGGCCAATTCAGGACACAGTGTGTTGTGAATACAAAGGCTGTACTATAACAGCAGCAATATGAAATGATTGAATGACCTTTGGCAAACTCATGGTACAAACTAAAGTGTTAGTGCAGTGTGTTTGTGCTGAAATCACCCTTTTCAGTGTTCTGCTCATTGCTTTATTTATTTAGGAAAAGTATACGGTATCATGCTGTTGAATCATACACTCATTGATAACACTCATTGATAATAATAGCTCAACATGAACAAACACAGCTCCAAAAGTCAGTCCAGTGGCCTCTTATTAGTCTGCACATTTCCGGTCTGCATAACTTATTCATTAAAAAAGTTTGTTGTTTAGATCTCAGTGCGCAGGTTGGGGAATCTCTTCAGCAGCATTGTGGCTTGTTTTGGGTGCAGACGTCCTCCCTGCATCTTGGTTTGTTCAGACTTATTCTTCATAGCAGCCTGTGAAAGAGGACAATGATTTGTTACCAGCGCCAGTGTTCAACATTGTTGTTATGAAAAACATTACTAAGAAAAGCAATATCACTAAGAGAATTTAAACTGGTCTGTAGTGTTTATACCAGGCTTCATTTTACATTTCAATCAGTCAGATGCAAGTTTCAAAATATTCCAAGACTGACTTCTTTTAAGCCTCAATAGTATGCTACCCTACCCCCTGGCCATGTTTCTATGTAGGGTTGTGAATCTTTGGCAATCTCACAATTTGATTCGATTTAGAAGTCACTAATTCGACAAAGAGAATAAATCCTGAGACATTCGTGAAACTCCTTCTCATTGCAGGTATGATGGAGGGAAACGCACCCGACAGAAACACAGTTTACATTCTATTGCCATCCTCACAGTGTACATTCAAGAATTGACAACTTTTTCATGTTCAACTTGGACAGACATAGAATCATAAATTGCGAAATAGAGGTTAAAGACATATCAGATCATGCAGGAGTGTATCTATCCCTACACCTGTACACAGAAGTTAAAAATACAACATGCAGACTTAGCACCAGGTTATTAAATGACCCATCATGTATAAAACATAATGAAAAATAATTTAAAGATTACTTAGAACACAAAGACAATGATGAAGTATCCCCAAGTAACATATGGGATGCAGCCAAAGCAGTAATCCGGGGAAAAATCATAATGTGTTCTTCTACTCAAAAGAAGGAAAAGCAGAAACAAATAAATAACTTACTACAATAACTCAAAAAACAAGAAACTGAACATATGGAACGTAATGACCCCCATTTATTAGAGCAGATAAAAGTGACTAGATAAAACTTGAACAAAATATATGACAGTCAAGAGGATATGAAAATTAGATTCACCAAACATAGGTATTATGAAAATGGGCCAAGAGCTAAAAAAAACATTAGCTTGGAAGATAAGAAAGCAACAGGATGAAAGGTCCATTCATAAAATGAAAGATACACAATCTGGCAAAATGTGTAACAAACTAAAATAAATACAACACTGCTTTGAAAATTACTACAAGGGCTTGTACAAACAACTGGATAGTGCAGATTCTGCAAGCATTACACATTTTTTTTAACTCATTGGACCTTCCACCCATTGGAACAGAACAGAATAAAGTAATGACAGGTGAGATAACAAAACAAGAATTAGATAATGCCATATCGACATTCAGAACAAATAAAATGCCAGGCGTGGATGGATACCCAGCTGAATGGTACAACACATTCAGAGAGATACCAATACCAGTATTATTGAAATGCTTCAATTTTACGCTTAAAGGTTGAGAAACACCAATATCCTGGAGACAAGCCATTATTTCCGTAATCCCAAAGATGGGTAAAGACAAATCTGAGTGCAGTTCGTACAGACCCATATCGATACTAAATTTAGACTACAAACTAAAGGCCTCAATAGTTGCAAAAAGACTTGAGGACATACTTACTGACATAATAGATGACGACAAAACTCAAGAACAGACAGACACAAGATATTGTGAGAAGGGCTTTACGCTTAATGGAACAACAGCCTCACAACCCCCGCGAGATGACTCGTTTTACCGTCATACTTTGAGTCTAGAAGAGCTGCCCGATTACATTTTATCCCCATCCAAGTTAACTTGGTGCTAAAACAGAAGTTAGCCGACTCGGTCGGCGGAAGTCTCAGGTGCACATGCTCTATGGCACCCTAGCTGGACAGCCACCGCCACAATTAAAGTCTCATTCTGTGGGAAACACTGCGTCTACTTGTGTTTTGTTGCTGTAATGTCTTTGTCTTCAGAAAAGCAAATAAATGTTTCATTATAATGTTGTTGTTTATGGTTTCTGTACCCTTTACAGTTCGGTCACTGAATGCACTACGATTTTGCTAATGCTTAACTTAAATTACAATTAATTATGTCCACTGAATTGTGTTAATGTGTGTGTTAATAAACCCACTCTTACCTGATCAACAAGAGATTTCACAGTTATTTTGCTGACTGTGATGTCATATCGCTGGTCAGAAGATTAACACCAATCTGCATAATAACCCTCATTAACGCCATATTAATACTAATATTTTGAGCAATAGTTATATGTAATGTGTAATAATTTCTTCCATTTCACGGTTTTGTGTATTTTAAGTAAATGTGATATATTGGAGATACGCGTCGTTTAAAAGCAGAAAGCAGTTCAGTTGTTGGTTGTATTGCTTTGTGTGTGGACATACCTGAGCCTTCTCTACACATATGTAGAAATCGTTCACTTCATGAGAGCACAGACCATCCACAAAATTGTTCTGCTTCCAACAGGCCATCAGGACTGACATCTCTGTGATACAGGTGGCCTCTGTGGAGAAAAATGTTCATGTTTACCAGTTGTGATGATGACACCCGCTGTTGTTACACAGCAGTGTCTTTGAATCACCATTGCATTTCACTGTTGGCAGGGTGTTGATTAGAGCTCCATGGTGTCACCAGGGCCTGGTGCTCTCAGCCTATAAAAGCCTGGTACTTAGGCCATGTCTCCGTCTGCTGGTTCACTTTTCCCACCCCTTCTATATTCCTCTGCTATCTGCACTAGATTCAACTTCTCTGCTTTTTAATTAAAGGACAATTAAACCTCACTGTAAATAAAGCTTGCTTCTAGTTAGACCCAACATCCAACTACTGGTCAAGCCACCTCATGTTTGATTGTCATCAAGCCAAAACTGACACACTCAGAGGACTGTTTATTTTAAACTTTTCTTGCAGCCCATACAGGAGGTCCCACACTCCCCTCACATGCTCATGTGTCAGCCACCAATACATGCTGAACCACTGTCTCATGTATATCAAATACACTAACCCCCTAGATTTACGTCTAATGACAATCACAAGAGTGAACTTTCAAAAAGAAAAACCAGTGATATTTTTCTGCCATCTGTTTGGTAATTAAATAAGAAAATAAAAAGAACATTGACCTTTTCACATTCTGCTTTCCTGTTAGTTAAATCATCCTCACAATACTGAAATATCTTTCCTCGTTGTTCCTTTGAACTGCTGTGCCTTCCTAATGTGTACATGTTGATCTAAGACTTTCAGAATATGATCAGGGCACTGGGCAAAGCTATATGAACACCAGCTCTTCAAACTAGTTTTTGTGAGACATCCTAAGATATGACAGACTGATATCAAAGCCAATCAAGGTGAATTACTTTGAAAATTTAAATCCCATTCCTCATGTTCCTCTATCTATGCTATATACATAACATACAGATGTAATACATGTCTCATAGACCAATATTTGATATTGATATGTACAATTATATGGTACACTTGTGAAAATATCAAATGTAAAATTATCAAACTGATTATCACTTAAATTAACAACTCAGCATGTCAGTTATCCATTTCTGAATTAGTCCTTCTCTTCAATATAGCACATGCTGGTAAAAAGCTAACATAATAGCATCTTATCATTATCTAAAACTTGATAAACACATTCGAGTTATCTATTTATAAATGCCAAGATATAAAATTATACCTTGTAAAATTACGCCATTAGGTACAATGTCATATCCCATCTTTGTTTTACTCATTTAATGTATAGTGTGTACTGTTCATTATGTATTGCGTGTCTGTATCGCAACATGTCTCCAGTTGCACGTTATATTTTTGAGAGCCAATGTTTCATGTGCCTCTGCTGCTGACCTTATGGGATTCACCCTTCATAAGATGCTCCAGTCTAAATGAGTAGCTACAATCAGCAAACCTCGAGGAGATGAAACGGCCGAACAGTTTTTTATTCATACCTCCTTTCTTCAGTTTGCGGTTAGCTACAGCATCTCTCAGAGCCAGAGTCCTGTTGGGTTTAAGCACTGGTTTCCCGTTCTGTCTGCTGAGCAGTCTGCTGACCTTCTCCTGGAACTGGATGCCTCCCTGTGCTGCCATTTCACTTCATGAAGTGTCCTCTGCTCCGCGCTGAGTCTGCCCGAGCACAGCGGAGAGCTGACTCTGCTCAGTGCTAAAATGTAAAATCTCTCTGAACGAACTGAGAATAAAAACAGCGAGCAGTCTTCAGTTCAGTTCCTTATTCCCTCACCGTGCTGAACAGTGTGGCGCCATGTTTTGCCGCAAGCAGCCATTAACTGTCGTAAAATGCACGTAAAGCAGTTTGTTCCACTAGCGTACACCCATAGACGCATCAGAGCCCGTCTGTATATTATGTCTATGCGCACACCAGCCACTGCCACATTCAGGCCTGAAGGCCTATTTAGAAATCTATTACTTAAAAGATATTTTGCATTCACATAATATTTTGGGGAAAATATGTGTTTTTTTTTATTTTTTACAATGCATTAAAAATGGAAATAATTGGTATACTTGTCAATTTACAGTCCAGATATAATTTGATATATTCAATAATACGTTGCATTAGATTAATAAATATATTTTGTAATACATATCAAGATGAATAATTTTAACATCAACCTGTGTCACCTCTTCATACGAGTATAACATGTAGCCTAATTACAAGGTGAAAATATTCTCATAATACTGTTTATTTGACACAAATAATGAAAAAAAAAACATATATTATATTTGATATATTTGATATATGTATATCAAATATAATATATGATATGTATATCATATATTATATTTGATATACATATATTTAAAATTCATTTCTGTTGCATAAGGGATTAATAATCATAATAACAACACAGTCATTCAAAAACCACAACTGTGACTGGCTGGCAATTGGCTAGTGCTGGCCTTGTCTCCTGCTGACATATCAAAGACACATATTTAGCGGTATCCAAAATCTGACTCAGAGCCACAGTTGAATGTAAATCTACAATTGGCTATGAAAATGTTTTATTTTTGTATGGTTTAAACATGTTATGACAGTTCAGTACGACTCTTTACAACTGTGCAGTCTTATCCCACTTTAAGTATAGTGAAGCAGTGAGAAAACCTTTGATTACTCCTTTTGTATCGGCATTATTAATCCAACCCAAGATAAAACTCTTGTGTTCCTTAATTTCTCCACTTTAATGAATTCTAATAAAACATTAAAAGATTGATACATTTACAAGTAGAAGAGTGCCATATGTAACTGGAGTGACAATTGCTATGTCAATTGCTGCTCAAACGGCATACCGGTCGATATATGCTGCTGAGCAGCAATTGACATACCTTTTCAATATCTGCGCTGCTGTGTAACTGGAGACACAGGATCTCAAATTTGCCAAATCAGAGAAAAACATTTTGGGAATTTGTCATTTAAGGATAAACATTTGACAGAAAACATGAGCCAACTGATATATTTGGCTGGGCAGATTTATATTTGTGTATGTTATGTGTTATGAAAAAAAGAATGTACGTCAACATAACTCTTAAAGGTCCTATTCATAAGAATAATTTTTGGGGTGGTGACCATCCCAACCTACCATTCCAAAGCGTAAGTATTTGATGAGCTGGGAAACCCAAAGTGTCAGTTTTTGAGGAGTTGGGTATCAAAAATCATCTTTTGTCACTAATAGGACCTTTGAGTGTTGATACTAGTATCAGCCTAAAAAATCTAATTTAATCCTAATTAAACACTTAGTTGATTTAACGTCATAATGCACACATTTTCTCTCAAATGCCATGTGACAGCATAATGAAGAAATACACCCCTTCCCTCTGTAACCATGTTTATCAATGTGGCCTTAAAGTGATAGTTCGCATCTTTTGATGAGGGGTTGTATGAGGTACTTAATATACCACATATATATACCATAATCAGTGTGGTACTTGCATCAGGTGACCACCATCTCACTGCCGGAGCGCACGGCTTTGTACTGCTGAAACCATACTAGCAGCATTTTTGCCACCTAAAACCTAACCTAAAATAAATCCTACCTAAAATACATATTTGTATAAAATACATCTTGCTGCTAGTACAAGGCTTACTTTTAAAAGTAACTTGTTAAGCTACTGCGTTATTTACTCTAATGCATAAGGGTACTTTAGAGTTAACAAAAATTACGGTAAAACCCCTTTGCAACTCGTTGCGCATGTCGGTTATAATGTCTAGACGGCATTTAGCCAACTGTACATGAACATGTACTTTTGAATATTTGACTCTACTGTCATTTTGTAACCTTCTTAATGACCCACAATCGGTAACTTTGCAGCCTAATAATGACAGATGCAATATAACATTTACAGCTCTTTATTTTGCTCACAATTTGACAGCAAATTGGGCAGAGGCATACAGTATTAGTCACAGCTGTTTGAATGAAAACAATACAACACAGGCTCTTATAGTCTAATATATGATGTTTAAAAATGCAACTAATCCCAAAACCCGTAAACGTAAACTTGCATTTCACTGTGACGTTGTCACAGCCATCTCGTGTTTTATCTTATGTGCACGCCATCGACTGTCCGGGTGCTGCACTTCCGCACGTATGAGTTCCGCCTCTTGTGTTCAGTCAACATTACGTTGTCAATTAAACATTTAGAAATTCGATTTTTGACACTTGTGAATCAATTCAGAATCGTCCACATCCGCATCGCGATGCATCTAAGAATAGATTATTTCTCCCACCCCTAACGCACGCGCATTGACACAGCTATAGTTTTATCTTCCGCTGGCGCGCAGCCACCTGCTGAGCAGCAGGAGAGAAACAGAAACAGTACAAATGCTTCAGGAATTTTATTTTTATTTTTGTGGCAAGAAAGCATTTTTCTCCAGTAACAAATTATTTTTATGAAAAACTAACTAAATAACTTATTACTTGAATTGCAGAACTAACGCGTTACATTAATCGTAATCCGATCAAAACATTAATCTGAGTACTCTAAAGGAATACTTTGTAACAAGTTACCCCCATCACTGGCAATAGGCAGTGATGAAGACAGGGTAGTTTCCAGTGTGAAACGGCCTCTGTACTGAGTTCTTCTAGCACTTGGCCTATGGCTACATGACATTCAGGGAGAATGTAGGGCGAGTCTTAACATCAGTCACTTTGTGAGGGCATGTTCAGTCTGGATGCAGCATAAGCATGTATTAGAGTTGGTATCCTGTCATATGAGATCAGGTTCAGCTTTATAAAATTAGCCTTCAGAGGAGACACCACACCCACACACTGACACTGCTGCTCATATTTCGAACTTTTCCAGTTGAAACAGATATGTAAAGTAACAAAACTCACTTCATGTTAGGACACACCTGGAATAATTAACTATAAAGGTCACAGTCAGTTTAGCCGTTGGATTGACTGTACGGGAATAATCAAAAAGGCCTCTCTGTGTCACTGCTGTAGATCAATGACTTCCAAATTGTTGCCACTAAAAACCACAGGTACAGATGAGTTGCAGTTCAAAGAAGAGACTAAGTATTAAACATACTATATTGATACTTGCTGGACCTCTGTATCACTAGTTTTCACTGTTTTACTTAACTGTGTCCAGTGGTGTGTACCATTGGCATTGCAGCCATTAAACAGAAGGTGGGACAAGTTCCACGCCCTTTTTAAAATGACAAGTTTTGCAAACATTAACTAGTCATGAAGTGCCAGTGCTAGGCAACCAAGTGAGCAGAGCTGATGTCGTAATGTACACAAACAGCCTACGCTGCGGTGAGCATTTATACATGTGCCCTGGTGTGTTTGTGGTTCTGGCGGTGGTTTGTGTACAGTATAATGTGACCAGAGATTTCAAGACAACCTATGCTAACTTTGACGCCACTTTCCCGCCAGGCTCTGCTGCTCGGAGCCAGAAGATTCCAATATCTGACACATCAACTATGAGAAGAGTCAAGGTCCTTGCATTGGACGTTTATGAGACGCTTTTGGACAAACTCAGGAAGGCTGAAGTGATGCCTTTAGCCGTGGATAAATCCACGGACAACAGCAATGTTGCACTGCTTTGTCTCCATGTTTGATTCTTTGATAGGGAATGCTTTCGGGAGGATCTGCTTGGACTAGTTCCTTTGGAGGGACACACGACTGGTGAGATTTTACTCGCCAAAATTGCTTAATTCTTGAAGAGAACAAGTTGGATTTGGAGTGCGTCAAAATGTTGGTGATGGATGGTGTGTCCTCAATGGCAGGCAGGGAACAGGGGATGGTCGTTAGGATGGCGGCTGTGGCTCTGCAGCTGAGATCGGTACAGAGCCACTGCTGCTCAGAGCTCATGTGAGTCATTATGAGTCTTCCTCAACTAATGCCAACAGGTACCGCTGGAAGAGGTAGGAGGAGCTTGTTTGTCTCGGCCAGTAGCAAAGTTTACAAGTATTTGACAAATTTTGAGATACTGGTACATGACAAACTAAACTAAACAGTTACTACATACAGACAGCTTTCGTTTAAGCGTACCACTACATTGATACATTCCGCTCTTAGCCGCCTATCACACTGTGCTTGTGGATGAGATACTGCAGACAGAGCAGGTTAAAATATTGCTCTCTACATGATTACATATCTATGCTCCGTGTGTGGAGGATCTCAGCAGAGGAGAGGCGACTACAACTATCTTGTGGTCAAACCTGCTATGCTAGCGGTGAAGACACCATTAAATGACCACCATTACTGATGAAAATCTAATCCTAACTTATTCTTAGTCTTTTTTCCTGTCTCACTCTCTAACCCTCTCCTTGAAGTTATAGCGACAGGCAAACAAATGAAACACAAGTATACTTTGAATAAACGTGTGGATTACATTTTTGGAAACATTTTGGATAACAAAGGTCAAGTCTTTTTTAAATAATTTAATACAGAATCTTTATATATTAAGTAAATCAAAACATTTTTGCTGCTTCTCTATAAGAACTTTTTTCCATACATAATTTATTTTCTTTTTTAACTAATCACACACACACACACACACACACACACACACACACACACACACACACACACACACACACACACACACACACACACACACACACACACACACACACACACACACACACACACACACACACACACACACATATCTTCATGTTCATTTATATCTTCAAGTTTCCAGAGGTGAACACATTGGCACATTCCTGCCTACGTGGAAGGTGTGGTATTTTCTGTGTCTCTGCATGTTCTTCATTTGGAAGAAATGTGCTGCACAACTGCTCTGTCTGCACTGGGAGAAATATGGGCTTGATTCTGTGCCAGTATCAGTTCATCCACGGTGATCTGACACTTCAGACTCAATCCTTTCACCCTGGGGCAAGTACAGCACACAGAACAAATTAAGTTAATTTATTTTCCTCACAACAAGTTGTGCAAATATTCCATGTATACCAAAGCTTTTTTGTTGATAATGTCAACAGCACTGGAAAAGAGAGGACAACGTAAGCCTGAGTTGAACCTTTAACCTTTCAGACCCCTGATACACACACATACACTGATAAATCACGCTGACAGTTTTTCCACATTCTTTTGGATGTGCTGATGAAGCAGTTGAACCTTTATGATTAACCTTCCTGCAGACAAATACAAACAGTCACACATCACTGCACTTAAAATGCACATAAAAATAACATTACCAAAAACTGAAACACACACAGATATCCACAGATGGGTTTTTTGCCAGGTGAGAGTAGAAACAAGTCACATGAATGACTTTTGACTTTCCCTAACATCTGACCACAGTTTATTTTTCTTAGTTTAACACGCACAAGTAAATTCTATTTTAATCTCAGTATATTCTATCACAGTGATAAACCTATCCACAAAAAAAGTTTCAGATGAGTCAGGTTCAAACACATTCAAGACACAGTATGTCTGTATAATTATGACATAGTTTTGATAATCTTTATATAAACAAGGAAAAGTCACATTTTTGGGCTTGTGTCAAGTGTACTTCTTCAAGTTCACGTGTGGTAATTACTTCTTTGGGTTTAGGAGTGGTGAGTATGTTTCTTGAATCATCTATCAACCTTAGAGTGAATGTTTCTGTGTTTGGTATTTCTTCGATAGCATCAAAAACAACTTCTAAGTAAAAGTCGCAATATGTTGCTCTCCACTGCAGTTCTGCCTGCATCTGAACTATCCATGCATCTGATCTTTTGTGGAGCGTAATTGTGCATTGGTCTGTTCCCCATATTTCCTTCCTACTTTGGGCTCCCTTAAAATGCATCCCACATATTCTCCTGTCGACTGCACTTTGATGTACTCTAGTCCCAAAATCCTCTATGCTCTCTCTCAGCATAATGGCTCTCCAGAATTCACCATTTGCCCTCTTTCTGCATCAACCTTGGGTGTCAGATCGGTTTGTATATCTTTATTCAATGTTTCTTCTATCTCCCCTATCCCTGCTATACCATAAGTTGACATTTGGCTAATTTCCCTGTTAACATGGTTTGTAGTTGCATCATACTCATCTGATTCATGTCTTTTGGTTTCCTTGCTATGCAGCCTTCCTGGTGGCTGCCTTTCTGGCGGCTGCCCCTTTTGTGGTTGGCCCTCTCGTGGGAGCTTCTCGGGCGGCTTGCCCTCCATTGACTGCTGCTCCTGCGGTCAGCTCTTGGGTGGCTTGCCCTCCATCGGGTGTCGCTCCTGCAGTTGATTCTCGGGCGGCTTGCCTTCCGTCGGTTGACGCTCCTGCATTTGGCTCCCTGACCTCGCCCATGCCAGGCAGCTTGTCACCATCAGCAAGTGAACCAGTAGTCTTCTGTTTGTCTGTTTTCTCTGGTACACTCGCATTTTGGTCAGATTCTTTCTTTGTTGTGGATTGCGCCTTAGTGCAGTAATTCAGATAATACCACGTTGTGATTCCCTTCACCTGTTGGCGTTGCCCGTACCACAGTGTAGGGACCCTCTCGTCTTGGTTGATGCCACTTTCTCTGAATGACCTTGACATAAACCTTGTTTCCAGGTATCACTGTGCCTTCTGTAACCGGACTGGATTCGGGAACTCTGTTTTTTCTGTAGGTAGACAGCTTTGTATACGGTAGTTAATTGCTTCATGTACTCTTTTAACTTAATTTGCAATTGTTCAAGTGGAGGTCCCTTATAGGGACCCCTCAAATGAGGCGCAGGCATGGGTCGACCCGTGAGCATTTCATGCGGCGTCAGATGTGTGATTCTGTTAGTTTGCATGCGATAGCTCATTAGTACAAGTGGTAGAGCATCTACCCAGTTTAGTTTCATGCTCACACAGATTTTGTTAAGCTTTGCTTTCAACGTTTTGTTTACTCTCTCCACCATCTCCTGCAATTGAGGATGGTAGACGCACCCTAGTCTCTGTTTGATACTTTATGAAACGAAGGCTGACCCATTGTCTGAGCTTATTTCTGATGGTATGCCAAAACGTGCAATTATCTCTTGTATTAGGAATTTCACAACAGTTTCTGACCCAAGGTCTTTTGATGGTGTTGCTTCAACCCAACGGCTGAATCGGTCAATTATTACCAACATGTACCTTTTCCTGCGCACAGATTTTATCATGTCAACATAATCCATCACAAGATGTTTAAAAGGTCCTTCTGGTACTGGAATATGACCTACTGGTGTAGTTATTCCTTTTTCACATCGCTTTGAGCACAAATTTCACACTGTCCCAACACCTCATCAACCATTGACTGTAGGTATGGCGGCCAATAACCTTGTTGCTTTATTTTCTTCATCAATTCCCCCCTCTGTGTGCGAGGCAGATATCAACAGATTCAAATTTAAGATTCAGGTTCAAGATGTTTATTGTCATATACACAGTGAAAACATAGTTTGCACCGGGCGATAAAATTCTTAATTTGCTAGTTTCCCTTCACAGAAAATATACTCAAAAAAGAAAAATAGATATAAATATAAAAACTGTACAAAAAGCAGAATTTGGTTAAACAGAACAGTTAAATATAAGGTGCTGTTTAGCATGTGCAATGTTTGCATACAGCAGAAGGCACTGAAAGACATTGAAATATAAGAATAAGTGTAGTGTCCTTAGTGATGTTGTCTGCCCTCTTTGTGACCCGGGTATTATAAATGTCCAGGTCACAAAGTCAATAATGACACTGGTGCAACTAACAAACCCCTGACTGCCATAGTCCCTTCTCATCCTTAGATGCACCTCTCTGCTGCCAAATAGTGTGTTCACTAGATCCTGCCTTTTGTTGTATCAGAATAATGTCCTCTGGGGTAGCAACTGGCTCTAGTGACACAACAGGTGCCAGAATGGCCACCTGGCTCTTCGTGACAAGTTTTGCTGCCTTGTCTGTTACATTGTTACCTCATATGACATTATCATTACCTTTTCGTGTGCTTGACATTTGATAATGGCAAGTTTTGTCAGCTGCATCATGGCTGAAATTAGGTCAGTGATTTGTTCTTGGTGTTGGATTGGAGTACCATCAGTTTTCTTAAACCCATGTTGTCTCCAAATTGCCCCATACATGTGACATACGCTGTGGGCGTATGCTGAGTCTGTGAAAACATTTGCAGTTTTGTTTTTTAGCCATTTTACATGCTTCTGTTAATGCTTTCAACTCTGCTAGTTGCACTGAACATGGTTGAGTGCAGCTTTCTGCTTTTACTGTTTTGAACTCTTCTCTCTCTTGTTCTACAACAGCATATTCTGCATGATTTCCTTAATGATCCCTGAAACAGGAACCATCTACAAAATATGTTAAATCTGCGTTTAGTAATGGAGTTGACGGGTTTGAGTTTAGTGTACCTTGCCTCTGCTACACACTCATGTGGTTTACCTTCAAAACTGAAAGGAACTGAATCTGCAGGATTCATTGTTTGGCATTTCTCTATCTTGATGTCTGGATATGTTAGCAAAGACATGTACTGTAGACATATTGCTTGAGTCAATACACATTTACCTTGATCAACCAGTTCAGTGATTTTGTGATGAGTGTCAATGGTGACTGGATATCCCATTGTGATTGTAGACGCTTTGTCATAAGCATATTGTACAGCAACCAACCCCTGATAACATGGTGGCCATCCTTGGACCACATTATCTAGTTTCGTGCTGTAATATGCGATTGGTTGTTTTTCTGCGTCCGCTGCAAGTGTCCTGCGTCAAAACTGCAGATGCATACATGTTATGTCAATTAGACACATATAGAAAAATGGTTTGTCACAGTCAGGTACTGCTAACATGGGCGCTATTTGCATTTCCTGTTTGATAGTTTCAAATGCTACCACTGCTTTGTTTGTCCACCACAATCGAGCATTTAAAATCATTGTGTTTGCCTCCTTTATGGTTTGTCTCAGTGCTGCTGTCTTTACTGCATAGTCTTCTATCCAGTCTGAACCGAAACCAGTCATCCCTAAAAATGTCATCATCTGTCGAACTGTCTGTGGTTGCGGTGCTTTCTCCACACCCTCTAGTTGTGCTGGTGCTACAGTAATGGCTCCATCAGCGATTACTCTTCCCAGGTAATTAACTTGGGGTTGACAATATTGCAACGTAGCTTGTGAAGCTTTTTGTCCCCCCTCAATTAGCTTTTGAAGTAGTTTAACTGAGTCTCGGTGGCAGTCGTCTAATGTCGGTGTGCAGATCAACAAGTCGTCAACATATTGTATTAATGTACTGTTCATTGTCATGCCATCCAGATCTTGTCTCAATATCATATTGAATATATGTGGGCTGTGTTTCAGCCCCTGAGGCATTCTTGGTAGGAATATTGCTGTCCCCTGTACATGAATGCAAATAAATGTCTGGATTCTTCAGCTAGCGGAATGCTTAAAAATGCTGAGCACAGATCAATTACTGTGAAAAATTTAGCATTAACTGGTATGTTGGTAAGCAATGTGTGTGGGTTTGGCACCTCTGCTGGCCAGTCTTCTAATATCTCGTTTATAGCTCTTAAGTCATGCACTAGATGGTACTTGGACTTGTCTGCATTTAGCACTGTGAATATTGGGGTGTTACATGGACTCTGAGTTTCAACCAACACTCCCGCATTCATTAACCCTTCGATGGTTTTATTTATGACCTGTTCTGCTTCAGGTTTTAGTGGATACTGTGGACGTCGTGGTAGCTTCACGTTTGGTTTCAGTTCTATTTTAATTGGGTTAGCTGATTTTACTAGTCCAATGTCAGTTTTGTGTTTTGACCACAACTGGTCTGGAATGTGTTTAAGCACATCTTGTTTTAACACATTTTTGGCCTCTTTTCTCACAGCCATTTGTGGTGTCTCACAAACAGCTATTTTCACCTCTTTAGGTGTCGCAAGCATAGATGTGCCACACAATATTTTTATCATGGTTTCGTCCGAAGAGTGGAAAATGAGTGGATTGCTCGTCTCTTTCCATTCCATTTTTGATGCAGTTTTCATCATTGGACCTAAGTCTTTTGAATAGAAATTTCCGTTCACCAACAACGTTATGTGTGATGTGGATTCTGGCACATTGTACCATGTCGAGAGAAATGAGTTAGGACCGACGCTCAGCGCTGCTCCTTCTTTTCTGATTATTATGTGTTCTGTTATTAGTTCAACTTTTTAACCTACTGTTGCTTTTCCCACTCATCCTCAAAAATTGTGCTACACGATAGATCATAATCAGGGGTGATTGCAAAAAAAAAATCCTGAGCTGGAACCCCCCCCCTTTTTCAGCCCTTTTTTCCTGCTAGTTCCACACATTAGCCTCCTTGCGCACAGCGTGCAGAAGCATGCACCTGGTTGTCGGAGCTTTTGGCACCAGCTCTCAAAGAGCTTTCCATCGCTACCCACCTCTTCTAGCCAAGCCCAGCACCATTTGTTCTTAATGCCTGCGTTGACATCTTTAGTGTCTTCCCCTGGCTTCATGAATTGCGGTCCACCCTGACACTACGGTGTGCGTCAACAGCACGTGGAGCGACTGCTCTCTGGATCAATCTGTTTGGCCAAGGTCCGCCCCCACCCTATTTCTGATTGGCTAGTAGATCTCTGGGCAAATCCAATTTCTTTTTTTTTTCGCAGTCACGACGGAACGCCGGAGATCTGGCACGGCGCCGGACTGCAATCAGCCCTGTGTAATACATAGTACAGTAATACTCGGAGCGTGGTTTCTTAGCTTTTGGGATTTGGGTGTGGATGAACTTTTCCCACTACTGTCTAGTTTGTCTAATAACCTTCACACCGTTTTTAACTGCTCCAACATGTTTAACCACTTATTAACAGTAACACAAAGCTATTTAGAACAGCAAAAATCTCTCCAGCATCTGACAGTTATATCAGCACAAAACCATACAACATTGCAAATAGCACAATTTATCTGAGGAAACACAAATCTTTCGAGCAGATTTTTCAAAACACAGTTAAGACTTTACTAAACCCCCATAAGAATGTTCAAACATTTATTATTGGTTTTACTGAAATTATTTTGGTTGGTCTTCGATTTTTTGTTAAAAACTACCTGTTATTGTTGTTTATTTTGGTTCAGATTGTTCTTTTCTGCAGTTTGATTCTCGCATACGTTACTCTTACTTCTCCTTTAATTTAGACTTTAATTTACTTTGATTTTAGCTTATTTATCCAATGTTTGCTGTCCATGGATTTAAGGCTGTATTTTAATCTGCATCTTCCAGTCTTGAAATACCCCCTTTTCTCTTAGCCTGAATTGAAAAGTGCTCTTTTTTAACCTGAATTGTCTTTCGTGACTGGAGGGAGTCTTTACCTTTGTAAAATACCCCTTTTTAGCCTGAATTCTCTTTATCTTTTTTTAAGTCCATGGACTCAAACCCCTCCTCTAATCTGCATCTCCCTGTCTTAGAACTTTAAGTCTTTTTCTCTTTACAATACTTTTACAGCCTGTCGGCTCGAAGTTTTCTGCTTCTTCTTGAAGCTTTAACAAGAGACTCTTCTCTTCTGCTCCCTCTTGGAGCCAGTTCTGTCTTAGAACTGTAGGATTTGTTTTGTTTTTATTTAGATCCCCATTAGCTTTTGCAAAGCAGCAGCTATTCTTCCTGGGGTCTATCATATTTCAGTGTACAAATACAATGTAGAAATACACAGAATGATAACAGACATGACTTACATTACATGAATACATAACATAAAACAAAAAGAACACACAGAAAATACATAATTGTCTGCAATTACAATTACATTTCACATAAAATATGGTTAACATCATAAAACAAATACAAAACAAAACAACACAAAAAGACAGCTGCATCAATTAAAGTTGATATTTAGATAATGACTTTTAAGTTGTTTTTTTAAAGCTATATAGATTTAATTGAGAAATATGATAAGGGAGTGAGTTCCACTGTTGCATTGCCCTATATATAACTGTACATTGAATCATAGTCTTGGATCTTGGTAAAGTGAAACAACCTCCAATTGCATGCCTTATTGAATAATTATGTGCCACTGAACTGAAAAACAAATTTCTATAAATGATCATTTATACTTAATTATACTATATTTATGTGATTTTGTTATCATGACATTCTTAATAAAAAACATCAGTAATGACAAAAATCTAGTTTTTACATCTAACCAACCTAATGATTTGTACATTTTAATAACACTAGTTCTCCATCTACAAGAAAGAGCTACTCTTGCTGCTTTATTAGGAGATTAGGAGATTCTTTGTAAGAGTATTAGAATACTTCTCTCTATTTACTTCGTGCTTACTGCTTGGTGATGACCTGGACCGTTACCAGAATGTCACGGTGACCTTTGTTATTGTTCTCTCAATGTTCTATATCTTTCTTGGATAATTGTGCAACTTCCAATAACTCTCTCTAAGTTTGTGTACGTATGTGTGTGTATTTGCTCATGCATGCATGTGTGTGTGTTCATCCTGGCTGACTGAACCATACGTGCTGGTTTGGGGTGTAGACTTCCCGTTTTTCACTCTTTGGAAAGTTCTGGCACTTCTATGCGGTTGTGTGTGTGTGCTTATTAAGTGTGATGTTATCAGTATTTCCAAATGTTCTGTTTATCTCAGACCCCAAAACAGAATAACACATTCATATTCAAAGGTCAATACTGGTCACCTAGCCAGGCCAGATTTGTCAATAAATGTGCTTTTGTTACACGCTTAATCCATTTGTTTCAACAGAAACCTTCACTAACCAACTATTATATTCAGTGTTAATTCAATGTTAATTTAGACTGTACAACACTTCAGGGTGAACAGCATTAGCTAAAACATTTAAAGTGCAGGAGCCTTCAGCACATTACTGCACTAACCAAATTGTAAGCATTACGCTGTATGACATCACTGTGGGAGAGTCCATTAAGAAGGAGACCTTCTCTCACTCATTAACACATTACAAAGTTGCCACACAAAGTCTATCTCTTTACAAGTGGTCACATTAGTAAAGCTTAGCTTTCTTCGGTAGATGGTCACTGTTTATTTACAGTTTACCAAATGAACACGATAAATTCCGCTGTGTGAAGTGATGATATGTATCAACATCCGGTGGTGGCGCGTGGAATTTGGTATGCGATTTTATTACTGGACACAGTGTTGGAGGTGGAGCCCCGTTCATTCCTATGAAATCTGCTCAGTGGTGTTTTGAAGCCAAAAAAGCTGGATTTTCTGGCTATGAAAATACCTGGATCGCTAACCTCCACTTTAGCGCCCGTCTAACTTGAATGGCGATAAAATAATTTAATAATGTGGTTCTTCTATACTCTCATGTTAGTGAACTGAATGGCTTAAATTATGGTAGTGAATCCAGTCATTTCGCGGGGGTTGTGACGCTCAAAAAAAAAATGTATCCAACGTTTTACAGACATTTCTTTCACAATGTTAGCTTATGGAAATGGTCTTTTTGGGCCTCAGTGCATCACGTGACGATGTAATTACACAGTTTGGCCGCTACGAAAACTGGCTTCAGAGCCTGGGGCCTTGGTCTTTTGTTGTTTTCTCTTCTGTTAGAACTGTTTCCAGCACATTCATGACGTGAAATGTGACGTCAGTGGTGTACAACGTAACTCTTCAGAAAAAATATTACACACAGGCTGCCTTGCCAGCAGGAAGAGGGAATGGGGTCAAAAGGCGACTTTTAGTGGGTGTACCCACGTTTAAAAAACAGGGCACTTTCTTGCTGATCCCCCAGAGCAACCCTAGCAAACACAAACATTCCACCTCACTGCAGCCACAATACCTTCACGTAATAAACTTCAGCATTATTACTGGACATCCGGGGTTTTGGTCTATATTATTTCTGTTTAAATGTCAACATAAATATGTGAAATAACCCCAAATCATTGGCACAATAATTACTCTCAAATCTCCCCACATAAATGTGGTCACATTCCCTTAGATGTGCCACACAAGCACATTTAGAAGCCTTTAATGAAGGTTTACTAATTTCAACTCACAGTCTTCATCAAGGCATATAAACTCAAATTAAAATTAAAAAGCTGCCAATAAATGGGCTTAGTGCCTACACTTTTCAATTCACAGTGAGCTCATTTGAAGTGACATGGACGTGGAGCTTAAACTTTTGGTTCATGTTGAGTTGTTTTGATTGCACCAGTAAGTCCAAGTTGTTTCTTTTGCAAGCCTTGCTTATTATATATGGCCTGTTTTCATGCAGAATATGAATATCTTGTAATTTAATGATGTTTTAGAAGAAGGCTACTTAAAAGAATGTCAGATTGGTGGACTTTGCACATCATAGCTACATAAACAGTAAAGTTGATTTGTTGGTGTGTCAAAAATGTGTTAAAATTTCAAATTTACGTCTGTTTGTTCTCATAGTCATGACTCGAATACTTGAATTTAACCCCCAAAAAGACAATTTTAAGCCTTTGAGACAACAGTTTACATTTCCCATCCAGCAATGCTGCTGCTTTGTCAGGCCCACTCTTAATGGTATGTACAAAGCAGACATTACGACCTAAGTGAGTTTCTGACAAAAGTAGAATGGACAGCATTAGATAACCGGATGTTCCAAGTTAGGCAAGCAAGAACAGTAGAATTTTAAAGTGAAGTAAAGAGTAAAGAGTCCCTGGGATTGCACCATATGGTTCCTTTTTCTAACCTTTTTAATCCTTTTTAGAAGGTTCGTATTCTAGGCTGTTTGAGAGATGTACAAATATGACTAAGTTCTAACACACAGCTGGGACTGATAACTTGTCAAACAAAAAGAGAAGAATATCATTATTGTTGTCCTCTGATGAAGGCCTGTTGCCAAAATGCATCGACATAAGAAACGCAGCGATAGACTGAGGCCATATTGATTTTTTGTGAAGGTGCCATCCTAGTTCATAAGTATTTGTTTTTGCCTGAAGGTCCTTCAGTAGCACAGGACTGACTGATTTTTGGTCTTTATTCACACTGTCTGCCACCCCATACCACATAATATTTAGAAACAGGCTTGATGTTTACACTATGGGCACTATATGGATAAAAATGTTTCATGGATTAAAGGAGGGCCTGATACTTAAGGGCTGAGCATACATTTCCTGTGTGGGCTGACAGTATGAGTCAGCTATGGTGTATAAAGCGAGAGCTCCCTGCTGTGTGTGAGTGTGCAGTTGTGTATGGCTGCCTGACTTTAAGAACTGAATAATTAATGAGGACACAGGGTCCTCTGAAAGCAACAGCTGGTATAGTGTAAAAAGGAAAAGGAGGGAGTCTTTGTGTGTGTGTACGTGTGTGTGTGTGTGTGTGTGTGTGTGTGTGTGTGTGTGTGTGTGTGTGTGTGTGTGTGTGTGTGTGTCTGTGTCTGTGTGTGTGTGTGTGTAGGTGTGTGTGTAGGTGCTGGTGAA
Source organism: Lagodon rhomboides (assembly GCA_039737535.1). Classification (NCBI taxonomy): domain Eukaryota; kingdom Metazoa; phylum Chordata; class Actinopteri; order Spariformes; family Sparidae; genus Lagodon; species Lagodon rhomboides. The sequence goes on from CM077796.1 coordinate 3,136,388, forward strand.
AATTGTCGCCCTACCCCTTTGTTGAGAGCTGGTCCAAAACCACAGCTGTTAGAAGCAGTCTGATGATGAGCTGAGCATTCAAAGCTGATGACAAGTCACACACAAACTGTATTTTTACCAGTGTTGTGTGTTGAAATCTGTCTTGAGGAAATACAAGATTGAACCTAAATGCTGACAAAGCAGGCATGTTGATTTCAGTGATTTATTGATGGAAGGCAGGCTTGGTCCACGTTACAGGCTGGACAAACTGCTTCTGTCAGAAGTGTGCGTATGTGGCGAAAAATCTTGCTTTTCATTTTGACAGGTTAAAGCAGTCACAATGCCGTCCTTAGTAGCGCGGCTCACGCGAGTGAGTAACACTCCATGCGGAACTACGCTCTGTCCAAAGTGGGAGTGTGTAGGGATTGGTTTGGAATTGGGCTGCAGAGTACTGGTGGCAATGAGCTGGTACGGGGCTGAGACAGGTGTATGAGTGGGCAGGGAAGGTCAGGCAATAACGTTGCAGATGAGTGAGTGAGATGAGTAAGTAGAATGGCAAAGATGCCGAGAAAATTAATGGGAATATGGACAGAGAGCTTACTGAGAGGAGGAACAGAATGGGGAAATCTTTATTGTCGAAATTTGTCTTTGACAAGGCTCACAGAGGTACACATAAGATAAAGAGAACAATCAGCAAAAACAGGACTGTGGACATTGTGACAGAAATTAATTAGAAAATTCTCTTTAAAATGCAAATATCTTTTTTTTTAAAAAAAAGCTTACTTGCTATACAAGGTAATCACAAGTGAAATGATATTAAAAACTATGATATTTTTAAAGTACAACAATAAACCTAAATCTTGTAATTCACCAGAATTATAATTCAATAAATGGTCATACTATGGACAGCTCCTGGTGCTGAATTGAGGTCTGATACATTTAAAGGGGGATCTGCTGGGGAGTACTACTGCAAATGTGTAAAGTTAGTCTTTAGTGTCTCCAGAGAGTGCTGTATGAGGTCTGAAGAATGTCCTCAAGGGAGGGCACTTGAGTCAGCATCAGTTGAGGTTGAAGACTACAAGTTTGACAATTAAAAAGAAGTCTGAGAGTGTGGAGTTTCCCAGACCTGTAGCAAACTTCTCATCTCTGATTTAGCCTAGAAGCTCCAGGCTACGTTAGCCACAATTTGCATCACACACTTGAATCTCTAGTCAAAGTGTTGGCAGTAAAGTTATAATGTGGGTGAGGTATGCACTGTTGTTTAATGTGGGGGTTGTGCTTTATTGGTTTTAATAACTTTTTTAAATATGTCCACGTTGAGTTGTGCACTTCTCAATTGGTTCAAATACAGTGCTGCAAGGATTATGTCTTTTTGTTAGCTAAACTGGAAGTTAGCATCGCCCTGGACACCTTGACAAAAAGCCTGTGGAATTTTCCAGTTGGATTTTGGATTGCAGAAAATAATATCTGTGGCAAACACAAGTTTACAAACATGTTTTGTTTTACATGTTTGTTTTTCAGATGAACACCATTTTTATGATTTTGAAGCGTAAATGAAACCACCTAAGTAAAAAGCTAATGTAGGCTATAAACGAACTACATCAAGGACTCATGACTTCAACTCCCCCACCACTAAGCGCCTTATTACACTATACCACACACACTTTACTGTAAATTGATCACTCTACAAGTTTTAAAGTTAGAGTTAGAATAGCTTGCAACTTAAGTCTGCCTATAAAGACAGACTAGTGAGTAGATGTGTCTCCATGTTCGGCCTGATGATGTTTAATGTCCCCAGCACACTCTGTATTCTCATTTAGCCACTTGTGACCAACCACCTCTTAAAGACATGAACAATTCAAATGTGGGATATCAATTGACTTATTTTATGTCTTAGAACATCTTGTAGCCACAGAAAATGCTGGAGATGTCACTCATAGTCTCCTTGAAAATATTCACTGGTCTCACATTCAAGAATGTTAAATGCGGGGTGCCGTTTAGCTCAGTTGGTTGAGCGGGTGTCCCATGTACAGAGGCTTTGTCCTCGCTGCAGTGGCCCCGGGTTCGAGTCCTGGCCTGGGGCCCTTTGCTGCGTGTCACTCCCCCCTCTCTCTCTCATCCTGTTTCCTGTCATATTTTCAGCTATTCTATCAATAAAGCCATAAAGGCCAGAAAAAAAAAGAATGTTAAAACACAGTCTCAAACCGCAATCACTGACTTGAAAGCTTTCTCTCCTGTAATTCCACTGCCATCACCTCCACCTCTTGATATGAAAGTCAGGTAGGAATGTCAATGTGTAGTGAATGTGTCAGTGGTTGGCAGAAACAATAACTGTCAACATTTTATCCTGGCAACTGGGCTGTTACAAAGGCACATTAATCTAACTACTCCATCACTCCTTCGCTGAAACTCCTATCCCACAGACTGTCGAGTCTGGAGATATTAGTTATAGATGAGAGCAACTGATCTGGGTACTTTACCCTTGCTTTATGTCCCTGCCCCTTTTCGGCTGAAAGCAGCCCCTCTAATTTGACTGGCACTAATTGCAAATTTTGGGTTGTCTGCCAATTTAATAGCATAAAATTAGAATACCATGTCGATTTTTAGCTATTAGGAGCCCAGATCTGAGGGTATGACAGGAAAACAATGAAGTAATGTTGTTGTTGATCGTTATTATAGAAAAAAAAATCAAAGGAATAGTGGTAATAGTTTGAATAGATGAAGAACCTGACACACACAACTACCACGAAAACGCTTGCCTGCCTCGAGACCTGCTAATAGCAAAATTCAACTGCAATAGCAGGTTTCAACTTGTAAAGCGCAGTCACTATGCATAATTATAACACAATATGTAGAATTTGAATACTTTGTACTAAATGTAGTGATATGACCTGAATCAATCAGCAACACTGCTACACACCCACATGGATTGTTTTCAGCTGAAAAAAGTTGCGTTTGTTTTTAGTTCCTCTTTAATATGCAAAGCCTTTTCTGGGATCAATATGAGTCTCAAATACTAATTTCACTTCAGCAATGAATGCTAGTTTGAGAATCGAGACATTTTGGCTGGGGGAGCATTTTTGTCAAGCTTTACAAGAATCTCTGTCTATCACAATCAGTTACAGTATAACAATATTAGGGCAAGCAGCACGAATCTGATTGAATCAAATGCATACAGAATCTCACTAGATTAGCTATTGTAGCTAATTGCACTGGGAACAACTTCGGAAGGCTAAACAAATTAGCTACACCATCTTGAATAGATGGATAGATACAAAAAACAAAGTGAACCATGAATAAGATTTTTTTTTCTTTTGTGAGTCATCGGTCTAGCATGAGCTCTCTGACTTATTCTGGATACAATTGACAGGAATTTAAATTTAAATGGGAGCAAAAATGGATAAACAGAGCATATAAAAGAAAGAAATCAAGATACACAGAAAGATACTGAACAGCAGCCAGTTATTTTGGGGAAAAGAGTTGTAGCCAAAAGGAGGTGAGGGACAGCTTGGTGAAAAAGCATCAGACTCTGTGGCTGTCTGACAGACTGAATTGATTATCCAGACAAGAACATTAGCTAATGAAGCATGTGTCTGTCTGGAGAATACAGGCAGGTTTTTCTCTTGATCATCCCTCTTTTCACACCAACACAATGCTGCGTCACTGCCACTTCTTATTGGAGAAATAACATTAACCGTCCACATTCATGTGCAGATATAAGCAGCCATGAGGGAATGTTTGCTTCTCAGACTGATGAGTGATCTTGCATAAAATGATATAATTTCCCTCTGCTTTTTACCTCTGGTGGTAAAATGGTATGGTGGTATGCTGGTGTATGACAACGAGAAGCTGCCTCAATACTAATGACTTGAGATACCTGCTGAGAAGAGTCCCTGATAAATGAAAGCATGAGGTGATGTGTTCAGTGACTTCTCAAATTGCTTTTCTTAAGCACTGACGACATTCTTCAGACCTCATGCAGCTCTCTCTGGAGACACTAAAGACTAACTTTACACATTTGCAGTAGTACTCCCCAGCAGATCCCCTTTAAATGTATCAGACCTCAATTCAGCACCAGGAGCTGTCCATAGTTTGAAATGTTCTATTTGTTTTCTTTCCACTTGTGTGTTATGCTTGTTAAGTACTTTGTTAAGGACTTTAAGTACATAACAAATACTCCGCTTGTACTTGTATGACTGGAATCAGGGTGTGTGGATAGCGTAGCTAAATATTTGTTTAATCTGTACACAAAGAGAAATGCAAAAACAACAGTTTGTGGGTTTATGAGAAATTGTGTGCTGGAACTTTTTCTAGACAAACAAGACTTGGTGCAGTGACTGGTGTGTTGCCAGGTTTACCATGTGCCTGAGCAGAGACCCGTGCTCAACGACTTAATAAGGCAATGTGTGTTCTCGCAAGAGACACTGCACAGAAGACTGGGTGGATCATTATACCATTGTTCAATAGACTGTGTTGGCATTTGCAAGAGATACTCATGGTTTCCAAGACAATTAATATTTTCTGACAGGGCGCCCAAGGACTCTTTGATCTTTGGTAGAGGGAAAGCATCCTTTCCTGTTTTGCCATTTAACAGCCTGTAATCCACACAGTCTCAGGATACTATCCTTCTTCCTCACCAGGACAATAGGAGAGCCATAGGGGCTAAAACTTTCCCATATAACCTGGCATGCATCACCAGGTTAGTAAAACAAAGGTCTAAGTCAGAAGTTGCAAACACCGGCTCACACTCAAGCAGCATGGATTTAACTTTTCTCTGGTCTGGCTCAGAAAATGCAGAAAAATCGCCTATGGAGTGAGACCGGAGCCTCCGCTGTAGCAGTCGCAGTGTCTCACCAGGTCGGTGCGGCTTATATTCCCTTCCCAAACAAATTGGTAACGCGGAAGTAGGAGGTGCCACACGTACCTACACCTACAGTAGCCTAGGAGGCACTCACTACCGGCTACATATATACAGTACAATTAGTGCAGATATTAAAGTATGTTCAGTATAAATAGTGTATATATTAATGTGTGCAGTATAAAAATATATCAAGTGTAAGTAGGTCTAGGCACACTATGTACAGTATATGAATATTGCTGGCAGTACTAAATGAAGATACAGTTTGTACAGTAAGTGTAATTAGCAGTAATAAAGGTGGGGTATAGTAAAAATAATAATCCTGAGTAGTGCAGTGTCTGGGTGGGGTGGGGATCAGTCACTGGGGGAAGGAGTGGGGGAGGAGGGTCACCGGGGTGTGGAGTTCAGCAGGGAAAAAGCTTCCCCTGAACCCGCTGGTCCAGGTGTGGAGAGACCTGTGGCACCTCCCGATGGGGAGGAGGGTGAATAGTCTGTAGTTGGGATGAGAACCGTCCTTGGCGATGCTACGTGCCTTCCGCAGACATCGCTTGCTCTTGAGAGCCTCGATGGAGGGGAGTGTGGAACAGGTAATGCATTGGGCAATTTGTAGCAGTAGAAGTTCACCAGAATCTGAGGAAACAGATGGACCTTCTTTAGTCTCCTCAGGAAGAAGAGACGCTGGTAAACCTTCTTGATCAGGGTGGAGGTGTTGAGGGTCCAAGAGAGGTCCTCGGAGTTGAAAACTTGAAGCTGGTGACACTCTCAACCTCCATCTCGTTGATATGGATGGGGGTGTGTGTGCCATCATCCGACTTTCTGTAGTCCACAATGAGCTCTTTGGTCTTTTTGGTGTTAAGAGCCAAGTTGTTGCTGGCGCACTAGCTGTGAGGTGCTGGACCTCCTCCCTGTAGACCGACTCATCATTGTTGCTTATGAGACCAATCACTGTTGTGTCATCTGCAAACTTGACAATGGTGTTTGAACATGGCTCAAACACCATTGTCAAGTTTGCAGGTGTGCATGGTGAAATTAGGGATTTAACAATGGCACCTTGATTCATGATAGATTGAATGACAGGAGCAATGACTTCAACAGCTTTAGGACTGAGTGGATATTGTATTTTACGTGGTCTAAGTTGACAGAAGAGTAAAAGAATCCATCTATGTCTATGTAATTCTAAGTAATTCTAATTCTAAGCAGATGATGTCTTGTCAGTGCTGTTTTGACAGGGTGGATTGTGTGGAATGTATCCATAGGCATTGGATAGGTCAAGCAAGCAAGCACGTACAGCAGCTGGCACTGCTACACAAAGCAAGAAATAGGCTTACATTATTGTAGCTTGAGAATGAAGTGGTGTCACGCTCGTGTCAATAATCTTTTTCATATTCCATCACTTTGTTGTAAACTGTGCAAAGTTAGGTTTGTATTTAGAGATTTTGAACCTGTCAAAATGTAATGACTGTAAATGGCGCAATTCTGATGTAACAGAGGCTATAGCTGGTGTTGGGACCCACAGATGAAGGCATTCATTGTGGATTTCAAAATGGACTCTGAGCTGAACTCAGTGTCCCAGAATTCCCCATTCTTCACACCTAGGTGAAAAATTGAGCTTTGAACTACGATTGGTCAGGGTTACAGACCCCCTGCTGATCAGATAGTGAAAACTCCAGCGCCTTCCTTGTTTTCTCGCTCTCTCACTCGACGTTCTCGGCCTCTTCAACTTCAGATCTTCAAGGGCTCCTCTCCACTTCCCCCACACGGGGCTGCCTGCCCTCAAGATCTCTTCTCCTGGGCCTAACAGCTGTGGAGAGCTACAAGCTGCATTTGCAGCAGGTCCAGAGAACTTCTCCTCACTGCAGCGACACAAGGTCCTGCCAGTATTCCAGATCAGTTAGCACCAGCCACTGCGACGCAAAGATTGCCAGCTAACTTCATAATCTGAGGAACACCAAGCAAGTTAGCACCGAGCTGCTATCCTTGCAAAGGAAAGGAGCGAACTGTTTCCTCCTCTGCCGACTTTCATCAGACCTTGCACAGCAAGAAGAGCATTCAACATCGGAATCCCAACCTTCTCCTGCGACCACCAGCACCTTTTCTTCAAAGACTGGTAACGTTGAACTGGGCTTAGATAGCATAGCATAGCACGGCTAAGCACAGGACTTTAAACTCTGGTTGATGTAATGCATATGTGTTCAATGTATGTGTTTGTTCACTGTTGGTGTTATTGTGACCTCAGGTCAGGTTATTGGTAGTTTGCTTTGCTACACGGCTAATTCGACGTTAGTCTAATGCTGCTTCACATAGACTAAGGGTCTCTGCATGCATCTAACCATCTCCTCTAACCTGACATCACATCACACACACACATTCCTTGAGCCTGGAGCCTATCACACCCACATGTGATATCATTGATCACCATTGTTTCTTTGTTCTGCCAGACACACACACACACACACACACACACACACACACACACATACATACCTGTATATAGTACATGTTAGATTGTGTGCTTTCATCTTTGTGTTGAATAAAGACTTTTAAACCTTCTTGCTGTTTATTTAATGTTGTACAAGAGTGAATGTTGCCAACCTCTACACTGTCAAGAACTCCAGAATCCTTCAACCATTATTAGCTGTTATGGTAAATCTGGTTGTAGTTATCAAGTAAATTTTTAGTCAGAGTTATAAACAGTTTAGTACCTTTTTATGAGACTGATTTGGTAAATTTGCTATGTTTTCCCTTCTTCAAGGGTGGTGCTACACCCTGGTGATCTAATGTAAATTGGATCATATTATTTATCATAATTAATAATTATGCCTGATAATCATTAATTATTATTGATACTACATTTTACCTAAATTCCCCTTTTGATGTTGCATAAACACTATTTATCCAAGGACAGGAAGGCAGTACAGAGGGTAATAAACACTGCTCAAAAAATCATCGGCTGCCCTCTGCCCAGCCTGGAAGAAAACGCCACATCCTGCTGTCTCCGGAGAATCATGGCCATCACAAGAGACCCTTCACACCCGGCCCACCCTTTGTTTGATCTGTTGCCTTCGGGGAGACGCTACAGGTCAACAAAATCATACACAAACAGACTGACGAAGAGCTTCTTCCCCTGGGCCATTACAACCGCAAACAGCTGCGGATACACACACTGCCGCCCCCCTGGACAATAACCAACCCCCCCCCCCCCCCCCCCTTTCAGCACCTTGGACAGCTTTTTCTTAAATAGTGTAAATTATTTTATATCTCATATTTATTCTGTTCATTTGCACTACCTCATCAGTTACAGTATTTATTTATTATCATTGCACTCCTTTTAATCTTTGTTTGTGTTTTTGTTTGTTGTGCACTGTAGCTCTGTGGGAGCGCCCCTCAATTTCGTTGTACACTGTACAATGACAAATAAAGTCTATTCTATTCTATTCTAATTGTGCCTCATGTAATGCAAGGCCCAACACTGGTCAATGTAAAATATGCCCAAAAAGTACTATACTACTATTATAATACAGCACTGAAGACTGTTCAGGATATTTGTCACTGCATAAAATGAATCCAAAGTTGTGGTGTTATAATGTTTTGGAAGTAAGTTCAAGGTCCTTGAAATGCTGTATTTACTGTCAGAGAAGTTATTGTGTTATTCTTTCTACAGGACAAGAGGATTGCGACAGCACCAACATCCACAGCCTAACCCTGTTGGCAAACTGTCTGTCATGAAACCTCTGAATGTCCTTCCTGTATATAATTGTTTATGGTTATTGTTCTGTATGTTGTCTAAACAATAAAAGGTATACTATTGTTGTAGTGTTTTTTATTTACGTGTGTTCCAAACAAATCAATTGTAGCTTACGTTAGCTAGCTAGCTAGCTTAACCAGCAGACTACTGCCACATGAGACATATTTACATGTAACGTTACCGTTTACATGCAGGCCAATGTTTACATGTACTGTGGATCTATTCCATATAGCAGTGTTCACACATTCACTGCTACCCTGGGCTGTTTGGACGAGGATGGTTATTTTGACAATTTGTCATTTTCTGCAAATAAATGCTCTAAATGACAACATTTTTTATTTGGAATTTGGGATAAATGTTGTCAGTAGTTGATAGAATAAAACAAAACTGTTCATTTTACCCAAACACATACCTATAAAGAGTCACATCAGAGAAACAGAGCTGTATATGCTGGAAGAAAAAGGCATTTATAATTTGAGACTTTATTCAAGTACAAGTTAGAGATAATGTAAAACAAGGAATAAACACAGAACGAGAAATAAATACTATCTTTTATTATCTTACTACTAAGGATCAGGAAAGAAAAAACTAAATGTGTGGTGTATGTATGTGTTTGGACCCTCACATGGGCCTGATATCAGAACTGCCTCAATTGCACTAACAATGGAAAGTGCATTGACCCTAATGTCCAGTAGGTGGCGCCTGCTTGACACAGCCCTCCACAGGTTTGGCAACTCCCATCTCCCATTGTCCGATTGCACCTGAATGCATCGTCACATCCGCAATGACCGGATGAACGGAGGAAGATAAGAGCCACTGTGTGTCCATCTCTTCGCCAGTCCCAGAGTTACGTGGTTGCTGTAAGCTACGGCTTTCGTCAGCGCAACCGTTACTCAAAGGGAGCAACCATGCGTTTGGATTTTAACCGCCGAAGGCCGCAGTGTTTCACCTCGCTGGACGAGTCAGACTGCCGTGCGTTACCAAACACGCTCCGGATCCAGGATAGTAGCTGTACAGCCAGCTGCTTTCACTGCCTGCAGAAGGAGGATTTTTCCCCTGAAAACGTCCGTTTTCTCCATGCCCGTGTCAACCACGCTGTTCTTAATAGCCAACCAGGACGATACAACCGCCAATAATCCACGCCAAGGAAGCGAGCTGGATTATAGAAAATGCAACAATAAGTGAGGCTTATTTTAACTAGTGTCTGGGCAGATGCTAGGAGTTGCATTTTATGTGTATTGTATGTTTGTGAGCTACAATATTTGAGCTTGTGGACCGCCGAGTCCCCTTTTTATGCTGTTAGTTTTACATGGTAAAACATTTGTTGCTTGCTTGTTTTCATTTCAGCTCATCACGAGCCGATCTGAGTCTCAACGTTGTGGAGTACGTTACCACGTGTTATCTTAGCCGCCGCTAAGGACGTTTGCCCCTTTTGTCTTTCTCTCTCTCTTTCTCTCCCTTAACTAACCCACACGTACACTACACACACATTAGGGGTTACGCAGACACACGTGTAAATCTTATAAGTGACTCCTTGGAGACTTATGGTTAATAACCTAACTATAACATTTGATACGTGTACTTTGTGGGAACCCCTTTTATATTTTATATATGCCTCGTGGTAGCACTGCTACCTTTTCAAACATTATCTTGTGTGTGTATGTGTGTATCCAAAAGTACACACGAAGGCAGCGGTGTTGTAACCATCGCCGTTGTTCAAATCCCGCGCGTGACTTCTCCAAGTCACGCCTGGCCAGTGTTGTAATCTTTAGACCGTGGCTTCCCCAAGTCATGGTCGGCCATTTTAGTAGTCCTTTCACAGAACACGCCGTGACGTTATGTTCCAGGAGATCGTAACCGCCATTTTGGCTCTTCGCCATCTTGTGTCTTTGACTACGGCCACCATTTCGGCTCTCTTTCTTTGTTTTACACACACACACACACACACACACACACCCACCCACCCACCCACACACACACACACACACACACACACACACACACACACACACACACACACACACACTCACTCTCTACATGCTTGTTGGTTTGTGCTTGAGTTTGTTTGTTTAGTTTCATAGTTAGCTGCTTTAGTCTAGTGATGGCTTTTGTTAATTGAAAGTATTATTGATTTGATCAAGGTGCTTATGTGAATAAATTCTATTATATTGTACATAGCAGCTTTCTGGGATTATTTTGTGCATATGATTCACTTCCTTCACTGTTCCTTTAATTGTAAATATTTCACAAATATCTACATTTAAAGTGAACCCTTCTATTTTGAGACTATTTTGGTCTGGTTATTGGTCCCTGATTTCAGGGTGGTGCCCCGTTTTAATGATTTAATCATAATTTACATTAAATCATATTGATTTAATTTTAATAATTACTATCAGTAATTATTAATTACTAATAACCACACCTGCCCTACCATTGATGCCCAACATATGTCCATCCACTCTGCAGCTGCAGTAATTTACATTGTACAATGCTCCCACTTACAACGTTGTGACAGTTCTCTTACAGGTTAGACCCTACTTGGAATGAAACCTTTATAGTGTCCCCACCAAGATGGCGGCACGTCCAGACACAGTGGCCAGGTGCTCTTCCAGTTTAGACAAATACTTTGTTTTTGTTGTGCTCTTTTTGTGTGTTTTTAGTTGTACATTAGCAGCTGCTTAAATACAGTACAGCAGAGCCGATCTGCTAACGGTTGCGGATTATCATTATCTCTGCAATAAGGACAGTTACAACTGGGACTTCATACCCTGAGATCCATAGCCTTAGTGTGTTGTCTTTTCCCTGCCACTAGTGGTGATGAAGATGGTCGGATTATACCTGCTGCCAGGGAGTCCGAGATGTACTTCTCCATGGCTCCCCTCTCAGGGCAAAACAGGTTGTAGAGTCTACTAGAAGGGAGCGGGGCTCCCGGCAGCAGGTCAATTGCACAATCATAGGGGCAGTGTGGTGGCAAGGACAGGGCCCGTTCTTTGCAGATAACCTCCCGGAGGTCAAGATATTGAGGAGGGACATTGGACAGGTCGGGTGGTTCTGGTGCGACAACAGAGGCACCGCTGTTGCTATCTACAGGGGACAAAGCAGATTGTAAGCAGACAGAATGACAGAAGTTACTCCAGCCAATTATTCTACCAGCAGACCAGTCGATGTGGGGATTATGTCAAACTAACCATGGGTAACCCAAAACCAGGGGGGTATCAGGAGCATTGATTACATGAAAAGTGATGGTTTCATGGTGATTTCCAGACAGAATGAGTGTGACAGGGGATGTCTTGTGGGTTACCTTTGCCAGGAGACTACCATTAAGGGCCAGAGCTGTTATTGGGTCTTCCAAGAATTCCAGCTCAACTCAAGCTTGGACAGCGAGTTGGTGGTCCAAGAATTTACCCTACGCCCCAGAATCAAGGAGGGCGAGTAAAGGGAGAAGTAGTCTTACCACACAGAGAGTGGCCTGGACTTGTAAGCGGGACTTCAGTGGGGCAGGAACAGTTCTGAGTTTCAGGCTCATCAGTACCCCCACTGCTACTGATGAGCCAGACTTTTGGTCGAACAGAACAGTGTGCAAGAAAGTGATCAGGCTTACCGTCTTTGAAATTGAGACCATAACATCATATGTACAATTAAACAAATTAGTTTTATTTGGCAGCTTGAAAAGTGGCTTCAAAGGAAGTCGGAAGAATGCTGTATGGAAAGAAATCACTGCTGCGGACAACAGTGTTGCTGTCGTCAATCGAACTCCAGCTGAGGTTTGAATATTCAATTTATACATCCACAATATATATACATATATATATATATATATATATATATATATATATATATATATATATATATATATATATCGCAATTTATATTTAGGTCAAGAAAAAATGGTCAGACCTCAAACTCGCCACCAAAAAGCGAGTTGCGGCCCTCAGATGCAGTACTACGCTGACTGGAGGAGGCCAGCTGGACCCCAGCCTTGCATTGACCCAGACAGAGGACTAGGTGGGCGCGCTGATCAGGTCTGCTTCAATTTCAGGCATAAGGTTATTACGGTTATTATTACAGTTGCAGTCAGAGTTTATTTCTTTTTTTAAATGATGTTTCAGATCATTCGGAGTCAGGCACGAGTGGCGTTGTTTAGGCTTCGGCTGAAGAAACCGGTCTGGAGCCAGTCCCACGGAGCCAGTCAAATGCGAGCTGTGCATGCGGGCGCATATCCTCCGCTGCCCATGTGGGCTCACCACCATGACCCTGGATTCTGACACCAGAGGTCTTGGAAAAACAAACCGAAATGTGTCGGTCAATGGTGGAGATAAATCGCTCACTTACAGCAATAAACGACACTTTAACAGAGAAACGAAAACCTGAAACGTGCATCACATGAATAAAATGTTTGACTAAACGTTGTGCATTGTCTGTTTCCCTGTATTGAATAGTTGCCAAACACAAGTATAACACTTTACATTTTAGAAGCAATGAATGAGGTCCTGTCTCCTTCGTGTAGCCTCCAGTTGGGGCTCTGCTGGCCAAGGCTCTGGGCATAGGTTCATCTGGCTGCACCGGGACATCAAATGGCACCCTGTTTTGCACAATATTGTGCAGAACCCCACAGGCTAAAATGATGTTGCAAACTTTCTCTGGCATGTACAATAGGGTCCCCCCTGCGGATCCTAGAAAGAGCCATCTGCCCTTAAGTAACCCGATGCAGCACTCCAACGTGGCCAATGTGCGTAAATGCACATGGTTGAATCTGCGCTCCTGCTCTGTTGCAGGGTTTGCCAGAGGAGTTACCAGGTATTCCTTGAGGGAATAACCTTTGTCACCTAGCACATGAATCATTGCATGTATTGCTTGAGAAATTAATATCACAGCAACTGTTAACCCCGTTAATTGCAAACTATTTGAATCTAGTAGGCTACCTTTAATGTCAGGGATATATGGTCTAATAACAATTCTCGGACTCCGCCAGATTTACTATGCTGCACCACAAGTCAACACTGACTTGAAAACTTGCGTACACGAGTTGAGACTTGACCGGAAATGACCGTACGCCCAGTTTTCTGTCGTTTGTTCATTTGATAAATGAGGGCCAATATCCTTGATGAAAAGAAATGTTTTCGTCTTAAACACATGACTACTATCAGAAAGATGCTAAAGCTCAAAACAAGGAAAGGATCAAGAAAGCTAAGAACTCACAACTAGGACAATGATGATGATGAATGCGACGCACAACTTAATCCTCTTACTGCTCTCTCTATTGTTTCCTTTCATCTTTCTTCTGCCTCCTATGAACAGGCTGAGGGGAGCATCCTTAAATATCAATGGTGGGAGGGATCAACACAAGAGAACACAACACACCACAATGAGGTAGACTGGGGCCTGTAGTGGAGAGGCCTGTATACTCTGTCTCACGGCACCAACCTGTCTAAAGGTGTAGCCACTCGGTTTTCGGTGAAGTAGAGTGCTCAGGATGAGAGTGTAATTATGGGGGGAGACTGGAACTGCACCACAGACTTCACATTGGACAGGACAGGATCCTCATCTACAGTCTGCTGCAGCATTATCTCAGCTGGGAGCAGAGCTGGGTGTGGTGGATGTATGGAGGGTTAAACATCCCCACATAAAGCAGTACACATGGGTGAAGGTGGTGGATGGAGTTATGAGTGCAGCCAGGCTGGACAGGTTTTACATGTCACACGTTTTTAGTAATGATTACTGAGCAGTCCTATTTACCCGGTTGGTTTCACTTATCATCACTTAGTCACCTTTGATTTTCACAAACACCCAAATGCAGCTCTTACTGGCACTTCAATGGACACTGAATTTTGTCACAGGTTAGAGGCATTCTGGGGAGTCTGGAGAGGGAGGAAGGGGGACTTTGAGTCTCTTAGTCAGTGGTGGGAGGTTGGGAAAGTACACATCAGAGTCTTCTGTCAGCAGTACACCAGCCACTCAACCACACGAGTTAAACAAGCCATACAACACTTAGAAGGAGAAATTAGGGGCCTGGAAAACAGTTTTTGCACACACAATAACAAAGACAGTCACACACTGAAACAAAAGAAACAGGAACTGAGCACATTTTTACAGAAAAGGGTGAAGAGGGCTTTGGTGAGGTCAAGGTTCACTAGTGTCAGGGAGATGGATGCTCCCACCTCCTTCTTTTTTAATCTGGAGAGGTCCATCTCACGGACCAAACATATGGTCTGTCTCCGCCTTCCTGATGGGACAGAAACCACCGACCAGGGAGGGATGAGGAGTCACGCTGTGGAGTTTTACAGCGCCCTCCTCAGGGCAGAGGACTGTAGCAGGGAGTGCCAGGATGAGCTGCTGCAGGGACTTCCTTAGCTGAGCTGCAAGGACAGAACCGCCCTGGATGCTCATATTTCCATGGAAGAACTCACTGCTGCAGTGGGACAGATGGCTTCGGGTCGGGCTCCAGGACTGGACGGACTGCCCGCAGACTTTTACAAACGTTTCTGGAGGTGTTTGGGTGCTGACTTGTGGGAGGTGCTGCAGGAGTGCACTCAGACAGGCTTGTTGTCAACATCCTGTAGGAGAGCAGTACTTTCTTTGATCCCAAAGAAAAGAGACCTGGCTCTTTTAAAGAACTGGAGACCTATGGCATTGCTATGACTGACTATAAACTTTTTTCGAAGGGGCTCGCCAACAGGCTTAAAAATTGTCTAGACTTGGTCATCCACAGAGACCAGTCGTATTGTGTGCCGGACAGATCCATTATAGACAATCTCTTCTTGATGAGGGACTTGTTTGATTTATGTAAAATGTACAATGTTGATGTCGGGGTGATTTCTTTAGTCCAGGAGAAGGCGTTTGACAGGGTTGATCACAGTTTTCTTTTTTCCACTTTAGGGGCTTTTGGGGATGGCTTTTTTTGTCACTGCTGGGTTTGTTGTACAGAAATGCTTGTTGTTTGGTGAAGGTGGGTGTTGGGCTGAGCTGTCCAATCAAGGCTCAAAGAGGAATCAGACAGGGATGTCCTATTTCTGGACAGTTACATTCTTTAGCCATTGAACCTCTTCTGAACAGGTTAAGATCTCGACTGTCATGACTTTTATTACCAGGTCTACCTCAGCGCCTCCAGCTGGTGGTGTCAGCTTATGCTGATGACAGTGTTTTTATTATAACCCAGAGAGATGTCAACCACCTGACCGATAGTTTAAATCTCTATCAAAGAGCATCCTCTGCAAAAGTAAACTGGGAGAAGAGTGAAGCTCTGCAGGTTGGTCAGTGGACAGACAAGGAAACACCAAGGCTACCAGGACACCTCAGTTGGGGAAGACAGGGACTAAAGATCTTAGGCGTGTTTCTAGGGACAGAAGAGTTTCAGAGGAAGAACTGGGAGGGTGCTAAGGAGAAAGTATGTGCCAGACTGTCTAAATGGAAATGGCTGCTACCTCAGCTATCCTACAGGGGCAGGGTCCTGATTGTCAATAACTTGGTTGCCTTGGCCCTTTGGCACAGACTGACAGGCCTACCATCACAGAGGGGCCTGATCGAAGGATTCAGAGGGCGATTGTGGACTTTTTCTGGTCAGGGCAGCACTGGCTACGGTCAGCAGTACTGTATCTGCCGGTACAAGAGGGTGGACACGGACTAGTTGACATTGCATCTCGTGTCACAGCTTTCATATTGCAGACAGCTCAAAGACTGTTGTACAGTTTTGGCCTGCCATGGATGGACACAGCCTATTTGCTGTTGAGGAAGGACAGACAACTGGGGTATAACAAACATCTGTTCCTGCTTCAGCCCCAGTCAGTGGATCTGACTTGTCTTACACCCTTCTACCAGTCAGTGTTGCAGGCATGGCAGGTTTTAACTTCAAAATGTAAAGCTGTGACGACACCAGGCATGTGGCTCTTTGAAGAACCACTCATTGGAAACAGTTTCATCACCTCCCAAGTCTTGTCTTCTGTCAGCCTGAGGTCCAGACTGAGAGTGGCAGGAATTGTGAAGCTGGGCCATCTGGTGAAGACCTCCATCCCTCATCTTGCTGACCTGCTCAGCATCAGATCCAATAGAGTGCTGCTCCGGCTGGTGGAGGAGGTCTGTGCTTCCCTGCCAGAGGTCTTCCGAGCGTTTGCTGTGGACCCTTCTTCATCTGATCTATGGGACAATGAGTGTGAGTAATTTTTTCCTTCCTTGGCTGTCCTCCCAGCTGTGGGACAGTGGCAGCCTGAGGAGGACGGCCTGCTATCTCTGAAGACCCCTGAGTCTGCAGACTTTGGGACCTCTATCTCCTCAGCATCAAGGTTGTGAACTTGCGCACCCTGGCAGGGTTGAAGGCATCAAGGTGGACTGAGTTTTTTGGCGTGGGATCTTCCCCGGGGGGCTGTTGGTGGTCCCTGTACAAACCTCCTGTCGACAAACGGACAGGAGACCTCCAGTGGAGGATTGTACATGGGGCCATAGCTACAAACAGGTATCTGGTGCACCTTGATCCTGACACAGGGGACGGCTGTCCTTTCTGCCTTCAGTCAGAGACAGTTTACCACCTTTTTGTCCAGTGCCCCAGACTGGAGGCACTGTTCAGACAGTTGCAGAGGTGGTTTCGTGAGGGTTTCTCCTTCAGCCTGTTTATTTTTGGGCCACATTATTGTGCTAGGAGGAAGGCTGTATACGAACTGACTAATTTCCTTTCAGGGACAGCTAAGTTAGCCATCTGGAAGACCAGGAGGAACAGGGTGAGAGGTCAGGGGTCAGAGGGCGTGGTGTCCATGATGACCGGGCTGCTGCCAGCTTGGCTCAGAGTGGAATTTAGTTTTTACAAACAAGAGTCTGAAAAGACTTCAGACTGTTCAGTCAGAGAAAACTCACTGACCTTGAACATTTAACCTGTTTGTTGTTTTGTTTGTAGTTTTTTGAATTAGTGACAGAATGAAAATGTAAACAGAGAACTTCGAAATAAAGGTTCCTTTAAAATTCTCTCTCTCTCTCACTCTCACTCTCAAACAGAATGACATCATATGTGACAATACATTCTGTGCGCATCACACATGTAATCTTGTGTGCTGTCACTCAATGGCTGAATTGCATTGTGGGTAGGAGGATGAATGAGTGGAATAAAAAATGTAATACCTCTGGTTCTGCTGTATTGATTTTATTTTTAAACATTCTATAATGAGTCCAACAGTATTATGGGAGTGCAATGCTAGATCAGTGGACTGCTTTTCAAAACCTGTCGCCTACACTAGCCACAATGCATCTTAACCATTGGGTGACATCACTGGAGGAAGTTTATAAGATTATATGCAACTTTCTCTGGAGGTGCAAAATGCTTTATAGTACTCTTCACATACAGTATGTAGCAGGACTCCCTGAGTAGAGCTGTGGACAGAATTTTATGTGTAAAATTAGTGGAGTTACCATTTAAGTAAAAGTACTCCAACAACAAGGTAAAGATACCCTGTTACAAGGAAAGGTTTTTTATAAGCCTACCAAAGCGAAAGTAGTATTTTATACTACTAAGTAGTGCATTTATACTACTACTTTGGAAATACTCAAAGTACAAGCACCTCAAAAGTCACTTGAGTACTTTCGACGAGCCTAACACTATGTAAGTATTTTATTAGTCAGTGGTGAAACAGCCAGGATATGGGCTTAATAATTTCTTACATTGGTTACTGTACAAATCATTACGTGCATGTAGATGGATTATTAATGTGCATGTTATTGCCAAAATAACGTATTGCTCTGTTCATGAAATAAAAAGAAGAAATAATTCGTCTTAAGTCTTGTGTGTTGAACAGAGTTGTTGGGTGGGCCACGAGAGATTTTCAGATTTTAAAGTGGGCCACGGCACTCTGAAGTTTGGGAACCCCTGCACTAAGGGACAAAGCATCAAACCTCAAAAATTAAAATGTATGTGCAATGTATGTGAACCCCTGTTGGTTTTTTTTAATCACTTAAAGTTTAATCCATCAGATATGCTTTATTTTACATTTAGAGCATTGACAAACTATATAGAGTAAGTCTTAAATGTACTAAACCCTCGTATTATCCTCCCATTTACTACACACCTTTTGTCCTCTCGGGTCAAATTGACCCAGTCTGTTTTGACTGCTAATAATAAATGAGGTATAAAATGATCACCATTTTTTCTTCACCTTTTTAGTGAACATATATCTTAATATATATTTTACACTTATTTTTGTCATTTATGGTATGATAGACCTCATTTACATAAAATTATACCTAATTTTTCAGTAAAAAAACTGAATTATTTTCACTATGGTTATGATCAGAGGCACACAAGTAGATGGAATATCACAGACTGGTATATGTTAAAGTTTAGTCAGGATATTTTGATATTTTGAAACCAAATTGACCCGGTTTTGTTTGACTTGTTTGACTGTTTTTTATAAAGCATGAAGTATAAAATGATAACACAATTCTGTTACACCTTTTAGTCAACTTGTTTCCAACACATTACCACAAATGTTACATTACGTTTTGTAATGTATGGTTATAATATACCTAATTTCCATGAAATTATACCTCATTTTTGAGTAAAAAAAAGCAGGAATTGTGATTTTTTTTTTTTTTTACTATAGTTAGGATCAGAAGCACATATGTTGATGCATTATCACAGACTGGTATATGTCAAAGTTTAGTCATGATATTGTTTTGAAACCATTTAAATTTTTTTAATGGCAGCAAATAGTCACACCTGTTGTCCTCCTGGGTCAAATTGACCTATCTAGTTCGACTGTTTATAAGGCATAAAGTGTAAAATGATCACACCATTCTGTGTTACATATTTTCAACTTCATTCCAACTCATTACCACATATTTTAAACTTCTTTTACACCACTTATTCTTTTTATTATGCTTATTGAACAATAAACCTCATTTACATGAAATTATACCATGTTTTTGAATATAATAAGCAGAAATTAATAGTTATTTTGTATAACCACTGACTGGTATATGTCAACCATTAGCCAGGATATCCCCAGGTCTAAAATTGACTGATGCAATATTATTTATAAATAAAAGAACAAATTTTAAAAAAAAAAAACGTCAACAAAACTATTTTCAACTTCTTTACAAAAATACAAAACAGAAACTGTTGCTGTATCTCAATTCAGGGTGTGCATCCTTCGGAGGCTGCATTTGAGGGCCAATTATGTCACAACGCTGCGCGAAGGCTGTCCTAATTCGAAGGCTCCTTCAAATGCACCCCTCAAATGCGGCCCTCTTTTCCCTCTTTTTGGAGGATTCACCGCTACCATCCTTCATGTATCCTCACATATCCCAAGATTCTTTGTGCGCCCGAAAAAGAAGAAAGAAAGAGAGAAAATGGTGACATCTCATGGCGTACATTGTCACTTTCGTGGGCCTGGGAGGCAGAAATTGTGACGTAAGGGTAAGGGGGGGCATCCTTCGAAGGATGCAGACCCTGAATTGAGACACAGCATCTGTCTGTCTGTGTGCACAACTTCACATCATAATCTGGGGGCTTCCCAGATTATGATGCTGTACTTGCCTGGTTTACTTGGCATATATTGCTTGAATCCACATCGACCTCTGAATGGGACCGGGCGCTTGTCCGCTGTCACATCAGTGGCGGGATTATACATGAGCTGCAGGCGACACACCCATTTATCCCATACCTACCGGATGGCAGGCACGGCATGCTGGTCTGGGGTCGTGATCATCAAAACAAATTACTCTCGAGATGATGTGGAATTTCTTCAGTGGCATGGCAGCATAAGTTACCAGCAACCAGCAAGAATCAAAAGACCCAGGTATCCCTGTAGATCCGTTTTATCCATCTTCTTCCAATTGTCACCATACACAGGACGCCCCTCCTTGTTGGTCATTTCCAGCACTGTCTTTTCAATTTCCTCTGGCATAAACAACTCAAATGTAGACTTTATGCTATCAGCACAAGAAACAGCATACCTTGTTGGCCCTCAGGGGCTCCTCTCCCTCTCTGCACCCAACATAAGCCGTTGGTCACTTGAAGGAATGGAGGACCACAGAACATTTCCATCTTTGGACTGGAAAATATTTTCAGTTTCAGCAAGCTCCTCTTCATCACTTGATTCCTCATCAGTTGGAGCAAAATCTTCATCATTTTCAGCGATGTTCTCTTCCTCTGAGACTTCCTCCTCTTCTGCGGGTTCTTCCTCATCTCTCTCCTCTTCCACAGGGCTAAAAATTAGTTCAAGAACCTGTGATACAGTGTAGGTTCCTCATCATCGGGCTCAGATTAAAATGTCCCAAGGATGCTGCACACTCAGTTCTTTTGTTTATTGTCATCTTGTCTCCAATTGGAGAAAGGTATATAAAAAGTGTGAAATGAACATATTTACAAATGTGTAGCTTGTGTGTTGTCTGGAGTCCCAATGCAATACAATGCCCTGTGTGTGTGTGTGTGTGTGTGTGTGTGTGTGTGTGTGTGTGTGTGTGTGCGTGCACACTGTGCTAGAAAGTGCAATAGTGTGACCCATTGCTCCACTAAATGTGGCCTGGTCAAGTTGACCCAGGAAGACCACAGGTGCTATAAATTTTAATAAAACATATAACTTTTTTTTTTTTTTTAAAAAAGTCATAATTAATTGTACTTGCAAAGAGCATAGTAAGGAACCATCCATATCATTTTAAGGCAGTTATATGGAAGAAACTAAAGTTCTGACAGATTAACTGTTATGTTTTTAAGGGGAAAACTAAAAGGTGAACCCAAATGCAGACACATGGGAGGCAGGATAGGGGGAAAAACAAGAGCAAGCTTTATTAGCTGAAGGCAAACAAACAAAGGGAGCTAGTTACACAAACTAGTAAAAAGGGAAAAAAGGCAAAGTAGCAAATCAACAGCAAAGTTCAAATCAAACAGAGAAAGAAAACCAGAAGCTAAATTAATAAACAAACCATAAGGGAATAACTGGACACAGGAGACACTGGAGGAAACACAGGGACTTCAAGGGGGAACATCACACACAATGAACTGAGAAGGAGTGCATGGGGAACAAAGGCTTAAAACACAGACACACTTCGATAGGGTGGAGTGGACTTATCTACTCTTTTCCCTATGACAATTTGGTTTTAATAATGACTTCATTTCATGGGTCAGACTACTCTACTCCTCCCCCTGCGCTTCAGTGTGCACGAACAACCAACGCTCTGCCCCGTTCCCACTTTTTCGGGGAACACGACAGGGGTGCCCACTATCCCCGTTACTATTTGCATTGGCGATTGAGCCACTGTCAGCTGCTCTAAAAACGGAGGTGGGTTTTGGGGGCATTGAAAGATGGGGCATAAAACACCAAGTTTCGTTATACGCAGATGATCTGTTGCTATATGTAAGTGACCCTCTGTCAGGTATCCCACGTATCCTGACATTATTAAATTCTTTTGGTCGTCTATCTGGATATAAACTAAACATTTCTAAAAGAGAATATTTTCCAATCAACCAATTAGCTGTAGACATATCACCATCACTTATACCTTTCAAAGTGGCCAAAACAGGTTTTAAATACCTCGGCATTACAATTACACGATCCCTGCGAACAATGCAGGCAATTACTTGCCGTTGTCCCTTGCCGGTAGGATTCAAATTATAAAAATGAATGTGTTACCAAGATACTTGTATGTTTTTCAATGTTTACCCATTTTACTTCCCAAACCCTTTTTCACAGCTTTAAATGGCATTATTTCATCATTCATCTGAGCTGGTAAACGGCCACGGGCAAGTCGTACATTGTTAGGCCGGGACAGATCGGCTGGGGGACTGGGTTTACCCAATCTAATGGGTTATTATTGGGCGGCTAACATGCATAAGATAATGTCTTGGTTTACTTTCCCTCAATCCAGCTGGTGCCGAAGTGAGTCAGCCTGTTCCTCATCGCTGCTGGCTTTAACATGCAGTACCTTGCCCCTCTCCCCGTCAAACTTTACTTCTAATCCGGTTGTTGTTGGAACACTAAAAATTTGGACACAAATAAGACGCCACTTCGGATGGCTCACACTCCCCCTAGCAACCCCCATTTGCAATAACCACCTGTTCATCCCAGCAAAGATTGACCCAAGGTTCTCCGCATTAGAAAATAAAGGGCTACATAGTTTGAGAAACTTGTACATTGACGGTATGTTTGCAAGCTTTGACCAACTAATCTCTACCTTTAACCTACAAAAATCGGACTTTTTTCGGTACTTCCAGTTGCGGGACTTTGTGAAAACGCACACTACGTCATTCCCACAGATATCATCACCAAGTGGGATGGATCTGGCTCTCAAGGCTAAATCCCTTTCAAAGGGCCATATCTCCTACTTTTACAATTTACTGTCATCAGCCAGTGAATCCACGTTACATAAGATCAAGATGAATTGGGAGTCAGAACTTCAATTGAATCTTTCTGAGAGTTTCTGGGAGAGGGCTATTGGTGCTGTCAACCCGTCATCTAGCTGTGCTAGGCTTTCATTAATACAATTTAAAGTCTTCCACAGATTACACTATTGTAAGGAAAAACTCTCAAAGCTCTATCCAGAAAAATTTGATGAGAAATGTAATAGATGCTCGCAGACCCCATGCAATCTTACCCACATGTTCTGGACATGCCCTAAGTTGTCTGAATTTTGGCAATCATTCTTTAAAACAATCTCAGACATACTAGGCTTAACTTTAATTCCAACCCCACATATCGCTATTTTCGGCAAGCCCCCAGACGACCTTCGTGCCACAGCTATTCAAAATAATGTTATTGCCTTTGCTTCCCTTATCGCTCGTAAGAGAATTCTTTTACTATGGAAGTCTCCTCAACCACCATCTATTCAAGTCTGGCTATATGACATTTTAGGTCTTCTGAAACTAGAGAAGATCAAATTCTCACTTAGAGGTTCGTCCGACAAGTTCTGTCAGCATTGGAGACCGCTACTTAACTATCTAGACAGGCTGCCAGCTCGGGATGTCTCACTGTAAAACCTCACTGTGTGGTTTTGTATGAACTCGCTGCTATTTGCCGGTCCACCAGCGGCCCACCCCTAAAACCTTTTTACCGTAAGACACTTCAGCATAACTATCTGGTTTTGATGACTGAGGAGTAAGCATGAGATCCACCTAGTACAGTTAATGTTTCAGCACTAGCACTTTACATTTGCTTCGTCAATATTTTCTGTGCAGGCATAAGTACATATGCGTTTAAACATATACACATATATTTCTTTTCCTTTTTTTTTTCCTTTTATGTTTTATCCACCTCTTTTGTTTTCCCTGTTATTCCCTGTATTTGTTTTATTTACATATACTTTTTACAGGACATACTTTAATTTTAAAAGAAGACCATGGAGTCGGGAAGGGGGAAGGGGGGAGGGAGGCTGTTCATTTAAGTTCATAAAATGTTAAAAAGAAGAGAAATTGTATTTTTGTACGTACTTTTTGTCAGTGACCTGCTTTTGATAAATAAAAATTATAAAAAAAACAAAAAAACACAGACACACTGATGAGTGGACGAGGAACAGGTGAGGAGAGAGGAGGGAAGAGGACAGGTGAGTTAACGAGGGGAAGGCACAGAGGAGAAAGCATGGTGGAAATAATACTGACAGACAGAGGGAGACAAACATGCAAGGAGGAAGGGGAAAAGACAGAGGGAAGAACATAGGAGACACTGAAAAGGCAGAAGAGACACAAGAGGGCATAGAATCAAAACATAAGATAAAACAAGACACAACAAGAAGACATGAATCCTGAATCATGACATTAACTTTTGGAAATGGTCACAAAGACCCTAAGACAACAGGAGGGTTTTAAACTACAGTATTTTCCGCACTATAAGGCGCACCTAAAAACCTCCAATTTTCTCAAAAGCTGACAGTGCGGCTTATAATCCGGTGCGTCTTATATATGGACCAATATTGAGCCACAACAGGTCTCGCAACTACGGTAAGCAGCCGCCGACTTCATTTTCCCCCGTAGAAGAAGAAGCGCGCGGTGCATGCTGGGATATATGACTGCGCGAGGCTGATATATCAGTCTCAACTGTGGTCCGAGCTTTCAGGAAGGCAGGAATTGTCACTGAACTGCTAGACAACAGCAGCGACACTGACTCGATTAATGACGACTTCGGCCCGATGGAGCCGGGCATGTTGGATGCCCGGCTCCGTCGGGCATCCGACTGACAACGGAGTTGTCAGAACGCTGGTTTGTAATCTATTAATAAAGTTTGACTGACCTATCTGACTGTTTTGTTGACATTCCCTTTAGCGCAGCTCCATCTAATGGATGCATAACGTAACCCCAGCCTCTACTGTAGCGTGTATTCTATGCGCCTTATAATGCGGTGCGCCTTATATATGAACAAAGTTTTAAAATAGGCCATTCATTGAAGGTGCAGCTTATAATCCGGTGCGCCTTATAGTGCGGAAAATACGGTACTTACTTTACCTGTCAATCATTAAGGACAGAGTGAGGAATTTTCTACCTCTACCAAGTCACAGTCCATTCATTTAAGCTCCACGGTACTTGCTCGTCTCTATCCCATCAAGCTTCTAGTGAGGGATTACTCTCTTCTCTTCGAAAATAAATGGAGTTGGGACCCTCTCACCTTAAATCTTTACTAGTTTATTAAATATGGTAACTTCTATAAATCCAGCATAGTCCAGCTCTACCCAACCTGAGCAGAGTCCTAATTATTAATGATGATAGTAAACACTGGTGTGAAAGTTCAAAGCATTTCATTTAAGAATATTTTAGGGCTTATAATCAATGCATTAAATAATAATCTTTATATTAGATTAGATTAGATTTGTCTTTATTTAGCCCACAACGGGGAAATTCACTTGTTACAACAGCTTGAGATGCAACAGTACAGGAAATATAATCAGAAAAAATATGCATAAAGATAAATAGAAAATAAATTCAAAAAATAATAATAATTATTATATTTAAATTATTAGTTTTTTTCCCCCTGAAGGCGAGACATTTTTTTTCAGCCTTGTTCAGCCTTAAAGAAGGTCTAGTCTCAGCATTTTCAGAGAAAGGCATTTGTCAAGAATTTGTCATTCTTTGACTTCACATGCTCATCTGTTGATGCATTACCTCACCTTTAGTGCTCTAATTTAAAAGGAGCTGCAGGATTTCATCATGCCATGGTATACTGATCTCCAGATGATGAAACTAGATGTAAGCCCAGTGCTGGTGTAGGGGTTTGTAATACATGAACCAGTCCTGTTAACTGTCCTCCATGAGCAATTAAAAGTACAAGCACTCCCCCTGCTGTATATAGGGCACAAACAGCAGAAATCAGCCATTGCCCTTTATCTCTTTTAGCTTCCTGTGGTTTTTGCCTCCTCTGGTAGTGAGCACTGCTTACTAACCTTACATGGTTACATGGTAGCCAATAGAAGCTGAGCTCCAATAGGGTAGGGTCTGAGCTCCCATGAAAGCAGTTAAATCATATATCTGTGGGGGTCACTAATACATTACCAACAAACATAAATATTATTTAATCACAAATAATGAATTTCATCATGTTATGTTTTTTTTTTTTTTTTTTTTTACATTAATGATATAAATAGGTTAAAAGAAACATGTTCTCCAGAGGAACTACACACCATATTATTACCAGGCTCAGCTCTAACATAATATTTTAGGCACTGGGTGGTACAGACACGTGTATCACCATATTTATGTACTTCAGTTATCAAATGGACCGGCGTATCAGGCTCTAGGTTCATCATAGGAGAAAGGCGTATGAGGCAGTGAGCATTGAGTAGCTAGAGTAAAGATAACACACAGACCAACAGGTAAGTTTTTAACAAAAAAAAAGGTATTACTGTATTGTTTGCTTGCGTAAAGAGGAATTAATGAACAGGTATTCTAATAAACAATGGATTTCTGTTCCTTTTTGAATAGAATCATTCACACTGCATGACCAAATACCACTTAAAAAACAATAGCATTTGGATGGTGCAGTATATCAGCCCAGCATCACATGTTTATCACATAAACTCACCTATTTCAGCGCTATCCTACTCCGATGTCAATGGAATCTTTACAAATGTTGCAAAACAAGCAAAATAAGCACATTCTCCTCAAATTACATAAAATATTTTTTAAATATCTAAGATCCTTTTTCAATGTATTTATTTATCATTGCACTAAATTTGGTCTTTTAATCAACTCCTCTAGTTTATCTCCAGTATGGAAAAGAAAAAAAATTGACCATCATTTCTTTGCTGACTCTTCATTTACTACAGTCTCATGGTTAAGGCCTAATAACATGGGTTACACCCTTCCCTCTCAAAGGTGTGTACTTGCCGTTACATCCACTGACTAAACACTCCTTTAGGAGTTGCGTTAGGGACATCATCATAGTTATAACTCTGTATTGCATCTGCAAAAGCTACATTCAGGCCTTGGAACAGTGACTGAGTTATAGATAACAAGGGGTGTCCTAACTGAATGTACTGTAGTCTTTCAGGTTGTTCTCTGTGTCTCTGGGAACATCTGGGAGTGGTTTTACACTCAGTTTCTTGAGTGCTTGTTGGGGGGATTTTTTTTTTTTCATCAAGAACCTTAGCTTTTGCACACTCATTGCTCCTTTCCATTGATACCTCTTGACCAGGTTCACTGCCAAGTGAGCTCTCATCTCTGCTGCTGTCATTAAATGACAGGTTTGAGAAAACAGGAGGCCCTTCGTCCATGATATTGGATTCATAAGCGGGAGACTCTACCATACTTGGGTGAACAGATAAGGTTTCATTCCATGTCCCTTGAACATCAGGAGGGGTTTTAAAGGATTTCCGAAATGATACTCTTCTTGTTTTAAGAAAAGGTGACTCTCCTGATTCTGGGACCAACCCAGTCTCTCTTTCAACAGCTGCTGAGCTTTCTTTCCAGACCAGAGAGCTCTCAAGTCTGTTTGGACTTAGCTCTGTTGAGGTGTCATTTCTCAAAGTTAGAGCATTCCCAGCTTCAGAGGGAGTGTACCCTACAGGTTCCATGTCTCTTAAGTCTGTAGAGTTCTCAACTCTAGTGGGAGTGAGCTCCACAGGGCATCCCTCTGCTGCTCCTCTTGCAGAGAAATGCTTCTTTTCACTCCTCAGTTGCCTTGTGATGAAGTATTCCTTCTTTTCTTCCAGGTTGAAAAGAGCAGTGTGCATATTGTGATGATCCCTCCACCCAGGCACTAGGTGTCCCTGTTTCTTATGAGTTGTGTTTTGCAGGTGCTGAGTGGAGGGTCATCAGCTACATGAGTAACACCTGGGCCAGTGTGCTCTGCCTATAAAGACCTTCCTCATTCTGTGAACGCTCTCTCTGGGGGAACTGATTCCTGCTCACTGGCAGGCCTGATGGCAGCACTTTTTCCTTGTTTGTTTTGATCTGCATATACATTATCACACACCCATACATGCTTTCATTACTGATACTGATCTTTACACGTTTTCCTTGATTGATTTATGCAATAAATACCACTTGCTAGTAGCCAGCTTGTGTTTGGTCTCCCTACTTTGGCACAGCCTTGGAGCCGGGTTGTGACAGATAGGGGCTAGTCCAGTCGTTGATTGACCCAGTTTTTGAAGCACAGTTGTTCTGCTGGTTGAAAATGGGTGGAGACTGTGATTTCTTGGTGTAGTGTCGGCGTGATGTTCGGTCAGGTGTAGTTGGTTGTGCATCTTGTGTTTGGGAATGGGTGGCAACTAATCATTTGGAAGACAAGTAACGAAAGTGGTTAAAGCAGTTGCCTTGGGAGCACGTCTGGGGCTGCAGGTGGAGTCGCCAAATTTTGGTTGCTTCACCGGGTTTTTGGGTTACAGTGCATAAACAACCACCACAAGTAGCGCCTGAAGACTAGGGGGAGTTAAGTAGTTTCTGGTTAAGCAGTTAGAGGGACGGGGCTGCGGCCCATTTTTTTTTTTTTTTTTTTTTTGCTGTGTAGGGCTGTTTGAGCTCTGTTGCTCATGTGTTATCAGTTTTTGCGTGTTTGGACAGGTAAAGTTAATCCTTTTGTTCCCTCAGTTATGACTAATCTGGAGGAGTTTTTGAGAGCTCCGTCAGAAGAGTTATCAGAGCATTGTTCGCAGGAGCAATTAGTTAAAATCGCCGAGCATTTTAAGATGGATGTCGGTGATCTCTGAAGTTGGGGTGAGTAGTGGGTTAACTTTTGAGCAGCGCAAAAATTGCTATTGTTGCAAGTGGAAATTAAAAACTTGAACTTGAAGAGCGCAGGGTAAGTTTGGCTAATGTGGGGCAGGTCTCTGTTTCTCCTGGGCCCTCACGTGCTTTTGATGTTGCCAGCAATCTGCGTTCCTCAATTTTGTGAGCAAGATCCGGACACTTTTATTACTTTTTGAGCGAGTGGCCAAAAATAGACTTTGGTCTGATGTTGAGCGCATGTCACTGTTACAGTGCATTTTGACAGGCAAGGCACAGGAGGCTTATTCTGCGCTTAGTACGGTTGAAAGCAAGGTTTATGTGTCCGTCAAAGCTGCTGTGTTAAAGACATATGAGTTGGTGCCTGAGGCATATCGCCAGAGATTTAGGTCTTGGGAGAAGTCAAGTAAGCAGACACATATGGAGTTTTCACTCAGTTTAATCGTTGGTGTACTTCACTGGGGGTTCATACTTATGAGGCTTTGTGTGACTTGATCATTCTGGAGCAATTTAAGAACTCTGTTCCCAATCACATTGCTACTTACATAAGTGAACAGAAAGTGAAGACAGCTATCGAGGCCGCCACTCTAGCTGATGAGTATGTGTTGATGCGTCGTCGTGACCGCGAGTGCAGGACACGGGATGATGCTCGGTACAGGGGGGATGGTAGTAACTTTTGCCCAGCAGGTAAACGGTGGGAGGGAGGAGCTAGTCCTAGTCTGGGTAGGTCAGAATGGGCTACATGGGGTCAGATGCAGTTTGACCCGACCAAATTATGTCACTACTGCAAGTGCAGGGGACATTGGAAAGTCTAGTGCTAAAAGTGGGTTTGGTAGTGTGCATGCCAAGCATGTTGCCCTTGCTACTTCAGTCAGAAAGATGAGTTCTCCCTGTGTCATTTCTTCATATGAAAAGATGGAGCCTGGAGTGGATTGCAGCCTGGAGCAGCCTGATTTCTCAGCTTTTGTGTCGGACGGCCATGTGTCGCTATTAGGGAGTGGTATCAAGGTACCGGTGAAAATCTTGAGATACTGGGGCCTTCGATCCATTCATTGTGAGTTCTGCACTTTCTTTTTCTAAGGAAACATTCTGATGCGGAGAATGGGTCTAACTGTGTTGCCTGTTCCATTACATAAATTGGAGCTTGACTGTGGGTTGGTTCAGGGCGAGGTGGCTATGGGTGTGTGTCCTGCATTACCAATACGAGGCATTCATGTCATCCTAGGGAACGATCTGGCTGGTAACTGTGTGTGGGCTGACATTCCACCAGCTCCGATAGTAACTCCTTCTCCCTCTGTTACGGTACCTGATGAGAGTGTGCGGTGTTTTCCTGGTGTTTTCACAGCTTGCACAGTTACACGGGCTATGTGCCTTGCGGAGACAGAACCTGAAGTTGAGCAGAGTAGCGTAGAGGAGAGGGGGGCTTTCTTTGTGTCTATACCCGACTCTCTCCTGTTGGTTTCCCCCAGCGAACTGTCGGCAGAGCAACAGGCTGATCCTACGCTTAGTGAGCTGTTTGACAGAGTGATTTCAAATGGTGATGGGCAGAGTGCTGCAAAAGGTTATCTGTTGCAAGATGAGTTGCTGGTGAGAAAATGGGTGCCACACAGGGAAACTTTTGTGGGTAATCCGTTTGTCAGGTTGTTGTCCCGTCCAAATTCCAGGAAGAGTTTCTGAGAGCGTCGCACAACCAGTCGGGACATTTGGGGGTCCGTAAGACATACGACTATATCCTCAGGTTTTTTTTTTTTTTTTTGGTCTTGTGTGAAAAGGAATGTCTGGATATATTAAAACATGTCATACTTCTCAGATGATGGGAAAACCTAATCAGAACATTAAGCCAGCTCCTCTGTCTCCCACCCCAGCAATGGTGCAGCCATTTGAACATCTGATAATTGATTGTGTTGGTCCCTTGCCACATTCAAAATCTGGAAGTAATTATTTGCTTACAGTCATGTGTCAAAGCACGAGATATCCAGTTGCTTTTCCGTTGGGTACCATTACTGCTAAATCTGTGGTGAAAGCACTGACGCGGTTCATTTCAATCTTTGGAATTCCAAAAATGTTTCAAAGTGATCAGGGTTCTAACTTTTCATCTCACTTGTTTGCCCAAGTGTTGAAGCAGCTCCGAGTAAAACATAATCAGGCTTCTGCCTATCATGCTCAGAGCCAAGGAGCACTGGAAAGGTTTCATCAAACCCTGAAGTCTCTGTTGCGGGGATATTGTGTTGAGTTAAATCAGGATTGGGAGGAGGGGCTGCCCTGGTTGTTGCTAGCCGCCAGAGAGGATGTGCAGGAGAGCACTGGGTTTAGTCCAAATGAGCTTGTGTTTGGACATGCAGTGCGTGGGCCATTAGCTCTGCTGCATGATCCGGTCGCACAACCCAAACCACCTCAGAATCTGATCGATTATGTAATAATAGTTTCTATCATCGGTTGTACTTGGCTGGGGAAAGGGCTAAAGAAAGTTTAGCCTCAGCGCAGACAAAAATGAAGCAACTTTATGACCGTAAAGCTGAAATTCACCAGTTCAGTCCAGGCGATCAGGTTCTGGCTCTGTTACCACTTGTCGGTTCTCATTTCAGGCAAAATTCCATGGTCCTTTCACAGTTTTGCGTCAGGTTTCTGAGCAGAACTATCTGTTGACACCAAAGCGTAGAAGAGACACTCAACTTTGCCATGTTAATGTTAGGATACCTGTGTTTCTTGTGTTTTCCTTTTTTTCCCCCCTCCCTGTGAGTCTTAGGCGGGGGGCGTGGCTGACCTAATTTCCTGCACACACCTGTGGCTGCTTTGCTCCTCACCTGTTAAAAGTCTGGCTCCTTCACCCATTCGTCGCCAGTTCGTTCTAGACCTTCAGTTAGTAACGCCGTGGCTCTTGTGTAGAACTTTTGATAAGCTTTGAAGCTGATGTGAATCTAGTTTAACCTTTTATTTCTTGTGTTTCAGCCAGCCTTGCCCAGCCTCCGATTGCCTGCCTTTGTTTCCTGCCTTGTCCTCTGCCTGCCTTGCCTGGAACTATCACCTGCCTGCCTTGCTGAACTTTTTGTTGGACAATTAAAACTTTTTGTTGAATTGAACCTCTCCCAGAGTCTGTATTGTGGGTCCAGCTCAAGTCACTGCTTAACAGAACGAACTGGCCAACATGGACCCAACAGACTCTGCACAGCAAGCGATTTCCAGCCAGGGTGCTCTCCTTGGCCAGCATGAACAAATCATCGGTGCTCTCTATGAGAACATGCAGAACCTCACCACTTAGGTAACCCAAGTTTCACTCCAAGTTTCAAAGTTAGCTTCTGCGGTAAAAACTTCCCAAATCCATCCCGCCTCTGAGTCTCTTAGCAGAGACCCTGCAGTTCCTGATCCTGAGCCATATCATGGTGAGCTGGACAAGTGTCAGGGTTTTCTGCTGCAGTGTGATCTGGTTTTTAGACAGAGGCCCCGTGCTTTCTCTACTGATGTTGCTAAAATTCACTATTTGCTTGGACTATTGTGAGGCAGAGCTTTGGCTTGGGCAGAGGCTATGCATTCAAATGCTGAACTTAGCAGACAAACTTTTAAAGATGTTGAGTTCCAATTTAAGACTTTTTTTGACCACCCCAGTCATTCTGGAAATGCTTCCAGTCGCCTTTTGAGTCTTTGTCAGGGAACCCATTCGGTGGCGGAATATTCAGTTGAGTTCTGGACTCTAGCAGCGGATGCCCACTGGAATGAGGCAGCTCTCCAGGGAGTGTTCATTAAGGGCCTTAATGATCAGCTCAAGGATGAGCTAGCCTCTCGTGATCCCTCCCCAGGTCTCCAGTCACTGGTCGCCCTGTCCATTCGGCTCGACAACCAGCTCCGTGAACGTCGACAGGAACGAGCAGCTCGGACCCAGTCCCCGCCAGTCACCAACCCAGCTTGTGTTCCTCATTCATCCCCTCCTGCTGCCCTGCCAAGTCAACCCGCTCGACCTGCGGAGCCGGAACCCATGCAGCTGGGCCGTGCCAAACTAACCCCCGAAGAGCACCTCCGCAGGATTCGGGCGGCTGAGTGTCTTTACTGTGGGTCACTGGGCCATTTTGTGTCAAACTGTTCTGTACGGCCAAAAGAAAGGGCTCATCAGTAAAGATGGGGGTAGTGGTGAGCCAAAGCCCAGAGACTAATCTCTCCCCAAACAAATCCCAACTACTAGTAAATGTTTCCCTGTGCTTGGAGAGTGGTTCTCTGCCCCTTTTAGCACTCATCGATTCAGGCGCTGAAGACAACCTTTTGGATGCAGGACTGGCAGTGCAGGCGGGATTAAAGCTGTAAAGACTTGAGAAACCTGTGCCTGCATATGCGCTGGACGGCAGGCTGCTGGCTGAGGTAACCCACAAGACTGTGCCTGTACCGTTGGTAGTCTCTGGTAATCACCATAAAACAATTTCCCTCAGTATAATCTCTTCCCCAGACACACCCCTGGTTTTAGGACATCCTTGGTTAAAGCTACATAATCCACATATTGACTGGGCCCTCGGTAGAATTCTGGGTTGGAGTCAACATTGTCATTCTGTTTATCTAAAATCAGCCTTGACACCTGTAAATGGTTCCTCTAACACCACCACCTTCACACCAGATTTGTCCAAAGTTCCCTCTCAATACCACAACCTCAAAGAAGTCTTCAGCAAGGATAAGGCCAAGTCACTACCACCACATCGCCCGTATGACTGCTCCATAGACCTGCTGCCTGGTGCCCCACTACCCTCCAGCAGGCTATATAACATTTCTAAAACTGAGAGAGAGGTCATGGAGCAGTACATCTCTGAGTCTCTGGCAGCAGGTAAAATCCGACCATCTTCCTCCCCTCTTGGAGCAGGGTTCTTTTTTGTTGATAAGAAGGACAAGACACTCAGACCATGTATAGACTTCCACGGTCTAACTAGCATAACAGTTAAAAACAAGTAGCCCCTACCACTAATCAACTCTGCTTTTGAACCCCTACAGGAAGCCTGTATCTTCACAAAACTTGACCTGCACAATGCATACCATCTGGTACGTATTAGAGAGGGTGATGAATGGAAGACTGCATTTAACACACCCTTGGGCCATTTTGAGTATCTGGTGATGCCCTTTGGTTTGACCAACCAGCAGTCTTCCAAGCACTAATTAATGATGTCCTCAGAGATTTTTTTAACCGGTTTGTTTTTGTCTATCTGGATGACATCTTGATTTTCTCCAAGAACCCCCTTGAGCATGAGTCCCATGTCCGCCAGGTTCTCGCCCGTCTCTTGGAGAACAAATTGTTTGTCAAGGCTGAAAAATGTGACTTTCATGTTGACTCTGTGTCTTTCCTGGGGTACATCATCCAGAAGGGTTTACATCATGGCAGGTCCTGAAAAGATACGTGCTGTGGAGGAGTGGCCAGTCCCTGAGACCCGGAAGGAGCTGCAGCGATTCCTGGGCTTTGCTAATTTCTACCGCCATTTCATCAGAAACTACAGTAAGGTAGCTGCCCCTCTCACCAAACTCACATCAGTCAACATCCCATTCTGTTGGTCCACTGAGGCAGAGGACGCTTTCAAGCACTTAAAGCTTTTGTTCACCACAGCTCCTGTTCTGGCCCAGCCCAACCCCACAAATCAGTTCATCGTTGAAGTTGATGCTTCTGACACCAGGGTTGGGGCAATATTATCCCAGCGCTTCGGTCCTGACAATCGGCTGCATCCTTGTGCCCTCTACTCCAGACATCTCACTCCCTCTGAGCGCAATTATGATGTTGGTAACCGGGAATTGCTAGCTGTCAAACTAGCATTAGAGGAGTGGAGACACTGGTTGGAGGGGGCAGAACAGCCATTTGTAGTTTGGACCGATCATAAGAACTTGGCGTACATTCAATCTGCTAAACGACTGAACTCCAGACAAGCCAGGTGGGCTCTGTTTTTCAGTTGGTTCAATTTCTCTCTGACCTATCGTCCAGGCTCTAGGAACACCAAACCTGATGCCCTGTCTCACCAGTTCACCTCTGAGGAGACCTGCTCTGCTGCTGACACAATCCTGCCCTCCAACCTAGTTGTGGCTGCACTTACCTGGGACATCAAAAGAACAGCCAGAGGCCTAACAACTCGATCCTGGTAACGGACCTGGTAACGGGCCGGCTAACCGCTTGTTTATTCCCCAGTCTGTCCGTTCTCAGGTGCTGCAGTGGGGATATGGTTCGCGCTTTGCCTGTCATCCTGGAGCAAACCGAACTATATCTTTGCTCAAGAGGCACTTTTGGTGGCCGTCTCTAGAAGCCGACACCCGGAACTATGTGGCCGCCTGCTCCATCTGTGCCCACAGTAAGGCTTCACATCAGGCACCTGCTGGTCTCCTCCAACCTCTCTCGATCCCTGGGAGGCCATGGTCCCACATTGCATTAGACTTTGCTACTGGTCTCCCAGCTTCTAGTGGTAACACTACCATACTCACCATTGTGGACAGGTTTTCCAAAGCTACACATTTTATCGCCCTTCCCAAACTGCCATCCACCCTTGGGACAGCCGAACTTCTTGTTTCACATGTTGTCCGTTTGCATGGTATCCTGCTGGATATTGTCTCTGACCGTGGGCCCCAATTCATTTCCCAGGTCTGTAAGACTTTAGAGGCCATCGTGAGTCTCTCATCTGGTTTCCACCCCCAATCGAATGGTCAGGCTGAGAGGTCCAATCAAGATCTGGAGGCTGCCCTTCGTTGTGTCTCAGCTGACAATCCAACCACCTGGAGCTCTCATCTCCCCTGGGTTGAGTATGCCCACAATTCACTTACCTGTTCTGCTACTGGTCTGTCTCCCTTTGAAGTGTCTCTAGGTTATTTACCGCCATTGTTCCCTGCTCAAGAGGTGGAGTTGGCAGTTCCCTCAGTCCAGGAGCACATATCTCGTTGCAAGGAAATCTGGAAGAAGACCAGGGAAGCCCTGGAACACACCCAAGTGAATGCTCAATGCTCAGCCAATCGCCGTAGGACCCCGGCACCTACTTACCAAGTAGGTCAGTCTGTTTGGCTCTCAACTAGGAACATTCCTCTCCTCACTGAGTCTTGTAAACTTGCCCCACGCTTCATCGGTCCATTCTCTATTGACAGTATTATTCATCCTACTTTTCATCACGCCCTCCCACCCTCAGCAGAGGGGCTGCCAGCTCTCACTTTGCTTCTCCATCCACATCCAAAAGGTCTTCCAGGAGCTGGAGAAGAGGGGCATCACTGTGAGTAGATCCTAAATAATCCAAAGTAACCCCCCAAAGTCTCATCATAACAGAGTCCATTTCCCTGTTCATGATCTGTCACACTAACTCTGTGACTTCCTGTTGTTCAGTGTGACATGAGGGAGCCCAGCGTGCTGCGTATCGCTCCGGTGCCGCTCTACAACTCCTTCAGCGACGTCCATCGTTTTGTGGAAACGCTGGGAGCAGCACTCGCCGCCGGCAGCCAATGAGTGACGGCTGTAAACTCAGACAAGTCCAGATCGGCTTTATTGCTCATACTTAATAAAGTTTTTTTATTGATTGTTTTAATGTGACCTGGACACATATTTGTTCTTTTGATCTTGTACTTGAAAAACAACCATCACCTCTGTTTCCTCACTTAGGTCACTCAGGTTTTTATCAGTGTTTATCTGTTTCAGGAACTGTGACATGAACAATAAGTGTTGGAATGAAAAACATTCCTTTCATGTGCTGTTTAATGTATTCAACACGAATGACTGTACGGTCGTCGACAGCAATAAAATCGTAATATTTTCTCTGTTTTTTTTTGTTAACTTTCAGACTTGAGTGAGGCAGACTAATAGCAGCATTATGATAACTGTGTTCTAATAGGAAATCCATGGCAAATACAATTTAGATTTAAATTAATTGCAAATAAATGGAATTCTATCACTATTAACTATTCTTACTTATCCCAAACTTACTCTACTCATTGATGCATAATAAATCACACACAGTCTTGTTTTTCCCAATGCACTTAATACCACAATTAAGTCCTTACAAACAATCTAAAGAAGTCAAACAGATCTAGTCTAATAGTTTTCTTTTTCAGGTGTTTAGAAACAGACTATTAGATCCAATCCATCCTCTATTATAAAAGGTGGAAACCTTTTAGAAACAAAGGTTTCCAACTTTTAGAAATAGGTGTGTATCATCAAAGATCTTATAGTCTTAGGGTTTTCTTTTCAAAAAGAAAACCCTAAGACTATACTTTAAAACTTTGTCACATCCTCACAGAAGTCCAGCTGCTGATGGTTCATCACCCCTATAACCCCCTGCTTCCATCTCTGAGAAACCTCTGGGGGGTACACAGCTCCGGGTCTGGCAGGCCGGCAGGAGTCAAACCCCTGCAAAGAGCTAGTAAGCCAGGAACACAACCCACTGCACTATCAAGCCCCAAAGTGCAGGAAGTTCTTCTCTGGGTGCGTTTCAGTTCGAACTTCAAACTTCACTGAGTTTTATAAGAATCAAACCCAAACAAGACTTGAACCCACAACCTCAGAACTGCTGACCAGGCTTCTATCAACCTGGGCTAGTGGATCTGACTGATGCTCTTTGTTTCTTTCACATTTCAGACTTTTAAACCTCAACACTCGAAAAGCAATCAAGGCTCAAACCCACAACGTCAAAGCTTCCAATCCTGGTTTTACCCTGCTGAGCTACAGGATGCAACAACCAAAGAGTCTCTCAGAGGTTTTCACTCATTCTTCTGAGCACCAACTTCATAAAGAGTCAGGCTCTTTTGACACATCTCTTCTCTGAGTGCTTTTAAGTTTTCATTTTTAAGTGTTGGACTTTGAAAGTCAAACTCTGACCTGTTGAGTGTCCACCTGAACTGCTGGATCAGACAGGTGGACACCAGCCTTCAAAACTCAGTCAAGGTTTGAACCCACAACCTCCAGACTTCACAGCATCACTTTAACTTCCTGAGCTAATGAGCTGGGGATACAGTTCTGTTTCTGAGAAGATTTCACTCTTTATTTTGGACATCAGGTTTAAAAATCAGCTGAACTACCCAGGGATTGAACCCACAACCTCCAGACTTCACAGCATCACTTCACCATCCTGAGCTGATGAATCAGTCTTAAATTAATCACTTTCTTTGAGCATTTCACTTCTTTTGAGGACAAAATAATTGTGTGAAAACCTCAAGGATTTGAACTCACAACATTAACAGTGGAAGCGATGTCATCAGATACTCGTCCTTCCTTTCTTACTGGTTCTGACTCCAGGCTTGAACCCAAGACCTCAGAACTTCACAGAACTTCTTCAGCTCACTGAGCTGTCGAGTCGGCAGCTTGTCGGTTCCGTTTGGACTATTTGGTCTCCAGCTCTTCGGACCGTCGCCTGCTGTCGGACTTTAAAACTGGTCTGTAACAAGTGGAGCCACCGGGTCGGACAGAGAAAGACTTTTCTTACAGCTGTTTAGTTTCACAGACGAGATTCAAATCCAACAAATGTTCTCAAAATACAGCCAGACTTCAACAGCCACAAAACGCTGAGAGAAACACAATGATTGTCATTAAAATGTGTTTTCTTCTCATATAATAATCACACAGAAATTAACAGACGTTGTGCAGTTTATGACGTCACTACGGACATAATTACAATGTGTTAACAAACACGATCAAACTTTTAGTTTCATCAGAAACACATGAAACAAGTCAGAGTGTTTCAGGTGGAGTGTCGAGTACATTCGATCATATTTTACTGTCCATTTACAACTTTGTTCACAATGATTCTTTACAATTAAAGCTACAAACGAGTCAATGTTTTCTGTTTCTTACATTTCACTCAGAGTTCTGGATTTTATTGGAACAAGAGCCAGAATTCAAAACAACACATGACAGAAAGTACAAGTCAACGCAATTTCCACATTTAATGGAAGAAGTTTAAAATGTAAATGAAGAATCTTTTCAATCAGTTTGAATCATTTTGTACAAAGTTCACTGATGAATTTATTACAAGAAGCTGAAAGATTGATGTGACTGTGATCCTGTACAGACTCAACTGTTCAGCACTGACAATGTTTCTGTGACAGGAGGAGACTCTGCACACTAAACACCACACAGATGCACTGAGGAGGAACCAGAAGTGGACCAGAACCCAAATCCGGGATAAAGAGGTTCAGTGAATGTGGTGTTGAAGGTGTGGAGGTGGATCAGTGAGTAAGAGGAGACTCTGTAGAAGGACAGAGTGCCAGCAGGACAGTCCACATACACTGCTACTCTACCAGAGGAGGAGGAGGAGGAGGAGGAGGAGGAGGAGGAGATTTCTGTTTGTCTCTTATTGTGACAGACAGTGTAACGATCACCATCAAAGCACTCCAGACTCCAGGACTGATAATTCAGTCCAAACACACAGTCATTAATGTCTCCTTTCCGTCGGATTCTTCTGCAACTCACTGATATAGAAACTTTTCCTCTCCTCTCGACCTCCCAGTAACAGCGACCAGTCAGACCAGTTCTACACAGCAGCTGAGGGAACCTAGACTGAAACCTCTCTGGATGATCAGGATATGACTGATCCTCCATCACACGTGTCATCTTTCTGTTGTTGTCAGACAGTTTGATGAATCTGTCGACTGTGTTTGTGTCGACTGTGAGCTCACAGGAATCTGATGGAGAGAAAAAGACACAACACAGCTACAGTTATTAATGTGTCATCAGTGTGATGATGACATCACAGATGTGAATGAGTGATGTCACAGTGTTTTCATGAATCAAAGTAAAAACACACTCACACTTCTTCAGACCTGGTGTCAACCATCGGACTCCAGCAGGCTCCACCCTGAAAGGAGGAGGGGGGTCAGAGCAGCACATCCTCTTTCAGCATGCAAACATGGACATGACATGACTCTCATCCACAGAAACACAATCTGTCCATCAGGCTGCTTCTCCCTGTTCTCCCTGAACCTCTTCACCTCTGCCACTCTCCTCACACACTGAGAGTGAGCCACAGGATGTTGGTGTGTGTGAAAGAGGATTACAACATCTGAGAACACACACAAACCTCTTGTTGGATTTATCACTTTATCTTTATTTTATTGGATGTTGTTGCTGTTTCCTGTGGGCTTTCTTTCTGTCTGTCTGTGGTCCACATGTCTCCAGAACCGTTCATCCGATCTACTTTATACTTGGCAGGTCTGCTGAGGACTCAAAGAAGTGCAGTGTTCAATTTGAATTCAATTGCAGAATGTTTTAGGGCCGCGTTAGAGCCATGGAGAACATGAGGCTTATGTTTGCATTTTGTGTCTAATTAGTTAATATCTATTTTACTTTAATTTATAAGGATTAATCATATCTGATATTTTGTTTCATCTTAATGTAATTATTGTCTATTCAGTAGTTAAGGTTTTTATTATGCTCTTACTTTGTCCTGCTACCACAAAACGATACTGCCGTAAAGCACAGCTTATTGTAGTGAACTGTTGTAAACAAGCCATGTGGGCACCTGTCGGCATCTCTGTTTTGATAATTAAGGTTTCAGAGCAGGACAGGAGCAACAATTTTCTGACTGTAGCTTAACCGTCATTTATTCATTATATTTTGAGAATAAATCGCAGCATTTTGCTTTTTGCATCGGCCTTGTTTCCTTGTTGGATTTTCTTTGGAGTTTATTGCCTTATGACAAGCACGAGTACAGAAACTTTATGTCCTGCAAGAGTGGCAAATAGGTTGCCACAGCATAAGTCAGAAAATTGCTCTGCAAGAAAAAGGATTATCAAGCTAACCGCGACGCATAGAGAGGATTTGGTGTGCGGGAGTAATGGACTCGACTCACCAAGGACCTTTGGACGGCCAGTCATATGAACGTAAGCATCTCTTGCATTTAACGGAGCGCATGTGCTTTCTGGAAGAGGAAAAATACTCTGTGAACATGTCAGCTAAGTGATTGAAGAGCTATTGGAGCAGGTTAAATCATAAGGATTCATTACATTGAAGAGTTTGTGGCAAAGCAATTAATATGGAGCCGATTGAAAGTAAGAGGGTATCAAAACCAACTGCGAAAGCAGTTGAAGAGAAGCTCAAACAGTTTAAAGAAACAAGGAAAGCTAAGTTGACCAATCTAACTAAAAAGATGAAGGAAATTGATGCTCTAATGGAGGATGATGGCAATTTTGAAGAAGTGAATGTGGCAATAGCAGTTGATTTCACAGACATGTACATTAAGTTCTGCGACGCAAATGATGCATTTGAATGAGGAAGAGGTTCTTCATGATCAGACACAGTGGTATGAGCCAAAAGCCATTGACCTGAAGAATTCTGTGGAGAAAGTAGAAAGATGGTTAGAAAGAGTGAAACATCAAGATGATGAGGCTAAGAGAGTTGATGCTGAAATCAAGCCTGAAGACAGTTGTCGCCGACCAGCCCTGTCCCTTTAAGACGGTGGCCGGCGCATGTGTGTGACGTAGTAATGCAGGGAGGAAAAAAAACAAGGAAGTAGTGTGTGTCGAGGGCAACGGCGAAAACTCCCGTCTTATTGCAAAAAGTATTAAGTTAGCAGCAGTGTCCAGACAGTTACACCAGGCCCGGTGTTGTGTTGTGCTTTTGCCGAAGAAGTAATTAAATGTGCGGTTTTGCACAGAGAGTACCACTTCGTGCCCCTTTCTTCTCTTCACACTTTGCCCCGGACCCCAAGACGCTAGTTACCAGCAACGAGCCAGAAACATTATAACCAGCTCCCAACTACGGTTCGGTAAGCAAGAGGGTTAAGACGGTAACACAGTGCATCAGTAACATCAGGCAGGAAAAAGCAAGCAAGTCGATCTGTTTCGGTTGTGTTTCTACAGCATCTTCTACCAG
The DNA here is from genome assembly GCA_039737535.1 of Lagodon rhomboides. Lineage (NCBI taxonomy): Eukaryota > Metazoa > Chordata > Actinopteri > Spariformes > Sparidae > Lagodon > Lagodon rhomboides. The sequence continues at coordinate 3,177,876 of CM077796.1, forward strand.
GCTTAAAGTAGAAGCTGAACACTCTGTTAGCGCGTGCAGAATCACTAAAGCAGTTGCAGCGATTTGAGAGAGAAGAGGCTCAGCTTAAAGCAAGAAAACAGGAATTCGAGTTGAGAACAGCCATCGCTGCTACAAATGCAAGACTGGAGGTGCTAACTGTAAACAGGCCACCTCATAACACTACTGCTGAACCTAAAGACCGTATGGCTGCCTACTTTAATGCTGCAGGGCAGGGTAGTGAGGGTGGCTTCAGAGCCGTGCAGTCAGACTGTGGAGCTTCTCATGTAATGAGTGAAAGAAGTAGCAGACTCCATCAGCCAAATGCTAATGTCAGCGCCCAGCCCAGCACAGGAGAGAACAGGTCAACCAATATTCAAGATTTGCTGAGCGTCATGCAGCAACAAAATAAAATTACAGAGCTTTTGGTGGCTTTTTGGCATGCAAGGATCGCTTCTCACTCTTTATCTGGCAATTTACAGGAGCCCATGTCATCAAGCCACGGAAACAAGCTAAAAGCAGGAGAAAAAGGTCCTCCAAGATTCAAGGAAAGGAAAGACACTTTTGCAACAGATGTAACCCCTGTTCCAAGGCACATAGAGCAAGGAAATAAGGATAAGGAAAATACTGCTTACAAAACTAAAAAACAATGTCTTTTTTGTTACAAAGCTGGACATAACCTGGATTTTTGCAAGCTCATCAAACAGAAGCCGTCAACAAAGACTCACCTGTCAAACATGTTCTCAGAAACACCCCACCATCCTGCACTTCAACAAAGGTGAGTCAGCTCCCTCTGCTGGCGAAAACAGGAATGCTGAGTCATCAGTCTCCAATTCCTCCCCCACAACAGATAGTGAAACATGTGGTTGCACTGGGGCTGGGGAATCTGCCTGTTCACTCTCAATCGTTCCAGTGAAGGTCAGATGTTTGAGGAGAAACTAAACAGTTGAGTCATATGCATTCTTAGACCCAGGCAGTGCTGGAACTGAGGAGTTGATGAGGGACCTAAAGGTAACAGGAAAAAAGGCCAACATTTTGCTCCGCACCATGGGAAAAGAGGAGACAATCAGTACACATGTTGTCATGGGGCTTGAGCTCAGCGGTTTGGATGAGAACAATTTTTTGAAGCTTCCACAAGTCTTCTCACAAGCTGAGATTCCTGTGAAAAAGAGAACATTCCACAACAGAGCGATGTGGACAAGTGGGCTCATTTGAAGGAGGTTCAGCTCAATCAGGTTGACAGAGCAATTGGTTTGTTAATAGGAACAAATGTACCAAAAGCACTTGAGCCTTGGAATGTTATCCACAGTGAGGACGGCAGCCCTTATGCTCTAAAAACAGTTCTAGGCTGGACAATCAATGGGCCTCTGTTGAGAGGAGAAAATACCAGCAACGTCGACGACGCTGAGTGGCCACAGGTAACGGTAAATAGGATCTCGGTGGCAAAGCTGGAAGACCTCACTCAGTAGCAAATGAAGTTTGACTTCCCTGAGCATCAGCTAACTGAGAAGTTGGAAATGTCTAGTGAGGACAGACAGTTCATGGACTCTGTATCACAATCAGTGAAGCTGAACAAAGGCCATTACAGCATCAGTCTTCCCTTAAAGAAAAAGGACGTGACATTCCCAAACAACCGCGCTGTTGCAGTGCAGAAGGTGGAAAGCCTAAAACGGAAATTATCGAGAAATCAGGAGTTTCATCAGGATTACACAAAGTTCATGAGAGAAACATTTGAGAAAGGCTACGCTGAGGAAGTTCCCAGGGGAGAAATCTGCAAAGATGGCAACAGGACATGGTACATACCGCATCATGGGGTCTACCACCCAACAAAGCGCAAGTTAAGGGTGGTGTTCGACTGTGCTGCCATGTATCAAGGTACATCCTTAAACTCTCAGCTGTTGGAAGGACATGAAGGACCAGACTTTACTAGCTCCCTCATTGGTGTGCTGACAAGATTCAGGCAAGAGTCAGTCACCTTCATGTCTGATAATGAAGGCATGTTTTGTCAGGTTAGGGTTCCGGCTGAAGACACTGATATGCTGAGGTTTTTGTGGTGGCCTCAAGGAGACCTCAGTCAGGAGCTGAAAGAATATCGGATGGTCGTTCACTTATTTGGCGCAACTTCATCACCCAGCTGTGCGAGTTTTGAACTACGAAAGTGTGCTGAGGACAACAAGGCACACTTTCGTAGTGTGCCTTGTTGTCCTCAGCACACTTTCGTAGTTCAAAAGTGTGCTGAGGACAACAAGGCAGCATTCAGCTCAGAGGCAACAAACACTGTCTTAAGGAACTTTTACGTGGAAGACTACCTTAAGTCGGTTGACAGCGAGAAACAGGCAGTTGCTCTCATTCAGGAGCTCCGGTGTCTATGTGCTGTTGGAGGTTTTTGTCTCACAAAGTAGATTTCCAGTAGCAGAGCAGTGCTTGCTTCTGTACGTGAGGACAACAGGGCCAAAGAGGTCAAAGAGCTTGACTTGGAAAAGAATGCCTCCCTATCGAGAGAGCTCTGGGGGTTCAGTGGTGCGTGGAGTCTGACATGCTAAAGTTCAGAGTCTCAATTCAGAACAAACCACTGACAAGGAGAGGAGTGCTTTCAATGGTTAGCACTCTTTATGATCCACTTGGGATTTTGGCTCCACTCATCCTTCCAGTGAAGCAGATTCTGCAGGAGCTATGCAGAACTAAACATGCATGGGACGACAGCATGCCAGAGGCTCTGGCTCTACAGTGGCATCAGTGGGTGACAAGCTTACATCACGCAAACGAGAAAGGGTATGGTACAGTCACATACATGGTCTCCAAAAATCATCAGAACCAGACACACAGTGCCTTCATCATTGGCAAAGCCAGGGTTACGCCGTTGAAACCGGTTACTATACCTTGACTTGAGCTTACTGCTGCGTCTATGGCGGCTAAGATGGATACAATGATGAGAGCTGAATTGGATCAGAGTCTGGAGGAGTCTGTCTCTTGGACAGACAGCACACTGGTCATTCAGTATGTCAAAAATGAGACCGCAAGATACCGCATGTTCGTTGCCAATCGGGTTGCGGCAATCAGAGAAAGGTCAAAGGTCTCTCAGTGGAGATACGTAAATACTTCAGACAATCCTGCGGACTATGCATACAGAGGGCTTACTGTGGATGCTTCTCTAAAGGCAAAAACTTCGATCATGGGTCCAGACTTCTTAACAAAACCGGAGTCTGAGTGGCCTGAAATACCACACAGCATATGTCAGCCTCTCAACAATGACCCAGAGGACAAAGAAGCTTCAGTTTATGCACTTAGTGCCGAGCAGAGCACAAATGCCACTTCCCAACTCATTCATCACTACTCAAGCTGGTGTCGCCTTAAAAGAAGTGTTGCGTGGGTTCTCAGGTTGAAGTCAACACTGAAGCTTCTGGCTCAAAGGAGAAAAGACTTGACAACATCTTTCAAAGCTGGAAAACTGGATGAAGAAATCACAAGGTTGGAGCTGGAAAAACAAATGAGAAGCTTAAAAGCTTCACTTCCCTTTGTACCCCTCTCTGTAAGTGATGTTGCAAAGGCAGAGTTGGAGGTAGTACGCTTCAGTCAAAGAGAAAGATTTTGTAAGGATATCGCCATGCTTCAGAATGGAAAGCAGTGCCAAAAAGCAGCCCTCTTTATTGGCTGTCACCAATCATACAAGATGGCATACTAAGAGTCGGTGGCAGGCTGAATAAGTCAGCCATGCCATTCTCAGATCTGCTCATGAGGAACTCGGTGTCAGAAATCATGTCTTGTCAAAGGTACGGCAGAAGTATTGGATTACAAGATCCCACGCAGCCGTCCGACATGTCCTGTCACAATGTGTTACCTGCAGACATAAGTATGGGAAAAGAGAAAGTCAAGTTATGGCAGACCTTCCAAGTGACAGACTTGTACCTGATGAGCCACCATTTACAAGCGTCGGCGTGGACTATTGCGGTCCTTTTGAGATAAAAAGAGGAAGGACCATGATCAAAAGGTATGCCGTGGTTTTTACCTGTTTGACAGTGAGGGCTGTGCACATTGAGGTAGCAAGTTCTTTGGACACTGACTCCTGCATTCACGCACTGCGCAGGTTCATCACTAGGAGAGGTCAGGTTCGGCTGAGGCGTTCCAACAACGGAACAAACTTTGTGGGCACAGAGCGTGAGCTGTGGGAGGCAGTACAGGCTTTGAATAATGCAAAGATTCAAGACACATTGCAGAGTAAAGGCATCACATGGATGTTCAACCCACCAGCTGCGTCCCATTTCGGAGGAGTATGGGAGCGGCAGATAAGAACAATACGGAAATTGCTCAACTCCATCGTGAAGCAGCAAACAACTGATGAGGAGGGGCTGCACACTCTGCTTTGTGAGGGTTGAGGCGATTAAAAATAGCCACCCTATTACCAGAGTCTCAAATGATCCAAATGACCTGGAGGCTTTGACCTCAAATCACCTGCTGTTGATGAAGGCCATAACCCCACTACCTCCTGGCATATTTGACAGAAATGACGTATACGCCAGACGCAGATGGCACCAGATCCAATACTTAGCGGATTTGTTTTGGAGACGCTGGACCAAGGAGTATCTGCCGGGCTTACAAGAGAGACAAAGTGGTCCCATCCAAAAAGGAATATCAATGAAAATAACATTGTCCTTATTGTGGATGAATCCACCCCACGAAATTCATGGGTGATGGGTCGAGTGATCCAGACGATCAAAGACAGCAGAGGACATGTTCGTCAGGCGAAGGTGAAAAGCAGCACAACTGTTCTTCTACGGCCTGTGACCAAGCTCTGCTTGTTACTTGAAAGCGATATGTAGCGCCCCTTCTACATTGTCACTTAAGAGACAGCGGTAAAGGTTGATCTCCAACGGTGAGTTATGTGCTTGAACCTCTGACTCCATCCCCCACCCCTTTTTTGTTTTACGCACAGAGCTGCTTAAAAGTGTTCCTGGTGTGATAAGAAGACCAGCCTATATGGACATTACTTCTGTTTTTTGTGTGTTTTTTGAAGATTCTGTTATATGGCTCTTAGAATATGTAAAAGGTAATTGTTTTGTGGCACACAAGAACAATTAGGGGCCGGAATGTTAGAGCCATGGAGAACATGAGGCTTATGTTTGCATTTTGTGTCTAATTAGTTAATATCTATTTTACTTTAATTTATAAGGATTCATCATATCTAATATTTTGTTTCATCTTAATGTAATTATTGTCTATTCAGTAGTTAAGGTTTTTATTATGCTCTTATTTTGTCCTGCTACCACAAAACGATACTGCCGTAAAGCACAGCTTATTGTAGTGAACTGTTTTGCAACAATTTTCTGACCGTAGCTTAACTGTCATTTAGGCATAAGAAACTAATTTTTTCTGTCAATTAGTTTGAGGTGACAGACCGGATACCCAGGATTTTGCTTGGAAACCTTTATTTTTGTTCAAAGTGGATTATATTTTGAGAATAAATCGCAGCATTTTGCTTTTTGCATCGGCCTTGTTTCCTTCTTGGATTTTCTTTGGAGTTTATTGCCTTACGACAAGCATGAGTACAGAAACTTTATGTCCTGCAAGAGTGGCAAATAGGTTGCCACAGCAGGCCCCGACAACTAATCCATTAAATCGATTATAAAAACAGCTGCTGGCCAGTTTCATCGTGGATCAGCTGGATTACGTTATGATGCAGGCGCTGTGGCACGGAGCGAGCTGCTTTACTTCATAGTCAAAGACGTAGAGCGGAAGATACTTCAGGAAAACACATTCAGTTCAGCAGTTCTGGTCTCCTACGGTGGGGAGCAGTAAGCCAGCCAATGGCGTGCCTCACGTAGCTCAGGTGATGAAACAGGAAGCTACTCTGAGTTGCACCGTCCCCTTTCTGAATTGGCTCTGTTCCGCATTTGCAATATGGTGGAGGCCACGGAGGCAACAGAAACTACAAACGTTACAGAAGAAAAAAGTGTACGAGCCAAGTCATCAAAAGTGTGGCAGCACTTTATATTAAAGTCTTCAAAGAAAACAGCTACAAGATGCGCAGAGCTGATCTCACGTGGCCCGGCAGCACCACATCACTGAGCATCTGAAAACAAAGCAGGTTGAGCCACTACGGGTGAAGTAGACTCGGCATGGTGACTTAGTAAACGTTTCAAATCCAGAACCTGTCTACACTGATCCGTAGTGTCTGTCCCTTTAGTCACTTATTGTTCAGTGTGTTAATGAGCAGCAGTATTTGTTTGTTGGACAGGCTGACTGACAAAAGTTTGGACAGGATGAACTTTTGGAACTTATCCACTTCATCCATTGGTAAACCTGTTGTTCCTGCAAACACAAGATTAGGGCCCGGCTACATTACAGGTTTCAATTCAAAAAACAACGTTTAAGACAGAAACACCTTTCGTCTGTGCTCTCAGGTCTGTGATGGATCAGTGTCGCCCCCTGGTGGGTAATTAGCTGAAGTGCGGACAGAGACACTGGAATACATCAGAGGAGTTTTTAGAATATTTCATGTCATAGTAAGAGATCGTCTGAAGTGAAGTCTTTATTTCTTCACATAGAAACTTGAGCACATCTGTTGTGTTAAAATATATATTACATGTCCTTTTTTCTCAGTGCATGGCTCAGGCTGCATTCACAATGTACATTTATGCTTTTATTTCATTTTCAAATTCAAAAATGTCTTTATTGGCACGATGTAACACAAACATGTTGCCAAAGCAAGAGAAGAAGCAGAACATTGGAGTGTAGACTAGTACAGTAGGTGAAAACACAACATAGATATAACTCTAACCAAAGGTGACAATAACAGCACAACACTAAATAATAAGGGTCATCACATATAACATGAACAACTCTCAGCTGACTGTCACTCACTGTCCCTCAGTTTGTGGCAGCAGAACATAGATTGCTGCTGGATCACAGCTCTTTGTGTTCTCCCCTAGTAGGACTGTTCATGTTTCTTCATCTACTGGCTCAACAAACCCTTTGTAATCTATTACATGTTTAAAATGTGTTTCTCTAATATGTGTATACTTTTCACATGTTGTGAGGAAGTGCTGCTCTGTTGTTGTTGTGTTTTACTGTACAGGCCTGATCATCATCAGCAAATATTAACTAAAACAACAAGACTGTACTGAGTTCACTGAGCTTCATGTGAATTGTGCTACTATGCAAACTGATATTATATAATATTATGTCTCTCACTTCACAAAGAAACAAGTCAACATGGGTGACTACGTTGTGAGGAAGGATGCCCCATGACACCACAGCCAGCAGCTGTTCTGACTGATGGTATCCTCAGTATGCTGCTAACACACGAGGCCATTATCAATGGTGGAGGAAGAAGGAGTGCTATGTGCACTTTAGAAAACAAACTAGATTTTACTTTTGCATTCTTCATGTAACAAAAGCAGTCTCCAAAATAACAGCTGCATCTTTTCAATAATCAGGTAAACCTGTATCCATCTGCAGCGTTTTTCATGTTTGATTATTATTATCTTAACGGAGACATTTCATCACCTCTACTATATTTATGTTGCTTTTACAGTTTGGAAAGTTGTTTGAAATTAAACTTACCAAGACCAGAGGGGAAAATGTAAGAGCAATGTTTTATATTTTTAATAAAATAATGGACATGTAAAAACATCTGCTTTTGTGTTTTTATGTGATTAATGGGTTATGAAAATATTTGTTAGTTTTAGCCGTATAACTTGTGACAACAAACACTACTCCGTGTTGTGTTGGTAGGGAGTGAGTCTCTCCGGTATGTGACAGAGCTACGAGCACGTTGCTGCACTCACAGTAAAGTGCTGCTGTTATTACTGTAGTCGGCCATAAAGTGTGTGGATAGACTCAGTTAGTAACTGAAACCATGTATTGTTTGCTGCCACAGAAGAGAAATTTAAAGTCAATTCATGCAACGTTGTCACGCCATCCATTGAACACTTCCTTTAAATCTTTCAGAATAAAAGTCCTGCATTATGCAGTTATTTTAAAGCTTTTATTTAAAAAAACTAAATAATTAGGAAACATTGGATTTCCAGCAGCAGAAACTTAACATGACTCCAGAACAGCTGAGAGTGAAACTGAGTCAGCAGCTACGAGCCAGGCTGAAGTAAATTGCAACAGCATGAAACCAGAGGTCCACCAACTACTGTGGAGAGCTGCAGCTCTGCACAGGTCACATAAAGGGCTGATTGCAGTCCGGCGCCGTGCCGGATCTCCGGCGTACTGGCGTGACTGAATAAAAAAAAAAAGAGAAAAGAAATCGGGTTTGCCCAGAGATCTAACATACAGTTCTCTGGGTCTCACAGAGGCGCAACTTTCAGTCAATTACACTAAGGACAGGTCTATTAGCCAATCAGAAATACGGTGGGGGCGGGCCTTGGCCAAACAGATTGATCCAGAGAGCAGTCGCTCCACGTGCTGTTGACACGCACCGTAGTGTCAGGATGGACCACAAATTCATGAAGCCAGGGGAAGACACTAAAGATGTCGACAAAGGCATTAAGAACAAATGGCGCTTGGCTTGGATAGAAGAGGTGGGTAGCGATGGAAAGCTCTTTGGGAGGCGGTGCCAAAAGCTCCGACAACCAGGTGCAAGCTTTTGCACGTTGTGCGCAAGGAGGCTAATGTGTGGAACTAGTGGGAAAAAAGCGCTGTCACGGCACGAATCACGAACACTTTCATAAAGCAGCTGTGGTAGCGTTGCCTATAGATGTGCTCTGAGATTGACTATAGGTGATACGTCTTGTAGGTACAGGGGATGACGTCATAGGAAAAAGTTCCGGCTCAGGATCTTTTTTTTGCAATCACCCCTGCACATATCATGTTAATCAATGGAGCAGATGATTGATCACTGAATGTTTTCCTTTTTTTTGTCATTTGATTTTGCTTTCACTTTAAACTGATGCCACAGACAGTTGTTACAGTCTGTAAATCATTTCACACTGAGGCACAAATACACTGTCAGTGATGATCTAGAATGAAATTACTCCAGTGTTGATAAAGATCCATGTCATAACCATTTTAAGTTCAAAGTCAAGCACTTTGGCAGAAACACGGATTCTCCAATTCAGGGAAAGAGTTTCTACGACATTCAGTGATTAAATCCATTTATTTGTCAAAGAAACTTCTTAATTTGAGGTTCAGTATTTTCTGATCAGACATCTGACACATAGGGTCTATTGTCATTATTAATATCATAACACAGCAGTGATGTGGTGGAAATTAGATTTAATGTTAATGTTTTGATAATCCTATGCAATCAGTGTGGAGTGTGGAGTAGTTTGGATGAGCGGTTCATCAAGCAGCAAAACCAGAGGCCAAGAAATCAGACAGGCACATTTTGAACAGGCACTAAACTAGACTGAAGAGGTGTAACTTGTTTGTGCCAAAACTCTTATGGTCACTGATCTTTACCTCTTCTTCTCATCTTCCTCTCTTCAATTAGTGCCATGCAGCCTTTTCTCCTGAACTGAACTGAACAACTGGAGGTGGAGTAAACGAAGCAGACCTTCCGACACTGAACCATATATGATCAAGATACAGAGTCTAACACTGACTGTCTGTGGCTGCAGCAGGACTCTTCATACCTGAGAGTGTCCAGTCTCCAGCCTGGATCCTCCAATTGATCTGACAGCAGCTTCACTCCTGAGTCTCCTACATAATTGTAGCTCAGGTCCAGCTCTCTCAGATGGGAGGGGTTGGAGTCCAGAGCTGAGGCCAGAGAAGTACAGCCTTCCTCTGTGATCAGACAGCCTGACAGCCTGCAGACACAAAAAACATCACAGATCAGCTGAGGGTCCCGATGATTCAGTACACATCTGTGTTTAAGGCTTTAACATTTATAATATTCATCATCTTAGTTTTCACTAATTTACTAATCAGCACTAAACACAGCTGAAGCTGATGGAAATGCCATTAGTTTTGCAAATATTTGGTCATGAATCAACATATTGTACAGATTAAAATGATGACCTAATGATGGCATCAGATGAAAAGTCAGAGGATCACCAAAGCAATTAGAGTTCATCCTGAATGGAGCATGAATGTCGAAATCCACATGCCAACCCATCCAACAGTTGTTGAGATATGCAAGTCAAACCTAAACAGAATAGACTGACTGACCCACATTTTATATGAGTGAAGGATCTGTTAAGTTGTCAAACTGTGAACACTATCAGAACATCACACTCCTGTCCACACAGATGTCATCTCACCTCTGTTGTGGCTCTGTTACTACCTCTGTTGGAGGGTCAGAGTGGAATGAAACTGTCCCCCCATTCCACCTTTGTAACTTTCACACCTACAGTGAGGTTGAATATCGACACAAGCTTCCTGCCTTGAGAAGGCAGTGTGAATGGGTCTCTCTCTCTCTCTCTCTGAGTGGAAGGAATGAGTGTGTTGAGCGGTGTGTGAGTGAGAGCGTTTGTGAGAGATTTTTTTCTATCTTTATCTCTATCTCTAAATGTTGTACATAGTGTAGGTGTGAGTTTCTTGTTGTTTACTGTGTCGGTGTGTATATAAGGTGGTTTTAGGGGATTTGTGCGTGGCTTTGTGGTCGGCCAGGTTTCGCTGGTTGGCGTGCTTAACGCCAGTATGGAGTTTACCAAACTCAGCAGGAAACATGGTTTTAAGATCTCTCCTGGTTCCCTTGCTCAGTGGAGGACTGCAGTCTGGCAGTGGGAGAAGTTGTCGGTCACAGCAGCATTAAGTCTGCTGCTTGGATGAATGGCGCGGTGGTCATCTTTGTGGATGAGATTGAGAAAGTAAACAAAGTGATCGAGACTGGCAGTGTTACGTTTGTGTCAGTGTCTCCTCTCAATACACCTGCTTAACGAGTCATCATATCGAACATCCCACCTTTTATCAGTGATAATGTGTTGTTGAGGGAACTGTCGAGGCACGGGAAGATAGTTTCCCCCAACAGGAAGCTGCCGTTGAGATGTAAATCTCCGCTGCTGAAACACGTTGTTTCACACAGACGGCAGGTTCACATGACCCTCAATAAGAAGGATGAGGAACTCAGTCTGGTTTTTAACCTGAAGGCAGACAACTTTGAATATATTGTGTTTGTGACCTCTGGGACTCTGAAGTGTTTTGGCTGCGGGAGGGAGGGTCACTTAGTCCGGGCCTGTCCTGAGAAAGTTTCCTCTAATGATCAAATACAGAGGGAGGAGGCCAGAGGAGACACACAGAGACAGACTAAAGATGGTGAGGGGACAAAAAAGACACAGCAGAGACAGGAAGACAGTGAGGCTGGAAAAGATCAACAGAGTGAGGCTGCTGTCAGTCAGGAAGAAGATGAGGTAAGCACTAACAGTGAGAGAGCAGACGGAGAGCAGACTGTGGTGAACAGTGCAGACAGAGTAGCACACTGTGGTGAACAGTGCAGACAGAGCAGCACAGGACACAGTGAGGGACAGTGATGGAAGACCTGATGGTGGAGGAAGATAACGTGTTTAAAGTCCCTGTTCTCAAAAGAAAACAAGTAATTGACAATAGTGGTTCTCAGGCCAAAAAAGGACCAACCAGGAGTAGGGAGGGTCAGTAGGAGGAGCAGCCAGAATCTGAGTCTGGTATGGTTGAAGAGGAGGAGGAAGAGGACAGTGCTGAAGACAGCCAGCCTCAGACTAACTCACAACTGTCTGCTGACACAGAGCAGCAGGACGCAGCACACTTGACGGGGTGTTTTACCTGTTCTGGCATGTCTATTTTATTTGTGTTTTTGTTTGTTTTTTAATGAGTGGATGTGGATATCTGAGTGGGAAAATGAAGATTATGCTTGGAATGATTTTGTGGCTGGCTGTGTGCCTTCTTGGATGGCTGGTTGTCGAAGGACGAGGTTTCTCCGGAGGAAATCACGGCGTTCTCACTTACACATGTGAATGCCTGCTGTCGCTTAAACCGCCAGCAAACTCAGGAGGAACTTTTTACTTGGACATACTGGATAGATATCCTGAATTAAAAAGGATCCGGACACATGGAATGTCTAAAGCAAAGAAAAGAGGTTCGAGAGGAGGAATTAAACAAAGACTTAGGAGACGCGGCTGCAAACACCCCCTGCCAGTAATAACTCTTTCTAATGTCCGCTCTTTGAGTAACAAAATAAACTAACTAATGGTGAAAGTCCAGTATGACAGACATTTTAGACAAAGCAACCTCATCTGCCTCACAGAAAGCTGGCTAAAAGAGGGGATGATGAACCCAAATTTGCCCGGTTATACATTGATCAGGGCGGACAGAGACAATACACTGTCACGGAAATCAATTGGCGGTGGCATGTCTTTTTGTGGACAACCGATGGGCCACACAGTACACTGTTTGGGAGAAAGTCTGCACCTGCGATTATGAAATTCTGGTGGTATCCTTCCGACCCTTCTATTTGCCCAGAGAATTCAGCCAGATCACCATCATATTAACCTATATACCTGGATCAGACTTTGAAGGGGCAGCAACTAAGATTGCGGAGGTTTACAACAACGCGCTATCCAGATCAGCTGATCAACCCGTCTTTGTTCTGGGGGACTTTAATTCCTGTGACTCGTCAAATCATCTGCCCACACTACAACATGTATGTAGATTGTCCGACCCGTCTGATGCGCACCCTCGATTGCTATGGCAATTTACCCGATGCCTACAAATCCATCTGTAGGCCTGCCCTGGGAAAGTCTGACCATAACGTCATACATCTGCTCCCACGCTACAGGGCGAAGCTGAAACGGGAAAAGCCAGTGCATAAGGATATACAGATGTGGTCAGATGATTGTAAGGAGGAACTTAGAGACTGTCTGGAGGACACGGACTGGCAGATCTTCTTTGAATTTTGTGATAACCCACATGAATTGACAGACACTATCACATCCTATATAATGTTCTGTGAAAGTAACATAATCTGTACAAAAACAGTTAGAATATATCCGAATAACAAATCATGGGTAACCAGTGACTTAAAGAACTGTATAAATCAGAAAAAACTTGCCTTTGTTAACGGAAACACAGAACTTGTTAAAGAGAAGAGATGTGAACTAAGAGCTAAATTGAAAAAAACAAAAACAGAGTACAAGGACAAAGTAGAGAAAGATTACTATTCTGGTAGTGATAAAGAGCATGGGAAGGTTTAAATCAAATGATGGGGAGGGAGGCAAAGCAAAAACATGCCCCTGTGACCCACCTCTCTCCATCCTGGGCTAATTAATTAAATGTATTTTATAGCCGATTTGATAAGACAAATTTTTGTACTGAGTGAGATGAAGTGTCTAACTCTATTCCACAGTATGTTTCAGTGACACTCACAGAACATGAAATTGCCTCAAGTCTGGCATGTATTAAACCCAATAAGGCCCCAGGGCCTCATGGCCTTAGAGGTAGAGTGTTAAAAGATTGCACTATGCAATTAAAAGGAGTTTTGACTAAGCTATTTCAGCTCCTGCTTGACTTGGGTACAGTACCTAAAATTTGGAAAACATCTAACATTGTGCCCATTCCTAAAAAGCCAGGTGCTTCAGAATTAAAAGATTTCCTCTATTTTAGGCAAGTGCATGGAGAGATTTAAGTAGACATATGATAGCCTCTATATCGAACAGCCTGGACCATCTACAGTTCGCATATAAAAGTAAGAGGAGCACAGATGATGCGACTGTAACCTTGTTCAACACCATAGCAAAGCATTTACAAGTCCCACATACTACGCCAGAATTATTTTTATTGATTTTACATCCGCTTTTAATACTATGCAAATACATATCCTGATGCAGCGACTCATAGATCTAAGGGTTAACGGTGGTATTATCCATTGGATCAGAGATTTCCTCTCTGACCACCCACAAAGAGTCCTTGTAAATGGTAGTGTTTCTGATGAGATTGTACTGAACGCAGGAGCGCCACAGGGTACAATTTTTTCACCCTCTCTCTTTTCTGTTTACACAAACGATTTCAGTATTGATAAAGCATGTTTTCATTTATTTAAATACGCAGATGACATGGCGTTGGTTGCTCTACTGCAGGAGGGTGATATCGAAAGAGAGAACCTGTATTTCCATCATGTACTGAGCTTTCAAAAATGGTGTTCAGCCAGCTCCTTGGAAATTAATGTTCTTAAGACCAAGGAGCTAGTCCTACAGAATAACAACATGACAAATGGTTGAAATGGTCGATGATTTTAAATATTTGGGCACATACATCAACAGTAGTCTTAACTTTCAAATCAATACGGATCATGTTTTTAAAAAATGTTCACAACGCCTCCACTTGCTACGCAAGCTTAACAGTTTTGGAGTGAGTCAAAGTATTTCAGAAACTGTGTATAAGAGCCTGGTGGAAAGTATTTTATCATTTATTATGATCATGTGGTACGGAAACCTGAATATTAAAGGAAGAAACAAACTGCAGAAAATAGTGAACATGGCCTCTAAGATTTTAGGGAAGCCGCAGAAACATTTGAGCTGTCTTTATGATGAATTAATAGAAGAAGATAATTAATGACTCCTCTCATCCCATGTACAGCGAATTTGAGCTTTTGCCTTCGGGGAAGCGGTATAGACTACTGATGGCAAGGAAGAACCTATACAAAAAGTCCTTTGTCCCAGAAGCTGTCAACGCAATAAATAAGACCAGAATGTGGTAGCTATTTACCCTGTTTACTCCTGTTCTTTCCTTTGCTGAGGGTTTCCCTGCACAGCAGGTTCTCTGAATAAGGCAAGTCTTAGACCTACAATTGTAAACTTGATTTGTACTGTGGTGTGCTTTTATGAAATTATGTACTTGAATGGATGATGTGTGAAGTACAGTTATTGCTGTAGGCCATTTTATATTTTTCTATCCTTGACATGTTTTCTTTATTGTGTCACTATTTGTTCTGTTGTTTTGAGACATGTCTATGGTAAAACGAAAGAGGAATTTCCACTCAGTGGATGATAAAGTTTTCGTAATCGTAATCGTAAAAACGTTACGAAGCAAAACAGATATAAAAGGTCCTGCCAACAACAAAAAACATGAAAAAAGTTAAAGTTGAAGATTTTTTTGCAGACAAAGAATTGTTTTTTCTTTCTGCCAGATCGCAGATGAGAAGCAGAGGAAAGGGAGGATATTCTGACCAGGAGATCTACAGACTGAAGAAAATAGCCCATAAACTCAAACAGGAACTTTATAATGATGAGGACTCAGAAGCCATGTAAGACAGTCTGTCTGCTGTCTTTGTTATTGTGTGTCTTACTTCTCACATCAGGGATCATGAGTGATTTCACATCTCCACGCTCAATTTAAATGGAGCTAGAGATGTGAGAAAGAGAGCGAGTCTGTTTGAACTTATTAAACTGAAGAGCATCAATGTGATGTTGGTTGAAGAGATGCACAGTGACACTTTAAATGAGACTGACTGGAGGAGGGAATGGGATGGGGAGGTTGTTTTAAGTCATTTATGGAGAACCAGTGGAGGAGTGGCGCTCCTCTTCTCCAAAAAATTTCTGCCAAAGTCTCATGTGGTGGAGAAAGTAATGCAGGGCAGACTGATGGTGGTCAGAGCCAAATATGAGCTTTTTACTATTGTGTTTATAAATGTATACGCTCCCAACACAGGACCTGACAGAGTTCAGTTTTTAAATGAACTCAGTGTGGTTTTAAGTCAGTGTGGGCCTGAAGAGTTTTTATTTTTAGGAGGGGATTTTAACTGCACAGAGAACAATCAGATGGACAGAAATCATGTTGAACCTCATGCTGCTTCAAAATGTGCCATGAAACCGCTGGTGGAGGCTCACAGGTTAACTGATGTATGGAGAGAAATGCGACAAACACAGATAGTACACTTGGGTTCAACACAGAGAGAATTATCTATCTATGGCCAGATTAGACAGATTTTATTGTTTTAAGCATCATTTTAGTATTTTTAAAGGGTGCAGAATACTGCCTGTAGGGTTTACAGATCATTCCATGGTGTCTTGTAATGTTTTTATCGCAAATGTAAAACACAAGTCTACATATTGGCGCTTTAACACTGCTTTGTTATTAGATGTACATTTTAGAGAAACCTTTATATTTTTTTGGAAAGTTTTTAAAACTAGAAAAGAAGATTTTACATCGTTGAAGCAGTGGTGGGATTGTGGGAAGGTGGAGATCAAGCAGCTTTGTCAACAGTACACTCTCAATGTCTCTCGGGACATTACCGAATCTATGAGGGATCTGGAGATTGAAATAGTGGAGTCCACAGGAAATCGAGGCTACTTTGAAGACCTCAAATCCAAAAAAGCCGTACTGGCAGACCTGCTGGGCTCTAAAGCACAGGGGGCACTGGTCCGGTCTCGCTTTCAGAGTGCTGCTCAGATGGACTCACCGCCAAAGTTTTTTTTTCAGTCTGGAGAAGAACGGGCAGTGCAGGTTCATCCACACTCTGCGCTCGACTTCAGGACAGATGCTGACTGAAGCCAGTGGGATTCGGCAGAGAGCTGTGGACTTTTACTCCAGTCTGTATGACAGTGAGTACACAGAGGATGAGGGGGCCTTTAAAGGGATAGTTCCCTAATAATGAGCACCATTGTAAGGGGAGTAGCGGGTTTGGGTTTGGATGCGTCTTTGTTTTTAATGGACTGTGGTTTTATACGTTTGTGTGACTTGCCTCCATTTTATCGGTGACTGTTTAGAGCCTGGACTCTTTTTAAATGGAAACGACTGGAACCTACAGCTTCACTGTTTTGGCTCCTGGAAGAGCCTCTGATCCACGGGGCCCGGCTGGATGTTCAAGACACCAGCAGACCTGCTCTCACACAGCGGTTATGTTCAGCTGAGTCGGTGAAGCTGAAACACATAGTGGATGCTGCAGATCCAGGACTCCACAACACAGAGGGAGTGGCATCGCTACTGGGTCTCAGGTCAAGTCGTCACACGAGAGCCATTTTAAATGCATGGATTAAAAGACTGACTAGCGAGGAAATGGAAATGCTACAGGAATATTTTATTGGAACAGAGACTCCTGATGGAGGAGATCCATTTCCGAACTGGGTCTCACAATAGGACAAACTGGACTGACGGAACCATTACTGGTCAGAAATACAGCTGTGTCTGTAAATCTGTCTATGTTGAACTGGAAAGCTTTGCATAAATACTGTGTCAAAGCTTTGAACAAAAGAAAGCTGAGTGGGAGGAAGGACACTGTGTGGAGAGAGAGACTAAACGTGCAGGATGACTGAAAACCAGTGTGGAGGCTGTTTTATAAACCACCGCTAAACAAGAGGTCAGGTGACCTGCAGTGGAGAATTCTGCAGGGGGCGCTGGCTGTTAATAGTTTTGTTTCTAGAATAAATCCTGCTGTTTCCATTAATTGTCCTGTCTGTAAGGAACTAGAAACAATTTTTCACTGTTTCCTAGACTGTAGAAGACTAGAAGTTCTGTTTGAAGCCCTGAAAACTGTGTTTTTAAACTGTAGTGAGAGTTGGTCTGAAACTGCTTTTATTTTTGGTGCTGGCTACAAAAAAGAAAATGCAAAGAAGTGGCAGTTGTTGAACTGAAAAATCAAATAGAGAACGGGTCCGGTGAGGAGCTGCTGCCAATGTTTGTGTCGTTGGTGAAAGCCAGAGTTAGAGTGGATTTTAGATTCTACTCTCTGATGAATAATGTTGATGAGTTTTTGTCTCAGTGATGTTTCATCAAGGCTCTGTGTTCTGTTGTTGAGGGGGAGCTGAGATTTAACTCTGTTTCTATGAGACTTTTAACACATATATTTATTTCTGTCTAATCTGGTAATCATGTCATGTTGAGATTGTCCTTATTTATTGGAAAATAAAGGTGTTTTAAAAATCAAATCTCTCTTGCTCCAATTGTAAAGTTACATGAAATGATGAAATCAAATAATGAATCCTGACCTGAGAGTTTCAAGGACACAGTGTGAACTCTTCAGTCCAACAGAAAGTAGCTTCACTCCTGAATCCTGCAGGTTGTTGTCACTCAGGTCCAGCTCTCTCACACTAGAGGACTGAGAGCTGAGAACTGAGGACAGAGCTTTACAGCTTCTCTTTGAGAGGTCACAGACACTCAGCCTGGAGCGTGAACAGTAAAAAAGATATTTACATCATTTATGATATCACTGTAGCACATGTGATCTTGTGTTCTGTTTTACTCAAATATGTCGGCGATATAAAAAAATCAACAAAACTAAATCTGGATTAAACAGACATTAAATAATAATAAGTAGCATGGTTTCAAAACATAAGAGTTCTGATATGAGAGAGAGTATTGAATTCATACGTTAAAGAAATAAAAACAATTTGAGACAAACTATGAACTGTCTGACCTGAGAGTTTCAAGTCTACATTGTGGACTCTCCAGTCCAACAGACAGATGCTTCACTCCTGAATCCTGCAGGTTGTTGTTACTCAGGTCCAGCTCTCTCAGACTAGAGGACTGGGAGCTGAGAACTGAGGACAGAGCTTCACAGCTTCTCTCTGAGAGGTCACAGACACTCAGCCTGGAGCGTGAACAGTAAAAAAGAGATTAGGTGATACAGTATTTATAATATCATTGTAGCACATGTGATCTTGTGTTCTGTTTTACTCAAATATGTTGGAGATATAAAAAATCAACAAAACTAAATCTGGATTAAACAGACATTAAATAATAATAAGTAGCATGGTTTCAAAACATAAGAGTTCTGATATGAGAGAGAGTATTGAATTCATACGTTAAAGAAATAAAAACAATTTGAGACAAACTATGAACTGTCTGACCTGAGAGTTTCAAGTCTACATTGTGGACTCTCCAGTCCAACAGACAGATGCTTCACTCCTGAATCCTGCAGGTTGTTGTTACTCAGGTCCAGCTCTCTCAGACTAGAGGACTGGGAGCTGAGAACTGAGGACAGAGCTTCACAGCTTCTCTCTGAGAGGTCACAGACACTCAGCCTGGAGCGTGAACAGTAAAAAAGAGATTAGGTGATACAGTATTTATAATATCATTGTAGCACATGTGATCTTGTGTTCTGTTTTACTCAAATATGTTGGAGATATAAAAAATCAACAAAACTAAATCTGGATTAAACAGACATTAAATAATAATAAGTAGCATGGTTTCAAAACATAAGAGTTCTGATATGAGAGAGAGTATTGAATTCAAACGTTAAAGAAATAAAAACAATTTGAGACAAACTATGAAATGTCTGACCTGAGAGTTTCAAGTCTACATTGTGGACTCTCCAGTCCAACAGACAGATGCTTCACTCCTGAATCCCGCAGGTTGTTGTTACTCAGGTCCAGTTCTCTCAGACTAGAGGACTGGGAGCTGAGAACTGAGGACAGAGCTTCACAGCTTCTCTCTGAGAGGTCACAGACACTCAGCCTGGAGCGTGAACAGTAAAAAAAGACATTAGGTGAGACAGTATTTATAATATCATTGTAGCACATGTGAACTTGCTTTCTGTTTTACTCTAATATGCCAGAGACATCAAAAATCAACAAGACTAAATCTGGATTAAATAGACATTAAATAATAATAACTAGCAGGTTTCAATCATAAGAGTTCTGACATGAGACAGAGAGAGACATTAATTCAAACGTTAAAGAAATAACAAAAATAATTTGAGACAAACTATGAACTATCTGACCTGAGAGTTTCAAGTCTACATTGTGGATTCTCCAGCCCAACAGACAGATGCTTCACTCCTGAATCCTGCAGGTTGTTGTTACTCAGGTCCAGCTCTCTCACACTAGAGGACTGGGAGCTGAGAACTGAGGACAAAGCTTCACAGCTTCTCTCTGAGAGGTTACAGCCACTCAGTCTTGATAAAGAATAATGAACAGAACAAGAAAATTATTTCTATTTCGGTCAATAACAGCACGTTTATTGCATTCTGAAAAAACTCCACACTTACAGATATTTGTTGGAGGCTTCGACCACTGGCAGCAGCCTCAGAAGAGCCGCCTCTGACGCAGAATATTTCTTCAGGTCAAACACATCCAGATCATTTTCTGATGACAGTAAGATGAAGACCAGAGCTGACCACTGAGCAGGAGACAGTTTATCTGTGGAGAGACGTCCTGAACTCAGGTACTGTTGGATCTCCTCCACTAGAGAACGATCGTTAAGTTCATTCAGACAGTGGAACAGATTGATGCTTCTCTCTGGAGACAGATTCTCACTGATCTTATTCTTCATGTACTCGACTGTTCCCTGATTGGTTTTTGAGCTTCTACCCGTCTGTGTCTGCAGACCTCGGAGGAGATTCCGATTGGTCTTCAGGGAAAGACCGAGGAGGAAGCGAAGGAACAAGTCTAGATGTCCATTTGGACTCTGTAATGCCTTGTCCACAGCACTCTGGTAGAAACGTGTTGATTTGCCTCCAAAGACTTTAGACCGCCAGGATGTTGACTGCTCTTCTTCTGACAACAGATTGACTCCAGAGTTGATGAATGTCAGATGGACATGAAGAGCAGCCAGAAACTCCTGAACGCTCAGATGGATGAAGCAGAACACCTTGTCCTGGTACAGTCCTCTCTCCTCTTTAAAGATCTCTGTGAACACTCCTGAGTACACTGAGGCTGCTCTGATATCGATGCCACACTCTGTCAGGTTTGATTCATAGAAGATCAGGTTTCCTTTATGCAGCTGATCAAAAGCCAGTTTTCCCAGAAACTTAATCATCTTCCTGCTCTTTTTATTCCAGTGTGGATCTGTCTCAGCTACTCCATCATACATGACGTTCTTCACTTTCGACTGAACCACCAGGAAGTGGATATACATCTCAGTCAGTGTCTTGGGCAGCTCTCCTCCCTCTCTGGTCTTCAACACATCCTCCAGAACTGTAGCAGTGATCCAGCAGAAGACTGGGATGTGGCACATGATGTGGAGGCTTCGTGATGTCTTGATGTAGGAGATGATTCTGCTGGCCTGTTCCTCATCTCTGAATCTCTTCCTGAAGTACTCCTCCTTCTGTGGGTCACTGAACCCTCTGACCTCAGTCACCATTTCAACACACTCAGGAGGGATCTGACTGGCTGCTGCAGGTCATGTGGTTATCCAGAGGCGAGCAGAGGGAAGCAGTTTCCCCCTGATGAGGTTTGTCAGCAGCACATCCACTGAGGTGGACTTTGTAACATCAGTCAGGATCTCAGTATTGTGGAAGTCCAGAGGAAGTCGACACTCATCCAGACCATCAAAGATGAACACAACCTGGAACTCTTCAAAGCTGCAAATTTCTTTGGTTTCATTGAAGAAGTGATGAACAAGTTCCACCAAGCTGAACGTTTTCTTTTTCAGCCCATTCAGCTCTCTGAAAGTGAATGGAAATGTGAACTGTATGTTCTGGTTGTCCTTGTCTTCAGCCCAGTCCAGAGTGAACTTCTGTGTTAAGACTGTTTTCCCGATGCCAGCCACTCCCTTTGTCATCACTATTCTGATTGGTTCGTTTCTTCCAGGTGAGGCTTTAAAGATGTCTTCTCGTCTGACTGTTGTTTCTGGTCTGTCTGGTTTCCTGGATGCTGTTTCAATCTGTCTGACCTCATGTTCATCATTAGCCGTTTTTAGACTGGGCAATAAGCCACCAATTTGCCACCTTTTTGGTGGCTCGCTCCGCGGATTTAGACAGGAGGCGGCAAATTGGTGGTCTGTTTTGTTCCACCAATTTTGCGCCTCGGAGGGTACACTTATTTGAGCCTCCGCTGCAGTCTAAAACCGAGGCGGCAATGTGGTGGCATATCCTGAGGTGGGCGGAGGTGTCGATGACGTAACTGCTGTGCGACCCACAGCCAGGGAGTTTTAAAAACAGGAAACAGCTGATCACGGCAGTCCGTCACTTCATCAACAAAGATGAGCAACTGGAAAGCAGCTGAGATCCGGGAGATGCTAGCCATCACAGCCGAGAGAATGGTAAATAATCAGATCACAGGGACGGTGAAAGACGGTGTTCTATATGAAAAGATCGCTGAGGAGCTTAGCCGACGTGGCTTTCGCCGGCAGAAGAAGCAGGTCAATAGCAAGCTGAAAAGCCTGCGGAAAAAGTTCAACGAGGTCTGTGACCATAATAACAGGAGCGGCAGAGGGAGGTTGGACTGGGAACATTTTGAAATTTGCCAGGACATTTGGGGATCAAGCCACACCGCTAACCCTCAGCATGTACAGGGCAGCCTGGACAGGCTCGCCGACTCTCCTGCCTCAGACACCTCAGAGAACGCCGAGGCCATTGCGGATGAGGAAAGGGACGTTGCTGGCAGCCAGAGCAGCGAAAGCCTTTCGGAAAGCCAAACAGGTAAATGTTTTTAGCCTTACGATGTGTTCTGACTAGTGTTGTGTTCGCTTGACTTTACGTTAGACATATATAACGGATGCGTACGACTGACGTGTTTGCCAATTTCAAATATGTTTTTATTCTTTAGAGCAAGCGCCACCCCGTCCAAAAAACGAAAGACCACCACCAAAGCCCAGGTCGTGGCCGAAGAAATTAAAGAACTCCTAACAGCTATGGACCACAAGGATGCTGAGAGGGAGCAGGTGCGACTGGAGAGGGAGGAAGAGCAGCGGAGATCAGAGCGGGAGGAGGAGAACAACAGATGGGAGGAAGAGAAAGCGTTGCGGGAGGCAGAGAGGTTGACGCGGGAGGCAGAGATGCGTGCGCGGGCTGAGCAGTTCAGCTCACTCTCAAGTTTATTTAGAGACATGCACCGGGGAATGCAGAACGAGTTCGCTCTTCTGCGGGAGACGATGTCCCGGATATCACCTGCAGTCCCACATGCTGTCCAGCATAGCACCCCCAGTCATTACCGTCCACATCACTCTCGGTACTCCTATTCTCCGCCGCCACCCCTTCCCAGCTTCAGCACAGAGGACCCACACTCTTCGTCCTCCTACCTGCAGCAGCTGGACTAAGCACGGGGACATAACTTCCTTTTTTTTTTTTTTTTTTTTTACAAACACTTATTTTAATTTTTACAGAAGGTTTTGTAAATACTTCTTTGCACTGGACCAGAACATTGCACTGTTGGCTTTTTTGCACCTGTTATTTTGTCTTTCTTGCATGCTAGTGTGGCTTGAAAAATAAATAAAAAAAACCCAAACTAATTCAAACATTCGGTGTATTGAATTCATTCACATTACAATAGGCTAAAATGGGCTACTCCGATTAAAACAGGTACCTCTTTTAATATGATAAGTGACACTAAAGTAGCCTATGCTAAAGAGTATGGTGCATGAACAGATGAAAATGACCCTGAATGAGGTGACACATTCCTGAGATGGAATGCAGACTTCTGTTATGATAAGTAAGACACAAGTTTGTCATTAAAGGAGACAATTGTCTTAAACAGAGGGCTAAAATGGGCTACACTTGATTAAAACAGGTACCTCTTTTAATATGATAAGTGACACTAAAGTAGCCTATGCTAAAGAGTATGGTGCATGAACAGATGAAAATGACCCTGAATGAGGTGACACATTCCTGAGATGGAATGCAGACTTCTGTTATGATAAGTAAGACACAAGTTTGTCATTAAAGGAGACAATTGTCTTAAACAGAGGGCTAAAATGGGCTACACTTGATTAAAACAGGTACCTCTTTTAATATGATAAGTGACACTAAAGTAACCTATGCTACTGCTAATCTTTCAGTTAAGATGGTGTTAAAAATATTCCTGTGGTCTCCACCTGCAGTACTCCCTCAGGTACAAACACATGATTAATTCCTCTGAGAGTAGAGCTGATTGTGATAAAAATTAACTAAAAACATTAGTGAGTTCTCATACAACACTTCCTTTGAGCATGTTTTTATTCTCAAAAAAACATACAGCATCCACAAAACGTCAAGAATTGGCACAGTTCAGAGAATTGACATCAGAGCTTCGCGGATGGCTTGGTAACCGGCGCGTGCCTGTGGGTCTTGGTAAGCAACCTGGCCAGGAACTGGGCATCTCTGGTCTTCAGCTATGGTCCACTCTGGCAGGAAGTCTTCTTTATGCATCTCGCAAATATTGTGCAGAACACAACAGGCAAGCACAACATCTGATACAGAAGCGGTGGCAATATCTAGTCTTTTGCCAAGGCACCTCCAACGACCTTTCAGGCGTCCAAAAGAATTTTCCACCACCATCCTAGCTGAACTTAAGCGAAAGTTAAAATTTCGCTCTTGCGGCGTGAGTGCGCGGTGGTTGGTGAAACCCTTCATCAGCCAGTTTCTGAGGGGATACGCAGGGTCACCAATGATATGCACCGGGATCTCCACATCATTTACAGTTCTGGATGCCTGGAAGGTAAATGAATAGTAATGGGGTAAATAATACAGTTTTAGTTATATGATATAAGACGTTCAGAGTTAGCTGACTGACTTAAGTGACAGAAGAGCTTATTACAATGTGCACATGCAGAGTTGGTCTCTGCTCCTAAACTACTTAAACCTGAGGTATAGAAATGTACAAAAGCCTATGACAAGCAAACTTACCTCACGTGGAAAGAGGTATCCTCCCTGTTGTTCTTCGACCCTTTTAAAGATGTAGGAGTTGGCAAAAATTCGAGCGTTGTGCGTACGGCCAGGCCATCCCACGTACAAGTCTGTAAAGCTGTAATGGTAGTACAGATAATGCATTAATAAACGATATTTTGGTGAATGTACATGGGAATGGTTTGTAAAGTGGTTCGGCCCAGTAACCTAATACAACAACTTATTTGTAAGCTAATAATGAGTCATCCTTACCAGAAGTTATGATCAACAACAGCTTGGAGGACAACGGAATGCCAGCCTTTCCGGTTGTAGTACGAGTCCGGGTCGTGTCTTGGTGTTATGATGGGGATATGTGTGCCATCTATAGCACCTGCACACATCGGATACCCCCGTGCAGCAAAACCGTCGACTGTTTCTTGAAGACGAGTCCCACTCGGCATGCACACAAAGCGACGGAGAAGTGTCTTCAACACCGCGCTAACTTCACGCACTATAAAGTGCACAGTGGCAATTCCGACGCCAAAAATACAGCTGACTGATCGGTATTCTGACGGGGTCGCATACCACCACAACGAAATGGCAAGTCTGACTCGAGGCTCCAGTGGCTGTCTCCAGTTTGTTGTTTTGCGCCTCAGGTGTGGCTCAACAAGTCCCATGACAAAATCAAATGTATGCCGCGACATACGAAAATGCTTCCGCCACTCGACATCATCGAAATGGTTGAGGGCATTCGACCAAAACACTGGCCCTTGTGGTCTATCCAGCTTCCACACCGTTCTTTCAGATAACAAAAATGGCAACCGATTAAGAATTGCTGAACGTCTCAGTCTACGGCGACGTCTAAGCTCCAACCGCCGTTCAGCTGCGAAATGCCCCCAAACACGGCGTCTCCTCGGTCTCTGTAGCTGTGTGGGTTGTCCGCTCGTGCCTTCCATCACAAGCATTGCTATTTGGTAACCTAAAAACCATAGCAGCTGCATTCGCGATTGAAGAGATCCAAAAATTCGCAGTGCATCAGACCACAGGTGCTCTTCCGCCATTGTTGTTTTGAAACTGACACAGGTATCACGGGGCTAAATACTCTTCCGACGCATATGTTGTACGTCACTGTTCACGCCCAACTTCGTGTCACGTCACGTCACATGTTGACGCCTACCCCAGAGGTGGAAATGTGGTGGCTTATTTGAAAAGGTGGAATATTACACCTCCGTTTTAGATAGAAAAGGTGGCACATTGGAGCCTTTACCTTGCTGCAAATGTGCCACCTTTTCTATCTAAAAGGGGCTATTGACCTCTGCAGTCCCTCCCTCTGTGATGTAGAGCTCCGTGTAGATCTGATTCAGAAGGGTTGGGTTTCCTGCTTTAGCGATGCCCTCAAACACACACTGGAACTTCTTCTGAAGGTTAGATTTAAGTTTACGCTGACAAACTCCAGAATGACTTTCTAAATAAACACACAACAAAAAAAGATCATTAAGTTATTCATAAAGAAATCATGACAATTTCCTTCCCCTACAGTAGCACATATAAACATGTTTTCCATGTTTTTCCTCCATCTGTTGAGACATTACAAATTGTCTCATTGATCAGGATGTTAAATCTTTAGAGAAATCCTCTTACTGCTCTGCAGACAGTCAGCCAGCTCCTCCTGCTTCATTTTCCTCAGGAAGTGAAGTGTGATCTTCAGAAATGCCTCTCTGCTGCTCTTCCTCTGCTCTTCATCCTCACCGTCCAACACCTCCTCATCCTCCCTCTGACTCTCTGAGCATTCTGGGTAATCTGAACTCAGAACCTTCTGGATCTTCTTCAGCTCGTTCTTCACAAACGTGACTATGTTCTCCTCCAGCAGTTGAAACAGAAGATTATGTGAATGACAATATTTAACATCATGGAGCCAAACATCAGATCCACGTGTCTGTAAAGTGCAACATGGAGATTATTGTGAACAGACTGGATGTAAAAGTAGTTGTTGTTCATGTACAGACCATAAATATGGAGTCCAGGTGTGTCTGATGCTGCTGGACAGACGGACCTCTGGGAACCTCTGAGCTCTCCTGGTCGACTCTGTGGAGGAATCATGAAAAATCAGTCACACTGTGTCTGTCCACTCAGAGACAAACACAAGCTGAAGGTCCTCTGAGTGTTGATGACATTGAATCAGATGGTTTCCTCTGACATCAAAGTGTTGGTCGTACTGCTGATCCCACTGTGAATCAACAGTCAGTCAGTTTACTGGGTTGGTTCAGCAGCTTGTCTGGTTTAGTCCCTCCAGCTCTTGACCCGTTTAATACTGTGGACAGCAACACACAGCTAACACAAGCTAGCTGGATGCTAACTGTCCAGTGCAAATTGGTGAAGAGTCTCAATAAACTTGTATTCAATTGAGTTTCCAACATTGGAGAATGAAAAAATTATACATTGTCTTTTTGTTTTTGTTTATATCACTTCTGCAATAAATTTGAATCTGACACCAAAAAACTAAAATACTAGTTTGTTTTTCGTACAAACTTGATTTTGATATTAAATTTGTCTGATGTGTGACCCGAAAGTCATATATTGACATTTTTGTGTGTTGCTTTTGGGTGATTAACGACTCAACGGCCTAAATATAAAGATAATAATGAATTCATCATTTGTAAATATAAGCTATATTCACGTAGACATGACTTGCAGAAAGAAAAAATACCTAATGTCTGAGTTTCAAAGTGCTCCACGTAACTTTAGACGTATTTGTAACACTTTATTATTTCTGTATATTTAATAAATATTGTAAAACAGTAAAATGTTCTGCCTTCAGTTCATATCTTTGGCTCAAGTGTCTGAACTATATTTAAGAGATTCGAAAGTAAGTTATTTGTTTTATTTATTTCATATCTAATGGGCCGATATATATCAGTCATCAGAGTTTTTTTTTTATTTCTTTAATATGGGTTTTGGTACCGGCCCCATGAAGTCCGGATGGGTCGGGCCCTTGTAACGTCAGATGTAACACACAGCCCTTCCTCTCCTCAGCATCAGGGCTCAGAGTTCAGCAGGAGGTGAGTCACTGCTGTTTGTCCACAGGAGGAACACTGTCCTGTCAGAGTTATTAG
The DNA here is from genome assembly GCA_039737535.1 of Lagodon rhomboides. Taxonomy (NCBI): domain Eukaryota; kingdom Metazoa; phylum Chordata; class Actinopteri; order Spariformes; family Sparidae; genus Lagodon; species Lagodon rhomboides. The sequence goes on from CM077796.1 coordinate 3,205,356, forward strand.
GGACGGACATGAAGAAATGTGAACCTGTCCTTTAACACTAATCCTGCTCTGACCTCCATCATCCCTCTGAGAACAAGAAGATCATCAGGACAACTGGTCAGACTGGATTTAATGAGGGCAAACATCAACAGAGAGCAACATGACAATAACTTACTGTCTGTCTGAGGAATGTTCTTGTTTAAATTCAAGAATAATCTCCTTTGACCAGTCACTCTTGAAGGACACACAGCTGGTCTCAGGTCCAGGTCCAGGTTCAGGTTCCGGTTCCGGTCCAGGTCCAGGTCCAGGTCCAGGTCCAAGTTCAGTTTCAGGTCCAGTGGTTTTAGAGGGTGGGCCTCCCTCCTCCCTGTCCTCACACTGATTCATGCTGCTCAACTCACACACACTTTCATTTGGAGAGGAAACACAAATCATTCATCTGCACATCAACTGAAATCAGCCTTTGGGTCAGAACCGTCCACTCTTGAAGGACAAAATGTCAGAAAGTCGACTTCCTCTTCTAACATTTAAACTCAGAGCACATTATTCCAGAACTCACTGACTCTATTAATACATATTTCACTAAATGGCTGCTACAGGACATCAAACCAAAACTAAATCATGTCATTAATTCCATTTGTCTTCTGTTTTTTACTGTTCTCTACTAATAAAGTCGCTCACAGCAGTGACCTGAAATCTGGAGACAGATGTGAAAATGTCTTGTGACAGAAAAGAGACAGTGGACTGAACCAGGACCTGTCTTCACACATCTGCAGGAAGGAAAGTGATGTCATCACTGTGAGTTGTATTTCAAAATAAAAGACTTTTGTCACACGGTAACACCACTGACTCCAGAGGACGATCTCTCATTATATGTTTGATAATATTTACTTTGAATGTTACTGATGTCATTTCCACGTAAACATGATGACATTTTAAACGGTATAAAAACAGGCACTTTCCTTCTGTACATGACTGTGGAGACTTCCTGTGGCGCTTGGAGTGTTAAATAACTGATTAAAAACAAACACTGACAAGTTGATTTAACCAAGAGGCAGAAATTGTTCTAATAACCTGTTGTTTTATTATAAAATATTAAAGTCTCAGGTGTGTTCAGGTCGGTTTTGTCTCACTGACGTCATGTCTCCTGTCAGAATATCAGCTGCTGGACTTGGAGTCAACACCCACGTTTCTCCGATATCTTTTAATCTGAAAGAGTCAATCTGGTCATCTGTTGTTTATTTAAAACATTTATCTTCAAAGTAAAAATTAGAATCTCTTCCTCTGAGAAGTAATCAGGAGCAGAAATACTCAAGTAACGTAACGGGCTACTTTAAGTACTAACACTAAGAGCCGACGTGTTCCTGCTGACTGTTGCTCAGTGATGAAGTTATACTTGTATGAATTAAATCAACCTTCAGACTCCTGGATGTCCTCTTACTGCCTCCTCATCAGTCCTGGACTGTAAATACAACCACAGATTATTCACCGACACCAACAGCTGAGTCATTCTATAATTAAGGGTACATGTCATTTAAACCAAAAACTCAAAATATCAGTATTCTTTTTGATAAATAAACTAGATGTTTCCATAATATACACCCTTAATGTGCTAAATTCATTAATTGGCCAGCTTAAGGTCAAATGACCTTTTAAATATCTTAATGAAAACAAACATTTGATTCATTATTTTGTCAGCTGTGTTACGGACAAATGTTGTGTCACATAAAACATATATGAAATACGACACATTGAATAACACACTTTTTTGAGTGAGTTTTTGAGTCTATTCACCAGGGGTTTTGAGGTTGTCTGTCAAACTTATTTCAAAATATGAATTTTGAGCTTCATGATGGACATTCTGCGAGATGCTATGATGAAGGATGAAACGTTTTTCAACATAAATCCCCATTACACTGAATTTAGAGTTATTCATCATCCTCATGTAAGACTTTCCTCTCCAGAGATATTCCCCATCTTTTTTGTTACAGTTTATCCAACATTCAAAAAATGTATGATACAAAAACCACATGTAACACAGCTGACAGGGCAGGAGAACAAGAGAAGCCTTTTCTTAAGAAAAAAACTTTATTTTGATTCAACAAATTTCAATTTCATTTCATACAATTAAGCTGATGTGTTCAACTGAACAGATTAAAAAAACATTGCAACAATAGACAACAATTTATGGAAGCTCAAACATAGCAAACTTAAACATTTTTAATCACTGTGATGTGTCTCCAATCCAGATGTGCCTCTATGGTGTCCCTATTACAGCACTTTCAAACTCATCCGACTGATTGAATTTCATCTTTGTTTGTTTTGTTTATTCTTCTCATTCACTAAAAAGGTACTTTTTAACTGATCCTACTCATAGTCAATTTTATCTTTGTGTTTCTTTTGTTCTTTCATGTTCCTTCTGATTTCGGACAGTTCACAAGTCTGAGATCTTGGACCATATGTCCCTGTTGATCTCCATATGACGTGAGGTCACAGACGTTGCAGGAAGTATCATTGTGATGATATCTCCATGCAAATACCACAGGACATCATCCCGCTGTGGCCAGAAAAAGCGGTTGATTCCAATCTAGTGCATAAACTTGACATTTACATGCGTTTCATTCACCTCCTGAATCACTCCAGGATAAATCTCATCATCATATTTCAGACAACACCACTGGCCTATGATGTCTGAGTTTCACCAAGGAATTACTGATGGATTCTGACTGTTGTCCTCCTGTGTGGGTGCTGTTGCCTGAATCTCAAAGGTGAAGGTTTTGGAGTTATAACACTGACACTCCAGGGTCTGTCTCATTGAGCAAAGGCAGCTCACATCACGGTAACTGATTTGTCCCAGGGTAACTGTTACGACTTGGTGAATGCTCATGGTTGATGGCACCACTGGGAGTCTATCTGGCATGGTCTTTGTGGCTTCATTTATGTTATCCTCACTGATGTAAAACAGTTTGCCTGAGGTCTGTGCATCCACCAGTGCGTTGAAAAAGAGTTCAGCACTAGGGATGTCTTTCCCGTGGCTGACAATCCTGTCAGCTGTCCTTTTTAGGAGGTCTCCAATTCTATCTGGAGAACCCTACCGTGGCTCGCCTCAAAAAAGTTCCAAGTGCCTAACTGGAACCCACACTGCTCCAGCTTAGTGCAGAACAGAACTGCCTTTCTGCCTGTATTGTGTGCATGGCCCATTGCTGACAAAATGCACCACGGTCACATTTGGATAGGAAGTCTTAACCAGGTCAAGTATTGGTGGTAGATGGGTCCATATGGTTGCAGGGCCTTTTTCCTTTGATGGGCTGATTGTGCCAAAGCACACATGTTCTTCCACTCCACCAACATGTAGAACTCCAGTGTGGAGTGTTGCCTGCTGCTGGTTTGATGCAAAGTGTACAGCTTGGATTTCAGAGGAGTACTTGCAGGTGTAGTTTTCTGAAAAATCTACATGAATTAGGTATTCATGATCTGTCATGCTGCTCTTTAATTCACGGTAGTAGGTGAATTGATGTTTTATGTTGAAGAGGTGTCTTTTGAAGTTTGTAAGTTGGCATTGGAAGAGCTCAAGTAGGTTCTGCAAAGTCGTTTCTGTCCTCTTTTTATACTGTGATTTTGACATACACTTCCTCTTTTTTACCGTCCTTGTTCTTCAATCTGAGAACAGTCTCTGTTGTCCACTGTGTGAAAAAAACTATTGCTTGCAAATCCCCCTCACTTACTACTGGAGAGTCTCTATTTTTGAAGTCGGGGCATTCTGCACATGCAGTCCTTTGAGTTTGAGTCACAGCATATTGACTCTGTTATTTTCTCCAAGGCAGTCCCCCCACTGAGTCGGAGTAAATGTAGCTTCTCTACAAGAAAACAGAGATTCTCATGTACATGGCAAAGACAGGTTTGTCTGTCTGCAATGGATGGCTGGACCACCCAGAGTGCCGCATAGGGCAGAACAAAGCTAAGAGATCTTGCAATCAGGACTCTCAAGAAGAAATCTCCTATGCAGGTTTCTCATGGTATCATTCAAGAACCTTTTCTGTTTCTTTATCTTCCCTCTTGTTATTGTTTGCGATTTTCCAGCTGTGAGGTGGCTATTTTCATCCCTTGTCAAGAAGGACAGAACTTTGTTGCGTAGTTTATAGCATAGGGATCTATACTTCACCTTGTTGGAGAGGATGGATATTTCACTGAGGCTCTGTTGATTTCTTGAAATTGCTAGGGTCTCCTGAATTCTTTTTTTGAACATGTATTTTTTCAAGATCCGTCCTGACACCAGAGCTGCAATGACCTGTCTAGTTTTTTTGTGTTTGATGGAGGCATACTTTTTGCTGATGTTGTCTACTAGGGCATGATGGAAAACTAAAGTTTTGTGCACTTCTCTAGACACAGGAATCCTTCCTAACAGGTGCCTGGTTTTTGATCTGGGTGAATCTTGCTGTAGTCTTTCACATCTTTTTCTGAATTTGTCAGTTTTTCTTTTCTGTTGTTTGAGTGTTTCCTTCAGTCTGAATCTCCCTGTATAAGTTGTACTCCCTTCTTTTGACTTTTTTCTGTCTGTAATGATACACAAATTGTGTTATCATTAATAATTGATCATGTGTTCTGTGTTTACTGAATAGGGTTAAGATGACAAGCTGTTACCCTTACCCTTTAGTCTTTCCATCACCATTTCATAATAGAATCTATATCTGTACCTTGACATCTGAGGCTGTGGATCAACTTCAGGACTCTGAGGTGGAGTAAGCTGATACTCTATCACTTTCTTTCTCTCTCTGCTCTGGTGCTGGACTCTTCTCCAGTAAGCTTGTTTCCTTCTCTTCTCCCTCTCACTTAAATCTCTTACTGTCTTCACCTTCCCAAGATTTTTGTTATCATGCCACTTCTCTCTGTGTTTCTGTAAATATGCAGCCCTTTTCCCGGGATCAGCATTACGCCGAGCCCTGTACTGGCGCTGCTTCTCAGCAGCAGATAAACCCATTTCCCTAAAACACAAATCACTGTCTGTCTCTCAATATGAACATAAATTATGACAAAAAACTGCCAACACTGTCAACTGTGTTAATCCCTGTCAACTGTGTTACAGTTGATGGTTAAAACAGTTGACAGGTAACACAGTTGACATTTCAGCCGTTTTAGGGCCTTGTGCTCACTACAGACCTCAGACCTGTCACCATATGACTTGGATCAACTTGTGTTTTTACACACTTTCTCTGCATATTTGTAAATATAATATCTAATGCAAGTTCACATGAACAAGTTGATAACACAGTTGACAATCAATTAATCTACTCTATGTGCACACCAGAATATTGATAAAATATTGAAGAGCAGAAGTGGAGACTTACCACACTGTCTTCACATCGCTCTCCAAAAAGGAAGAGATATCAAGTGATGTTGGACATGTGACTTAAGAGCAAACCATTGCTGATTTATAGGGGTTATTTCAGTGAGTAACACAGCTGACAGAGATTTCTCGGACACACACAAAGTGGATGATTTAATGCACATGAATGAGCAACATAGATTTTAAAATGCCTTTCTCATATTTTAATTATTATTTTGAACAAATATTTATGAAAATATTATACAAAAACATGTAATTTAGTTTCAATCTGAAGAGCAAAACCTGACATTTAGCAAATCGGACAGCAAAAAAAACAACAAAGATCTGCTGACTTTTTGAATTAAATAAAACAGAAATGTGCCCTGATGTAAAATTGATCATTGCTTGAAGTGAATAAATAAGTAAATTGATAAATACAGTCTATGGCCATGACATGTACCCCTAATTATAGAATGACTCAGCTGCTCTCCAGCCGCGTCTAGTGCGTCAGACAGCGGGAGAGCGGTGGCTCGCCTCGGCCTCCTCCACAGGCTGATGCAGGCAGGAGAAGCTGCCTTCAGTCATCAGTAAGTGGAGCTACACAGTGACAACCACTCTGTGTCCAAACACTGACCAACTAACTCCACTTCCACTCTTATTTCACCGGCTACACTCCCACAGCGATCCAACAACGGCGCTGCATTCTGACTATTCAAGTTTCGACAAGTAGGCGACACTTCCTGTTAGAGGAGTGTTCACAGCTCTGACAGCTCATTTAGTGACACACTTACAATTTTATTCTTTCAAACTAAAAGCTTTCATCTGCTCACCATCCTCTGAACGCTGCTTCCTGCTGTCTCCATATCAGCTACTGACAACCAACTAACTCCACCTCTGCTCTTCCTCCACCGTTCTCCTCTCAACATGGAGGATGATGTTTGTAATGGCGGCTGTTTGAACTCACAGCTGTGAGTTTGTAGAAATGAACGATGGAGTGGCACATTGTTGCTGTTTCTAGTGTTGCTAAGCTAACGACAGCTTGTGTTAACGAGTCAAACATTTTAAATGTGTTACATTACCTTCAGCTGGACGTTCACACGGACACGACAGTCTGCACCACAACAATCAGAGGAACTTAAACTAAACTTTAAATGGGACGTGAAAGTCAGAGAGTGAGATGACTGTTAAACATGAATCATGTGTGAAATCTGATGACTTGTGTGTTTAATGAGAGTGTAAAGTTCAAATACATGTTCAGTTGTAGTTACTTTGGTTCAACAAAGCAGCTTTAGTGACTTTTAAAGACCAACATCACTTTAACTGACTGTTAGTTTCTATGAGGTCACTACACAACAACTCACACACAACTCACAAGTTGTCATGAAGAAACATTCAGGTAAAAACTTGTGTTACAAAATCCTTCAGCTGTGCTGCAGATACTTTGTGAGTTTTTAACTAGAACCTCGTCAAACACACAGTAAAGTTACATGTTAGTGTTTGTGACTGTGATTCAATTCAGGACGGTTGGATTTTTCTGTTTATGATGAAAATAGGAGTCAAAATATTTCCTTTCTTGACATTTAGTGAGTTTACTTTGTTGACTTATTAGACTCAGTAGTGAACTGGCTGCTTTTACATCTCCAGCTGAAACTACAGGCTGTCAGACTGTCACCTCTGAGCTACAGAATGCTGTTTGGAGACAGGACGGACAGAGACAGAGACATCTTTGACAGCACGTCAACACTGTTGTTTCTTCACTCTGCTCACAATGTTAGCTCGTTAGCTGAACGTTAGCTCATTAGCTGAATGTTATTGTAAAGTTAAATCATATCTTACCTTTAAAGGACTGAAAGCAGCAGGTGAGAGCAAACACAGTCCATCCTCAGCTGCTGACAGTCTCTCAGGTGTGCTTCATCACAGGAGGAGGAGCCCAGGTGAGGTGAGGTGAGTTTACACGCCCTGATGCCTGCTGGGTCCTAGTGCTCAGCCCCGTGCTTAAAGCTTGCTGGTTGACGTTATGGAAAGTCTTAGTGTTGTAAAAAGTCATTAACTTTGTCTCAGACTTTGCTGTGTTGGGTCTTTTATGTAATTGGTTCTGGAAAGTTCTTTGGAAACCTGAATATCAAATCAAAGATACAAAACTGTGAATCTAATGTGTTTTCGAGGACTTTTATGAAGAATATAAACTATTTAAATGATTTATTTTTGCCTTCTTATTTGATGCACTATTTTATCGATCGACTAAAATGTTGAGGTACTTGTACTTGAGAATTTCCATTTTCTGCCTCTTTAAACTTCAAGTCACGTACATTATTTAACAAGGCAGATAAAGGTATAATGTTTTCCTTTTTGTCCGTCAGGGTTGTTACGTGGGGTTCGACTGCGCCCAGGCTGCAGGAAACGCCGAGCTGAAGCTGCACGACTGGGGGGTCGACTTGGCCTGCTGGTGCTCCTACAATAGGTCTATGTATAGTTCTTTAGAAACACCCTGTAGACGTGCAGTGTGTAGGAGGCTTACCAAATTGTATGACTCTTTTCTTCATTTGTCTGAGGAAAAGGCTTCAATCAATGTCTAAATGGTCAATCTTCTTCCCCTCTATCAGAGCATAAGGTCCTAGGAAGGACGCCTTTTTACCTTCTGTGGTGAGACACAGGGGGCAGAGCCCTTGATAATGATTAGGGCCGTAACAGCCAATGGCTTGCGTCATCACCCTATTTATTCCAAGGTAGCGTTGGGCCGGGAGGCTCCACAATTTGTCTCCACGTTACTTCCTGCTACGCCCCTCCCGTCACCTTGCTACCGGTATGTATGCTCTTCCTAAGTGACTCTGGCTGATTTGTTTGTAGCATGGTGATTTGCTCTCTTCACACTGTGATCGCTTTGCAGCGCTTCCACCTGCTGCTTGGTGGTGTTCTGCCTTGGTCAGTGATGCGTGCTGGATTATTGATCGCGTAACATTTCCGGTGTGGATTCCTACCGAACTTAAACACTCAGCGGAGCTCCGTGAGCCCGCTAGCTTAAGTAGGAAGTTGTCAGCTTCCTGGTATGTATCCCTTAACTTGGATCGCTATCGCTTTCGTTTCTAGCATTATGTTTAGCGCTAATGGGGTGACCTGTATGCTTTCTAGGTACTGCCGATTGGGTCCGTGTCGACTGCTGTTTTTGCCACCCGCGGTTTACCTGCAAATCGACCTATACTGTCCTGGGCTAGCCACTTGCCGGGACGATAGCGGTGAAGACGCTAACAACCACACTTCTTAAAGTTATTCGGCTATCTGTTGTCTCGTCTTGGTGTGTCGTCATCTGTGTGGGTGTGTGTGTGTCTGTGTGCGGGTGTGTGTGTGTGTGTGTGTGTGTGTGTGTGTGTCCTGGGGAAGTTTCGGTTTAATTTGGGGGATTTCGTTTATGGTTTGCTTTATCCCTGACATTTGTACTGTCACCGTTAGAGTCCCGTTTCTTCCGCTTGTTGACATGTTTCGCTTGGGTGTTACAGGACAGGGCCGTAAGTGTGTCCATTGTATCTTCAGGAGTAGTTTCTATGCTTTCTATGCTGCAGACACCTCCACCTCATCCCCTTCCAGCAATGCAGCAGCAAGCAACTCTCAACAGATGTCTGCATTATGTATATTGCACTGAGGTTTCTCTAATATAGTTTCTTTGTGCAATAGTCTTATTTTACTTGAGTAGGCTGGAGCACCAACGGAGAACCACTGGCAGATGTCGGGACCCCCCGACACCGGAACTCAAGTGACGTTGGCCGGAACCCTGAAGCCTTTACTGGAGTGATGCTGGGAAACGATGCAGGAACTGAGCTGGGGTGCTTCCCACAACCAGAGCTCTAAAAAAGCTTAATCTTAAAAACAATAATTGCCTTTTATATCTCAACAATGTCCGTGTTATTCTGTAAAAGTTAAAACAAATTGGGCACCACAGTAGCTCAGTTGATAGAGTACGTGTCCCATTCACAGGTGCTGTGTCCTCATTGCAACAGCCCAGGTTTCGACACGACCTGTGGCCATTTGCCGCGTGTCATTCCCCCTGTTGCTCATCCTGTTTCCTGTCATCTTTCAGCCGACCTATCAAATAAAGCCATGAAAGGCCAAAAAATACATACAAAAAAAATAAATGAATAAAATAAAATAAATTTTTCCAAATATCCTGAAAGTGCATGCTGGTGTCTGCTGGGTCCATTTGGGTCGGCTCATTCTGTTGCGTTTTGCAAAAATATTGTGGTAAAAAAGTGAGGATCCAAATGCAGAAACACTTGGGAGACAGGCAGGATTAAGAACAATACGCAAACTTTATTTCACAAAAAACTTATTAATCCAAAAACCATGAATCCAAAAAACAACCAAGAAGTTGAAACTAAACTAAAACAAAGAGGAGCAAAGTGCAACTCAGGAAACAGAACTGAAAAAAACAGAAACATGGACAGAAACTACTTGACACAACCTTGGAGATGGAGCCCCATTCATTCCTATGAAAGCTGCTTAGTGGCGCATGGAGTCAAAATGCTTGACTTCTGGCCGGGCTCTTCCGCATAGCTTCGCATTATGTCACCCATAGAGCAAGCGCACTAGTGTTTCCTTTAATCTCGCCACCAATCAAGGTCAGCTCACATGACAGCACATGAACAAGAGGTTACCGTGCTCTTAACACAGCGAGTTCATGAGAGGAATTACTGAAGTAGCTTGGTAGCCTAGCAGTGGAAACGTTAGTTAGCAATTAGCCATAGTAGCTGGCATTAGTGTTTGTGTAATGGAGGCGGTAGCTCTTGTGTAAATTTGTCGTTGGTTGGATATATTACTAATGTCCATGCAACAATGTAAGTAAACACTGATGATAAAGTGCGATATTGCACAAAATTAAATGCCATCATTGCAAGGCAGTGGTTGTCCATTTATTATTTTTGTATTATTTTGATTATTTATGTATTTCTTTTATTTATACTTTCTGGATTCAAACAGACATGTTAATATGTGCTGTACTCCCATTGCCACGCTTGGTAAATGTTTTATTTTTCTTAAAATTACTGTTTGAGGTGATTATGGTGTATTATGTTTCTCATGACGGCCATGGGCGTTCGTAGGTGAAGTATTTATTTAATTTCTCATTGACAAACAGGCTGTAATATGTAATTTTGGATTTTCAGTTGTTAATGTAGGCTTGAGGTGCATATTCAGTGTAATTGAATGTTGAGAAGATATGACAACATTTTGCTCTTTCTGGATTCAAAGAGGAATAAACCCGAGTTCAACAAGAGGTGCCTGTGTCCACTGTCTGATTGTGCACCAGAACACAACACAGTGTAGTCAGGGTTTGCAGACCATCCCAGCTACACATATATGCACCATGTTGTGCGACTAGAATAGAATAGGTCTTCATTGTCACTGTCACAGGTACAACGAAATTTAAAGTGCTCTCCAGTCAGTGCATCATTCATGAGTCTATAAAAATATAATTTAATATAATTTAAGTGCTAGTGTTTAATAGAAACATATAGCAGCATACATAAACACACACAGTCATATACACCCAGTCATTGCATAAAAAAACAGTATGAACACAGTCATTGCATGAAAACAGTATGAACATATATCTACAGACATGCATACTTTCTGTCATTGCATTAATCCATTTCACATCCAGATCCATTGCACATTATTTTTTTGCAGCATTGAGGGTGGTTATTGCACTTGGATAAAAACTGTGTTTGAGTCTATTTGTCCTTGTGTTAATTGCTCTGTACCGTCTGCCTGAAGGCAACAGTTCAAACAGGGAGTGAGCGAGGGAACTGTGTAGTTCTTCCAGTGTGGGGAGAGGGCAGCCAACAATCTTTTGGGTGGTGTTGATGACCCTCTGGAGCGCTTTCCTCTGAGCCACTGTGCAGCTGGTGTACCATACGCACATGCAGTTATTATGCTCTCAATGGAGGCACAGTAAAAGGACACCAGCAGTCTTTGTGTGATGTTATTCCTCCTGAGTATTCTCAGGAAGTACAGTCTCTGCCTTTTTCAGCAGCTCAGAGGTGTTCACGCTCCAGGATAGGCTCTCCTCGATGTGGACTCCCAGGAAGTGGAAGTCTGCCACCCGCTCTACACAGTCCCCGCTGATGATTAATGGTGGTATCTCTGTTTTCTTTCTCCTATAGTCTATGATGAGTTCTTTGGTCTTTGAGGTGTTGAGGAGCAGGTTGTTGGCCTCGCACCATGTTGACAGCCGCTCCACCTCATCTCTGTAGGCAGACCCCCTGGAGATGAGCCGGGACTCAGCACACAGCCCTGGGGAGAGCCGGTACTGAGGCTTAGGGCCGTGGATGTGTTGTGGCCCACTCTAACCCTCTGTCTGTGATCAGAGAGGAATTGATCCACATGCAGGTGGTGTGTGGAAGCCCCAGGTCCCCCAGTTTGACCACTAGCTTGTGAGGGAGGATGGTGTTGAATGCAGAGCTATAATCCACAAAGAGCATCCGCACATAGCTCCCCTGCTGCTCCAGGTGTGATAGTGCAGTATGGAGTGCTATGACTATGGCATCCTCTGCGGATCGGTTTGCTCTGAAGGCAAACTGGTGGGGGTCAAGGCTGTAGGGCAGGGCTGCTGTGATGTGACTACGGACCAGTTTTTCAATGCACTTCATCACCACTGGGGTTCAGGCAGGATGGGACAGTGGACTGTGCCAGGGACTGGTTGAAGATCTTTATGAAGATTCCAGCCAGCTGATCTGCACAGTCCTTCAGCACGCGTCCTGAGACGCCATCAGGACCAGCCACCTTCCTCGGGTTGATGGCCCGCAGCATGCGCCGTGTGGTGTAGTGGTGCCGTCTCTGTGACCTCAAAGCAGGCAAAGAAGATGTTCAGCTCCTCTGCCAGCACTGGGTCATCTTCAGCAGCTCCGAGGTTGGTCCTGTAGTTGGTCAGATGCTGAACTCCCTGCCACACCTGCCTGCTGTTGTTACTGCTCAGGTGGTCTTCTGTCCTCCTCCTGCAGTCTGCCTTGGCCTCTCTAATGCCCCTCTTCAGATTGGCTTGGGCTGTGCTGTAGAGGTCTTTGTTGTCGGACCTCCAGGCGGTGTTCCTCTCTTTTAGCAGCTGCTGGACCCCCCATGTCATCCAGGGCTTCTGGTTAGGGTAGACCCGGATGCGTCTGTCCACTGTGACAGTGTCTAGTTCTTAATGTAGCGCAGAACACTGTCTGTGAACACCTCCAGGTCCTGATGTTCAAAGACCCCCCAGTTGGTCCTCTCAAAGCAGTCCTGCAGCTGCTGGGAGGCACCCTCTGGCCATGTGGCAACAGTCTTTGTGATGGCGGGAGCAGTTTTCCTGAGGGGGGCATATGCGGTATTAAAAGCAAGGACGAGTGGTTGGACTGGCCCAGGTGTTGCAGTGGTCTGGCCCTGTAGCCCAGTTTGATGATAGAGTATACCTTGTCCAGGGTGTTATCTCCCCTTGTAGGGCACTTACCATACTGGTGGAATTTAGTGAGTGCTGCCTTTAAGTCCACATGATTAAAATCCCCTGCTCATTATGCTTATGAAAATAACTGTGGATTCAGCTATTTTTTTTTTTTTTACAATGTTTAGGACTAATGGAATTAAATAAGGGCTAAATAAGTGTTCATACATATAGTGATGTACCAGGAAAAAAAATATTTGCTGACTTACAGACGTCTCTATCACAGTCAGTACGTTTACATGCAGCAAGAAATTCGAAATTCTTATCGTATCAGACCTAGTTCGGACTTTTAAAATGCATGTAAACACCTTAGTCCGACCTACTTCGGACCTATTTCGGACCACAACGGACATCTCAAAATCGGATAAGAACACCTAGATAATTCGTTCATTGTCGGCATATTAATGCCATGTAGGCTCGGCTATCGTATCGTATCGTATTTTTGCATTCTGCGCATGCTCAAGATTTTCCACTGGGGCTTTTACCTGGAAGTGAAAGGAGACGTAAATAGTGGCGTTGTTGCCGGAAAAGGTCATTCGAAAACACGACTTCAATGACACACTTCTGGACGGACGAGGAGACCAGGTTCATGCTCAGCCAAGGGCAGGAGCTGAACATTTTAAAATTTATGGATGGGCGCAAAAACTAGGAATGCCGACCTTTTTAAAAAGATTGCCAAAACAATGGCAGACGCAGGGTTCGTCAGGACGCCCGGAGCAGATCCGGATAAAGTGGAAAAACATAAGGAAGGCATATAACACTGCAAAGCAAAACAACTCCAGAAGTGGACAGCAGTGGGTCAGTTGTCCCTTTTACGACCTTCTGCACGATCCGCTCGGGAGGCGACCTTTGTCCCAGGCCGGACAACACGGGGTCGATATCGGCCGATAGCAGCCGACCAAGGTGAGTCGCTAACTTAGTTGCTATAACCTCGTCTTACCTAGATGCTAGGTAGCCTCATGCTAGGTGGCCTATTGTTCAAACTTTTTGTATACCTCCATCGGGCGGGGGGGTGGGGGGGTTAGTCATACAACTTCTCAGGTAATGTTTGACTACCAATAGCATATAAAGTAAAAGTTTATAAAACATAAAGTAGAAATTAACACGCAGTTTAATGAAAGTAGTCACGGTAATACTGGCAAAGAATGTAATGTGGAACCAATAATGTGATTATTGAGACTACTAGACAAAACAAATCCATATTTCTGATATAAACACATTGTTTAAATCATTTGTGATTTTTGTAACCCTCTGTAGAAGCAGCAGCGGAGTTGATGGAAGACTCCAGAACAGACATTGGGGAGGAAACAAGTACAACTGAGTGGGGAGGGGCTGGACGACACGATACGCAGCACCACACAGCTACCTGAAGATGACTCTCCCTGGTCGGTGGAAAGGACAAGGAGCAGTTCCCCACTTGCAAATGAACTCTGAGTCACCAGGTATGTTCTGCAATATTCTGGCTACACCAACCAATGCTACTTTCTGTTGAAACATAAACCCACGGCAGGACATGTAATAAGTTTTACTCCAATTCTTTCTTCAGGGACAAGTGGCCAGCAACCCCATCGGAGGCGGCATACTGGAGACATTGCTCTCATCTGTCAGCAGATGGGGGAAATGAGGGAATTCTGGAGGCAGCAACTTAGGGAAAGCGACGAGCGGCAGGAGCGGTTACTGACCACAATCATGGAGGGCAGCAATAGCATGGTTGCTCCGCTATTGGAGGGCATTAGGAGTCTGAGGCCACCACCACCGCCGTCCCATAGCCCACAGCCCACGAACTCAACCCCACAGCCAGACTCATACGCATACTCAGGGTATCCAAGACCGTTGAACCCAGTCTGTTTGACACGGCCCACGACCTCCACCCAACAACCAGACGCGTACTCGGGGTACCACGCCCTCCAAGGACCATCAAGCCCTGTCTACCGAGACATGTAGATGTGGACAATTACATGTGACAGTTGTCAAAAAATGTCTACCTGTCTACAAGCATGTTGTAAATAGTGTGTAAGATTTTGTTTTTGTAAGAGGACATCTCGCTGTCAGCCTGCAAATTTTGTTTTTGTAAGATATTTTAGTTTTTGTAATATTTTAAAGGATTATAACCTTAATTAATTTGTTTAATAAAAGTTAACAACATAACTACAAATTAAATGTCTTTATTCGTGGCATGAAAGATACAAGTGTGTGCTTAGCACATACAGCAAAACATACAAATACAAACAAAATGCTAAAACAAGGGTCTGCGCAGAGGGAAGTTTGCACTCAAATAGTCTGTAAGCGCCTCTCTGATCCTTTGACCACCTGCATTGTCAGCAGCGTTGCAGGCACGGACATCTGGCTGTGGTAGGTCGGATTCTAATGCAGCAGCCTCATCTGTCCAGGTGCGATTCACACACTCCTTCTTATCTTCACATAAGTTATGCAAAGCACAACATGTAGCGATCACGTGAGGGGTGAATGTAAAATGAAAGTCACTTCGCTTGAGCAACACTCGCCAGCGTGACTTCAGTCTCCCGAAGGCGATCTCAACAGTGGTCCTTGCAGAGCTCAAGTACACATTAAATGACTCCTGCTCAGGGGTGATGCGTGGAGAAAGGGTGTACCCTTTGATCAGCCAATCCATGAGAGCGTAAGCTGGATCTCCCAGAAGAAAATGGTTGACTGTGACACCGTTGATTTCTCTTGGGCCCTGAGTGAAAAAGACAAGATGACAATGAACTACTACAACAAATTTCAGTTCAATATGTTGCATCTGAAGGTCGTCTATGCAGTGATTTAAGGTCTCAGAAAAAAGTATATGTGGAGGTGATACTGAATACTAACATAAGAATGTACAGTACGATACATGGATTGACACTTACTTTAGGTAGCAGATGTGCATGGCTAAACAACGCCGACTGCCTAAGAACGTTTGCGTCGTGAGCACTTCCAGGCAGCTTGCAGCTTATGTTCCAAAATCTGTAAGAAATAATAGCAGCGTTACATTCATGATGCACAGACTGTACAGCGAGTGGGGGTGGCTAAAAAGGTTAAGAGGAAATGTGTTTGGCCACAACTCACCTATACGTGTCGTCCACCACAGCTTGGAGGACATAAGAAGGCCATCCTTTACGATTGGCAAAGTCCTTGTAGCCATCACTTGGTGGTAAAACAGGAATGTGGGTGCCGTCGATGCAACCGATTATCTGTGGGAGGTTGAATTTTTGTTCGAACCGGCGAGCTATGGTGATGGCTTCCTCTGCAGTGGGCACCTTAATGAAGTTTTGGATGACCGACGAAACCATCCCTTTGTAAAAAAGTACACAAACTTCTTCACCGTTGACTTGTGCACGCCAAACTGGTTTGCCACAACCCTGTGCTCGGAACAACTGGTTAGTTTGTAAAGCACAATGGCAACCCTTATCTGAAGCGGTACCGGCGCCCGAACGGTAACGTCCTCAGGCTTCATAATACCCGACATCAAGCCACATAACTTGTCGAAGGTCCTGCGGGTCAATCGAAAGTTCTCTTTCCACTCCTCGTCGTTAAATTCCTTCAACACCACTCGCTCCCATCAGTCTTTGCTCCTGACTCGCATCCAGCATGAACGTTGCGACCTTCTTTGTAGCAGAGTGGCTCCAGCGTTCATCAACAAATTGGCGCTCTCTATGGACCCTTGCCGTATCATAAGCCGCCGGCGTCCTTCTTCTACCATCACTGCAGCCAAAAGATCCGTTGTTCTTTTTATGTGCATTATCAGGAGGAAAATAATGCCCGTAATGTAGGCTACTGTAGCGTCGTCCAGCTCCTCGTATGTCATCTTTGTTTGAATGCCGTCAGATTGTTTGTTGTTGCTGATAAGTAGAGGTCAACCGGAAGTGGCTCTTTGTTGAGAGGGCTACAGCGCCACATAGCGTACGGAGTCAGACATGCTCCGGCCACTTTTCCGATTCTCTGAACGGCATGTATACTCAGACCAGCGATCCGGTCTCATGCATGTCATTATCTGATATGATAAGAATTTCAAATTTCTTGCTGCATGTAAACGTACTGAATCTAACCTTATTTGAACAAGGCCACAGGGCATCATGTGATGCTGTAGTAACATAGTTTGGCCACTAAGAAAACTGGCTTCAAACCCCAGTGCACTTCCTGGGGGCTTGGGTGACACAGGAAGACACTGGTACCGGCTGATGTGAAACACTGGATGAACTGACAAGGACGTCAGGGAGCAGACCGAATATAAACACACAAGGGCTGATTACAAACAAGGCACAGGTGGACACAGAAAAAGGGCAGGAAATTACACAAAATAAGGAAATAAAAGGCAACACATGACACATGAGGGGAAAACTTCAAAGTAAAATAGGAAATCACATAAAACAAACAGAAACATGACAATAGAAAATTAAAGCCAACCAACCAACACATGTGACCAGAAATCACACTGCCTATTATTAAGACTTAAGATGTTTCTTGACTTTCTATATTGAGACCAAATTTGATTTTTAATTATCTGTAGTGCCAAGGCTACTTTGGAGCCACTGAGTGGCTACTAATGGTCATGCATCCGAAGGCATTCTACCATAGCTTGGGCTTTCAGCTTTCAGTGGGGCTTTGTTTCAAATGAAACTCTTTGTTGTGATCTGTATTATATGCAGTACATGTCCTCATGAGAACAGCTGGCTGCAAAGACTGCCCTCACAAGAATAGCTACTCCAGTTGCCCCCCTCTTCTCCTGCCCACACAGACACAGCTTTTCACAATCACAATGGTGTTCTTCAACCCGACCATTCATTTATTGGCTTTTGTTTTGACACATTGTCACATTTTGCTGTCACAACCCACAGCGGAGAGTGTGCAAAATGTGTTTGTGTCACCACTCCCTGCTTTGTATCTTGGCTTCAGCTCATCTCTGCAACTGATAATCTACTGATGCTGACTGCTTTGAATAGATTTAGAGTATTAAGGAGGGAGTGAAGACAAGGAGCATGGGGGGAGAGAGAGAGAGAGAGAGAGAGAGAGAGAGAGAGAGAGAGAGAGAGAGAGAGAGAGAGAGAGAGAGAGAGAGAGAGAGAGAGAGAGAGAGAGAGAGAGAGAGAGATGTGAGTGGGAAGGGAGAATACAGAATTCAAATGGGATGGGAATAAGCGATGACCAGAGTTAGAGGCAGGCGGTGAAAAAGCAACAGATCGAAAGTGAGATTCATATAAATAACTTTCATGCCATACCCCATTTAAATAATAATAAAAAAAGGTAATTCATTATTCCTTTATGCCTTCCTCCATAGAGTTTTGCTTGATTAATCACCTTCACAATGTAGTTGGTATGCAATCGTACAGTTATACTGGTGTAGGCTACCTACATTGTACATACCTACTGTACTCCTACCTCACCCCACCCTACTACTGCTTCTATCGACAGGTACGATTCAGTCAATTTGGGCAATTTTTTCATCCCTCATAGCTGGTATCTCCTCTGTTTCTTTAAAAGTAATCGTTAAAGTTAGGATAGGAAGGTTTTATTGAAGCATTTGTTACAGCTGTTGAAATTCTCTGAACATTCTGAGAGCAATCAAAAATGAAGAAACCTCAGGAAGAGCCACAGAGGAGGGATCCCTCTCCCAGGACGGACATGCAATAGATGTCTCATGGACATAACAGAACAACAAAATCACATTTTACAAATTGCATTGACACAATATCTGATATAATTTATATAAAAAGTGTAAAGTGTGGATCCAGCAGGACGACACAGCAGGCCAAAACATCGCCAAGTGGTGCCTGGGCCACACAACCTCCTCTCCACCGTGGTGACCTGGAAGAGGGCAGGACATACAAGATTAGCAGTAAAAAAAAAAAAAAAAAAGAAAACATCAGAGTGAAGGGGCAAGGGTAAAACAGAGTTAGTAAAACAGAGGAAAGCAATGATCCAGTGGAGCCCAAGGTGTAACAATCCAGATCCAACAATATGTTAGGCAGCAGAAGCCAGGATAGATAGATGTTCCCAGGGGCCAGTGGTTCATCAGAAGGGAGTCTGAATGAAAAGAGGAGGAGGAGGAAGCTAAACAGAGTGGACATTGAGAGAGCAACACAGCTTGCAGTAACAGAAAACAAAAGCAAAAGTTAGGGAAGCGCAATGTTAATTAGAATAAATAGATTGTTTCTCACTGGCAGGACAATGTGAATACTACTATAGATAAGGACTCATTGAGATGGAGACCAACCCACTGAAGAAGCTAGCAATTGAAGTCAAGGACTAATTAAAGGCTAAGTCAAAGAAGTAGGTTTTGAGTTTAGATTTAAAGGCTGCAATAGAGCCAGATTGTCTGATGTCAGATGAGAGGATATTCCAGAGGAAGGGGGCATGATAGGAAAAAGCTCTGCAAATTTTCTTGTATGTGTTAAGACTCTAGCTGCAGCATACTGAATCATTTGAGAATCTTTTAGCGCTCTCACGCAGCAAACCCAACAATAAGCCATGTATTTATCCAAACTAGACGAAATAAAGGTATAAATCTGGATGTAGCTGTGTTGCGCAGTTGGTAAAAAGCAATCTTGGTCATTTCCTTGATGTGCTGATTGAAAGAGGGTAGAATCTTAACACCAAGAATCTTGACAGTTCAACTTGGAGAAATAACAGTTGTCGAGAGTTACGGTCACCTGATCAACATGGTGTCTCTGTCTAGTGGGGGCAATGACCAACATCTCAGTTTTATCCGAATTCAGGAGCAGGATGTTTTACTGACATCCATTTCTTCACTGTGTGGCGCGGGGCACTAAGGAAGGAAAATTCAGGGGGATGCCAAACAACACCACCTTGGGAATTTCAACCCCAAGAAATCTTTGAACCTCTCAGATAGGTTGGGAAGTAAAAGTAGCACAGGCTTGTTACTTATAGGTAGAGACGTGAGTATTAATATAAATTAAAGATTTTATTTTAAACAATAATCAAAATAATCAATATGAACAGACAGGGGTTGGAACTGCTGAGGGGAAAAGGGGTTAATGAGCAAATTAAACTCTTAAAATCAGTTGGGTGAATGAAATTACTTTATAACAAATATTTTTTAAAAGGCCTCAATATGAAATATTAAGATTCAGTGTACTTGTATTTAAATTCAGCCCAACCACAACAACAAGAAAAAAAATGGAAAACTAAGCTGAGGCCATATGTGGAGCGGCAGACTACACAGAGGCAGTGTCCAGGGGTGCTACCACTAATCACCTTCAGTGAAGCACAGCAAACCTCACAGCAAATGGTGGAGTCAATAGTGTGTACCCGTGTGTTTATTTACATACAAAAAGTGACAACAGGTGCCTAGCCATCCTAACAATATGGCACTCTGCTTAGAAAAATAACTAAACAAATTGTCAAAAGAACAACAAGTAATCAAATAACCAAGGTAGCAAGCAACAAAGTAAAGTAAGGTAACCCAGTTGGTCTAAAACAGAAAACTAAAGGCAAAACAATGCAGAATGCAAACTAAATGTGGGCAAAACAGCAGTGTTATGGTGCAGGTGAACCTGAAAAAGGGAAAACTAAAATTAGCTAGGCATTTTAAAACTAAGCCTACTCATCCCTCATGCACCAGCCAAACAAAGAAAATGCTCTAGTAAGGGCAAACAGGGACTCCTCACAGCCACTGGGCCACCAACACTGCCAGCCACAGCAGACAGAGCAGGAAGCAGAGGTAGAGCAATGGCACACAGGTGCCTTATAGCTTGGTGCTGATTAGTGAATTTGTTGGGGGAGGAGTTGGGCCAAAGCTGCATTCATCAGCACTACCCTTGCTCTTTACAAAAGGGAGTCTACCCCACCACAACTGCATACAAGCCGGTCTCTAATTTTGAGATTTGAGAATTTTCATCAGCTTTTATGGGCACATACAGCTGGAGTCCACTTTGCAATGGAAATGTATTCCATAACTCTGAATAATTTGGCCAAGGGTGACATATATAAAGAGAAGAGCAAAGGGCCAAGAACAGAGCCCTGGGGAACTCCATACTTAACATCAGTCCTACTGTGGCAGTCGGGTTGTTTTTCTGTTTTCTGTGTTCTGTTCTCCCTACCTGCCTTTCCCCCCCTCCTTTTCTCCCTCACCTGCTCCTTTCCTGTGTGTGTGTGTGTGTGTGTGTGTGTGTGTCTGCGGGCATGGCAGGGGCAGCAGCAGCATCAGCAGCAGCAGAGTGGCGCACCTGTCTCTGATCAACTCATCACCCTCTGGCTATATTACCCTGGTCTCTCCACTACTTCGAAACCAGATTATTACGTCCCGTATGGTTATACATAGTGCTGCTCTTAGTGTTTTCCTGATTCTTTGAGTATCTTAGTAGTTTCAGTGTTTTTTGCCTTTGCACCTATGCCTGTGTCTTTTTTGGCTCCTGCAGAAACCTCCAGTGCCTTTCTGCTCTGCTACCTGCCTGCCTGCCTACCTGCCTACCTGCCAGCCTGGTTCACTCCTCAACACTACCCTCCAGTGATCATCATTGTAAAATAAAGCTTTTGCTTTCTGAACATTTCTGTGTCCGATCTCTGCATTTGGGTCCAAAGAACACCGAGCCGTGAAAGACACAACTCTTTCCAAGACTTTAGAGAAGAAGGGAAGTTTGGAAACTGGTCTACTATTATAAAAAAAACCCTGGGTCAAGATGTGGTTTCTTAAGTAGAGGCTTAACCACAGCAGACTTGCAGACAGCAGAACTAGCTGGGAGAACACCGGTCATGAGTGATAAATTAACAATATTTAATATTGTAGGTCCTAGTGCTGGCCATAGCTCCTTAAACAGTTTTGCCAGAAGGGGGTCTAGGAGGCAGGTAGTTGGTTTTGAGGTTGAGACCAGTTTAGACATTGTCTCAAGAGAAATACTATAGAACATTAAGAGTTGAGACTTACTGTGAATCTGTGTAAGGATGTTTTACAATCAACTTTGCCAGGGAAGCCAGAGATGAAGATACAATTTTGACTCTAATCTCATCAATTTTATTGCAAAATAAATCTAAGAAATCGTTTGCAATAAAGGGTACACAGGTCACAGACTGTGGTTTTTGAGTAAGTTTAGCCACAATGTCAAAGAGAAATCTAAGGTTGCGTTTATTATTGCTTATTAGGCCAGTAAAATATGCTGATCTAGCAGCATTAAGAGCAGGCTTATAAATAAGTACACTACCTCACAATGCAAGATAGAAAACTGTTCACCACGAACGTTCCATTTTCCTGCAGGCCTGCTTGAGATCTAGGGTTTCATCTGTAAACCAGGGAGTAGATTTCTTTGATCGTCTTATCTTGGTAAAGATAAGTGCGACAGAATCAAGGAGAGAAATAAGTACTGTATTAACATCATTAGTGAACATTTCCACAGGTCCTGTCACTGTTGCAAAAGGAGTCAAGACCCCAGTGTCGCTATGATTGCCAGCCTGATATGACAAGAAGTAATGACATTTGTTTCATCAGTGGAATGACAGGCTAATGATGCTTCAAATGTAATAAGAAAGTGGTCCAACACTGCAGGAGAGACAGAAGTAACATCAATATCAAGATATCAAGAAGTGCCAGAAAAGCTTTACTTAGAGGGTCAGAAGGCTTATTTAAGTGGATATTGAACTCCCTAATAATTAAGATCTTATCTGAACAAGTAACAAGATCTTCAATAAATTCACAAAATTCCTCTAAGAATTGGCAGTAAGGCCCTGGTCTATAGATTACCACCAGGTTGGAGGAGAAAATAGATTTGTAACTTAGAGCAACACCTCCACCCTGTTTAGAGGCCCGAGCATGGGCATAGTATAGTCATAGTGGGGGGGAAATTAATTTCAATGGCAGAAAAGTATAAGGTTTCAGCCATGTTTCACATAAGCCAATCATGTCCAGCTTATGCTCAATAAGAAAACCAATAATCAGTAATGCTTAAGTGAACAGTGATGTAATATTAATTGGAGTGGCAGTTTCCAGTGACAGGCCGTTCAGTGGAGCTTATGGTAGATAGTGTACGAACTGGAACAAGGTGACTTTGGGTTAGGGTTAGAGTAATAGTATGTTTTGGCTGCCTATGCAGGTAGCAATGGCAGGATGCAGTAGTGAATTGCTGTGGTATTTTGTTATGTAAGACCATATAAGATGCTTGCTGAGACATTTCCCAGTCAGAGGTGGAGATAAAAATTAGTTTTTTGGTGATTTATACATTTAGATGATGACTCAATGAAGGAGTGACAATGCAATGTGACAATCTCAATGATGTATACTAAGCTATCTGTCTGGTATTCTGCACTATTTCCCTGACTTGCCATATTAATTAGGCTAGTAGACTCCACACCAGCACCAACTGTATCACTAGCAGGTTCTTTAATCACCTGTGACCTGTTGAGTGCTACATCCCTAGTGTCAAACCTAGGGATAAAACAGCAGCGCAAACTCCAGTATGATGAAAGCCGTCTGCACTCAGCAGTTGGGGCAACCCCAGAAAGAGGGCCAGTTATCCACCAACCTGTATCCCTTATCCCTACAGTGAGGTGCTAGCCAGTGGTTCATAGCTGTAAGCTTACTTCTCATAATTACAACGCTGGGGTAAGGGACTAGAGACAATTAATCGATGCCGACACACACGTTTTATAAAGAATCGATTTACTTCCATTCCTGAACCTGTGTACCTTCGGACGCTCCCATCTAACTATACACTATACTACATTTACAATTAATATAAAACATATTATATATCAATATATTTACATACACACCTATATATGCATATGTGCTGAACACATGTTCATATACATACATACACGCACACACACACACCTACATATACACTCACACATACATACAAATATACATACATAGCCTATAATATGATATACATAATTAGCCAAAGTTCTATATCTTATTATAAAAGTTAAGGTATAACCACAAATTTATATTTCATAAAATATTTATGTTTTAAACACACAAGCACAAGCATACATCTACGAGAACACATAGGGATTTTTAAAGCCCTCCCTCATCCCTGTATCTTTGAAAATCGTCTCCTTCCTTTTTTGAGCTGGATCATGCTCGGACATTGCTTTAGCTCCATACTCATATGGAAATGTACTTATTTTTTATAGTCATCAAACAGCTAGCATTTTGAAATTCAATCTTTTCCTCAAATTATAACCCCCCCTCTCTATCAAAAATATATGATCTGGTAGTAGTTTGCTTCTTGCTTTATACATTATTTGTGCAGTTTGATATTCAACCAGGTTAATGAACTTTAATGCACAATAGGGAACAAGAGTGTTGGTACTACATCAGCGCAAGCTGGGTCAGCAGCAAGCAGTGTTTGACTCCAGTGCCAAGCATGATGGTGTCTCCCTTAACCACATTCTGTTGAGTGGCCCTGACCTAAATAACGCACTCTTGGGAGTTCTCACTCGCTTCCGTAAGAAACCTGTGGCGGTGCCTGCGGATATAGAACAGATGTTGTACTGCTTCAAGGTTTGCTAGGAACACTGGATTTCTGACGCCTCCTCTGGTTCGAGGACAATGAACCGCCAAAAGGATCACAGAGCATGACTGTACACATATTTGGCAATAGCCCTTCTCCCGCTGTTGCCATATATGGCTTGAGAAGAGCTGCTCTGCTAGGTCAGGAAGAACATGAACGTTATCAGGAACTTCTATGTTGACGACAGACTTACATCATTTTCCACTGATGACGACGCCATCCAAGTCCTGAAAAAGACCAAAGGAATGTTAGCCGACTCAAGCATATGACTGCACAAAATAGCCTCCAATCATAACGCATTGATGGAAGCCTTTACACCTGAAGAACATGCTAAAGAGCTGAAAGACCTTGAGCTAGGTGTGGATCCTTTACCCCTGCAGAGAAGTTTGGGTCTTAACTGGCACCTTCAAACTGACAGCTTCACCTTCCTTGTCTCTAGAGAGGAAAAGCCAATTATCCGGAGGGGTATTTTCTCTACAGTTAACAGCATATTCAATCTGTCGGGATTCGTGGCTCCAATAACAGTACAAGGCAAGGCTATTGTCAGAAAACTATGCACTGAGCATTACGAATGGGATGCCCCAATACCTGTTGAAAAAGAGACACAGTGGAAGTCCTGGAAAGACTCACTTCAAGCCCTCCAGCAACTTCACATACCAAGACCATACTTACCTGTTTCCTTGCTCTCCACTTAGCACAAGGAACTGTGTGTCTTCTCTAACACGTCCACCATGGCTATCTCTGCAGTGGCCTACCTCAGAGCAGTTGGCAATGAACGACGGAGTCATGCTGGATTAGCACCACGTCACTCCAACACCGTGCCTCGTCTAGAACTTCATGCAGCTGTGCACGCAGTCGAGCTAGCGGACATGTTAGTGGACGAGCTAGATGTTGAGACCCACTCAGTGAAGTTCTACACTGACTCTAGAGTTGTGCTGGGTTATATCTATAACACCAACCGGAGGTTCTGTGTACGTCGCTAACAGAGTCGCACGCATCCGGAAGTCGTCACAGCCAGAACAGTGGCACCTTGTCAGTATGGAGCACAATCCTGCAGATCATGGCACACGACCAGTACAAGCTGCGCTTCTGGGAGACACCAATTGGTTTTCAGGACCCTCCTTTCTCAAAAAAGATGATGGAGCTACACCTACTCAGTCATAGTCCTTTGCTACAAGAGCTTCTGCAATGCTGCTTGGTTAACACAGATTTGAACACTTTTCCAGCTGGAAACAACTTACACATGGACTAGCCAGGCTCATTCAGAAAGTCAGATCCTGTGTTAGAGCTCCAGAAGGAGATACGCCAAAAGCGGATGAGCTTATGCAGGCGAGGACAGTTATTGTCCAGACCATCCAGTAAAAGGCCTTTAAAGAGGAGGTCAAGAGCCTCATCAAAGGAGAGATTGTCTCAAAACGTAGCCCTCTCAGGAAGCTCAATCCCATCCAGGATGCAGATGGGGTGCTGAGGATTGGTGGCCGCATGTCATCAGCTGCAATCTCTTGGGAAGAGAAACATCCTATAATCATCCCTAAAAACAACCACATTGCTACGTTGTTGGTGCAACATTACCACAAGCGAGTCGCACACCAGGGTAGGCACATCACTTAAGGGGCCGTCAGGTCTGCTGGGCTGTGGATTCTGGGAGGAAAGAGACTGGTATCGAGCATCATACACAACTGTGTCACTTGCAGGAGGTTAAGAGGAAGTATGGAAAAACCAAAAATGTCCAACTTACCTGCTGATCGGCTTACCCAAGCACCTCCATTCTCACAGGTTGTATTAGATGTATTTAGATCACGGTCCGCCTGTGCTCATCGTACCAGGGGAGGTCTTTCAGAAAGTAACCGCTGGGTCATGTTTGCTTGTTCGGTAACAAGAGCAGACCATATGGAGGTAGTAGAGTCTCTGTCAACATCAAGCTTTATAAATGCACATTAGAAGATTCACTGCCATGAGGAGTCCAGCAAAGCTCTTTCATTCAGACCGAGGGACGAACTTTGTTGGCGCATGTAAAGAACTTGGCATCACACCAGAAAATGCTAAGCTTCAGACCTACCTCAAAGACCAAGGCTGTACTTGGGACTTCAATCAATCAGCTACATCCTACCAGGGGCAGAATAGACAGGAATTTAAAAACAATACGTTGGTGTGATCATAATATCCTACTTTGTGAACTGTACTTATGGCGGTTTTTTAAAATAGTGGTTGCAGTGAGCTTTTGTGTTATCCCAGACCTCAACACACTAATTTAAATATGGTAAGACCAGTGAACAGTACAGACTGTGCAATGATTTGTGATCAAGTACGTGCTTTGCTTTACACAGGACTGAGATGCTTCATGACAGTTTACATTGTAAATGTTTTATGTGGGGCTTCCAACAGATTTTGTGGACAATTATAATACCTAGAAATGTAATTACATACACTCTTTCAATATTTACACCATCTTTCTTAACCTGTCTTTGATTATTTGGGTTACAATTTCCAAACAACATGATCTTTGTTTTGCTTAAATTAAATGATAATTTATTACAGTCAAACCACCTTTTTATGTCATGACTATGCTTAGTTACTTATTTTAAGTGTGTAGGTCGGGTGAAATGCAGCCCCTTGGCCCTCGCAAGAAAGGAAGAAAGGAAGAAAGGAAGAAAGGAAATGGTTTTGTATCTATTTTCCTCAGTTTCTCCTTTTTACCTAACTGAAATTAACATTATTGTCTCATTTACCTATTATAAAACACACTTCACTCAAACTCAGCCACAGCAACTCCCCTCAAGATCCGAAGTCGTGATCCAGGCAGTCTCCTAGCAGCTAATAGGGCCACTTAGCTCCATGGCTAAATAAGAGACTTGCTAACTGCAGCTAGTTGCTACAGTCAAAGATAGCTATAGCAAAGAGTATTCTGAGCAGCAGTTACGGGTTACAGAGCTTCCAACTCTCATGTTCAAAGCGTCAGACTCACTCAAATAACCCTACACTTCCTTTTTCCTCACTCTGTCAAATCAAAAGAAGAAATTAAAATACATATATATATATATATATATATATATATATATATATATATATATATATATATATATATTAGGTGTGTGACGATACACTCAGCTCACGAGACGAGACACGATATTGGGTTCACGAGAACGAGACGAGACAAGACGAGATTTTAAGAAAACTACAATGACAAAATATATGACTGGACCAACAGACTTTCATTTAACGAGTTCCACATGCATTTTGAAATGCTGTGTTTTGAAATGTTTCTACACAGGTGCAGTTCATTTGAGTACTGAGCTGTGGTGGTGCTGTATATAGCCCCTTTTAGATAGACAAGGTAGCACATTGCAGCCTTTACCTGGTGTAATATTCCTCTTTTTCCAAAAAGCCACCACTTTTCCGCCTCTGGGGTAGGCATAAACATGTGACGTGACGTGAAGCACGAAGTTGGGCGTGAAGAGAAGCAGGTCGAATTTGTCTTCAAAATCAGAGCTTCACATTGCACCACATCGGAGTTTAGAACTGGGTTCTTAGCGGGGGGCTTTTAATTTGAAAGTAGCGACCACTATTAGCTTGCCGCTATAACAACAAGTGGACAACCAAGATAGCTACAGAGACTGAGGAGACGCTAGCATCTCCCGGATCTCAGCGGCTTTCCAGTTGCTCATCTTCGTGGATGAAGTGACGAACTGACTGCTGTGATCAGCTGTTTCCTGGTTTTAAAACTCCCGGCTGTGGGTGTGCAGCAGTGCACGTCATCGACACCTCCGCCCATCTCAGCATTTGCCACCACATGGCCGCCTCGGATTTACATTGCAATGGAGGCGCAAATAAGTGTACCCTCCGGGCGCAAAATTGGCGGACAAAAACAGACCACCAATTTGCCACATTCTGTCTAAATCCGCGGAGCCATCAGCTGGCCTTGACATTAGAAATAAATTCAATCCATGTGAAAAAAAATCTGAATATTTTATTTCCAACACTGAGCGCAGTCCATCAGTCCTTCAGTGCCTTATCCTCTGAACACTACAGGATGGCGACTGTAACACACAAGCTGCAGAAAGTACACTTCCCCTCTAAACTTACTGATACTTTGTATCAGATAAGCAAATAATGTGACATCCCGTTCGCTGTTCAGCTCTCTACTTAAGGCTGCGGCCACAGTAACGTTACACACGGCCAATCATTTATCTGTGAAAATCTCGATATTGATTTGGGGACAATGACATGACTGGCAAGCTAGCTAGTCTTTGTTGTTAAACATACTGTCAAATTATATTTACTGTTTGTCAACCGTACGCAATGGTATTGACTTTGAATCTTGCAAGCATAGCATTAGCTTTCTGGCTCATTGCTGAGCGGACTAGAATATCTCCCGTTGCCACGTAGTGTCTAAGGTCCATATATACTGGAGGAGTGAACAACATTTCCGTTGCATAAGAACCTTACGGGAGGGTAATGATTGTTCCAGGTCTTAGTCAAACCCTCAGGCGTTACCAGGGAATCTAAGTTATGGCTTGTGAAAAACTTTATATTTTGATTGTAAAACGCAGGAAAATATACATTAATGGTCTTAATTTCTTTTCTTTGGCAAGTGACCATGGTACAAGCGGGATAATGCCCTTCGAGGTGTCCATAATCAGGAATTAATGGACGACGCGCAGTCCAAAAATTCCTGATCCTGGTCGGGCATTATCCCTTACATAACTAATGTTATGGAAATCTGTTTATGTTCTGTTATGCATTTCTGGATTTATATATATACACACATATATATATATATCGGCCGATATATCACAATATCGGATTTTTAAATCACCAAATATTTGTATTGTATCGGCCTTAAAAATCCTTGATCAGTCAGGCTGTAATTTAACCTAGAAGCTGAATTCCCTCATTGGGTCCTGCATAAGATCTCTTGCTACCAAAACTTAACTACATCTTCTGACAGTAACGATAAGATCTCTAAGGCATGCAAGGGTCTATCATGGTAGGAAGGGAAATGGTGTTTGTGCATGCTAATGGGGTGAGTTGGGCATGCAGCTATCCTCGTGTGGTCACTGGCAGTCACCAAAAAGAAGGCTATCTTATGGTGATAAGCTGGGGTGACCGTCATGGAAACTGTTGAATACATTCACAGTCAGGAAGAAAAGTAGGCTGAACAACTTGTGATGCACCTGGACAAAACATTGGTGATTGTACCTGAGATCATTCAGTGTTTTGGGTCTTTCGACAACCATACACCCTCACCCTGGGGTTGAGCAAACCCCGACTTGTGTCCAAGAAGCACTACCCCACCCACTGCTCGGCTCTCCTTATCCACAGTCACCTCAAAGCTAATTCAGCTGCCTCGGTGGCTAATTTGATGGACCGGTGCCTACTGGCCCCCGTGATTCCCAGCATGTCGGAGCACCTGCAGAGGGACTGGCCTGCAAACCCTCTGCATCCCACCTCAATGGGCTCACACCTCACTAGCCACCCATTTCTCCAGCATTCATCCACTAGCTCTGCTTACTTTGCTCTCTTCCTGTAATTTGCCTCCTTGATGTGCAGTTCTCCCAGGGTATGTTCCAAGAGAAAGACCTGCTTTGAGGCTTCTGAATCATCACCGTGTACGGCCTTAAGCTTGTTGTGGCAATGTTTTCTGGGAAGCTCAGTTGTTTCCAGAATCGGCGTCATAAGAAGTCTACTTCAGGGGCATGAGTGTAAACGCGGGTGGGCATGAACTGAGAAACTCTATCTATCATGTAAGTGCTTGATAACAGTGTGCCATTTAAACAACTCAGATTTTACCCAAAACATGATTATAAGGTTCTCACAGACATACACACACACACACAGTGTCCTGTGCACCACACACACATGCATGCACAAACAGACCACATTGTACATGTTACCGGCCTCAGGCCTAGGGGAACCTGGGCCAGCAGCAAACGAGCTATGGAGCAATGAAGAAAAGGGAGCACAAGATACTGCTGTCAGCTCGTACAGATTTAATCTGAAGTGCATTTTCTAAACACATCTGTTTTACTAACATTTTTACTCCACATATCTCTGAGGTTTTACACATATTCAATTAAAGTCTCATCATAAACATTTTACACACAATAGACATGTTAGACCAATCAGTTTATCAACAATAAAATTATGTTCAATTAAAGTCTCATCATAACATTTTACACACAATAGACATGTTAGACCAATCAGTTTATCAACAATAAAATTATGTTCAATTAAAGTCTCATCATAACATTTTACACACAATAGACATGTTAGACCAATCAGTTTATCAACAATAAAATTATGGTAACTAACCCTTTAAACTAAACGAAACGCAGCATGAAACGCTGCATTCAACTGTTGAAGAGGACGGCCGTTTACAGACACCGCCATTACATGAACATGAACAAGCGCGTACTCGCATGCACACACACACACACACACAGACACACACACACGGCTGCAGCCAAGCCTAGTGCTCACATTATGAACACACATAAAACAAAAGTACCTTCATGTTACTTCATGTAACCGTTTCTTGTGGCTGTACACAAGCTAAATAACAAAACATCAATACATATCGCGGCGATGTGGAGGGAACTCCGACCGTTGGCGTTATAGAGAACGCCGACCGTTGGCATTAGCTTCGCTAACCGTACTAGCTAGCTCTGGCGTCGCTCGTCATAACATCGTATTAAACACTTTTACAACTTGGATAACACCTCTAACACCTCCTAAACATTTCATCTGCTTGTACAATGCTAGAAATGATAAGTAGATGGGTTTTTACATATTTACATACCTATGGAGCAATGAAGAAAAGGGAGCACAAGATACTGCTGTCAGCTCGTACAGATTTAATCTGAAGTGCGCATGAGCGGTGCACCCGAGCTTTATACTTCCCTCATTGTCCATGTCTATAGTGCCACCTGCTGTCCAGGTGGTGTAATGTGTGACCTTTTTCAAAGAAAATAACAAAAAGCAATTTACAGTATATCAAATAACTTTTAAATTCAGCACAATATTCTCAAAGAAATTTAGAGGGTGTCTCTTTTTCTGAAACTACAAATAGGTTCATTTTTCAAACCTCTACACTCTCCCCTGCTTTAAGAGATGTCTCCTGACATTGGTAACCAAATTAACAAGACCAAAAACAAACCCTTCAATAAATATGTAAATTAGTGCAAGGTCTGGATCAGTGAGATCAGTTCAGTCAAGTCAAAAGTCTAGTAAGTCCAGACAACTTGTCTTGGATAGTAACAGGCTTCTGGGATCATTTGGCATGCCATTCCGTTACCCGGCATGAAACATGGTTCCTGAAACACTGCATTCGCTCCAGGTCTCCAGGGCTGATATGAAGGCCTACCCAGATGGTTGTAGATGAACATCTCCCTTGGTCTTGCAGTGCGGGCAGACCGCCTGACAGTAGGTTCTTCTCCACCAGGTTGGTCTGCGTCCTCAACTTCTAGGAGCACCCTCTGATTTGCGTTATCCACTTCAGGTTCTTCCCTGAACTCTTCCACTGGACACGCCTCAGGATCCCGTACCGATTGTGATGTCACCTCTGGTGCTTGTTCTACTGCTTCCCTTCTGATTGGTTGAAACTCCCTGGCTGAGACTCTCAGCTGGCACTGTTCCTCAGTTGGAGCTGTTTCGGATCTGTTTTGCCTCTTCTCATAGACAGGTATTGTCTGTAGCCTGTATGAGTATTCTTCTTCATCAGAAGTGTCAGACTCATTCTCAGCCATCTCACGGCTGTCTGCTTTCCTCTCTCTTGGCAGTTTTTTTTTTCCACAGGTCTGCTTTCTTTGTCGTGTTCCAGAGGCAAGTCACTGACTGCTAACAGGAGGTTCCTGTGCAGTACTCGAATGGTTTTATCTCCCGCCTCAGCTTGAACTTTATATACAGGTCCCTCTCCCACTCGGTCAATGACGTGGTGTACTCTTGCTTCCCAGTAGCTACGGAGTTTGCCGGGGCCGCCTCTCTCTGACAGGTTCCTCACAAGCACTCTGTCGCCTGACTGGAGCACGGCACCTTTAACGCCTCTGTCGTAGTATTTCTTTCCTTTTGCTGACGACTTTTGACTGTTCTCTGAAGCTATTCTGTATGCCTCCTGCATTTTGTTGGCCCATTTCTGGACAAAGACTTGTCTTGTTTGTGTTTCCTGTTCTGGTTTCAGGTCAAACAGAAGGTCAATTGGCAAGCGTGGGGCTCTTCCATAGAGTAGGAAAAATGGTGAGTATCCCGTGGCTTCATGCCTTGTACAATTGTATGCATGGACGATGTGAGGTAAGTGGTCTTTCCATTCTGACTTCTTCTCCTCCTGCAAGGTACGAAGCATTTGTAGCAGGGTGCGATTCAATCTCTCAACTGGGTTGCCCTGGGGATGGTATGGGGTGGTTCGAGAGTGAGATATTCCAGCCAGTTGTTGGAGTCGATGGAAGAGGTTATTTTCGAACTCCCGCCCCTGATCATGGTGCAGCTTCGCGGGGTAACCGAAACGAGGAATGAAGTCTTGAAATATCTTTTCAGCTACAGTCTTGCCCGACTTATTTTTTGTGGGGTATGCCTGAGCGAACCGGGTGAAATGATCTACAAGAACGAGTATGTATTCGTACCCGCCTTTACTTGCCTCGAGGTGGAGATAATCAACTGAGATAAGCTCAAATGGTGCACTGGTAGTGATTGAGCCCATGGGCGCTTTCTCAGGGACACAGGGTCGCTTCTGCTTGATACATGCACACTGCCTTATCACATAATCCTCAATCTCCTGCTGCATAAAGGGCCAATAGAACCGCTCTCTGGCTAAATGAACCACTTTATCCGTTCCCACATGCCCCATGTCATCATGTAGGTTCTTCAGAACTACTGGTTTGAGTTTGCTTGGAAGAACTAACTGTTTTCTTTGACCAGCTTGTCTATACAAAATTCCTTGGTCCAATTTGAGTTTGTTCCATTCATTAAAGGGAACATTTGTACCATTAGCAGCAGAGACTTCCAATGGGCCATCTGTGAGTAATGTCTCAAGGGGTTGGATCTGAACTTGTGGTAATGCTTTTTCTACCCACTCCCTCCCGACTATGGTGACCTGAGCCCCTGAATCCAGCAACATCTGCACCGGGACGCCCTCAATTGCACATGAAACCATACACCGTCTCCCGATAAGCTGTGCAATGTGTTGTTTTTTTGGTGTGTTATTCTGTTTGTTTGATGCTTCTGTCTTGATACAATTAACCTGCACCTGGGGCATTTTACTGGTCCTGGTCACTGGCTGCCCCTTTCCAGTGGCCAAGTCCCGTTTCCCTGCCTCTTATTCTTCAAACAGCCCACAGCTCTGTGTCCTTCCTGCCCACAGCGGAAGCAGTGAGAACAAGTTGCGTTTCCCTGATTCACACACTCGCGACAACGACCCTTGGTGTCTGCGCCTGGCGTCTGGCGCCGTCTGGTTGGAGTTTGATAAGAGTCATCTGGGGTTTGGGACATTTTCTCTAAATGTTTAGTCAGTGCTGACACTTGTGCGGTCAAAGCCAAAATAGCTGCCTGACTGTCTGGTTCTTTGTCATTTGTGGGGGGCTTAGGACGGCCAGGCAGATCAGGGTCATCTTGCAGAGCTAAATTAACAGTCACTGGTCTGGTTTTTGTCACAGTGCCAAGTCGTTTCAGTCTCTCTACCTCCTCATTGGTCGACTTAGTGATCTGTTCTAACAACAAGTTATCAGTCACCTGGGAGTCTCTGATGAGGGGTTTGAGATCACTTCTGATGTGAGTGTTTTTCTCATTTAAACCCTGATACAATGTGTGCAGAAATGTACCCTGAACCAGCTTTTTATCATAGTTAAATTCAGAACCACACTGCTGTGATGCAACCAGAAGACGCTGTTTTAGTCCCATAAGTCTGTACATGAACTGCTGAGGTGTTTCCTTATCTTGTTGTTTAGCACTACTCAGCTCCTGAAAGAGCACCGTACTACTTTTTTCTCTGATATGCGACTTGAGGAATCGTTTTAACTCCTCAACAGTAAGATCATCTTTAATGGTAAGCATTTCTCTGAAAGTGCCAGGTTTGGTGATTTTTATGACTGTTCTAATGACTTCAGACTCAGTAAACCCTTCTAGAAGACCTTCATCTATTTGTTTACAGATGCTGTTGTAGGACAGTTCAGAACCTGAATCTGACAGTTGACCACCAAAAAGTTTAAACTCCCTACGTGGCAAGAAAGTCTTAACATCAGTAAGTCTTACCACCTGGTCACAATTTGTGGTAAATTTGCTTGCCCTTCTGCTCTTGGTCGCATCGTCTCCAGTGATAACAGTGTCTCTATCAGGGGAATAGGGGGGGATGCAGGTGTCCATGGCTGGAGACACAATGTCCTCCAGTGTTGTAGATGCTGAGTCTCCACCCTGTGCCGGTAAAGCACTGCCCTGTGTCGCAGCTGTACTGTCATTTTCTGTCACCAGTTCATCAATGACCTCATTGAGGAAAAGCAGGCGAGACAGCCCTTCATCCTCCAGGCTTCTCAGCTTCTCACTCTTTGCAAAGTCGATGATGAAGTCGTACAGCTCAGGTTCAGCCAGGCTGGAACTGTCAGTGGACTCTTCTTCTTGACCATCATCCAGTGCACTTGCTAGTTTTTGTAGCTGATTTGCATTCAATCTGGGTAATTTCTTTTGCAGGTTCCAGATTAGCAGCCTCCGCTCACTTGAAGTAGCCATCTCGACTCGATTCCTCATACGTTTGCTCTCTGGATGACGCAGTGTTGCTGCCTTCCCTGAAGCTCTGGAAAAGGATCTCGCAGTTGCAGATTGGACCTCTTTGGACCGGTGGCTCTAATCGATCCCGGACGAGCCCCCAATTGTTACCGGCCTCAGGCCTAGGGGAACCTGGGCCAGCAGCAAACGAGCTATGGAGCAATGAAGAAAAGGGAGCACAAGATACTGCTGTCAGCTCGTACAGATTTAATCTGAAGTGCATTTTCTAAACACATCTGTTTTACTAACATTTTTACTCCACATATCTCTGAGGTTTTACACATATTCAATTAAAGTCTCATCATAACATTTTACACACAATGGACATGTTAGACCAATCAGTTTATCAACAATAAAATTATGTTCAATTAAAGTCTCATCATAACATTTTACACACAATAAACTTGTTCAATTAAAGTCTCATCATAAACATTTTACACACAATAGACATGTTAGACCAATCAGTTTATCAACAATAAAATTATGTTCAATTAAAGTCTCATCATAACATTTTACACACAATAGACATGTTAGACCAATCAGTTTATCAACAATAAAATTATGGTAACTAACCCTTTAAACTAAACGAAACGCAGCATGAAACGCTGCATTCAACTGTTGAAGAGGACGGCCGTTTACAGACACCGCCATTACATGAACATGAACAAGCGCGTACTCGCATGCA
The DNA here is from genome assembly GCA_039737535.1 of Lagodon rhomboides. Taxonomy (NCBI): domain Eukaryota; kingdom Metazoa; phylum Chordata; class Actinopteri; order Spariformes; family Sparidae; genus Lagodon; species Lagodon rhomboides. The sequence continues at coordinate 3,241,010 of CM077796.1, forward strand.
CACACACACACACAGACACACACACACGGCTGCAGCCAAGCCCAGTGCTCACATTATGAACACACATAAAACAAAAGTACCTTCATGTTACTTCATGTAACCGTTTCTTGTGGCTGTACACAAGCTAAATAACAAAACATCAATACATATCGCGGCGATGTGGAGGGAACTCCGACCGTTGGCGTTATAGAGAACGCCGACCGTTGGCATTAGCTTCGCTAACCGTACTAGCTAGCTCTGGCGTCGCTCGTCATAACATCGTATTAAACACTTTTACAACTTGGATAACACCTCTAACACCTCCTAAACATTTCATCTGCTTGTACAATGCTAGAAATGATAAGTAGATGGGTTTTTACATATTTACATACCTATGGAGCAATGAAGAAAAGGGAGCACAAGATACTGCTGTCAGCTCTACAGATTTAATCTGAAGTGCGCATGAGCGGTGCACCCGAGCTTTATACTTCCCTCATTGTCCATGTCTATAGTGCCACCTGCTGTCCAGGTGGTGTAATGTGTGACCTTTTTCAAAGAAAATAACAAAAAGCAATTTACAGTATATCAAATAACTTTTAAATTCAGCACAATATTCTCAAAGAAATTTAGAGGGTGTCTCTTTTTCTGAAACTACAAATAGGTTCATTTTTCAAACCTCTACATACACCCCGCTACACAAAACATAGCCTCTCTCTTTTCCGTCTCTCACACATACGTGTACACACACACACAAACACGCACAAACATTTGACAGACTGCATTTGAAATAGTTTTTTTTTTCTAATTACGTTTATTCTCAAAAACACAAAGAAGGCAACCATACACTGTATTTGTAATTTTACATTTTCTCACCGACAATCACTCCCCCCATCCAGTTTCCCCCCAAACACAGAACAAATCCAACTGCCTCAATTGGCAAAAAACACTTCACAGTATTAATACCTCAAGGAGTATACACAAAGTAAATAAATAAAATGCAGGAGGGTATTAAAGAAATGGAAAACAACAACAAAACAAAACAGATAAGAAAGTAATGGGCTAAGAAGGAGCCCAAGGTAACAGAAAAGAGTTATGAATCTATAGAGTCTTCAATTTATCATCATCATTTATCAAAGTATTGTATGATCGGACCCCAAGTAGATTTGAATTTCTCAGGATGGCCCCGCAACAAAAATTAGTTTTCTTCAATTTTAGAAAGAACACCAGATCCCTCAACCAAAATGAAGAATTTGGGGGATGAGGTGACTTCCAATCCATTAGGATTCTCCTACGTGCCAAAAGGGTTGAGAAAGCAATTATATTTTTGTTTTTATATTTTTGTTTATTTTTTAAAGTTCGTCTCCGTCACCCTGAACACCAATGATGCACATCCAGGCACTGGGTTGAAGAGTTAGAGTTAGGGATGTTGATAAAACTTTGAATACTGCATCCCAGTAATCTGTCAACTGTGTGCAGAACCAAAACATGAGTGTAAGATCTGCTGGTGAATTATGACATCTATTGCAGCTATCCACTACATTTCAGTACATTTTTGAAAGTTTGGAGTTACAGTAGTGCAGGCGATGCAGTACCTTGATTTGTAATTGATTAAATAATCGTGCACATGATTAACTTTTATTGACCCTAATTTTATTGACCCTAGTTTCAAAATGAATCTGGTATGTTCATGTCAAGTTCTTTTTCCCAATCCACTTTGATTTTAACAATGTTAATCTCAGTAATTGAGTTAATAATTTGATATATTTGGGGTACAAATCCCTTTACTTTTGTTGGTGTGTTCAGGATCGTCTCACATACTGAGTCTAACATCAAGTTAGGAAAATTGGGGTTGTAAGATTTAGCAAAATGTCGTACACTAATAGCGGAACAGATGGGATTGAGGGATGTTATATCTCTCAAATATATCCCCGGAACTTCCAATAACCCCATCAATGTATAACTGACCAATGTTGAATTTGCCATTGTGAAGCAATGAGAATGCAGAATGTAGTCTGGGTGGGGGAAAAAGGGAAAAATCATGAATGAATGTTAGAGCAGATAAATCTGTGAAGCCAAATTTTGTATGAAACTCTGCCAGAATCTTCAATGTTGGCCATCAGATATTACCTGGTGAATCACTGTGTCCAGACGCCTAGCTAGGACCTTTGCCAGCATTTTATAGTCTACATTAAGAAGAGATATTGGGTGATAAGATCCACATTCATTTGCATCCTTTCTAGGTTTTAACAACAAGTAATTGATGCATTTGGAAGGGTTTGTGGCAGGGAACCTCGGAGTCCTTAAACATATTAAGCAAAAGTGTTAATATTTATCTGAAGATTTCTTGAAAAACTTGATGGGAAAACCATCTTGCCCAGCTACTCTGCTGCTTTGCACAGCTTTAATTGATCCCAGTATCTCACATACATTCAATGGCTGGTCTAGTTTCCTTTCTTGGTCATCATCAATATTAGGGAATGTAAGACCCACAAGAAACGTTTCCATTTCTGTGTTATTGGGTGGACTTTGACTGATATAAGTTAGAGTTAAAGTCTTTGAAGATATCATTAATATCAGAAGGAATGGTAACACTTTATAATAACGATCATTAGTAAGTCCTTTATAAGACATTAGTTAATGATGAACAAATCATGAACAAAACATTAATAAACCTTTGTAAATGATTAGTTAATACTAAATTAACATATTACAAATATGTTGTAAGTCATCTGCAAATGATTTGTTAACCATGAAATATTCATGAACAAATCATTAGTAAATGATTGCTTAATGATTTGTTGATATATTATGATTGACTTGTGAGCCAATCAAAGTGATAATAAGAATTTTTTATATTAATGAATGCTGTTAACATATCACAAATATGTTGTAAGTCATCTACAACTGATTAGTAAATTATGAAATATTCATGAACTAATCATTAGTAAATGTTTACCTAATGATTTGTTATGTAATGAAAGAGGCCTGTTCTTCATCTTTTATAACTTATGTGTAAATGTATTACTGAATCATCTATAAGTAATTTACAAGTGCTTTTGCATCCCCCCAATCTAAAGTGCAAACACTTCATCACCAGAGAATGTGTTCATATCATTTGTAGTTCTTCCTTACCTGTCACGAATTATTTATAAATGTAAGTAAGTTATTTACAAACTTGTCAGCAGCCCTCTAATCTAAATTTCAACTTTTCACGTACCAAGGAGTAGCATACCATTTTAACTGTTCCTCACTGGTTACAAAAAACTATCTACAGTCAAATGATGCTTAAAAGTGACAAAAGATTTATTGTAACCAAGTCCACATTTGGTGCTAAATCTTGTGCTGAGTGACACCACTCGGGTTGTTGTTGCAAGCGAATCCCTTTTCCGTCTCCTGAACGACATTGCAGTGTTAATTCGAGACTCCTATAAGCGCATGCACCTATGGGAGGAAACCACTGAGGACAAGAGACACAGGCTGCTAGGTGTCATTGGTGAAACACACTGGTAGGCCAAAGATGAAGCATTGAAAAAAGTTTTCGGAGGCTTTGCAAAGCCCGACCAGGCACTCTACACAGATGTGATCATTACTATGGAGAAAACTGAAAAGAACATGACCATAAAACCTTCCATCCGAAGCAAGGCCCAAGGGTACAAAGATGCCCTGCTAAGGTATGAGACGATACTCACAGCTGAGATTTATCTCAGGATCTTTGAGAACACATCCCCTCTCTCGAAATATTTGCAAACAAGTGGGATAGATTTTGTGACAGCACAACACCTAGTGACTGGAACAGAGGATAATCTGAGAAAGTATGCAAGAGACTTTGAGAGTGTGAAGAAGGCAGCAGACAACTTTGTTGAGTGGGCCAATGGCATTCTGGAAGAACAGCAGAACTGTGATGCTGAAGCTCAAACTGCTCTGCCAGAGAAGAGAACAAAAAAAAAGAAGAGAAGGCCAGGTGAATTGGCAGAAGATGAGCCCATTGCTAATGCTGACAAGGATTATGAAATCAAAATCCACAATGTGATACTGGACACTGTTGTGGAAAGTATCCATCATCGTTATGCAGCAAATGCAGTGCTCTGCGCAGATGTCTCCTGCATGGGTCCTAAACGCTTTCCTGAAATCAGAGAAAAGGGCCTTCCAAACACAGCCATGAAGGAGCTCAGAAAATGCTTGTTGAAATTTGATGACCGTGCCACTGTTGAGGCATTGCAGGCTGAACTGACCAGCCTTGCACAACACTGGGAAAGACTCAAACAATCACTACAGGAGGAGTACAACACCAGGGTTGCCACCACCAGTGATGAGTCTGGAGAGAATCTTGATGAAAGTGTGGAATTTGTGAACACAAGTTGTTCAACCTGTAAAACTGCCTGATATGCTGCTATTTACTCCTGTCACAGTACAATCTGCTCACAGATGCTTACCATATCATTGGTTTGGGCTACAAGTTCATCCTCACCGTACCACTCTCACAGGTGGCCTGTGAGAGGACCTTCTCCACTCTGAAACTTGTGAAGAATCGCCTAAGAATCTCACTCAATCAAGAGAACTTAGAAGCATTTCTTCTGATGGCAACAGAGAAGGAGATTCTTATGGCACTTAACAAAGATGACATTATTTACAAGATGGCAGAGAGCAGTGAGCTACTGCACCACCTACTGGTTTACTAGGGATAATCGCTGACTGGTTACTGTTACTGATCTGCTTTATTGACACTAATAAGTGAATATTGTATACTAAGACATTCTACTCACTTACATTGTTGCTTATGTTAAATTTAAAGAAGTTCATTTATTCCAGTTTTGATAAATTTGATAAGTTTGATGCTTGAAAGTAAAGTTAATTATTGAACATCCGAGCTAGTATTTCTCTCACTTTTTAAAAATATAGACCCATTGTTTTGTGTGTCTTGTACATTTGTGTATCCTATGGCTGCTGTCCTCATGAGTTTTTTAGGATTCACCCATTGCTATAACATTTGAAAACAGGGTTTACGATGAAAATCATATATTCAAATAGATAACTTATTGGTCACTCCTAAATTTCTATCAAAAAACAAACAAACTATCAAATAGGGTTAGAATACACAACTAGAGGTATGGTGGTCTGCATGAGAAGGGTGACGTGGAATGGCATCAAATTCCCGGCCTGAATTATTGTCCCAGTCCGCCACTGTCACCAACTATCAGTATCCTCTTATATTGTAGGGAAAATCTGGATAAAAAGTCAGCAAATTCAGAGATAAAACTATCATTGTTCATTGGAGAGCAATAGATCACAGCGATCATGACAACAAAGGGTTTATTAATTGTAAAAAGTTGAAGCTCAAAACTGGTGTAAGGATCACCGTGTGTAATCAGTTTACATGCAAAACTGTCATTAAAAAGTGAAGCAACACCCCTCCTCTTCTAATCAGTCTTGACCACTATTTCAAGGACAATTAGGAAGAAAACAAATAAAAAGCTTTTATTTAACTCAAATATTACATATTTTTTCCACAAATAGGTCTATTTGAAAATTTTTTCTTTTAATTATTCCATAATTTAATGAGGACCCAGTTCTGGGCCCCTCCTCTACACTTGGCCCGAGACGACCCATTTGTTGACCCCATATCGGCGGGCGAGTTCCCACCATATTCATAATGAAATCCATGAGCCTTTAGTCGTTGTTTTTCAATTTTGCCTGTTGACAGCAAGTCATACTCCTTTTGTAAATTGAATCTCTGTTTGGAAAGTTCTGGAGATGGTGTCAGTAAGTTTTGTAAATCTACATCTCTGATCAATATAAACTGATCCTGTTTATCTCTGCTTAGTTTTAGTAAAGAAGAAAAAGCTACAATTTCCCCCCTAATGACAACTTTAAGAGTCTTCCAAAGAAAGGATGGGGAAACATTGTCTTTTTGGTTGTTTATGAGGAACTCATCAATAACTCTTTTTATCAAATCACAAAAGCTTTTATCAGGGCTGGACTGGGACCAAAAAATGGCCCTGGCATTTTTGGTCATGGCAGCCCACCATTATTATTTATACGATATGCGGAGGTATATGATAAGGATATGGCACATGACATACCAGAGGATATATGCGCACATTGTGTTGTTTCAAAAGTAAAATAAAGCGCAGTAGCCTACATGGAAGAGAGTAACCATGTTAAAAAATTGATACGCGTGATATTCACTCACAGAGACATTCATCTTGGAGAGATGGCCACAGTGTCACAATTCCCATCTTGAAGTGAAAGTGGGTGTCAAAGAAACGCTGCTAGAGATGACTTTTCAGTGTTTAATGAAATATACTGTTTATACAAATACACAATTATGCCCACAGTAAGACCATACATCCATGTAAAATAGAGAGCTCCTCACCCAAGTGGCACCTTAAAGTATGAAAAACGGCTAAAGTAGTCTACAACTGCCTTATCTCCCTGTGACTCCTCCACTCCTATTTCAACAGTCCGGCTTGACTAAACACAGAGAAAGAGAATGTTAGTTTCACTAGTGTTATTTCTCTGGTTACCTACCAATGATAAATCATCCATTTTGGCAAAGCAATGTTTCACTAATATTACATGATATTAATAACTGTAAGCTGTAACTTTATGGCAACCCTAACCCTAACCCTGGAGTAGACAACCCAGTACTTTCAATATCCCTCCTTTCGGGACCACAGTGTCAATGTTGGAGGTAGTCTTTCAGGTGCCTGGTAATATGCTGAAAAATATCTTCCCCTCAACACTGAAGAGAAAGATGGTTCTGAACTGATCCATGTTATCCAACTCTTCCTCCTTCCTAATCCATACCCTGTCCATATACCTCCACTGATGGGTTACGTTGCCCCTTCTCCAGATCACCTTCAGGATCCTCCAGAGCCTGTGAATTAACCTTGGGCAACTTTAGATATCCTTTAAGGTACCACACTCACTATGCTTGCTCTTGCCTTCTTCAACACCTCCTGGACCTCTTTCCAGCTGGGCTCCTTCCCATCAAAATCTAGTGTTCAGATGGGACTTACAGTGGCCTAGGTCTTGCTCCCTGGATTTATCACTGAAGGTGTTTCTGAGGTAGCAGTCGATCTCAGCTCTGGAGCACGTGAGCTGGCCACCGGCCACAAGGGTTGTGCACCTTCTAGCCTTTCTCCTCATATGCCACTCAGCTTTCCTTAAGGCTGTGAGCTTGCGTAGAATGCTGCACAACTCTATGAGAGGACCCCTCTACTCCTCCCTTAGCTCTTTGAACTGCCGACTCAAACTCTTCAGCTCCTGCCTGAGCTGGTGGATCTTACTCGCCCTGCTGTTCTTGGTGTAGAAAAGTTTTGCTGCTCTCTCTCCCCCAGCTCAAATCTCTCAGCTGTGAGAAAAATGATGATGGTGATCATCATCTGGAGGCATTGATCAGCTTCCCCCTTAGCTGTTGCTAGTTGCTGTTGGAGCCACACATTATCCTTGTTAGCTTGGGGCCATTTGATCCAACACTGTTCTGATGGTTTGCATGGGTCTTGGTCTGGAGTTTCCCATCACTTTGGGATCCCATAAAGATTAGGGTTAGGGTAAAACTAGGGTTGTGCTTCCCTGCTATTGCTTTGGAGTGCCCTTCAAATTCTGGAGTAGAGTCTTTCTATGTGCCCAATGGGAAGTTATTATAGAAAAATATGTGTAGTGATTAATAGCAAGATTAAAAAAAAATAACTTTGTAGCAGTACAATGTTTTGTTGATTTAAAAGATAATTTTGCAAGTCGAGAAGGTCTAGTTTGTCCCATAGATAGGTTTACCGTGCAAGACAATGTGGTTCACTGAGCAGATTCATACACAACTACATTGTATTATCATCACCAACACTGCCGCAACCTGGTATTGACAAATATTAAGTAAGGTGAAAATCACAGTAAATTTCACCCTATTGACAGCTACAGTTATGTGAAAGGAGAGTAGTAAGTTCTCTGAAAATGCTAATACAAGGTACTGGTTCTATAAAGATTTAGTTATAGGTTTCAATGAGTGTTAAATTACTTTTTCCGGACTGCAGAGTCTGATCGTCTGTCTGCTGAAAAGGCATGTGGTGCTGTGTGGGTTTCTCCAGTTTAGGGAAGTGTGTGTACCTGACAAATGTGAGTATTTATGTTTACACTGCTTTATTTAAGTGATACAGCTTGATGTAGATGTTGATCTGTTCTACTGGAGTAAATTAGCCGTTAGCCATGTAAGCTTGCATGCACTAGCTAGGCTAGACATGTGCTTTACATTGGTCATGCAGTTTATATTCCTCATTGTCAATAATCTGGTTAATGATGTAGAGGAGTTTCCTACTTAATTGAAATGTGTTTTCATTAATCTGCCTTGCATGTACCAGAAATTTAATGTGTGTTTAATTCATGTGCCTTGCATGTGACTCTAGCTTCATGTATGTTTCATTTGGTAAATAATACATATTGTATTGTTTTATTGTGTTTTCAGAACCCCACTTTGAAGTAAAGCCACATAAACCTGATGCTCTGCCTCGTGATTTTCTAACCGAAGTCACATTGCCATAGTGTTCGCCTGCTATATCCGGTACACCTGTTGAGGCCCTAGACCTCTTCTATATGGTCCCTCAAGCTGGATAGCTCCTCCACGACACTATGGAATCAACAGAACAGGACATCGTAGAGACATCCACTCGTCCGCATAGAGAGCAACAGCTACCAAGCCATCTGAGTGACTTTGTAGTGGGCTATGAACCCCAACAAAAAGAAGAACCTCCAAAAGAGGTTGAAATCCAACAACATGTCTAACAGCTTCAGGGCAGCTCCATCTCCTTTGACCTTTCTCCGACGTGTACGCCCTCCTTGAGATTCCGTATCCAGCGTGCCTTCACTGCAGAAGGCCTGAGCCTTGCTGAACACTCATACCCAGTGGCTGCACTACAGAAATGGTACAAGCACCTCAGCGGCCTGCCCTTGCCGCCAGTCGACAATGCCCAGCCACTACTTCTGATAGGTTCAGATATGCCACACATCTTGGTCCCTATACATCCAGTACGTGCAGGCCCATCAGGTGGTCCTATCGGCATCTGTACACAACTAGGTTATGTCACTCCAGGGTCCTACCAGCTTAGCCCAGCCTGCTCCTGATGTACAAGATATGTACATGTCCATATCTCCACTGTCTCTCCTGCCACGAGCTCTTCGGGAACGTTGGGCACCTCTGGCAAGTCGACACTCTTCCTTACACCGGCGAGAAGCAGTCACCCGCTCGACGCAGGACCGGCGAGCCATGGCCCTGCTCCAAGCATCCACCACTAGGGTTGAAGTTGATGGAGTCCTGCGCTACGCAACCCCTCTGCTCCGACGAGGATGCTGCACTGCCCTGGAGAGAAGACTCGCCAAGGACCCAAGCAGGGCAGAGATCTACTGTAACGAGGTACAGAAATTGGAGAAGGCTGGTTATGTGGCTAAGGTGCCCGTAGATGAAGCTGACAAGTCTGCAGAATCTTGGTACATTCTGCACCATATGGTGAACCATAATGGTAAGGACAGGGTTGTCTTTAACTGTTCATTTCAGTACCAAGGCCTATCCCTGAATGACCTTCTGCTCCCTGGACCTGGTCTCGGACCTACCCTGCTCGGTGTACTCATCAGGTTCCGACAACATGCTGTGGCAGTGAGCGGAGATATTAAGAGCATGTTCCATCAGATCCGCCTGCTACCCGCTGACAAGCCAGTGTAACGCTTCATCTGGAGGAACATGAAAAGAGAGCAGGAGCCGTGTATTTACGAGTGGCAGGTGCTCCCATTTGGGACGACATGTAGTCCCTGTTGCGCCATTTACGCCCTACAGCATCACATCCAGGACAGTATAGAGTGTGATCCCACCTTGGCAGAGGTAGTTGAGTGCTCCTTCTACGTGGACAACTGTCTGCACAGCACTCACTCCACTGAGGAGGCCAAGTGCCTTGTTGACAACCTCCGCTATCAACTGCAGACTGGAGGTTTCGAAGTTCATCAGTGGGCAAGCAGTGTGCCCATGGTTACTGAGCATCTCCCATCTGAAGCCCGTTCAGAACGCAGTGAGCTGTGGCTCTCCAAGAGTAGCAGTGACCTTAATGAGCCTACCTTAGGCCTACGCTGGAACTGCCTTAGTGACTGCTTGGGGTACAAACATCGCCCTGCTGAGACACTGACACCCACCAGGAGGAACCTTTATTGAGTACTTGTCTGTCAGTACTATCCCCTTGGCTATATTGTACCATTCACCACGAGGGCTAAGGTCCTCATCCAAGACCTGTGGAAGGAGGATATTGGCTGGGATGACCCAATCCGGTCCCAAGGTCTTCTTGACAGATGGCGGAACTGGGAACAGGAGATTCCTCGACTTGTCCACTTGGAGTTTCCCCGAGCCTATGTTCCACCGTACGTGGACCCATCAACCGCAACTAGGGACCTCGACATCTTTTGTGATGCGTCAGAGCAGGCGTATGGCTCGGTTGCCTACATGCAGACAGTGGATGACCAGCAGCAAGTCCATGTTTCCTTTGTACTTGCCAGGTCTCGGGTGGCTCTCAGGAAGCAGCAATCAATGCCCCGCCTCAAGCTGAGTGCTGCTCTTACAGGCGCTCAGCTCGCCGACGTACTCCAAACTGAGCTCACGGTCCCTATCCAGCGGGTTATCCTGTGGTCTAACTCCACCACTGTCCTTTACTGGATTAAGTCAGAGTCCTGCTGATACAAGGTCTTCGTGGGCACACGAGTCGCGGAGATCCAAACCCTGACTGAGCCTGACAGCTGGAGGTATGTAGCCTCTACCACAAACCCAGCAGATGATATCACGCGAGGTCTGACACTGGAGGCACTGGCACAAACACATCGGTGGAGTCAAGGTCCAGAATTCCTCTACTTACCTTAAGATCAGTGGCCTACTATGCCCTCTGTTAGTCCAGACTCTGAGGATAGCAAGCTGAGGAAGTCCACCACGATTGGTAGTATCTCCATCGGTCCTCGGCACCCTGCTGTTGAAGACTTTTCTTCATGGAAAGAGCTTGTCGAAGCAACAGCCAGGTCCCTTCACAGGACGGCTGACTCCCCGCCCACAGATGATACTTGTGGTGCATCTGACTACCTGAACGCGGAGAAAGCCCTCCTCGTCCAAGCCCAGTTGGACTCATTCCCAGATGAGATCAAGGCTCTCAAGTCCAACGGACCTCTTCCATCTGACAGTCGCTTGAAGTCTCTTGCTCCAGAGTATGATGAGGCCACAGGTCTCCTGAGAGTTGGCGGTCGACTTCGCAGAGCCGAGAATTTGGAGATGGATGCTATTAACCCAATCATCTTGAACCCAAACCATCACCTGACGAAGCTGCTTATCCAAGATTATGACCAGACTCTCCTCCACCCTGGGCCAGAGCGTGTGCTCGCCGAATCCGATGGAAATACTGGGTTCTGCGTGCAAGGGAAGCGATCAGGAAGCATCAGCACTCCTGTCAAGAATGTCAGCTGTGGCGAGCAGAGCCTGATGTTCCTAAGATGGCCGACCTTCCGCCCTCACGCTTATGCCTGTGCAAGCCTCCGTTCTACTCCACAGGGGTAGACTGCTTTGGCCCATTCCACATCAAGGTGGGGCGTCGGAATGAGAAGAGATGGGGGATTCTGTACAAGTGCATGACTACACGCTGTGTCCACCTTGATCTCCTGGAGGGTTTAGAATCCGATGCCTTCCTCGTGTCTTTGAGACGCTTCATCTCACGACATGGTACTCTGTTTGAGCTTCTCTGCGATAATGGCACCAATTTTGTTGGAGGAAATAATGAGATGCAGGACGCCTTCGCTGAGATGGCACCAAGATTGAAAGACCAGTTGGAGAAGCAGAGGATCAGATTCTGCTTTAACCCACCAAGCGCACCTCATTTCAGTGGCACTTGGGAGAGGGAGATTAAGTCTGTGAAGACCGCCCTTAGCGTCATCCTGAAGGATCAGACAGTATCTGAGACTGTCCTGCGCACAGTCCTCATAGAAGTTAAGGGTATCATGAATGCAAAGCCATTGGGCTACCTTTACTTGGATGTTGCGAACCCAGATCCCATCACTCCGAATATCGTCATAATGGGACGCCGGGATTCGTCCTTGCCACAAGCCATCTATGACTCGAGTGACCTCCTTGGCAAGCATCGATGGAGACACAGTCAAGTGTTGGCTGACCATTTTTGGTCCACTTTCATTTGTCACTACTTGCCAGGCCTGCAAGAGAGGCAGAAGTGGAGGAAGGATGGGAAGGAGCTGTCGGTTGACCAGGTGGTCCTCATTGTTGATCCACAACTTCCTCGGGCACTATGGCCTGTGGGGAAGGTCACACAGACGTACCCTGGGACTGACGGGCGCATCCGCACCACAGCTGTGCAGATGACAGATAAGACCTACTTGCGCCCTGTGTCCCGACTGGTGCAGCTCCCGAATATCTCTGATACGGACGAACCCTAATAGGCTTTCCTGTTTATGTTCAAAAGGTCTACGTAGACTTTTGGGGCGGCTGTGTAGGAAAGCTTCAGTTCTGGAGTGTGGATGTACTGAGTGTGCGTGCTGTTACCGGCCCTTTACGACGCATGGGGGTTTTCGGACTGCAGAGTCTGATCGTCTGTCTGCTGAAAAGGCATGTGGTGCTGTGTGGGTTTCTCCAGTTTAGGGAAGTGTGTGTACCTGATAAATGTGAGTATTTATGTTTACACTGCTTTATTTAAGTGATACAGCTTGATGTAGATGTTGATCTGTTCTGCTGGATTTCAGTGACAGTAAATTAGCCGTTAGCCATGTAAGCTTGCATGCACTAGCTAGGCTAGACATGTGCTTTACATTGGTCGTGCAGTTTATATTCCTCATTGTCAATAATCTGGTTAATGATGTAAAGGAGTTTCCTACTTAATTGAAATGTGTTTTCATTAATCTACCTTGCATGTACCAGAAATTTAATGTGCGTTTAATTCATGTGCCTTGCATGTGACTCTAGCTTCATGTATGTTTCATTTGGTAAATAATACATATTGTACTGTTTCATTGTGTTTTCAGAACCACACTTTCTTGAAGTAAAGCCACATAAACCTGATGCTCTGCCTCGTGATTTTCTAACCGAAGTCACATTGTCATAGTGTCCGCCTGCTATATCCAGTGCACCTGTTGAGGCCCTAGACCTCTTCTATAACCTCACTATTTCTTACAAATGACACCTTTAAGTAAATCACTTACATGGACCCCCTTCTTGTCACATTCCCTTAGCCAGTTTGTTCAGAAGGCTTCTATTTTTTCTCAATCATTTAAAATTAGGTTTCTTGAAAAGAGTTGAAAAAATTTGCCACCCAGTTAAATATTTCAATTGTGCACCATGATTCATGGTTATTATATTTGAATAAATATTTGAATTAATATTTTTTTTATTTGTTACCATGTTCTTATATACAGTTCAGATTTGCACAATAAAGCTTATTTGAATTTGTGAGGGGAGAGGGACAGAGAGTCAGAGAGAGAGAGTGAGTTGGGAAAGGAACAAATGAGCAGGATGAGAGCGCAGGCGCAGTGAGTGCAGAGCAGGAAGGGTGGAGGCAGAGACTTATATAGAGAGAGAGAAGGAAGCAGGGACAGTTGGATAATGGGATTGAGGGAGCGAGAGCAAGGAGTAGAGAGAAACAGACGGAGTGAGAGACAAAGTTGGGGTACACCTGACCTTAAGAAGGGAGGGTAGCTCCTCTGCTAGCCACACACCCACACACATTTTCACATACACACGCACAATCACAAACAGGCAGAGGCAGTGAGCCAGGCAGCAGCCTACCAGCAGCCATGACAGACACTGGTGAGTACCTGCAAATCTAACATCCCCTTCTGTGTGTGTGTGTGTTTGTGTGTGTGTGTGTGTGTGTGTGTGTGTGTGTGTGTGTGTTTATATGAGTGACAATGTACTGTATAATACCAGCTGTTGTGTGATTAGCCATCACACGTCAGGGAATGTGAACGTATGTGAATTTGTGTATAAGAGCATTAGACAGACAGACAGACAGACAGACCAACAAATAGATAGATAGATAGATAGATAGATAGATAGATAGATAGATAGATAGATAGATAGATAGATAGATAGATAGATAGATAGATATTATTTGTCTCCTTGGGTTTAATTTTTTAAACGTCCGATTTTCAACACTGTTACCATATTATAAGGCTAGTGATACATCCTTTATTCAAAAGGGTGGCTGTGATTGAATTTTCGGTGATTTTGATATTTTTAAACAATGTTACATCAATTAAGTACAACATGATAAATAGTTTTTTCATCTACATAAATGTTTTGGATTAATCATTTTGGCAATTTAAATTTCATTAATTTTTTTCTAATTTTCAAAAAGTAAAGGACAGCAGGATCAAGTTAAATGTGCATAATGTTTAAATGTTTATTAAACTATACTTGCAGATCAAGTAGTGAATTATCACAGCATATCTTACAAATTAAACAATGAGTTAAATACTTATAGAGGACAGACTAGCAAAGCACTTAACTAGCCTCATTTTATTTCTCTCTTTCATCTGATGTTGTTCCTTTCTTCCATCTGTCCTCTTTGTCTCTGCCTCTCTCCCCAGTGGATTCTGGGGGTCAGCTACAATATCTTTGTGTAAAGCAGTGTAGTTGATAAATATGAGAACTATACTTTAATTAATTTCTGAATAAGGTATAATCAGTGCTTGAAGTGGGCCAGTTCTGACCAGTACGCAGCAGTATGAGCACTTATTTTTTTCTACTTCAAATGAGTGTAAAAAAATGCAAAAATTTACATATATTAATTAAACAAATAAACTGTTATTTAATATAACAGCTAGAATGGCTCACAATAGGATGCATACCTCTGCCAAGGTTGTACTCACAATTAAATACTAACCACTTAAATATGCCTGATTTTTTTCATCAAGATCAATGCATTATTCCCTAAAAAAAATGAATAAAAATCTCACAGTGTTAAAGAAAGTGAGAAAAAAAAAATTCTGGATCAATCCCTTTATCCAGATTAATTAATGGGGTCTATTGTTATTCTAGATACCAATAGTATAATGCTAGTTGACATAATTTGTAACACTGAATATGATCACATTACCATAGTAGATGCATTGAGCATTTTCAACGTTAGGCAACTTGTAAAGACAGCATGGCATTTTGTTCTAGGTGATGGATTGACAACCTCCTCTTTCCATTTACCTCCATATCAATTATGTAGTTTTATCTGTCATCTAAAACTAAATTAGTTGAATGCATCATAATGGAGAAATGATTTATTTAAAATAAATGTGTCCAACAATCTGTGCAGTAGGCACATCGAGGCAAAATATTGATTAAATGTTCGTATTTCAATGTTGACCATGATTTAATGTTAAATTAATGGGGTTTTTCAACATATAACTGTCACTGCTGTAAAAATGTTGATTTAATGTTGTTTTTTCAACCTCAACCACATAGTGATAACTAATTAGCAACTTTTTTTTAATCTGAGAAATTATTTAATGTTGGGAAGGGGAGAGACAAATACCAAAGATATCAATCTCTAACATACAATGCATGTCAAATTAGAGTTTTCAAATAGTTAAGCATTGGCTCAACTCCCTCTTTTTTGCATTGCCTAAAATGTAAATTGGCCATTCGATATTTTCAGCTTTTTTTGGTGCAAAGTGCAGGGTTGCACCACTTCTCAATGTCACACCCAGAGCAGACAATTTCAGGAACATTTTGCTGTTTGTCTCACAAGGCAGTCAGAGTGCACTGTTTGGTTCAAGAGTGGAGAGACCGAAACTATTCAGTGGCCAGTGACTGTCATGTAGGCTGAAGACACCCCACCAGCCAATATCCTTGCCTTTCCGAAGCTGTTGCTGAGTGTTATTCAGCTGCTACTCTGAGGCATAAAGATAGCATCATAAATGTACGGCTTTAAAAAAAATGATGATGATGATGAAGATGCATATATGTAAGTAAATGTAAGTAAATGTAGTACACATGCAGGGTTGTTGAAGCATCTGTAATAAGGAGCCTGGAGACTACCTTTCAGCACTCTTTGGGACTGATTAGTGAATTATTCACCTGCTTTCTTGTCAAACACACGTGGAAGCACATGCACACATGCACATGCTGTCTCTCTCTCTCTCTCTCTCTCTCTCTCTCTCTCTCTCTCTCTCTCTCTCTCTCTCACACACACACACACAAACACACAAACAGAAGATCATGGGGGTGAGATCCTGACGTAGCAAGCTGGCTATCAGCCTGATGGCCCCCTCTACTCAGGCTATTTTCATTCGACTTACAAGGGATTAGCTGAGGTGATTACCATCTGCAAGTCTCTTCTCAGTGTGTGTGTGTGTTTGTGTGTGTGTGTGTGTGTGTGTGTGTGTTTGTGTGTGTGTGTGTTTTTGTGTTTATGTGTAATGCATTGTATTCTATGCATATTTGTTCATGTAGCTCCAAAAAAATACTCATCAATCAATCAACACCATTGATATTGGACAATTCTACAAAAGCCCATATTAAATGTATCTCCAGCTCTTTTTCTATTTCTGCTCATGGTAGCTAGGGTTTGGTTATGGTTAGGGGAAGATCATGGTTATGCCAAATAATTCACGGTTAAGGTATTGATTAAATTTAAACACTTGGCTAAGGTTGTCTAAATGTTGTGGTTTCTGTTAAGAAAGAGGCAAACTTGTGCATCAAAGTCAAGTGTGCTTCATTCCCTCTGCCTTACTCCATTATTTTGAGGCCCTTTCACTTAGCACTTTAAAGCATTCATCATGTCCTTTAGATGTTATGTCTGCCAGCAAATCTTCCAGAGCCAAAAAAGCTGCCTTTTGGTAGCAAAACAACATCATCAGAGCAAGACTGAAAACTGTTATCAAAGCTGGCATCAAGGAGGCAACTGTAGTGAGACCTTAACACCAACAGCACTACAGATATATGGCAGGCAATTCAAAATGGCACAGGCTACAAAAGCAGGAGCGCCCCAATCATTTGTGGCCATGTTGCCAGATGAGCTGAATACATTTTATGCTCACTTTGATCTCCTCATCAGCTGTAAAGTCTACTCCAGAGGACAAAGGAATATAACTTTAACATATACTAAAAACAGCTGTGTGCTCAGCCCCCTCCTGTTCACACTGTTCACCCATGGCTGCATTCCAAGCCACCAAAGGGATCTACTGTTACTGAAAATCAGTTGCTTGTCTCGTGCAGATGAGAGTTGGTCAAAGAACCAAGTTTGACACAATATTTGGTTTAATTTCTTTACTGCTTGTGTCGTAAATCGACTTCACTTTTCTTGGTTGGTCCAAAAGATTTCAAAGATCAAAAAAGTCACCAGAAGTCCTCAAGGCTGAGTGCAGTAGAACTTTATTTGCCGGCAAAAAAAGAGCAAGATCAGATACAGACAAAATCCGTGAAAAATACAAACTGACCTAAGTTTCAAAACATTGAGCATCGTCTTTTAAACACACAAAACTGGGAGTGTCTTCTCAGGCGCCATGGCCTCAACCAATCCCTATTCTTCTTTATTTCTGCTGACACTGCTATTTTCTATAGAAAATCCCCATTCTACCTTATGCGCCTGCACGAAGCTTTGGCGTACGTGCAGAACTGCACATCAACCAGTTGCTCTTCGCCTCGCTTTGGGTTTTTTTTAAATTGGGGCTTTTTCTGTTTCTCTATCACTGACTCTTAGAAACTCTGGCCTTCAGGCCTTCAGGATTTTTGATAACTCAGTCCCTTTCTTGATGCATCTCATTATATCTGACCACTCTTTGCACTGTATTTTTGTACATAATGAAAGTGTTACATATTTGGTTATATGATTTAATTCTTAGATTTGTGGCTACATTTTCACACTTCACATCATCTGACTACAGCAGCTTTAATCAGTAGATGCACTTTTCAGTCAGCTGGTGCTCAGTAGTATGTAGTATGTTGCTGAAGCACCCCTAAAAAGGGGCTCAGCACCCCTAAAACTTGGAGTAAGAAATGTTGCTATTCTAAAATTTTTGTTCGTCTTTGACAAGGTTAAATAATATCCAAAACAAACTCAGTAGTTTGTGGTTAAAATGTATATGTTAAGGACAAAAGTAAAAAAAAAAACACCCCGCTTAGCAAATGGTATCATCCTCTTCTCACCCGCTATTTCTCCTCTGTACCTGCACTGCTCCGCAGTCCGACCACCGTCGAGCGCAACACACACGCAGAGTGAGAATCCGTTTAGTTGTAGTGTTATGAATCAACTAAGTAAGTAGCTGTGTCTCACACTTCTTTCCTTTTACCTAGAGTTGTTCCGATTCCGATACCATATCGGTGAGTACTGGAGTCCAGGCACCGTTTAACAGTTAGCTCCGTTAGCCCGGTTAGCTCCGTTAGCGCCATTAGCGCGGCTACAGTCGAACTGGAGCGGTCCGTTTATTAAACAAAAATAGCAGCGCGACAAATAAACTGCGTACCTGTGTAGTGCGTACATGTGTCTCTGTTGTTAAAGTTTATCGTTACTTTGAGACTCATTTTAACAATCAGAAGTCATGTAAACATGACGTCACGTGCGTCTTTTCTGGTCAGTTGTCATGGAAACATGAAGCCCTGCCAGTGGTACGGCATTTGGACCAGAGTGAAACAAACGTGTGTATGAGCTGAAAAATGAAACGACATATCACTGTATACCACCAGTATGTGTGAACTCACTGTGGCTTTTTAAATGAATTGTTATTTATTCCCAGATTTATATCTGTTATTTTTTAGTTGTGTCTGACTATAAAACTAGACAATAAAAGAAAGTTAAATGTTTTTCTTTTACTTTATTCATTCATGTTTTACAGAGGATTTAACCTGAACCAGGCTTTGCAACAATAATAACCACATCACATTTATGCAGGCGTAGTAGTATATACTACACACACACACACAGCAGGTCTATATATATAGGCTATTTATACCACACAGGTATGAGATGTGTGAAAGATAACTTTTATTTATTTTTTTATTTATTGCTCATGATGTGAAGCTTGTTTTATTATTAATTAGTTATGACTTATATTGGTTTATGAAAGTTCAGACAGGTGTGCAACCAAGTAGGTTAGAGATGGCCATTTGTAAATAATTTACAGAAGATGACAAGTACCTGTTACTTTGTTCAATGACAATAAAGTTGAATCTAATCTAATCTAATGACTGTTGATACAAAAGGAGGCACATGGAGTTAACGGTCAGGAAAACCAGCTGAGTGAAGAAGGTTTTGTGTTAGAGGGGGCTGTCTGTGTGAACTGTCACAATAAAGCTGGTGTTCTGGAAAGGTCTCCAAAAAAAGAAAAAAAAAAATCTGGATTTTGGAGTTAGTTGAACTGATGTTAAAATGATAAAGTTATTTTTTGTTTTTGTGTGAAAAAAAGGGTGGGTGGTGGCAGTGGGGCTCATTGGGTGCTCAGCACACCTAAAGCTCTGACCCTAGAATCGCCCTGACTACAACAGTTATTAAGAGTTACCATTAGTCACTATTTACTAACTGTGGTTATTTTATACTGACCACTACCTACTTACTAAGGTTATTTTATACTACACTTGCAAGCAAGAGTCACACATCAGCAGCGCATGGATGATGACTGAAGAGAGGCAGTCTCTTCCCATCCTTTGTAATAGTAGAAAACAACAGTCACAATTGTAGCAGTCACAAGATTACATGTCATCTCAGTCAAAACAACATTCCCGTCATCTCCACATCTGCCTCAGGATAAATTTAAAACTTCCTATACACTTCAACCATTGTTGTGTGTCATATATCAGTGATTGTTGTGCGTCATTTCATTCCTCTCTAAAACCCTGGAATGCACAGTCTACAACCCACTGTCCTTATATCTTTCACAAACCGACCTCCTTGTCCCTAATCAGTCAGGCTTCAGGACTGCTCACCCCACTGAGACAGCCCTCCTCATGGTGACTGAGTCACTTGGTGCCATCAGAGCTTTGTCTCGCTCGCCAGTCCTCATTCTCCTCGACTTATCTTCTGTGTTTGATACAGTCAACCACCAAATCCTCCTCTTCACTCTGGCTGAACTTGGCATTGCTGATTCTGCTCTGACCTGGTTCACAGCATACCTGACAAATTGTACCCTTCAGGTCACATGGAATGGCTCCTTGTCCAAATGCTACTTTCTGGAAACTGGTGTCTCTCAAGCCTCAGTACTAGGACCACTTCTGTTTTCACTATACACTAGATCACTAGGCTCTGCAATCACATCACATGGATTCTCATACCACTGTTAAGCAGATGACACCCGACTGTTCCTCTCTTTTCCCCCATCCTCCTCCGACACCCATGTTACAACGCACATCTCGGAATGTCTGTCAGACATCTCCGCTTGGACAGCTGCGCATCACCTCAAACTCAACCTTAGTAAAACTGAACTCCTCTTCATCCAGGGGAAAGACTGCCCTTGTATGGACTTGTCAGTCACTGTCGAGGATGTCACGGTATCGCCTTCGTCGACTGTGAGTAACATGGACTGTCCTGCGCCCCCAACATTACTGCTGTGATGATTTGCAGATTTGCCCTCTACAACAGCCGCAAGATCCGGTCTTTCCTCACAAAGGACGCAATGCAACTCCTGATCCATTGTAGTCATCTCCTGCCTGGACTACTGCAACTCGCTCTTGGCTGGACTCCCAGCCTCTGCGACTAAACCATTGCAGCATATCCAGAATGCTGCAGCACGTCTCGTTTTCAATCTACCTAAATTCTCCCATGTGACCACCCTCCTCCTTGACCTCCACTGGCTTCCTGTTGTGGCCTGCATCCGATTCAAGACAATGGTGCTGACCTTCAAGGCTGTCAATGGAACTGTACTTGTCTACCTCCAAACACTGGTTAGACCATATGCCCCAGCGCAAGCACTTCGCTCTACTACATCAGCTGGCAGGCTGGTACCACCATCGCTGAGAGCGAACAAAGCCCACTCAGCGAAATCGTGACTCTACTCCGTTTTGGCACCTCAGTGGTGAAATGAACTCCCAACCAATGTCAGGACAGCGGAATCACTTGTCATCTTCCGCAAAAGATGACTCCCTCCCTCCCAATTTGTTAACCATGTACAGAGCATTAGTGCTCTGGGTGAAGTGAGATGTCTGCATAGTGTCCAAAATATACTAAAAGAAAACACCCAACCCAGCCACAGTCAGTTCACCCTGCTGCCATCTGAAAAATGATACAAAAGTATCTTCTGCCATACAACCAGACTACAGAGCAGCTTCATTCCTCAGGCTGTGAGATTTCTCTCACACACTGTACCTCGTATAATATGAAATATAATAGTAGTACACACACTTCTCAAGAAACCTAGCCCTAGAATCCAACTTCTGGATTTTAAAAATCTTGTACCCCTTTCTGAATTCTAATTTTTCTACAGGACTTTCTCCAGCTTTACAAAAACTAATTCGAAATCAATATTTTTGTGTACATGTACACAATACATTGTATTAGTACATGTAATATTTTGGCTCATTGTCCACAAATATCAACCCTGCAGTCAGAGACCTGGGTACAATATTTCACAGTGACCTTTCATTTAAAAACAAGTGACAAAAGTTGTTAAATCCTGTGTTTGTTTTTATCAGTTGTCAATGTCTGTCTTGTGACATCATGGAGACACTGTTTACTGTAGTGACGCTGAATGTTGGCACTGGATAAAAAGAGTAAGGTGAAGAATTGTGCAACATTAATAAAATTCCTGGATTCCTGTTTGTTTTTAATCATATTTAAATTAATGCATTCAGCAACCATATTACAAGTCTGTAACCCATCAGAAAGGTGACACTAGACATCAAAAAGGTGACACTAGACACAGGCAAAGGTCTGTGGGTTAATACAAATCAGAAGAGTTCAATAACTTTGCAACATTATTGTGCCCAGCAAATTTCATTGTAGAGATTATAGTGGGGAATACCAATATGGGGCTACAGAGTGATCAAAATCAAAAAGATTGCTCCTTCGAGGGGCATAAATGTACATTTGGTTATGTACATTCCATGACAATCTGCCCTTTGGATTTTGATATTTCCCATATATAGGCCTAAGTGATTTCATGGCCTGATGTCACTAGGGGAAAGGTCAAGGGGTCACACTAAACATTAGGATGGTATTGAATAGAATAATGTGTTTCTCAGGAGGAAACTCAAAGGTATCATTGGGACTCTCAGTATCCACACAAAATGTCATGGTATCCTTACTGTAGCTGTAGAGACCCTTTCTCCTGGACTGACCACCAAGTGTTGGACCATCCTATAGTGTTGAGACAGGGCTATTTCCAAACTATATTGACTCAATCATTGTCAGTAAGCTTGTTTGCATAGAGTCCTGCATGGTTTTTATAGGTGACCTTTGCCCAGATATCTTGTTATAAGGCTACTGTTGTAGTTTCTACATTTCACTATAAATATAGCCATTGAATGTGGAATAATTTTCCCTAATTTCCCCCTATGCTCAAACATTTAATCTAGGGTAATGTATTAGAAAGATACCAGCTATTAAACTACAAACAAGACATGTTACAATGCTCGCTTCGGCTTGTGTATTACATACACTTTTGGATCTCCTGTACAGTTGTTTTTGCTCTGGTCTTAGAGCTGAAACTTTTACCGTTAAGTAGATACAGACTTCTGATCCAATATTTATATGTGCCCACATGGCCCAGTTGCACAGTGGAGAAAGAAGACAATGGTAAGTCTAAACAAAAATAAGTCATTCCACTTTTTGCACACCTACCATGCCATACCATCACAGCTTTATTGACATTTAATGTTTTGAGGTTCCACAGAATGAGCTAGAAAACATTGGTGGACAGGGAGTGGATGGATGGATGGATGGATGGATGGATGGATGGATGGATGGATGGATGGATGAATGGATGCATGGATGGATGGATGCATGGATGGATGCATATTGGTGGACTGACCAGAAAAAGAAATCACAATTGTGTATTTCAACCTGACACACAGTGATTGACTCTTGCTCCAAGTCCAGTTGCTGTTATCATTTTGTCTGACCAAATTACAATTTTAAAAAAAAAGGAATTTATTGCATTTGGTCACTTTATACTACTCACAAAGCAGAAATTATATGAATGGATAAATAATACGTTACAGAAATAAATCATTATTCATGGTGGAGTGCGGAGAATGAATTGAGGAGTCCAACAGACTGAGGACAGAAACTGCTCTATAGTCTGGTGGTTCAGCAGTTAGTACCTGCCAGATGGCAGCAGGGTGAACAGGATGTTCTTCAGTATCCACTGTGGATAGTCACAGTGGTCATGACATCTTCTGGAGTCAGTGGAGATCAAAGTGAACATAAAATGCTCATCTTGCACTGTGGCCTCACACATGGCACTCCTGCCTTTGTAGCCTGTGATGGTCTGGATCACCTGCCACACATCTTTGGTGTTGTTAGTGTTGAGTTCTCTCCTCAAAATTGGTGTGGTTGGCATGGGTGGCAGCTTCATTGAACATGAGCCAATCTATGCAGTCAAAATAGGCCACTGCTGAAGACTGCATGCTCTACCAGGTGTGCTAACATATGGAAAAACATCTAAAGACTTGACATATGGGAAACATGTCAATCCACTGTGTCTGTGTTGGAGTA
The DNA here is from genome assembly GCA_039737535.1 of Lagodon rhomboides. Classification (NCBI taxonomy): domain Eukaryota; kingdom Metazoa; phylum Chordata; class Actinopteri; order Spariformes; family Sparidae; genus Lagodon; species Lagodon rhomboides. The sequence goes on from CM077796.1 coordinate 3,264,637, forward strand.
TAAAGTATCACTGATATAAACACAGGTCTGCCTTCAGAAAACGGTCTGCCCTTGACATGTAATGTTGTGATGGAGCCTGGTCTTTGTAAAGATGTGGGCCCAACAGTCTCTGATTTCTTCTTACTTAGTTAGTCTGAATCTTATTTCATCCATTTCCCTGTAACCAGGCAGTGGGCTGTGTAGAGAAATAGCCTGAGGTCCAAGCTGAGTTAGCTTAGTTCTCTAACCCCTCACTGAGCATAGCTTTAGTCTAATTGGAGTAATAATGTTGCTCTTGAAACATCTGATAGGCATCAGCTGTTTCGTTTATGCTTCACAATGCCAATTCACAGCTGTGTGGCTATCAGCTGCCTACTAACATCCCATCATCATAACCTGGATCTTCTCACTGTTGCTCTGTTGATGCCCTCATGCTTCCTCCGTGGATTGCCCCCTCCTCCGCTACAATTTATTATGGGCTTTTTTTTTCATTCAACTGCTATATAATATTTTATTTTAGTTTACATGTTTATTCAGGTGGAATAAGTAGGACTTTTGAAGCTGGCATATTCTTCACTTTTGTGTTTGTGGTGATGCATGTTTGTTTGTGTGTTGCAGACTCCCTGAGTGAGGCACTAAAGGCTATCAGTGTAAGTACAGAACTGATTGAGGAGGAGCTCAAGCCTCATTTGGACACAGTGCTGGCTGCTCTGCTGGAAAAGAGTAAGTCATGTAACTTGCCTAAACACCTAGGCGCACACACACACACACACACACACACACACACACACACACACACACACACACACACACACACACAGACCTACCCCTCATGCATCAATCCATTTACTCTTGTTTGTTATCAGATTCCAGATCTGATCTGGTCATCTAATAGTAAACCACCCCCTCAATAGTTATTTCCTAACTGGGTTTTCATCAAGATTTGCCTGCTGTCATCTGAGAAAGATATTACTGTGCTCAAAACAGGAGCACAGGGTCAGCTCAGCAAATGTCATCATTTGTCTTCGGTTTCAATTTGTGTGGAAAACCCTTGCATTGATTACTAAGTGTAAGGGTTGGACCCGTTGCCTGTTGGACTGTCACATGAGGTACAATTGAAAGTCTGATGGTGGCAGGACTTTACTGTGCAAACTAAAAACTAATATCCAAAAGTAACTTTACATACTGTATTTCTAGTGTATGCTTTGACTGAATATCCTGCCATTGTTTCTATTCTGAACAAATGGATTTGTGTGTCGATAGAGAAAGATGCTGCTGTTGAGATTGCCAGGAGCGGTATTCTACCCACACTGGCTCAGGCCTTACGGTGTAAAAGCAGCCTGAGCTGCCAGGTGGCTTTGGTGGTGGCAGAGATGGCACGAGAAGGTAGGATACTGCTTATGTTCTACCCACAAATAATGAAATACAACTATATTGTTGCCTGTTGTTGTCATTGTTGACAACGGGTCCATTAGATGGCTGGGCTGGAGCCTCATCTCTTATGACATAGTCTTTATCAACAGATTTTTTAATGATAACAGTTTTACCATTTGTAATGGAATTGCAAATGTTCGAATTTCCACTTTCTTGAGGACTTTGTGGACAACATACTTGTTTCTTTACCCGGTGACTTTTTCATGGTGCTAATATTACACATTTTAAAGTTTTTGTTGAAAAATGTTGAATATATGTAACCAGTGCTTAGAACGTTTTCCCAGCATAGTGGGGATTTTTTATTTTTCAAACACCTAAAAGCCATTATATGTATAATTATTCTGATAGCTTGTATTTTTTTTTTGTAAAAAAAGAAATTAGTCAGTCAAACTTGGTATTTGGTTAGACAGAGGTTAAGATAGAAATTTCATCCTGTATGTGTTTTGTAGCATCAGTTAGGGAGCCGTGCATTGAGGCAGACCTGGTGAAGGTGCTGGTTCCCCATCTGAACAGCAAAAACGAGGAGATGCTGCTGAATACTGGCAGGGCCATCGGACGCATCTGCTTTGACAACTGTGAGTTGTTCTGACAGCGCTGGCTCAGTCAGCTGGGTTCACTGATGACAAACAGTGTGCTTATGAGGTAGAGCCTGCATTCTTCTGAAGGCTATGAAGAGTTATGGACTTCAAAATTGAATTAAATAAATAATAATAAAATTCTGTGTTTATTTCTGTCACTTTATCCTTCATTACTTTTTGTCTGACCTCCCACACAGCATACCAACAGGACCAGTTAGTCCAGAATGGTGTGATCCCCAGACTGGTGAGCATAATAAGGGAGTATCCAGAGAACGACCCGCTGGTCAATGTCTGCCTGTTGGCCCTCTGTAATCTGGCTGACATGGGTAATTATTGTATTTGTATTATTATATTATACTATTCATATTGTTTGTAATAATGTATTTGTTTTATACAGCTGTGATTTGAATGACATCTTCTCAGTATTTCAAAAGTATCTTCACAGCTACAAGGTTGCCCTGGCATTTACATATTTTCCATATGCTCTCCTGGGTTTCCAGCACTAGTCATATAAAACACAGACTCTAGATTGCCTACAGGTTCACATTAGGTATTATCAGGGTGATATGCAGCATTTCCTATTATAGGTAGGCCTATGTTTTGTGTTCGATTTCCATTAAAATAAATTAATTTTAAAATGCTACTTTGGCTCTGATGCAGCATCCTCTCTACATCTGTTGTCCGTGGTCTCATGCAATGTCCTGCCCACAACACTTTCGGATTGGTTATATGTCATGGGTAATTGGCTATCAAAACTGAAAAATCTGAATCTACAAAATAATTAGTTAGTAATTTTATCAAATATACATACAGTGGAAGTATAAAGTTGCAGAAAATGGAAATAATCAAGTATCTTTAGTACACTACCTGAGTAAATTGTAGTTAGTTACATTCCATCTAGATTCTACATTTTGAAACTAAAATTTGTATTTTACTGCAAATATAAATCGGTTCCAAAAGTCGGTTATCCTATCCTTGATTACTAATAATCTGTAGTGGTATTTGCCCTGAAAACAACAGATGTTCCCCACAACACAGGCACAGTGAATGCTGGCACATTTCTACCACTCAGTACTATGGCTGTCACCCTGTGTCATTATTAAACTGATTGTGTACAGCTCCAAGAGAAGTCATTGGGAAGAACAAACAAACAAATATAGTCTTTCAGTTCATTCTTCAGGACTTCCCCAACTAATTTCATTGTGGAATATGTATGTAAAACAATGAGCCAGAGCTTACGCAGCAATGTAACCAGGATGAAGGCACCAAACTGGTCCTATAAAGAGCGACTAGCACTGTTAAAAGATGGCAAAAGTCAAACTGTTTTCAAGAAGACAGCGGTTCTGTTTAATTGGCGGTAGAAGTCAAATGTGTAATGACTTAAACAGGTGATCAGGATAGTTAGTTACAGTCAACACTGTCTATAGTTATAGAGTCCTGTGTTTTCAGATTCTGCGCGGGACGCCCTGGCAGAGCAGGGTGTGGCAGATGTGCTGACATTTCAGCTGAAACGGGCGCCTGATGCAGAACGTCGTCATGTCATTCTGGAAATACTGGGCTCACTGGGGGAGAGTGGTAAGACCTGCAGAGTGTTTCATCAAGGAGTCTGGGAGAGGGAAGACATTGATGAAACTTTGGTTTCATCAAGAATGACCTGATATTTCAGCCTAGATCTTTTTTAAACATCTCATATTTAGATTAAGAGAGTCAGGCTTTATGGTCAACCACCAGACACTTACCAAGTGAGTATACTGAGGTAGTCCCCCATGTTTTTACTCTGGTTGTGGTTGTGGTAAACTACATTGAAAAACAAGAACAGAATCAATGGTAAATCATGCAGTAAAGCACAGACAAAAGCACAGACACAAAATCTTCCTTTAGGAGGACAGAGGAAGAAATCTGTTCGTAGACCAGCCTTATAACATCGAGACGAAGGCAGATTTAGTCCTTTTAGTCCTGACAGCTGGAACTCTAAAGCAGTGACCAGATGGAAGCAACTCACAATCAATGAACAAAGTATGGTATGGACGAGCCACAACATAATGATGATAATGATGGTGAAATAAATCTTTAAAAAGTCAGAAGTAAATCTTGCCTGGTTGTGTTGTGTTACCAGATACACTGAAGCTGCAGTTTGCAGAGTCAGGAGTTCCTGAGGCTTTATCAGAGATGATTCGGGGTCTACAGGGAGGTTCTGACCCCCACGACCTCTGCAGCATCAAAATCGCATCTAACCTCATAGTGTCCCTGCTTTTGGGAGGTGAGTGATGCAACAGCAAAAAGCATTTGTGTGTGGAGCATCAATTCTGTGTCAGACAAAATAAAGACACTAGGACAAGTATATACACTGCAATACAGTTACCTAGTTTTTTATGTCGGGTTGGTGTGATAGTGGTATGAATGCACCGTTATGCAATTATATGCAATAACAATAATAATTATTGTACCCAAGATAACAAAGTGATTTGGTGATTTCTTTCCAGGATTCATGAACAGGTGTGCAGTACCACACCTGTTCATGAATCCTGGAAAGAAATCACCAAATCACTTTCTGATCCCATTTTAGACAATTTTTGCTTGGTAAACTGAATACTACTGAATGTAAAGTATTACAAATTTTCTGTCTCATATAAGTCATGCCCCTTCCAGTTTTCCTGGTGGGACCTTAATTCAGAAAAAACTTTGTATGGTAGTGAATGGAGAGCGACAAATCATTTATCAATCCCATTTGAATTGTGTCATGAACTACACATGTGATGTTTGTCAATTTAAAAGATAATAATTAATAAAATAATTCCAAGTCACAGTTTGTCATAAAACTAATGAAATATAAGACTGTGAAAATATGTAATTATAAAGACCAAACCCAACGGTTGCATCAATACGGAAGCTTATTGCTACCACACAAGAAAAAAAAAAAACTATCATGTTGTAACGTGAAAACTTTATTGTACAAACGTGATAACTTTCACATTATACCATGATGAATTATATTGTCATTATATCTCATCTACATGATTTGATTAAGTTCTACTTCATGCTTGGGTTGAGTCAGGGCAAGATTTTGCTGTTATTGAGCACGGTGGATGACATTGTGATCAGTATGACATTGTGGTCGGTATGTGTGCTGTATAAAGGATTTTAAAATGCATGGGGCTGTACTTCACTTTCACCCACCCACGACCCATCCCAGTGATGATTTTTATGTCTAAACTGAGGAAAGAAATGGGGCAATAACTTGATGTTAGCGTCAGATCTTTGTTATTTAGAAGTGAAATTGTGGCCATGTTTATGTTTGCTGGTAATCTTGAATTTGATTTTATTTCACTCATTAGTGTGTTGAAGAGAAGTGTTTATAGAACTCAGTAGGGAAGCCATCAGGTCCTGGTACAGCAACAAAAATTAAAATGGTAACAACATAGCAGTGTATCAGAGACCACAAATAATTATCTGAATGAACAGGCTTCAGAGAGTGGTGTAGATGGCAGATAAGAGGGCCCTTCTCGAGCAGCTGCTGGAGGCTTCTGCAAAAGATTTCTGAGTGCATCTGGACAGTTAAAGAGTAGATTAGCCTGAGTATGGTAAATGGTCTTGCATTTTTATAGCACTTTTCCAGTCTACTGACCGCTCAAAGCGCTTTACAATACATGCCACACACACACATTCATACACTGATGTCGGAGGCTGCCATGCAAGGCGCCAACTGCTCATCAGGAGCAATCAGGAGCAATTTGGGGTATCTTGCTCAAGGACACTTCCACACGCAGCTGGGAGGAGCCGGGATTCGAACCAGCAACCTTCCGATTACTAGACTACCCGCTCTACCTGCTGAGCTACAGTATAACTGTATGTATCGTATTACAAGCAAAAAACATGTAGCTGCAGCAGACAGAGAAGGACAAACAACTGCTGCAGCCTACACACTGCTACTTGCACCAGTGGTTCAACATAAAGTATTACCTACTTGTGATTATGCATTAGCAGAATAAAAGAGGTTGCACTACAATTAAATAGATACACATGCCCAACAATATGGGTAATTATTTGTCCATCATGGTCAGTGGATTTCAGCAGATCGGACACTCGGAGAAGAGGAGAAACACTAAAGCGCAGTATAGTTTAAAGTATAGTTTAAAGTGAAAAGTGTTGAAAAGATGAAGAAAAATGAAAAAGAAACAAAAAGGTTTTAAGTTTGAGGAGAAACGTTTGTTTGGTTTGTAGTCTGGCAGGTGGGTGCTGCCATCTTCCACCACCACTTTCTTTGCAGTTAAGACTTTGCCCTGCTATCCAAACTGAATGTGCAGAGAGTGATGACGGTTGTCTCTACGCCCCATAAATGTGTTGTTTACTAACTGTCATCCAAAAAAAAGACACAGAATAGAGTCCAGAAAGGCAGACATGTCAGGAGCTAACCATGACACAACTAAGCGGACAAGAAGGCTATTTACAGTATAATGACTCCTTTCAGCCTTATATATCTAGATCAGGGGTGCCCAAACTATTTCCCTTGAGCAAACACCTCTCTTACTGTCATGTTTTGTTAAGAAGCAAAATGGTACAAAGACCCAAAATTGCCCTAATTAACTGACTTCCTGTGCAAAGTGTCACTCTGCCCTCTATGCCTATCCTTATGGCGGGCCAATTTTTGGCAGCCTAGATCTACATAATGTGACCTTTGTGGGTGAAAGTGTGACACAGGCAGAGAACAGACCATCATTGTTTGTCTCTGTATGTGTTATATGTCTGAAAGCAGTGTGTGTGTGTGTGTGTGTGTGTGTGTGTGTTTCAGATGAGTCCATGCAGAAGTGTTTTGGTGAGGGATCAGGTCTGGTGTATCAGGATGTTCTCTCCTGGCTGCAGAGCTCCAATACCCAGCTGCAGCTGTCTGGAGCCCTCGCCATTGCCAACTTTGCAAGGAACGGTGAGATTTTTGTCTGAAAATTACACAGACTATAACAAGCTCTCTATGATATCACCCATTGGTTTTAGAAAAAATATTCCCTGCCAGGCAATTACACCCAAAAATATAACTATATTTTGATCATATGAACGGGTCAGTTTGGGCTCATTTGAAAAGTGTAAATTGTGGTGAAGAACACATAGATAATAATTATCACAAACTCTGTAATTTTCCTCAGTCCTAGAAAACTTTTTTAACATTACATTAGTTCTGTATTTTGGTTTATATTAATCTCTCAGCTTAACTGTTTGGCTTCTGTCTCACTGCTTATAAATAATAATTTACAGCAGGCAGCTGTTATCAGTGAAAAAGCTTTGATAAAGCCAAACGGCGTACAGGCAGAGTTGGATAGTAACTGGTGATGGTGCAGCGTTTGGCGGCTAACGAGCTAAATATTTCCCCCAGTAGTGTGTAGAGACCAAAAACAGGGCTAAACAAAAGAGTGAACTGGAATATGGATGTATCAGATATAGCCTATGAACTGTATATTTCAATGTTATGTTTGTGGCTTGTTTCTTGCTGCCTCCAAGTGGCCAAAAAATCAATTATTGCAAATTTATACCAGGATCTGGACAACCACTTGATTTTGATTGGCAGCAGGGTGTGAATTAATTCCTGCTAAAATGGCCACTTATAATGTAGTATAAAAAAGTAAAGTATTTTCACAGTTTTAAGTTAAAGTACTACAAGGAACTTTCAAGTGTTTATGAAACAATAATCAGACATTCCTCTGATTATTATAAATGGCCTGTATCAGCAAATGAGACCATCAGCGAAAGACTGCTATTTTTATAGTAATTATTAATGCCTGGGCTAGGGTTTGATCACATATATCACATATAAAATCACATATAAATATATAACCTCATCGCAATCCATCCTGCGGTCTCACTGTCACTCACTTCCACAAAAATTGTACGCAAAGCCGGCACGTGATAGCAAAGATCTTTATAACAGATCGGACCGCTTTTGTCAAAAGGGGTAGCTAGAATCAACAAAAAATGAAAGCTCCTCGTAGTCACTTTAATGTGCTATAGTCTGTAAAAAAAAATAAAATGAGTAACAACAATGCTGAGTGTAGTCCTTTGAGTGCATTATCCTCTAGAAACTGTAGGGTGGCATCTGTAACACACAACTGCAAGCCTACCCTACACTGTCCCTCTGAACTGACTGATGAACTGACTGACTTTTCATCACAAGCCATCATTTCACATCCCATTGGCTATGCAACTCACTTCTTCAGGCTGTGGCTGACAGTCCACATGGACTATCATTTGTTTGTGAAAATCTTGATTTGAGAACAATGACATGACTGGCTAGCAAACTAGTCTTTTTGTTAAACATACCGTCAAATTTTATTTTATATTTGTAAACCATACTTAAAGTTATTGACTTGCTAGACTCTTGCTAGCGTAACATTGGTTTTATGGATTATATCTGAGCCAAAGAAGTCTATGAGCTGAGTTTATCCCCCATTCTTAAGCCATATCTAAGTTCACCCTATTCACTGGAGTAGTGAACAGTGTTTCCATTGCATAAGAACCTTATGGGATGATCATTATTGGTTCAGCTCTATTCAAAGCCTCAAGTTTTGCCAGGGAAACTGATTCATTGTTTGTTAAAAAACTTTGTCTGTATCACAGTACGCATGAAAATATTATTTGATGGTCTTCTGTTTTTTTCTTTGGCCAGGGACCATGGTATAAGCACGATGTTGCCCTTCGGGCCATCCATTATCAGGAATATTGGATAATGCCAGAACCATCCTCAACTGCGCATCAGGCAGTTGACTCCACAGGCATCATCCCCTACTAAATATCTTAATGTTTGTTAATCTCAAAATCATCACAAAGACAAAAATAATTATTCCCTTATTTTTTGTAGAAAAAACAATTCTTCATTTTATATTCCAAAGGAGATATCCAGGATATTCCCATTGATGTCAATACAGCTTTCTTGGCGCTAAGGCTGCATTACCAACAAGGCAATGTCAATAACTGCTGTGAGGGCTTCAGGCTTTCTGTTCAACAACTGGTTGTGCTAATCAAATTAAACATTTTACATGGCTACACTTTGAAGTGGGATATGTAATGTAATACAGTAATCTGGTTTTAAGGTGTCTTTGTTGGCCTGCTGTGTTTCTGTCAGACAGTAACTGTGTGAAGATGCTGGACCTCGGTGTGGTTCCTCACATCCTGACCTTGTTGGAGCAGCATGTCGATGAAGGAGACGTGTCTGTTCAACATGCTGGACTGAGCGCGCTCAGGAACCTGGCCATTCCTGGTACTGACTAAAGCAAAATAGTAGACATATGGTTCCACTGACCAAATGCAGAAGTTATTAGTTGAAGACTTTATAAAAATCATATACATATTTTCACACCAAGAGATGCATAGCAGTCACTAAGTCATCTTCAAAAACCTACTGAAACAATTCAGATGGGTATTAATGGGCAAATGACAGAAAAATCTGTAATGCTTGAAACTTAAAGGCTTAAAACAGCAATATAAAAATAAATGGTATCATTCAAATGGCAAAGATGCTAAAATTAACCTGAATGAGTTTTGTCCTTCTCATTGAGAAGTGCTTTAGTTTGACTTCAGTGTTTCTTCCAGCCACCAACAAAGTGCGGATGCTGGAGGACGGAGTGACAGAGAGGATAAAGACTCTGCTGCGCTCTGACATGCCACCAGTTCAGTTCAAACTTCTGGGTACACTACGCATGATGGTGGATGGACAAGGTGAGCATAATGTTCAAAGACTGTACATATTCATGCCTGACAGTAATTGCATTAAGCATTTAAAAGTAATGTATTTACAGTACAATCACGCAACAACAAGTACAGCTAATCCAATAAGTTAATAAGATCCAGTGGAGCATGTGATGGTGTGGTGTAAGTCTTGATGGGAGCTGTGGCAAACCTTTGTAAATGACTGGGTCTTGGTTTGTATGTGTGGCAGATGTTAGTCTGAAAACAAAAGGAGAAGGATACAAATGACCTGTTGCATGTAACAGCATTCACAAGGTCACTGTATTTGTTGGCAAGGTGCCCCAGTATGTTACTTTTCATTGTTTTAGTGAGCTCTGTGTCTTGGTCCTTTGGCTGTAAGAGACTGGTTTTGAACAAATGGAGCAGCGGTTTAATGTAGGAGACGCTGACATAAGCCTCCCAGACAGGGCGTCAGTCAAGTCTTGGTGTGGTTTGACAGCTTTATTTACTGACTCTCAATGTCTTACCAAGACATTGAGGTATGTCATAAGATGCCAGCTTTTTTTCTCCCACACCAGGACACAGGCTATGGCCTTCCCCTGTTCCAGCCCAGTCTTTGTTGATAAAATGTACCGTCAAACTCATGTAGGGCTGCATGGTTTGGCTTGACCATAGGTCTGTTGTAGTGGAGTAAAATGCCCCCCCCCCCCCCCCCCCCCCCCCACCCCCCCCAGCTCTCTAGCGATTTTTTCACCTGCACCTACATTTGTACAGGTGAGGTACGGCAACTTTGGCAAAATACTTGTGGCTTGGTAACACATACCTGGGGTCAAAGGTTTTCAGCATGTGGATGAACCCCGGCTTTTCCACTATATGAGCAACATGACTGCATCCATAATAGCTGTCCTCCAGGCCCCTTCCTTGTCATATGGGATACAATGAGAAAATTATTCCACTAATGTAGGCTGCTTTTTAGCGGGTGTTTGTCGGCTGCCATGGTCTTGTACTCCCAGTATTCAACATTTGTCCAACTCTGCTGCATGTTTCTGTTGCATGCTGAAATCAGAGGGTCGTGCTGCTGCCTTTAGTTGCAATTGTCATGGGTGTGTGTGACAATAAAACTATAAAAGAACTGAATGAGGCCTCTACTGGGGAGCCACTGGTCAGAAGCAACAGACAGGCAGGGGTTAACAAAAGTTTCAGACTATTTCTTTAAAAAATTAACACAGAATAAGCTAAAATACTATAAAACAATAGCAGTGAATACTCTAAAAGGATTATTATAAAAAAAACAATAAAGAAAGGTCCACTGGGTGACGATGGGTGGGAGGGGCTGGTGGAAGAGACGGGGGTCCAGGTAGCAGTCCAGCTTAAGTCCAACACAAATCCCTTGCCACCTTCACGCTCTCTCTCTCTCCTCTCCAGCTGCAGCTGCGCCGTTGCTGCACGTGACACCTCCAGCTAACGTGTAGAGGCAGGGGCGACTGGCCAATAGAGGGCACTAGGGCACCGCCCCCCTTAAGCCACAAAAAAATTAAAAATAAAATAAAAAATAATATTAATAATAATAAATTATATAAATTGTCAATATTTGTGTGTTTTAAATATGGGATGCACCCAGTAATATGTGTAAAATATGATAGAAAATCATCTGTGCAAGATATATGCTTTTCCACGTCCTCTGTCTCCATGCTTCAACAGCTCTGGGGTGATGGAGAAATCGTCCCCAGGAGGCAGGTCTGTGTAACTGTTTAGCCAATTGCTAATTTAAGATATAAACGCATGATATAAAATGTAGCCAATTAGTGTCCTTAAATCTAATCCGATATGGGCAACTAGCCACTGCTAAAGTCAGGACTAGTCTGTACGGTGCCATTTTTACTACATGACAATGGCGAGCACGATCACTACTCCTCCAAGACCCAACCCTAACTCGGTAAAATCTCTCGTTCAAGATCCGTTTGAGAGGAGAACGTTGGCGTAGAAGCTACGGGTGAAAGAGCTGGGCCCAGAACAACTTGACTTTGCAATCAGACAGCAGGCCAGCGAAAAAGGGAAGCAGTACATGCGAGGCTTCTCTCGTAGCTGGTTCACCGCAAAGGCCTGGCTAGCCAGGTGCAGTCATGCTAATGCCTTATTTTGCTTTCTGTGCTTGCTTTTTAAAACAAAAGGGACAGATCCAGTATGGACAGTTACCAAAGTGAGGGATATGAAGCACCTGTCTGAGAAAGTAAGGAAACATGAGAACACCAGGGCACACATGGATAATTCTGTCAAGCTAGCCATGTTAGGGAGAGTGAACATCGCTACGCAGCTGGACGACGGCCACAGGATTGCTGTGAGGAAACACTATGAGGAGGTGGATAAAAACAGGCACATTTTATCCAAAACAATCGATTGTGTTAAGTTTTGTGGGGCTTTTGAGTTGGCGTTGCGTGGGCATGACAAGACTGACTCCTCAGACAACCCTGGCATTTTCAGGGGATTGGTGGATTTTGTTGCCTCCCTGGACAGTGTGCTGGAGGAGCACCTTAAGACAGCTACCGTTTTTAAAGGCATGTCGAAGACGATACAAAACATGCTGTTGTACTGCATGCTTTCAGTGCTAAGGGAGTACATTCTGGAGGAAGTAAAGAGCGCTGATTTTATGGCCATTCAAGCCGACGAGATGACTGACATTTGCACCCACTGTCAGCTGGTGCTTGTGCTACGCTCAGTGTTTCGAATAACGCCGTTTCTTTTTCAGTAACGGGGTAATCTAACTAATTACTGTTTCCATCATTACAACGCTGTTATCGTTACTGAACATTAAATGTTTCACGGTAGCCAATCAGAGCCAGTGTTTTTACACACGAGCCAGGACACACACACCACACAGAAGAAGAAGCAGCAGAGATGGCGAGTCTGCAGCAGTCCGATGAAAAATTGGCATTCTCAAGGTGGAGATATAAGCACTACTTCAAATTCATTGAGGTCAAAGGCAAGAACGTGCATGTAAAGTGTACATTATGTCCGGGAGAGAAGACTTTGTCGACATCCGTTGTAAGCAACTCTAATTTAATGAATGTGTTGTTCAAAACACACTGATGTCTTAGAGAAACCCATTAATAACCAGCACTTGAACACCTAGAGTAATATATAATATAATTAATAGGCATTTAAATCTTTTACTCAAGTAAAAGTTTTAGGACCACATTGTGAAAATACTCCACTACAAGTCTAAGTGCTGCATTCAAACCCTGATGTCAGTATGTGAGTATCAGCAGAAAAATGTACTCAAAATATCACAACTTTTTTTTTACAGTAACGCAAATAGTTACTTTCCCTGGTAACTAGTTACTTTTACTATAAAGTAATTCAGTTACTAACTCAGTTACTTTTTGGAACAAGTAGTGAGTAACTATAACTAATTACTTTTACTTTAAGTAACGTTCCCAACACTGGCTACGCTACATCGATGCAAGCAGTAACATCCAAGAGTGTTTTTTCAAGTTGATTGCCATCCAGAACGCAACGCCTTTCAGGATTTTCTGCCTTCTTCTCCATGTCACCCAAGTGAAACCACCATGCTTGACCAACTGGTTGCGCATAGACTTCCCAGAGCCTCTCCAACACGGTAGAATTTCCACAGTCGTGCTGTTAACACTGTGTACGAGCACAAGGATGACCTCTTAAAGTGTTCCCAGATCATCAGAGACTCTGGGAACTTTGATCCCCCAACTGTCAGAGAGGCTGGGGGCTTTGTGAGGAAGCTTGAAGACGAGGCTTTCAGTTTTTTCCTAGCATTGTTCCACAAGATCATGCCAAATGTGGACATGCTATTCAACCAGCTGCATAAGAGGGACATCAACCCTGTCTTCATTAAAGCACTTGTCCAGAGGTTCACAGACAGCATGCTAACGATCAGGTAAATAACTATTTTTACTATTAGTTGATAAAGCTGTTGTTGTTAGAAAGATGAGTTGCTCACTTCCAACAGTCTGAAACCCTAAATGTGCCTTGTCATCAAAGTGAATGATTATCATAGAGCACATCACAATTGTATTTGTTTTAGTATTTTAAAAGAAAAGATTAGAGACAGTCTGATTTGCATAATAATGCAGGTAAAGTAGTTATTAAACACAGTTTGTAATAACAGGCTTATTCAGGTGTCCACCAGGTCAATTTCCAGAAGAGGCCTAGTTGTTATTGAAGATTGAAGATTGAAGATTGAAGATTAACTTTATTGTCATTCAGACTATAATTTACACAGGACAAGTGCACAGCAGAATGTAATTACGTTGCATCCGGCTCACGAATATAATAGAAAAATGCTATAAAAAATTGACACAAGTAAAAAATACTAAGTTAATTATGTACATCACAGGATAAAAGCAGTTACTAGACATAAATGTTAGTCTGTGAGTGTGTGTATATGTGGGTCAGTGGATGTGCATGTGTGTGTTGAGGGGGGGTGACTGGGAGTTAAGGAGTCTGATGGCACGTTAGCAACTTAAACTTTATTTTTTGGATCAGGGCCTCCATTTCCTCTCTGTGTGGGGACAGCGCATCTGACGAGCAGCAGCAGCCCATAAAGCGACAGAGGATGCTGGGACCAGGAGAACAACAGAGGCTGTTTACAGAGGTAAATTGCGATGTAATTGTTAGTGTTTTCTGGCCTGGTGGTATGTAGCCCAGGATGGCATATTGCCACAGCTGACTTCAGCCGAATGATGCAGCAGGCAGTCTGCAATTTATATTTGCATTCATATTTTTGCTCACTCAGTAGATTCCAGGTTTATGACAGAGCAGTCACAAGCAGCATGATGATTTTTTGTCATCCACACACATAGGAAAGAAATTCAGTGTATAAGGCATCCTCACATGTAACAGAAAATATGTGATTTATTTATTGAAATGCCCCTGTAGACCTTGTTATGTTGGGGAAACCAATAGGAAGTTAAAGACCAGGAGAAGTAAAGATACTGTAAAATGTTATTAGGAATAATGGTGTTAAAACCTTAGTAATCATATACTTAACTTGGACATAGGCATGTGTTCAGCCAGAATCACTTTCATCAAAATAGCTTTCTTGCAAATTTAAGCTGATCATGTATCTTTTACAGGTATGTGATACCATCCTGGTGCATGCCAAGGAGCGGTTCTCCTTCACCCAGCACCTCACCAGCACAACACTGTTGCACGGAGAGTTGTTCCCACAACACAGTGTGAAGTTCCCCAATACAGTGCTTGAAACAACAGTGGAGGCGTACCCCATGTTGAACAAGGCCAAGCTCAAAACAGAACTGTCCCTCATCTATGAGAACAGTGAGTTCAAGGCTTGCAGTGCCTCTGTACCAGTTCTTCATGGAGAACAACCTTCAGAGCACTTTCACAGAGGCTATCAGCCTCCTCAAGATCCTCATCACCACACCCATGACAACAGCTGAATTCGAGAGGTGATTCTCTACTCTGAAGAGGATCAAGACCTTCCTGAGAAACACCATGACACAGGATCGCCTGAATGCTCTGGCTATGCTCTCCATGGAGAAGAAACTTGTTAGGGACATTCCTGACTTTAATAATAGGGTCATTGAGAGGTTTGCCACTCAGAAGGAGAGAAGGGCAAAATTCCTGTACAAATAAGATGAGACACACACTCCCTCACACTCACACACCGAAGCCCTGACCACGTTTCTTTGTATATAGATGACCTTAGCATAAGACATCAATCAGTAATGTATAGCACTCCCCTAACCCTTCCTAATATTTTGTCTTAATAGTCTGTTTGTTAATATTAGTGATTACTGTATATGTTTCTAGAATGTGCACCAAGTAAACACTAACCAGACTCAGTCTGTAATCTAATGATGCTTCCTGTACCATCTGAGCACATTACGGCTGCAACTAATGATAATTTTCACTATGTATTAATCTGCTGATTATTTTCTTGATTGTTTAGTCTATAAAATGTTTAATGTTATTTCATAGAGCCTAAAGTGACATCTTCAAAGTGCTTGTTTTTTCCAACAGTCCACTACCCGAAGATATTTAATTTACTCTCATATTAGACAAATTAATTTGGAATTTTTGGAATTTTTGCTTGAAAAATCACTAAAACAATGAAACTGTTGAAATTGTTGCAGATAATATTTTTTTTCCAATTAACAAATTGATTAATCAATTAATAAATAATAAGTTAACAATTAGTAACATTTAGCTTGATCATAAAATACTGTACACTATTCTTCCAGTCAAAGGTTTGAGTTCAGCTACTTGATATCTATTTCTATATTGTACATCCTTTTATACAGTGTAAGATTTCCTAGAAATATTAAGTAAATCTATATAATTTCATGTTATTGTATATAGTCCACTTTCCACTCTGTTCTGATGGAGTGCCTCTTGCATTGCTTATTTTCTACTAACGGCACCGCTTCATGTGCTCAACAGCGCAACTATACACCTCCGCCACAAGGGGGCACTGGTGTAAGTCAACAGCCTTTCCAACAGATGTTATGTGTAGAAATAAATAAATAAGTCAATTGTTTACGAGTTCAATTTCAAATGCAAATGGAAAGCTTGTGCTTGTGCAATATGTTATTTATGTTTTTGTGTAAGAATGCCTCAACTTTTAAATATTAAATTATTACTGACTATTTCACAGAGCACTGGTTTCCTGTAGTTTGTGTTCAATTGTATTAGGATGGTTACTGAAACTGAGTGAATATGGCACAGCCCCACATAGAATATTTTTCACCAGCCGCCACTGTGTAGAAGATACAACAAGTCAATACTCAGGTCACACTGAGAGACCCCTCAGAAAAGAACACTAACCCAGCTAACAAACACGCAGTTAAAAAAAAACAAAAAAAACAAAAAGGAAAACTAAACAAAAGCAATATACAAAAGGCATACAAAAAAAATCCAAACAAATGATTGCAAACAAAATTAAAGGGATAGTTCGGAATTTTGGACATAAGGCCTATTTTCCAACTCAACTGGTGTGTTTGAGATGTCTGGAGACATTTTCAAGACATTTCATTCAGTTCTCCTAGTTGCCGAGTTCGCTGTGCTATGGCTAGCGCAAGTCAACAGATCTTGTTAGCATGGCATTAAAAACACTCATACCGACTCCACAGTGCATCCGAGGCAAATCAATTGTAACGGCAGACTATCGATGTACATATCTGTGTTGATAGAATAATATTTGCCTAGTTGCCGAACTCGGCAACTAGGAGAACTGAATGAAATGTCTTGAAAACGTCTCCAGACATCTCAAACACACCGGTTGAGTTGGAAAATAGGCCTTATGTCCAAAATTCCGAACTATCACTTTAAGGGGGTTTCTTCTGTCCTTCCTCTATATTGGTCTGTATCTATATTACAGAAAGGGCCTTTCTACCTGTGGGAGCCCCACCTTACAACCCCCCACCACCAATCACACACCTCCAGCCTCCCATCTCCTTCCCCCAGCTAAAAAGTGTTCTCGTCCCCTAGAACTACTCAGTCCTGGTACCTTACAGGCCTATGCCTGTTGCCTCTCTAAGATCTACTTAGTGCAGTGCAAGTACAAATCCCCAAATGGGCCCGTCCTCATAGGACCCCCGGACCCTGGGCTCTGCATTCTCCTCTATCCTCGGGGCCAATAAGGGAGGGCAGGGACGTAGACTATTGCGGTGGAGGACACGTTCTGGGGCGGCTTTCCCTTCAGGCCTCACTCTGTAAACTGGGAGGTCTGGATAGGGTCGTGTGACCACTACATGGGGGTTGTTTTCCCACCTGTCACTCAGTTTTCCCTTGCCCTGCCTCCTCTGGTCTAAGCCTAACACAAGGGGGGCCTCCCGAGCTGTCTTATCTTATCTTTTTACTATGCTGCTCTGCCTCTAGGGTCCCTAGCAGTGCCGGGAGCGTTTGGTTAAAATGCTCACAAGCAACATTTCCCTGTGGGTGATAGGGGGTAATGTGGGTTTTGTGGCAACCATACACTCGGCATAACTCCGTCACTAGCCTCAGCTCAAAATTAGGACCTTGGTCTGAATGGAAAGTCTCTGGGCAACCAAAGGGCTGTATGACATGAGTCCACAATGCACGGGCTGTAGTTAGGGCTGTCTGATCGAGGGTTGGAATTACCCATGCATACTTTGTAAACAGATCAGTTACAACAAGAATGTTCTGATACCTGTCTGTGGGGCAGCTAAGTGTAAGAAAGTCCATGGCAACAATATGCATGGGGGCCTTGGGGGTTAGAGGAACTACTCAACCCAGTAGAGATCCTGCCGACAATGCCAAATTTGTCATAGGTGTGTGTGAAGATACAACTATAAAAGAACTGAAAGAGGCCTTTACTGGGGAGCCACTGGTCAGAAGCAACAGACAGGCAGGGGTAAACAAAAGTTTCACACTATTTATTTAAAAAATTAACACAGAATAAGCTAAAATACTACAAAACAATAGCAGCAAATACTCTAAAAGGAGTATTATAAAAAACAATAAAGAAAGGTCCACAGGGTGACGATGGGTGGGAGGGGCTTGTGGAAGTGACAGGGTCCAGGTAGCAGCCCAGCTTATTAAGTCCAACACAAGTCCCTTGCCACCTTTACGGTCTCTCTCTCTCGTCTCAAGCTGCAGCTGCACCATGGCTGCACATGACACCTCCAGCTAACGTGTAGAGGATACAACCAGTCAATACTCAGAGACCCCTCAGAAAATAACACTAACCTAACTAAACAAACACATGTAGTTCAACAAAAGCAATCTACAAAAGGCATGCAAATAAAATCCTAACAAATGATTGCAAACAAAATTAAGGGGGTTTCTTCTGTCCTTCCTCTATATTGGTCTGTATTGATATTACAGAAAGGGAGTGAATAAAAGCGGTACTTAGTTCAGAGGAGGGGCGAAGCCTGCCTCAACCCCTCAACAATTCTCGCGATGCATCTCTCCAACATGTCTGCCTGGCTGCCGTTCCCCCCTTTGTGCTTCCTCTGCCTTTCTACCTGTGGGAGCTCCACCTTACAACCCCCACCACCAATCACACACCTCCAGCCTCCCGTCTCCTTCTGGGGACAAAATACAGCACCACCACTGGTCCCACAATACAGTCACCCCGTGACACAATAGCCTTTAAACAAACTTTGCAGCAGACTGTGGTTTGTTTGAGGCCTGACACCGCAAAACCAAACTACCGACGAGACTGTGCCTTTTTTGGGAATAAACTCTTTGCTTGCTGCCATGTCGCTGTGTTTGTCTCTCTGTGACAAGAAAATGCGAGGGGGGGCGGAGCCCACTATAAGCTATGGGAGCCCATGGGGGGTGGCGGCAGAGGAAAAATCTTTCTAAACCACAAACTTGAATTAATCGATAATATCGATTTATCACCAAGCCCTAGTAGAAAGACGGGAAAGCAATTTTGGTTGGTTTGTCAAAAGTGGCCACAGGACCCTTACCTTGCAAGGAAGATGGATTCCCACGATCACCATATCACTCAGCAATCCCTCTTGCCAAGCAATACGCTTGTGGCCAATCTACAGTAGTTCTGACCAATTACTCATGGAAGGAACTACTGGCAGATACACACGTGGTTTAGGTGTGATGACAGTGTAAAGCAACAATAGGTTAGCATAGAATATTACAATTGTAGGCTTTTCCTCATGGAAAAGATGTTTTCGCTCTTCTCTAAACTGACTGATAATGGCTTGATTTACCAACTGGCTCCTGTTACATTATGTTGATCAATGATCTCATTGGTTGCAGTTAGCCAGTGAGGGAGAATGATGGACAATAATTAAAATCACTTGCAAAGATGGTTTTGTTTTACAACCTATTCAGTACTTCAGCTCATCAGGGCCCCTCTCCCGCCAGCATCAGCACAGCATGAGATGGGTCAGGCACAAGGGTTGACCCAAAGAGGAGGCTTCTTTAATCCTCCCACCATTCCTTTTTACTTCATCTTATCTTTTAAGAATTTCTTATTTCTCCCTTGCTGAAAGGGACTTGTGGGTGGTTTGACCCAGACCGTCTACATAGTGCGACCCAGGTGGGAAAGATGCCATGTGTCCCTCTTTGAATAGTCCTTTGGTGCCTATTCATTGTGGGTTGAAGCCTCAATCCAAACTTAAACTTTTACACTTTTTTCGGGCATCCTTTTATATGTTCTCCTTTCCCCCTAGGACACCTAGCCTCTAATTTTCTCAATTAAGCAATTATTTTATTTAAGTTGTGATAAATGCCCATCACAAGTTCCCAAGAGAAGGCTAAGAAGTTTAGCCTGGAATCACCTGACTTATTTGCAAATGTTTTAATTAAGTGTATTAATTTGATTATCAATAATCGATTTTCAAGGGGCGTTATCAGCGGGCGCAGACCCATATGTCTCTGGATTGGATAGGATACATCCAATCAGAGGCACCAAGCGTGTCTTCTGCCAAGTGATGCATGCAAGTTGGGGCAGTTCCTGATTCCTTTTCTAACAGGAAAGAAATGGCAGCCTGGTCACAAACGCATTTCATCATACAGTACACTAAAATGTGTTTCTGAAAAGATTTGAATTGAGGAATAGAAACAGAATCTTGATTTATATTTGATCAGCACTGCCTGGTTTGACAGTTTGAGTTGAATTATTTAAGCCTGGTACACTGCTAGACAGACTTGCAGACTGAACAGCATTGGAAAAACTTACAACCAATTAGAGTGGCCAGTTGGTTGTGATTGGTCTGATACAGGCCAGGTCACATGGAAATCTGCATGAATGGGAGAGGGATCAGACACATCTCTCTAGCAAGGTGTTGTTTTTTCCAGTTGCTAATCCAGCTAATTGTAATATTTCATCTCAATATTTTCAAGCCTAGAGGTAAGACAGGTGTTTCAAATGTATTTTTTGTTTTCTCCACTTTGCTGTGTGTGTCAGAGGAGGCAGCCTTGGTGCTGGGAAGAGATGCTGTGTTGCTGGCTCGGGTCATGGAGTGGTGTGAAGCCAAAGACCATGCAGGAGTCAGAGGAGAAGCCAGTCGCCTATTGGCTGCCTTCATCAGACACAGCCGCAACCCTGTGAGTCAATTTATTCTGATCTGAATGTTAGTATAGGTTTGAGCTAAAACTTACAATTTCTTTCTTCTTGGGAGCCATACCCAATTTATTAAAGTTTAACTCGTACATGCATATGCACACACTACAGCATCTGAAATGGGCTAATTTCCTCTCTCTGACAGGAAGTTGTCAGTGCTGTAGCCAAAGCAGCTGGGGTTCGGCAGCTTATCTCCATGACAACAAGTGAGCATGTCATCATGCAAAACGAGGCCCTGGTTGCCCTGGCGATAGCATCTGCCATTGACATCGGTAAAGTAGTTTATGAGATTATGTTAATTCCTAATATGACTTCTGGGCATGAATGCTTGGAATACAACAGGATCCCAAATGAGTAGGACCAAGTTTGATAAATATGGACCCCAAAGTTATTCCATAGACTCCTTTTTTTCAGAGGAACACAGCTTCAACTGTTTACAGGCTCTTGCAATATTTTTGGCCTTCCCCTTGCAGTATAGTTCATATATGGAATGAGCATGCACACATGTACGGGCCTTACACCAGAAGTGGCTGTGGCTAACTGGAAGTTTCTCATTTTAAGCCTGAAATTGATATGGGTTGATTAGAAGTTGCTATATTTATTATTTATTAAAACACTTTTGATAGAACAGCTTCAGAGAGGAGCCTCAGTTAGAGTGTAACTATTTACATACCAGCTTTTATATATACTTGAATGCATACATTTCAGTCCGCTACCAAATTCCATTTTCCTCCATCATAATATTGACACTTTTTACTCGAATAATTGAATAATACAGTGTCTGTAGGCTACTTGATATTAGTAATCACTCAACCCTACTTTGTGTATTATACAATATGCTCACTTGTACAGGTTTTTCTTCTTCTTCTTCTTTCTACATCAACCATAATAAATGTATGTATAAAAGGTACAGGCAACTCAAAATTGTTCACTTGTAACTAAACTGGAACTTCCTTTCTGGATGTGGCCTTGGCTCACTCATTCTCTCGGCAACAAATACACACAAATGCAGAGCTTGTTTTGTCAGTCCTGGGACTGGGTTGGGTTGGGTTTATATGCATTGAAGCCCAAAAATCAAAATCAGGCAAGGTCTATACTGTTTTAATTCAGCTAAAGTATACATGGAGCAAAAGAAGGAACTGCTTTGTGTGACCAGGAATCAGCACCACAATGGTTAAACGGCTGCACCTCTGACTAAACATGGTTTATTATTAGCCCAGGACTAAAAATGAACACTTTCGAGGCCTTTACACACCAAGGACATGACAAATACATTACACGAATATGTGAAATAATCACCTGCGAATATGCTGCTTCAAAACCATTAACACCAGCAGCGACACAAATTTTTAAAAGTATGCTCCAGTATGTAAATAAATGACAGGGGAGCCTGCAGCAATGACCGGCTCACTGGAAGGTATGATATGACAGGTCATATTCACCAGGTTCATCTCAGCTCCAGTGTGATCCGTTAAGATGTATTAATATATTATACATTAAAACACTAAAGTTACTAACAAACTAACTGATTGGGGCAGCAACTCCCAAGTTTGCCTGCAGATGAATATAACAGCTTTAGTTCCCTAAATTCAGGAATTGAGGTTACTCATCCTAAGTCGCCTTTGGCACATTGTCTTTGTAATTTTGTTTCCTTTGTCATACAATACAGGCTGATGGAAAACCTAAACAATCAAGAGTTCCAGTCCACAAATGTCATGAGTTGAGACAAGATATCTGTTTTGTTAAACATGGTTAATGGCGTCATTCGTGCTAAGAAAGGTCAAAAAAATTAATCTTGATCTGATTTGCTTTTTTATGCATCATTTTCACTTTCTCTGTGAAATAAATAAATAAATTATTAACTTGTATAATCGCACAAAAAAAAGCGTAAAGGCCTTTAAACATGTATAAGGCTCTATGGGCTTAATTTTCCACTAATGTAATGTGTGAGGCAGAAGCAAAGAACCACCTGACACAAAATGACAGAGGCAAAGCATCTGTATAGTATTGAGAGACCAGAGAAAGATTGCATGCATTGTGATGACAGAAATTTCTATAAATCAGCTTTGGATTTTGAATGAAATAAAGTAATAATGAAAATTTAGAAATGCATTTGTGTGTGTGTGTGTGTGTGTGTGTGTGTGGGTGTGGGTCTGAACACCACAGAGTCTATGAAAGATCCGTTTAGAGATGCTGAGTTGCTGCCCAGGCTGAAAAGGATGCTGGAGGATCCTGCGGAGGCGGTCGAAGTCAAGTTCAGTGCTTTAGGACTCATCTGCAGCCTGGCTAACTCCAGTATGTGTTTGATTTTACAACACACATTAGCCGTGTTTCCTAAAAAGGTCAAGCAAATTTTGAAATTATTTTCAAATCAAAATGCGAATGTGGTGCATTTCCTTAAACAGTTTTAGGTGAATGAACTAGTCTACGTAAAGCATAACTTCGTCAGAGCATGACGTGTTGTAGGATACATGGGTATGCCACGCGTGGATGTGGGAGTAAACAGGTACTAGACATGTCTTTGCAGGCAGCGAAAACAGCTGATCAGTCATGTGAGTTGAATGTTCGCTACATCAGAGTTTATTCAGCAAATCTGTTTCCATCAAACATTTTGAATATTAACTCTGATTCGCAGAAGACAAAAACCACCTCAAGCAATCGTTCAAACTTTCTTGTGAATTAGAAGTTTTTTCAAAATGTTCCATTTCCATAACAATTTTTATGCAAAATGCACATATAATGCACATATATCTTAACTGCACATTTTTACCTCACTAGCTGCAGTCATCTCACACGTCTCTCTTCTTCTTTCTACCCTTCCAGGTGTGATGAAGGAGGAGTTGAACTCTGTGAATATTAAGGAAAGCCTCAGTAACCTGACAGATCATAGCAGCAGTAAACTTGCCTCACAGGCCAGCTCCATATTGACCATCCTTGGCGACACCAACTAAACCAGCATGCAGCAACAAAAGATCTAATCTACTGTATTGATTTATCCAGATTATCCAATGCCATACTTAAATTCAAATTATCTTACCCTACAAATATTGTTAAATATTAAACTGGCTTTTAAATATGTCACCTGTTTTGTTGCAACAAGACTAAGGCTCTATTTCCCCAATAGCAGCCCCGAGTGGCTGCGATGTTCACAGAAGCATTGAACAACAAATGAGTTTCAGTTCTTCAAGGCTTACCCAAAGTAGGAATGAAAGTGTACAATTAGTGTGAGTTTTAGCTCACAGGGAAAGGCCATGAGGTCATTAAAACCAAAATGGTTCATTCAATCAGGAGCATGATTGTACTCAAAATTTTCTTTTGTAATCTACCATTTATGTGATGGCACTATAATATGATGTACAAGGATGACATTTTGGAGTGAGGGAGGGAAGGTCAGAGTGTGGATAGAATGGGAAGGGTTTAACTCTAGCAGTGTTTCCCCTAGATTTTTTTGTAGCAGCGGTGCTCTGAGTCGGTAACCTAGCAACGCTAGGGGGGTCTGGGGGCATGTCCCCCCCGAAAGAAAATTTTGATAAATAACCCTTTAAATGGTGACTACTGGTGAGATTTTTGAATAAAAAATTGATAGATTGAGACTTGAGTCTCATTCTTACAAATGACATAATCAACAGATTCAAGGCATCTGCCAAGACCAGATCATTGTTCAAAGGTGCCTTGAATTGGGCAGAAACAAAGTTCATAATTTGTGTTTTGGTTTCAGTAGAGTAGCGTTTTGCCTCGGAGTGTGGACAGCAGGTCTGAGAGGGCTTCAGACGACTCTGTCAAGTTTACCTAGCTAGCTGCTAGCAACTTTTAATGCAAGCTAGCATCTGGGGTTGCTAGCTGGCGCTGCGAGTCCTAAAGAGGTGTTACGGTACACGTCTAAATTACATCATTAAACTGGATGCTGTCTGACTCTGTCACTTGCGGGGACGGAGGCTGTTTTCTGGGGGAAAGTTCACTGAAGTTTCGGTCCGGAGGGCTGACTGTCGCAATGATTTTTTTCAACACAAACACTTGGTGAGTAAAAGTTTTTTGCCGGTGAAAGACGCTGTTTTCCAGGCAGAAATGTGAGAAGAGTCGGTAGAACAGGTGGGAGGACAGGCGCTTCTCCACATATATCTGCGGTATTTTTTTTCCTCATATAAGTTGCCAAAGACAGTTACAGTTACTATGTTGCTTTGTGGGACATTTCTCTTTATTAAGTTGAGTGAAGGACCTGTGTAGTTATCAGACAGTCAGACCAACACGCTCTCGATACGCGCAGCTGGCTTATCCATTCACACTGGTTCGATTCGCCAATACTGCGCCTCTGATACTACCTCCGGAGGCGGATCAGCGCCAGAGCAAAATTTCACCCATCGCCGCCCCTGAGAGATTCAGTGGAGGCAGGGAATTGGCGGAGGATCCCCGCATCCAAACAGATGATTTTTTTTTTTGCGGCAGCGCTGAAAATCCAGCAGCGGCCACAGAATTCATATAGGGGAAACACTGACTCTAGGGAACATGAACACACTCAGTAATTTTTTTTTGAAATCTTTCTCAAATTACATCTGTCCAACTTACATTCCTTGTTGACAAACATTGAGTACATTTTGACTGTCATCTGGTTAGTAGTCATTGTGGTGTCTTTCTCTCAACTAAAGGGATGGTGGTAAGACAGAGAGACTGAGGTCAACTTATTTGGGCTCCACCAGTGTAGGTTTAATAAAGTAAGGCAAATAATTTTCAAAATGTTTGTACATTCTATTTGACACCAAATAAGGAAAGAATTCTGTAAAATATTTCCATTCAATTTTGAGAATTTAATGTACTTTTTTATCCCTGGGTATTTTGGCAAGCCTTTTTTTTTTTTAAATTCGTGGTTTGAGTTTTTTTTTTATAAAGCACATCCTCACCCTTTAATAATGCAATTCTCTAAATTAAGCAAAAGTATTTCACAGACTTTTTGTTATGTATTAATTATTATGCACATGCAAATCTATAACAAAAACCTGATTTGATATGGAATGATCCTTATCCTTAATTGCAAACATGGGCTTGCATGCCACACATTGTACAGTGAACTACAGATATCAAACTGTTATTTTTTATAACAAGCTCAGCTACAAGTATACAAGTAAGCTCATCCAAATATAAGCAAACAAAAAAAAACAAAAAAGCATTGTCTTATACTAAATTGAAAACAGTGACAAATGTGACAAAAATTGAGAAGTCATTGCTCCAAGTTGTAGAATACGTATCAATCCAAGGATCCATGTAAAGTAAAATAAGTTTATTTGTAGTGCATAGTAAAATTTTCACAAACAGGTGACACATAAAAGTTTGGGATTGTATAGCAATATTGTTTTATCCTAAAATGTGGCTGGCTAAAATTGTTGATATTCAGTAAATGTACAATGCTTTGGGCTTTGCAAATCACTGGTGTAAATTTACTTTGAGACCAATGTGTTTTGACAGGCTGAAACCTGGACTTCTTCCATCATCAGAATCTTTACAATATAACCAGCTCATCAACCAATATCTGAGCATTTTAAACCAGACTGTCTGTAAATCACTGCCATCATTCAAATGAAGATATTCATGCAACTGCATTAACAAGTAATAATCCGGGTGGCATGACCTAGTGCTTGAACATTTATGGTGTTTTGGGTGTTGTCTCTCTTTAAGGCTCCTGAGCTCATCCAGTAAGAGTTGCATTGTACATAAGTGGGGGATGTCTTTATGAATATTTGCATCATGTCACTGTGGTAACAATTACGGTCTTAAATACGGTTTAACACAGCCTCAGACTTAACACACTGTTGCTATCATGTCATATGTGATGGATGGTAGAGATTAGAAAGATTTAAATGTTTATGACTTCAAATTCAGATCAGGGGACAACTCAAGATGGCCGTATATAGCCTATGTAGAAGTGGTAGTATAAGGGGTAAAAATACTGTGTATTGACAGTGTAGCATCTAATAACATTGAATGATGAACTTTGGCTGAAATAAGTAGTCCAAAGTTGTATAATGCTTTGGTTACTGGTGAAACATCTTGATTTGTGTTAAAAAAAAAAAAAGACAACTAAACTTAAAGCTGAAGGGCTGTCTAACCCTGACCTGGGAATGAGACTCATTAATCAACTATCTTTCTCTAGAATTGTCTACTATAGCTTTAAGCTTTAGGGAATGTTGTCGTGTTTAGAAGAAACCAATAATTGGGGTAATGGAGGCTTAACAGTGGTAGTGTGGGTGAAGGACTGCAGTGACATTTAAATGAAAATCTCCATGATAACGACATCAGAGATGATCAGAATGATGTAGGTGAATGATGAAAAGCATAAAGAATATTTTAGAACTTTCACCCAGTAATTATTTTGTTTGGTCTAATCAACTGACCTTTTAGCAAGTTGCTTGCGTGGCTCGAGTCTAACAGCACTAGCTTACTGTCTTCTGTTAAGGAAGCTTCCTGTTTTATGTTGTGCAGAAAACATAACAGCAAGTTTTCCATCTGACAGAAGAACACTGTAGGAGCACAATGTGAAGAGGCCACATGCACAATAAGCTGGACTACAGCCATTTGTATATACAGATACTAAAACTCTAATACAAGTGTATGGTAGTGCTCTAAGCAATTAAGTGTGAATTCATAGTTGGGTATACATAAGGAAAGTGTGAGCATGTGTGTTCTTTACAACATAAATAATCTGGTAATGGACATTTTGCTCTATTGTTTATTGTAGCCTATTATCTGTAAGATCTATCACATAGTCTGTATGAGTATTTATTCTGTATACATGACTAGATATCACTTGACATTTATGAAACAAACCTGTTTATTTTCCAGGAAGGGAATATCTGAAATTTTTTTTTTTTGAAAGCTTTGTTCTAGAGAGAGCAGAATAAAGTTATGCAATGTCTTCCCCCAGTTGGTGTCTAATTAATGTATTATTTCTCTTTAAGACTATTCAATATACTGACATGCACCAACTAGGCATAACATTATGACCACCTGCCTAATATTGTGTTGGTCCCCCTTTTGCTGCCAAAACAGCCCTGACCCATGGAGGCATGGACTCCACTGGACCCCTGAAGGTGTGCTGTGGTATCTGGCACCAAGATGTTAGCTCCTTTAAGTCCTGTAAGTTGCGAGGTGGGCCCTCGATGGATCTGACTTGTCTGTCCAGCACATCCCACAGATGCTCCCTTGGATTGAGATCTGGGGAATTTGGAGGCCAAGTCAACACCTCAAACTAGTTGTTGTGCTCCCCAAACCATTCCTGAACCATTTTTGCTTTGTGGCACGGCGCATTATCCTGCTGAAAGAGGCCACAGCCATCAGGGAACACCATTTCTATGAAAGGATGTACATGGTCTGTAACAATGCTTAGGTAAGTGGTATGTGTCAAAGTAACATCCACATGGATGGTAGGACCCAAGGTTTCCCAGCAGAACATTGCCCAAAGCATCACACTGCCTCCGCCGGCTTGCCTTCTTCCCATAGTGCATCATGGTGCCATGTGTTCCCCAGCTAAGCGACGCACACTCACCCGGCCATCCACATGATGTAAAAGAAAACGTGATTCATCAGACCAGACCACCTTCTTCCATTGCTCCGTGGTCCAGTTCTGATGCGCACATGCCCATTGTTGGCACTTTCGGCGGTGGACAGGGGTCAGCATGGGCACCCTGACTGGTCTGCAGCTATGCAGCCCCATACGCAACAAACTGTGATGCGCTGTGTATTCTGACACCTTTCAATCAGAACTAGCATTAACTTCTTCAGCAACTTGAGCAACAATAGCTCATCTGTTGTATCGGACCACACGGGCCAGCCTCGCTCTCCACGTGCATCAATGAGCCTTAGCTGCTGATGACCATGTCGCCGGTTCACCACTGTTCCTTCCTTGGACCACTTTTGATAGATACTGACCACTGCAGACCGGGAACACCCCACAAGAGCTGCAGTTTTGGAGATGGTCTGACCCAGTCGTCTAGCCATCACAATTTGAATTTAGCTTGAACAACTGGCTCCATGGACTCACCTTTCTCTGCTGATCAGTTGTTAGCCTCGCCGAACAGATTAGCCTAACAATGCTAACTTTCAAACGGACGTACTCAATACTCTGTGGGCTGCCCATCATTGCTCCGTTGGTCCTCCCTCCACCACAACCTTAGGGTTATACACCGCCCGGCTCCTTTGTTGCTCTCTGCTGTGGTCTCCCCTGGCTCGTGGTGATGTTGGATGGTCGCTGCTCCGCTGTTGCTGGCGGGGTCGTCACTTCATCCAGGCTCCATCGCTGAGATTGGATCTCTTGGTCTCCTGCGTCGCCCCCGCCGTGTGCGCGGGGCCTCCAGATACAAGTTTGTTTATACGGACAGTGCTGACTACGGTGCTGCTTTTCCCTCCGTGCTGACTGACAGGCACTCCATTTTTTCTTTGTTTCATTTGTTCCACTTTGTTAAGTGTCCTTGGGTACCCTGAAAGGTGCTATATAAATTAAATTTATTATTATTATTATTATTATTATTATTAGAGAGCAGTTGCTCCATGTGCTGTTGAATCTGGGTTTTCCATACTGGCAACGCTCACCGTAGTGTCAGGATGGACCACAAATTCATGAAGCCAGGGGAAGACACTAAAGATGTCGACAAAGGCATTAAGAACAAATGGCGCTGGGCTTGGATAGAAGAGGTGGGTAGCAATGGAAAGCTCTTTGGGAGCTGGTGCCCAAAGCTCTGACAATCAGGTGCACGCTTCTGCACGTTGTGCGCAAGGAGGCTGATGTATGGAACTAGTGGGAAAAAAGTGCTATCACGGCACGAACCAGAACACATTCTTAAAGCTGGGGTAGCTTTGCCCATAGATGTGCTCTGAGATTGACTGTAGGTGATACGTCCCATACCTACAGTAGTACACCCCCGTTGGCATGGAAGAAAGTTCAGGCTCAGGATTTTTTTGTGCAATCACCCCTGCAGTAATGCATGAGGTTGTGCTGGAAGGTGTTTTTGGTACCTCTACATAGGAGATACTTCTTTAACTGTTTGCAGTAGGCCTCAGTGTCACAAATAGTCTCTAAAAGTCATGCTTGAGTAAAATTAAAGATATTCTGGTAAAATATTACTTTGACAGAAGTGAAAGTAACCCCTACAATTAGAACTTGAATAAAAGTCTAAAAGTATCTAAAAAGAAATGTACTTAATTATGAAAAGCAAAAGTAAAAGTAAATGATCTATTTACTTACATGTACTGTATACTATGGGCCAATGGATTATCAGACTGGCTGATTATCGAACATCGAACAATATTCAGCATTTTTAGGATTATCTGATTTTTATTTGCCTGATTGCTAATAAAATAAATTAATTAAAAGAATGTGCTACATTTGCTCTAATGTTGCATGTAGTCTCTGAAAGGGATATTCCGGTGTATTATATCCCCCCCAGTTGTAGCAATTTCAAAAAAGACCGCATGATAACAATAACACTGCAGCTTATGTATCCACCAAGAAACCACCATCAAAAAGCCACTCATAGCCACAAATAATGCTCAGAAATGCACCAAACTCCTTTACTTCCGTTCTTTTCCCTGTCAGCTCTCAATAATAGGAACTGAGCGTTCCATGGAGTAATAATCATACATTTTCATCCTTGAGCTGCGGAAATCTACTGCACTCGATAATCGACTCATCAGGGCTTCCCCACAACGAGCAAGCTGCTGGAGGAGAGCTGGCAAAGCTAGCAGATGTTTGATGCTTCGTACTGTGTGCTGGGACTGTACATGTACTGTTGCTAAAGTTTGGTGCTGTTCTGGGGGGGGGTTCCTCTGTGTCATGGTGTGTTAGACTATGGATTAAATTTACACCGGAATATCCCTTTAAGCATGTAGTAACTAAGGTTATCAAAAAGATGTTGTGGAGTAAAAAGTTTAATATTTACTGCCAAAATGTAGCGGAGTTGGAATAAAAAGTAGCAGAAAATGGAAATACTCAATAAGTAAAGTACAAGTAGGCTGGACTTAAGTAAGCATGTACTTTGTTACATTCCATTGTTATCGGGTGTACACATTGGGCTACTTATTTAAATTCATAAGGTGAAAGCAAAAACATGTCCCTGTACTTATATTGACCTACAGACCTACATTGCCTCAGTGGGCTTTACAATTCGTCCAGTGAACTTTATCCTCTATGCTAAGACCCTCAATTCGAGTGAGGAAAAACTTGCCATATTGAAAAAAATCTTTTAACAGGTGGAAGAAATCTAAAGGCAGAGCCACAGAGGAGGGATCCCTCTCCCAGGATGGACAGATATGCAATAGATGTCTCATGTACCGAACAGAACAACAAAATCACAATTCTGATACAAGTAAATCTGTGAAATACACCTCCACTTCATGGTGAAGCCTTCTTAATTCATAGAATGTTGACTTTGTTTATACTTTATACTGTTCATATTTATTTTATTATAATAACAACATAATATTTTAATGGTGATTAAAAATACTGACACTACTGGTGCTAGTCTATTTATGTTTGATAGCATGAATCTACTACGGAAGAGTATTATGTACATGGGTAAGAAAAAAAATTCAGGAGAAAGTTTTTATTTTCATTAAGCTCCTCAAGAAAAAAGTCGAAATGTCGGGAATAAAGTTTACATTTCAAGATTAAAGTCGACCTTTTGAGACTTCATCAAACAGAGCCTATGACTGCCTCAACAAAATGCCTTGCGTAGATGAACTGGTGAAACTGCACTTTATTTTCTTTTCCTCATCTCTTCCGGGATCTACACACTCCATCACAGTAGGTGGCGATATGCAGTCTTTAAATTGGTTTGCGATCCACGATTAAACCCCAAGAAGAAGAAGACCGGATGCGTTTTTAGTTGCTAAACTATTTTCAGGTGAGAAACAATCATGTACCACATGAGTGACAAATAGTTGACGATTTGTGAAATTCTTTGACACCAGTCAGTCAGTCAGTTAACATACCGCTACTCGAAGTTTTCGAGTGTATAACGTACTATTTGGCTGTCGGTGTCTGAGTGTGTTCACCGGCGGCACGTTAAAACACATTCTATCTTTAAAAACACGTATGCACTTGTATGTTCTTACCCTTAGCACTTAAACCATAGCACTCACGTACTTAAGGTATCCTGATGAATAGCAGCTACGATGTGAGCATTGCCACGATTGTTTCTGTTTCCTTTCTTACTTTATCGACGGTGATATGTTGTGGTTTCTTTCTTGTGACAAATGTACTTATTTTAAGTCGCTTTGGACAAAAGCGTCTGCTAAATGCCCTAAATGTAAATGTAATGTAAGTTAAACATACACTCGCAGAAAAGGGCATACAGACGTCTATATAGCCACCACATACTGTAGTCAAACAGGTAATAAATTACACTGTTGTTTAAAAATTCTAAACTTGGGTCAGAATATTGTTTATAATCCTGTTGGCTGATACAGATGAAATTTACACTGAAAGACCATTGTGTGACGGTGATGTCCTGTTCTCTGCTGTACTGTTGAGGTTGTTCTAAGTTCCAGGATGACTCAGATAAGCCATCAGCAGTGGGGGGAGGGGTACGCCCAGGGCAGTGTGGACCTGTGGGTGCTGCAGTCCTCCCAGGTGCGGGTTGAGGTTCTCACCCTGGGTGCCATCATCAGGTCTGTGCAAAGCAGAGGGAAGGATGGTCAAATGGAAGACATAGTCCTGGGCTACGATGACCTGGAAGGTTGGAAGGCACATGAGTGTTAGACTCCATTAACGAATCAAAAGTAATTAAATAGTTAGACTACAGAAGAAAGTCAATATATCCACATAACTAACTAGTACTTATTGGAACTCAAATTGTGTTCATATTTTGTTCAAATAGTCATCTCATTTGTCATTGATATCAATGTATTTGGTAAAAAATATGATATTTGATCGTGTCTTATAGTCCATTTAGGTGCTTCAGATGAGATTTAAGAATATAGAGATATATAGTAATGAATATAGCCTAAAAATATCACAATATTATTTTAAGGCCATATCGCCCAGCCTTACCGAGACTTAAAATATTTCAGGGAAAATTCTTAAATCACAAAACTGTTATGCAGAAATTAAAGGAACTGTTTTTCAAAAATGATAATGTAGTCTTTATCTAGTCCTTGCCTATGAAGTTTTGTAGTTCACAATACATTTATGGAGCGTCACAACAAAACAGTGTTGCAGCCTTCTTCTAAACAACTGAAGCAGGTGGAGACTTCAAATGCAAAAACACAACAGAAAAAAAACATAAAATGGCTCCATACGACTCATTCAGTGTAATCCAAGTCTCTGGAATCCTTGGGATGCCAAATTGATTTGAGAAGACATTATTTACACCCTTTTTAAAACAGAATCTTCACTGTAGCTGCTAAGCTAAAAGCGTTGGCACACACCCCATCAGAAGTGGATGCACAAGCTTGGCTTTGTTTCAAGAGTGTAAATAATGCCTTGGTTTTTTACGTTTTAAACTACAACTTCAGTTGTTAAGGAGGATGCTGCGATTAGCATAGGGAATTTTTGGATGAACTTATCCTTTAAGTAACCTTCGTATTAAGAGTCCCTATATGTTGCTTCCTGATTTTAAATAGAGAATGTTTGCATCAGTAGTCAGAGTGACTCTAAGATGACATATTTTTTAAGGGGAGTTGGCTACATCTTTATTTAGCCCCTGGTTATTTCTGTTTTTTATAATTTATTCTCTATGGTGTCGCTGTATGAAATTGCATTTGATAGAAGGAGAGATGCTTCAGGAAAGAACTGAGGGAGAGAACAAGTGAGGTTAATGTAAGACAGACATTACTGAGTGAATTTGAATAAGAATAGCCTGTGTTGTGTTGCAGCTTATGTGTCAGATAAGCGTTACCTGGGAGCCACGGTGGGTCGTGTGGCCAACCGGATTGCAAAGGGACACTTTGTAGTGGAAGGAAAAGACTACCAACTAGATGTCAATAATGGACCTAATGCACTACATGGGGGGCTGCAGGGCTTTAATAAGGTGAGTATGTGTTTGTGGATGTGTGTGTGTGTGTGTGTGTGTGTGTGTGTGTGTGTGTGCACGCCTGTGTGTAATGTGAGTGCAAAAAAGAATTTCCCCTTGCGGGATTATAAATAGTATATAAACATTTTTTTAAATAAATTAGAACCTGCATAAAAGCATTTGGAGACTAAGGGCGCACTCACACTAGGCCACCCGTACCGTGCCTTAGCATGTTTGACCCTCAAAGCCCAGTTTGTTTGACTAGTGTGAGCGGTCAAGCACAGTAAACTTCCTTGGCCCTGGCACGGTTGGAACAGGTGTGCTTCTGCGTGGTACGGTTGCTCATGCACGAGCACAAGCACAGGTACAGGTGCGCAAAGTGGACATGAAGCATAATCATGTGTATTACTCCGCCTTGCATAAACAAGAAATCAAGGAATGTGACGGGGCCATCTGTTCTCTCGGTTGGTCCACCTTGTGCTGCGACCAGGCTACAACTTGATGACGCATGTACAAGCGGTAACTGTGCTCAGGCCCGGTTGCAGCCGGAACAATGTGAGTGCAGGCCAGCGGGGGACTGGGGAGGAGGGACAGTTGCGCTTTGGCCCGATACAGAGCAACTAGGCCAAGTGTGAGTGCGCCCTAACAGGTAAAGTGAAGATGGGGCTGTTTAAGTGCTGGCGTACGCGTGTCGGGGTGCGAGGGCCCTGTGCTTTGAGCTCAATGCCAAATTCTTCATCCTGAGAAGGACATGAATGTAACCACCAAATTTATTGGCAATCCATTTAACATTTGACAGGATAGGACAGTATATTACACTCAAATCCTAAAATGTCAACCTCATGGAGTCGTCATCATCAACGAACCATGATCTCTGTACCAAATTCTGTCCCAATCCATCGAGTAAATATTTAGAAAATTTTTACCTGTTGGTGGTATGGTTGGAAATGTCAGGTGAGCACTGAAATTAAGTGGTTTCATTTTGTAGTGGCACAAAGGCATACAAAGGAAGTCAAATATGCGCGTGTAAGGGTGCACACAGGTAATGGCAGTCCACCCAATAGTCAAAAGATATTTCAGTCTGGCCCAAATGGTGGACAAACCAACCAACTTACCCAACATTATCACTCCACTAGCATCACTTAGTTATTGCCATTGTACATACAGTACATTCCACATGCCATGATAACATATTCAGCAGATGTATGTTCAGTATTTTAGCAACACACAAGTAGAGTGGTGAAAGTATATCAGTTAAACTGTAAGTGTGGTTTTGTTCTTAAAGCAGCAGTGTGCTTATTAAGACAGGGCTAAATTCTACATGGCACAGGCCTTATCCTTATCTTTAGGGTTTGTGTGTGTCCTTTTCTTTGGTCTATGTCTGTGTGTATTTACAGTAAAGACACAAATACACCCCTAAAGATAAGGACTCTAGTCCTACTATGAGGACTGTATATATGTGCATGTCTGTGCTGTCCAT
The DNA here is from genome assembly GCA_039737535.1 of Lagodon rhomboides. Classification (NCBI taxonomy): domain Eukaryota; kingdom Metazoa; phylum Chordata; class Actinopteri; order Spariformes; family Sparidae; genus Lagodon; species Lagodon rhomboides. Next base: position 3,299,818 of record CM077796.1, read on the forward strand.
CTAGCTGCACATGTTTGTTTGTGTGACAGCAGTCAATAGGCTTCTGTTTATTGAATTTAGATGTCTCATGAGGCTAAAAATAAACACACTTTTATCACTGCACTGCTCAAGGAATTTGACTGTAAATCACATGGTGAAGGTTTAAGCAGAAGCTGTAAAGCCGAGAGAAAAGGGACAATGCATGCATGTGTCCAATGTCCCCATCAGCAGACATGAAGTAGTTTCTGTGTTGCTGGTAGAGCTGGTTTAGCTTTAAAGGTCCAGTGTGTAAGATTTATGGCATCTAGCGGTGAGGTTGAAGATTGCAACAGAAAAAATACCACTCGTCTCACCCTCCTCTACATTTGACTGCTAGTAATGTAAAAAACGCCCAAAGCTCCAGACTCTCTCCAAAGCCAGTGTTTGGTTTGTCCGTTCTGGGCTACTGTAGAAACATGGCGGTGCTACATGGTGGACTCCATGGAAGAGGAACTGCTCCCAACACAGATACTGTATAAAAGACTTTTTCCAAGGTAACAAAAACAACAATTCTTATAGTCAGGTGTTTATACACTAATGAAAACATCATTATGAATGAATATCTTATTCCATTTCCTCCAGTTGATCCACATATAACCACACACTGGACCTTTTTAACGGGGTCTGTTCAAAAGAAATGTTCCTGTTAAAAAGAAGTCATAGCAGTCAAAGTAACCCACTAGTCCCTGTTCACACATGGGACTTTGTCCTGCCTAATTAGGGCTTATCGATGTTTAAAGTACTATTTGAAGAAATTAAGCTCCTTCGAGGTGTTTAAGTAGTCTCAAAATCTGTGCCTCACATAACCCACCATGGAGAATTTCTGCTACACATGCAGAGTCATAACTACAGTAATAGCAAAGAATATACATATGTAAATATTGCCGGTCGACGTGGCCTTTCAGTTTAGAGCTTATATGTTGCCCCGGTGGGTTTCCTCCAGATGCTTCAGTTAACTCCTACAGTAAAGTGACATGAAGGTAAGAACTTGAAGATGAGGTACCCAGAACCTGGCGAAAGACGGCGTATGTTCCTTCGACCACCACCTCCGATTTGCACTTAAGACCATCTGCTTGCTGACAAGTTTGTTTATCTCACAAAAGGATCTTATTGTGTTGCAATGAAAATGTTTGTTTCTTAACAAAATGTAAGAAAAAGTGATTCTAGTATGTAGTAATGCCATTTTGAGACTTTTACCCATATTTTGATGATTGCCTGGATAATATCGTAAATCACAAGAATTTTGGCCAGGACAATTGTGACATAACATTTTCACATAGTCCCATACCTATGTATGAATAAAGCAACTCATTTTCAGAGAATACACAGCAAGCTAGTGAGTGTAATGATGATGCTGCAGGGAGGTTAGCTGCTTCGTACTCTTTTATTCTTGCCTATATATTGCTTTCCACTCTTCCATTGATACAAGTACGTCAAATACATGCAGTATTGATATCAAGGCACATTAACAGGATTCTCCAGACATTATCACCCATTATTCTCCACCTCTTGCCCAGTCTAAGCTGGGTTTGGCTCCAGCCCCCTGTGACTACCAAAGATGAGTGGATAGAGTTAATGAAATGTTACAACAATGACTTGACAATGATTTTGTAATCCTATTTGTATTGCATTATGTGTTTGTCTCTTTAGGCTATCTGGTTTGCTACAGAACTGGAAAATGGTGTACAGCTGCGAATGACAAGTCCAGATGGAGACCAGGGTTATCCTGGAGAGGTTCAGGTCTCTGTCTCCTATATCCTAGAGGTAAACACACCAGGTTCAACACTTTAAAATGCTGTAGCTGTCTCTCTCGTCATCACTCTCAAACATCCTAATCATTTTCTATTTTCTAACTGAAATTTACATTTGCCTGGAATGATCTGACTGTGTTGTGGCTCAACAAATCGCTGTGTTAAATGAGCCCCGAAGTACATGTTGGTCAGCACAGAGCTCTGGAAGCCAAACAACTTTTGGTTAAATTAAACAACCTTAGATGAAATAGGACTTTTCAGATAAACAGAAGATGCTCTGTTTTCTAGCCACACATTTTATTCATTTTGCATGTTAATAAATAGTTGGCAGAGATCAGTTTATTAAAATTAAACGTATGTGTTCAGGGGGACACACTTACTGCTGAATACCAGGCCCGGTCGACCAAAACTACCCCCATCAACCTCACCAACCACTCCTACTTTAACCTGGCTGGACAGGTAAGGGCACATCATCATCCAACATATAAGTGATGTATTTGGTGTAGAAAAGATAGAAGAAATACAGCAATATAGAGAAATATTGAATTAGGCCGCTTTCAATTCACCTTGCATGCATTTGTCTCTCACTAAACATAACAACATAAGCAGTCATTTTCATGACAATCGATTTTTGAAATGTTCAATAAGCAGTAGATTGAAAAAAAATTACAAATACAATAGATCAGTAGATATGTAGATTGGTAAAGATGTATAAAATGTGCAAAATTGTACGAACATGTTGCAGATATTAAAGGGATGCGGTGAACATCAGCATTAGTCAGGTGTAACATGAGATGGAAAGAACTAGCAGCATGTGGCTAGTTTAGCAGGGGCCCCGGGATCACAAATCAGCTCAGCTCATCTCAACAGGTTGTGTGGTGTTTATGTCTTCTTATGATATATTAAAATTGACAATTGTGCACACAGCAACACTATACTTGTTTTTTTTTTTATTATTTTTTTGACCTTTCTATGGCTTTATTGATAGTACAGGCTCAAGATATGACAGGAAACAGGATGAGAGAGAGGGACTGACACGCAGCAAAGGATCCCAGGCCGGGACTCGAACCCGGGGCCGCTGCAGCCTCTGCACATGGGATGCCCGCTTTATCAACTGAGCTAAATGGCGCCCCACACTATACTTCTAAGGCTTTAAGTACACAACAGAGAAAGCTCATCAGTAACGAGTTGGTGCAGGTTATGTGGCAGCTCATTAGCGTTACACACTGTTTTTGTAGCCTGCAGTACGATGCCTCGTTATGATCTGCTGCTCCTGTTTGCCCTGTTAAGTCATTAAATTACACTGTTAATACAAACTCAACACTTCCGGTATATATTTCTAATTCAAAGTTGTGTTTCCGTGCATACAAACCTTTTCAGGGATTTCATTGTGAAACATTATCAGGAATGTGTTGTCAGTGACGTGCACTGTTGTGCGACCCACAGCCGGGAGTTTTAAAACCAGGAAACAGCTGATCACAGCAGTCAGTTCGTCACTTCATCCACGAAGATGAGCCAACTGGAAAGCCGCTGAGATCCGGGAGATGCTAGCGTCTCCTCGGTCTCTGTAGCTGTCTTGGTTGTCCGCTTGTTGTTGTAGTGGCAAGCAACTCTCACTCTCGCTACTTTCAAATGAAAAGCCCCCCGCTAAGAACCCAGTTCTAAACTTCGATGGGGTGCAATGTAAAGCTCTTATTTTGAAGACAAATTCGACCTGCTTCTCTTCACGCCCAACTTTGTGCTTCACGTCATGTCACATGTTTACGCCTACCCCAGAGGCGGAAAAGTGGTGGCTTTTTCGAAAAGGAAGAATGTTACACCTCTCTTTTAGATAGACAAGGCGCCACATTGCAGCCTTTACCTTGCTGTAAATGTGCCACCTTTTTTGTCTAAAAGGGGCTGTTGTTTCCAGAGAGGATTCATCAGTGGTTTTTAGATTTAGGTATTTCAACATTTGCCCTGATTTTGTGTGTGTGTGTGTGTGTGTGTGTCTGTCTTCGTATAGGGTGCAGCAAATATTTATGACCATGAAGTGTCCATCAGTGCTCAGTCCTACCTGCCTGTAGATGACACATCCATTCCTACAGGTAAAATATTCACATTCACACATGTTCTCTCACAATAAAATGAACCCAGCAATGGGAAGTCATTTTTTTTTAACTGGTGCAAAAGGACTGTAGTCCTACGTGAACACAGGCAGAGGTTGAGTCATACAATACATAGACTTAGAAACAGCATACATCGTAATGTTTGTATTCAGTCAGAGGAAATATGAGACAATACAGTTGCTAGAAAAAGTATGTGAACCCTTTGGAATTACCTGGATTTCTGCATAAATTGGTCATAAAATGTGTTCTGATCTTCATCTAAGTCACAACAATAGACAAACACAGTCTGCCTAAACTAATACCACACAAACAATTATATGTTTTCATGTTTTTATTGAACACAACATGTAAACATTCACAGTGCAGGGTGGAAAAAGAATGTGAACCCTTGAATTTAATAACTGGTTGACCCTCCTTTGGCAGCAATAACCTCAACCAAATGTTCCCTGTAGTTGTAGATCAGACCTGCACGAGGGTCAGGAGGAATTTTGGACCATTCTTCTTTACAAAACTGTTTTTTTTTCTTGCAACTGTATAAGATTGGGCGTGAGTGGGTGAAATAATAACTCTCATCAAATCAAATCAAATAAATGATTTACAAGACCATGCGCACGGATTGTGAATCCGAGAGCACAGTTTACAAATCTGTTCGCATGGTTTACTAATTTGTTCCCACAGTTTACAAATCCAATCCCACGGATTTCCTCACAGTTTTTTTTTTCTACCATGTGACCCTAGAGGGGCTCCGTACATTAGACCAAACAACCTTCTTCCACTTGACCTTAGAGTCTCCCACATGGCATTAGGTGAACTCTAGTTCAGATCTAATGAGCCTTCTCTTTGCCACTCTTTGACTGGTGAAGAACCTGTGCAACAGTTGTTGTATACAGAGTCTCTCCCATCTCGGCTGCTGAAGCCTTTAACTACTTCAGAATAGTCATGGGTGTCTTGATGGCCTCCCTCACTAGTTTCCTTCTTGCACGGTCACTCACTTTGTGAGGATGGCCTGCTCTAGGCAGATTTACACATGTCGTACTACTTTCATTTCTTAATGATGAACTCTGGAGGACGTTCAGTGACTTGGAAATGTTTTTGTATCCGTCCTCTAACTTACACTTTTCAATAACCTTTTCACGGAGTTGCTTCAAGTGTTCTTTTGTCTTCATGGTGTAATTGTAGCCAGTAATACTGATTAACAGTGACTGGACCTTCAAGACACAGGTGTCTTTATACTACAATCACTTGAGACACATTCAATATACTCAGGTGAGCATTTCACTAATTGTGAGATTACTGGCACCAATTGGTTGGACCTTTGTTGAATGAGGTCAGTCACTTTAAAGGGAAAACTTATGCAATCACTTTTTTTAAACTATATATTTTTTTTTATTAAATAACATTACTTTGTAGAAAAGAGTTTTGGGGGGGGGTTGGAAATCTTTAGTCAGAAAAGTTATATTGACCATGATTCGATTCATAAAAGCAATAAAAAGAGAAAACAATTAAGGGGCTGAATACTTTTTATAGGCACTGTATATAGATAACGGAAATTCCTTTACAATGGCATTTATGTGCATTCAAGTTGGCAATAAAATAAACCTGTGGTCATTGTTTGTAGCTTATGCCTGCCCATACCATAACCGCACCTCTACCATTGGTACTCTGTTCACAACATTGGCATTAGCAACATGGAAAACACTGTCTGCCTGGTACAGTGTAAAACAGGATTCATATGTGAAAAGAACACTTCTCTAAAGTGCCAGATGCTTTCAAAGTTGAGTATTTGTCCACTCAAATTGGTTACAAAGATGAGCTGCAGTCAAGTAAAGACTCGTCGGTTAGTTTGACAAGCAAGCAGATGAGCTTCCCTGAGAGTTTTCTGCCCAAGTTCTTTTGCGTTTTGCAAACCTGCTGTTGCATCAGCTGTCCTTGTGGCCAGTCTCAGACTATCTTGCAGGTGAAGAAGCCAGATGTGGAGGTCCCTGGGCATGGTTTCATGTGGTCTGTGGCCAGTGAGGCCAGTTAGATGGAGGACCAGCTGCAGCAGAGCAACAAACCATCTCAAGGCAGAGGAAACCAGACTCTCAGGCTGCCATGGATCAAATGTGGGTGAACGACCTGAACCTATTCTTCAATAGGTTTGACCAGACACCCAACCCTCCCTTGGCCCAGTCATCTCTGCTGCCCCCCACCTCTTCTACCCCCCCCGCTTACTGCCCTATTCTCACCTCTACCTCCCTTTCCACTGCATTCAGTCACCCCCCACTGCCCCCCCTGACATTCAACCACCTCCCCCACCCAACACTCAGCCCCCCTGCTCCAATTTGTCCCTCTCCACTATCCAGGTGAGAAACGAGCTGAGGAAGATGAAGGCAAAGAAGGCTACTGGTCCAGACGGGATCAGCTCCAGGCTCCTCAAGTCCTGAGCAGACCAGCTGTGCAGGATTGTGGAATACCTCTTCAACATGAGCCTGACGCTGGGAAAAGTGCCATTGCTGTGGAAAATCTCCTGCGTGGTACCAGTACTAAAGACCACTTGCCCAAAGGACTTCAACAGCTACAGACCAGTTGCTCTCACTTCACAACTGATGAAGACCCTCGAGCGCGTGGTCCTTGTCCATCTCTGCCCTCTGGTGTGCCAACCTGGCATCGGAGTGAGGATCATCTTCTTTGATTTCTCCAGTACTTTCAACACCATACAGCCTGCACTTTTAGGGGACAAGCTCACAGGGGTGGACCAACACCTCATGTCCTGAATCCTCGATTACCTCACCAACCAGCCACAGTATGTGGGGACTCAGGACTGTGTGTCAGACACAGTTGTCTGCAGTATGGGGGCACAGGGAACAGTCCTGGCCCCTTTCCTGTTCACCCTGTACACTGCAGACTTCTCCCACCAATCAGCCCCACCGCCATCTACAAAAGTTCTCTGACCACTCTGCTGTTTTCGGCCTCATCAGGGACGGGGACGACAGAGCCTAGAGAGAACTTATTAAGGACTTTGTAGACTGGTGCCAGCGGAACCACCTCCAGCTAAATGGCGGGAAGACCAAAGAGCTAGTGGTGGATTTCAGCAGGTACAGACAACCCTGCACACAGGTGAACATCCAGGGATCGGACATTGAGACATCTTACAAGTACCTGGGAGTTCACCCGAACAATAAGCTGGACTGGACTGATCACACTGCAGCAATGAAAGGTCAGAGCAGACTCCATTTGCTGAGGAAGCTCAGATCCTTTGGAGTGCAGGGGTCAGTCCTGACTTCTTTCTATGACTCTGTGGTGGCATCAGCCATTTTCTATGGAGTAGTCTGCTGGAGCAGCAGAATCTCAGCAGCAGACAGGAGGAGACTTGACAAACTTAACAAAGAAGGCCAGCTCCATCCTGGGGTGCCCTCTTGACCCAGTGCAGGTGGTGGGAGAGAGCAGGATGATGGATAAGCTGTCATCGCTGCTGGTGAAGGAGTCCCAACCCCTGCCGGTCACTATCACTGCACTGGGCAGCTCCTTCAGTAACCCCATTCACATTGGCGTTTGGGTGCGACTTCAGTGCACCAATTCTCCGCATCCGTCCCAGTGTAAATCTCTCAGATATGGCGAGGGGGTGAAATTTCGCTCCAGCGCTGATACGCCTCTGATGGTAGTATCAGGGGCGCATTATTGGCGAACCGAACCAGTGTGAAAGGATAAGCCAGCTTCACGTATCGAGGGCGTGTCGATCGGACGGTCGGTTAACTACACAGGTCCTTCACTCAACTGAATAGAGAGAAATGTCCCACAAAGCAACATTACATGACCAATTACATGACTAAACAACAGTAACGTTGTAACTGTCTTTGGAAACTTATATGAGGAAAAAAACACTGCAGATATACGTAGAGAATTGTCTGTCCTCCCGTCTGTCTGACCGACACATTTCTGCCCGAAAAACAGCGTCTGACCGAGACTTAAGTGAACTTTCCCCAAGAAAACAGCCTCCCTCCCCGCGAGTCAGACAGCGTCCAGTTTACTGAAGGTGATTATTTAATTATGTAATTTAGAGCAAAAAAACGTCACTTTGTTACTTTCCAGGATGTTTGGTGGGTCAGGATCTCAATCACAATGCATCATAACAGCATCCATATGATTATAAACTGTCAGCAGGTTTAGATTGACAGGGGGACACCGGGGAAACACCTTGAAAACACACCTACATCATCATCATGACGTATACCGTCATGCCTCTTTAGGAGCCTCAGCGCGGGATTTCTGTGTGAATTCACGTCGGTTCGTCTTTAATGCAGAGCTGCTTCTCTCTGTGTGAATCACCATTGGCGGAGAATTGGCGAACCGCCGCTACGGAGATAATGCGTCTTCTCCTGTGTGAAAGGGGTTACTGATAGACTAATACACCCCGTGTGTGAAGCAGAGGTATCACAGGTCCAAGTGTGTGAAGGAAAAGTATCGCAGGTCCTTCCTTCCAGCTGCTGTCAGACTTTACAACCAGCACTGCTCCCAGTAGACCTCACTTGTACACTGTGCAATACAAACTCTACACATAACCCATTTCTCATTTTGGTTTGCTCTAACTGGACTACCCACATTTATAATTTATTAACAAATGATACACTGCGACACTGTTTACAATTAAATTACACTTTTCATATTGAACAATATTGTGTTTATATGAGTCTGTTCTTTTTCTTACCTTTTTATTATATTGTTATTTTTTACTATTATTATTGTCTATGTAATATTACTGTCCTTGGGCTGCTGTGACAGAGAATTTTCCCCGCTTGTGGGACAAATAAAGGAATTCTGTTTCTGATTCTGATGACTCCTGCTGCTCTGTGCTGTAGGGGTGGGTAAAAGAAATCAATTCCCATTAGAACTGAGATTCGTATTTCATATGTTTCAATATATTCACAATTGTCAAAAATTGATTTTCTGAATGTTAATTAATGTGATATTGACAGAACGAAGAAGGTGGAACTCAACTGCGAGGGTAGTGCAACAGCCAGACAATTAACAGCGCGCACACACTAGAGTTATTCTAGAACTGAAGTTCAACTTTAAACCAAGCTCCCAGGAAGAGCACCAGGTCTTGGAGCTGGTTTTCATAGTGGCCAAACTGTGTAATTATATTGTCACGTAATGCACTGTGGCCCAATAATACTTTTTTGAAATAAGATACGATTGTGAAAGAAGGGTCCGTTAAAAGGTTGGATACGATTTTTTTCAGTGACACAGCCCCTGCGAAAATGACTCTTTTCACTATCATAATTTGAGCCATTTGTTCCAATAACATTTGGAAAGTCTTGAAGAGCGACGTGATTAAATTATTTGAACCCCATTCAGGTTAGCTGAGCACTAAACCAGAAGTAAGCTGGCTCAGTCAGCTGAAATCCCTAGTGCACCATGTGGAAGAGTCCCAGCCGGAAGTCGAGCGTTCTTGGCTTCATCCACCACTGAGCAGCTTTCATAGGAATAAATGGGGCTGTTTCTAGTAGTAATAGGTCCATGCTTTAAACAAGGCAGCAGCTGCAAGCATTTGTTTTATTTAATGACTGCATAATTACCTTTCCAAAATGAACTTGAAGGAGGTCACATGTATGTGAAGACTTTATATGCCGCCCTGAGACGTTACAATGTAACATTTACAGAATGGAGCAACAGTAACAAATGAGGCCATCTGACACCCGCTAACAAGCGAGCAAACACCCACTGCAGCATTCAACACGTTAGACAAACTCTGGTGAAGAAAAATAACAGTGCAGTGCAGCAGACAGACTGCTGAACTTACAATGTTAATAACACAGCAGAGTACACCCCCCTTATTTTGTTCCTCACATACAGGCATGCATGGGGTATAAGGTGTATATATAATGTATTTATATATAATGTGTGTGTGTGTATATATATATATATATATATATGTATGTATGTGTGTGTATATATATGTATATATGTATATGTATATATATGTATCTCATGATTAGCAGGCTAGCAGCTGGGGTGTTTATGCCACAAAGTTTTTTTTTTTATTTCAACAACATACCCACCTTCAAGTGAAGCACGAGCCTCCTTTTGTTTTGACTTTTTCTTTCTTTTGCTAGTCTCTCCTGCTTCGGGCTGACTTGGTGCTCTGCACGCGCCTCACAGCAGCGATGCGCATCCTTTGCGCATTTGCAGAGAATGCGTCCCCTTGCGCAAAATGGGCCCCCCATGGATCGTGGGGCCCTACGCACAGCGCGTGTTCTGCGTGTAGGGAGGGGCAGTGCTGCTGGTTGATGCTGATAGAGAATAAATGTGTGCATTGTTAAATAATGGGTTTTATGTCAAAAACAGTTAATAATTTGTCAGAACACTTTAACACATCTCCTCTCTTGAATGCTATACATAACAGAGTGATAATCAGGCAATCAGAGTAGGTATAAATTATGTATGTTAGAGGTCCTGTCTGATCATTAATGTGTGATTTAGAGGATAAAGTTCAAGCTGGGTGATGTATTTTGAGGTAGAACTTGTGTTTTAACAATCAAAGTGGAATTATACATTGGCTATGTAAAGTTGTCTCCACATATATGAAATATCATTAAGCACTCCTTTAATGGTGTTGTAAATTCTGATTACATTGACCTCCATCTTTGTCATGAATGAAAACACAAGTAAAATGACTTAATTCAAGATATTTATTGAACTTCTAAGGTGCATGGATGATGATTGAGGACCACTAAACATATGTACTAGGGGTTGAAGCTTTGGCAGTTTCACGGTTCGATTTGATTTAGTGTCCAATCTGATTTAGAATAAATTTTCAATTCAAACTAATCTCGATTTGAAATAGATTTTGATTGAATAGAAAAGGGGGCACAGTTTTCAGTGTTATGTTCCAGTTTATTGTTTGCTAAACTATTAATTGGGGTCCTTTTATCTGCTGATATACAAGATGAGACACAACTGGAAATTATGATAAATGATCTGCAGCCTTTAGAGGTAGAACAGACTGAGCAGAGCTATTTTCTACACGACAGAGTTTGTTTTACGTGTTGAATGTGTGCACTATAAAATAATGGATGTTTAATTAAACACAGGTCAGGTGTGTGTTTGTTAGTGTAGCCAAGGGTTATGAAAGGCGCCTATACTTTACAGAAAATATAAAATAATAAGATGGAGGCTCCATTGTGTGAACAGTGCAGCAAAACCTTTATTCCGCTCACATGTCATCTGCAGCACATGACATACAGAACACTTCCTGATGCTTTCCTTTCAAAATAAGATTACCGGATATACCAGTAAAAAACTATTAAAATGCACACATGATAAACTTTCAGTCACCCTGACCATTACAGTGCAGGCCACTCAATAAAAGAGCTTACATTAGCTTGTTAGCAGTTGTCAGCCGGTCTTGTTTGTGTGCTGACCACTGCTCCAGTTGATTAACGTTACGTTGTACATGTGGCCCGCTTAATGTTCATCTCACACAAGTGATTATGCAGTCATTAAATATATGAAACGCTTGCATCCACTCTTGTTTTAAGATGAACTTCAACATGATTCTAGCTTGTGCACACTGTTTTGACTTTTGTGAATACTTTCTGAATTGTTGGAGACAAGAATCGCGATTCTTATCTGAATCGATTTTTCAAAAAACATTTTTACCTACCCCAAACGTATACGTACAGGGCCTATAAAAAGTATTCACCCCCTTTAATGTTTTACCCTTTTATTGATTTTATAGATGGAAGCATGGTCAATATACAAAATTGCAGAGCAGATCTATTTAAATGTGTAAATACAGATCTGCTCTGACCATTTCAGACTTGTACCCCTAGATTCCACCAGGACTGTCAGTGCTATGTTTCCACCAGCTGCTCCATGGCACATCTCCCTAGCGTCCCAGAAGCAGCTCTCCACTCTGCTCCTTGGAAAATACGCAGCAAACTAGTCATGTCAGCTGAACAGAGTAGATTGTGCCGCACAGAAAGTCACACACAGGAACAGCACAGTGCATCTGGTAAATTTTTACCAATTTGGTTACCTATTTGACTGTCATGGGGGATATGTTTTTGACTTAAAGAAGCCAGGCCACAAATCTTTTAATCTAAAATTTGTTTGTTTGCGATTTTCCTTTTAATCAAAACACAGCCACAAATCTTTGATCCATGGCTACAGCAGGACAAAGTCAGAACTAACAATAAAGACAATTTAAAAGAGACAAATAGAAAGCATTTATGTACGTAGCCTACTCACCGATGGTAGAAGCACAAAAATCCCAGGAGTTCTGCTGTATCAGCCAGCAGCACGCTCCGCTTCTGTAACGGTCTTGGTGGGATATGCAGTCGTGTGGAGGACAAAGCAAAATAGCATCACACACATACATGGTATCTGGGGAGTCTTAAAAAGTCCTTTAGGACATATAGGTCTTAAATTTAGTTGGGTCTTAAATATGTACGTTCATTTACCGCTTCCGTCGTCGACTTTTTTTGGGGGGGTGGAAATGTGTTGGTGAGATTCACAGTCAGCTCCGTGTGTTGTACTTCTTTCTGAAGTATCCAGGAACGTAAGTGGCATTTTGCCAACAGCCCGGTCGGAAATTTATCGTTGTACACTTCGCCAGTTCCGGAAAGACTTTGACTGCGGAATCTGCTACAACTATCGGAAAGTGTAAATTTAACAAGTACTGGCTTGAACAACCAGAATTCAGTTGGTTAAAGGCCGTACCTAATAATGAATTTCAAGTGCAGGGTACGCTCTGCAAGAGGACCCTCAAACTGGGCACACTTGGTGTGAAAGCGCTGGTGTCACACACAAAATCAGAAAAACACCAGTTAGCTTCTAAAAGTCTCCAGCGAAGTCACGCTATCACACACTTTTGTACGCCTTTGTCACCAGTTCCTGGTCCAAGTCCACCCAGTTCTGCTCGACCCGAACTCTGCGCCGCCTCTGCTACTCGCAGTCAAGCGACATTCAAACCATCTTCGGTTCAACTCTGACGTTGAAAGCAGAGGTGCTTTGGATTTTGAACACCGTTGCTAAACATCAGTCGTACCAAAGCAACGACAACATCAGCGAACTTTTCCAAGCTATGTTCACAGATTCAATCATAGCCAAAACATTCAGCTGTGGAAAAGATAAGACGGCCTACATCATGCGATTTGGTCTTGCCGAGTTCATCTGGAGGAGAGAGGCTCTCTCCTCCAGTTCGATGTGAGGGGAGGTATGTGACAGCCCCTCCTGCAGAAACCCTGACATAACAAAAGAGGAATATTGGTCATCCCCCCACAATTTATGGCCCCAAGGAGGTCTAATAGACTTTTAATTTGGAGGTTGTTTGAAGAGCAAACAAAGTGCTCTCCTCCAAAGTTGGTGGGATGAGGCTGGATTTCTCTGGTTCCTCGTCCCCCTTGATATCCTTCCTCCTTAAGGTCAGGGGTCATGGGGTCTGTGTTTGTCTCTGTGCACTCCAACACAGGCACAGAGATCCTTTCGATTAAACCATCAAAATGTTTATGAAAAGAACTTAGTTTCTTTGTATATTCCTGTGTTCAGTATGCTGTAGCTAACATGCTGCTCGCTCAGACTTTTTTCAGAGAATGGAGCCTCATTATCTCACCGATGTTCAGTGATACACAATCAACAATCAGTAACCTAATCTATCCATAGGAGAGATCAGAGGAGTGGAAGGCACGCCTTTTGACCTCAGAAAGCCTGTTCTGATTGGCCCTCGGCTGAGGGAAGTTCCTGGTTTGGGGTTTGACCACAACTTCTGTTTGTCATCACCCGGAGAAGCCTGGACAGAGAGGCGCGCTGCAAGGTTTACTGCAGAAGTTGTTTTCTCACCAACACACTTTCATATACAGTCACACACACACACACTACACACATAGAATTGTCTTTAATATAATCTGACAGGAAAACTTCTCTCTCCATCTCTCAGAGTGTGTCACCCAGCCAGTGGGCGTGTCCTGGAGGTTTCTACGAGCCAACCAGGAGTCCAATTCTACACTGCCAACTTCCTGGATGGCTCAATCACAGGAAAGGGTGGGGCTAGATACATGCAGCACTGCTCCTTTTGTCTTGAGACACAAAATTGGCCTGATGCTGTGAACCAGGTACGATGATGATGATGATGATGATGATGATGATGATGCAAAGAAACTCTCTATACATAGTTGTTGTATGGAGTGATCTGTTGTTAAAACGAACTTTTGCAGGATTTTATTATATTATTGAGAAAGTTAAAATTGCCTTTTTTAAAATGTGATTTAGCTCATAATCTAGGAATACAGTTAAAGCATTAGTAAATTATTTTTTTGGCCATTAACGAAGCCATTAGTTACAGCTTTGTAAAGGTGCCTTATGAGAATGGTGTGCCACACTTTCTTGCATGCCAAGAAGGTGTTTCAGTCAAAAAAGAGGAATTTGGTTTAAAGGAAACATTTGAGATGTTGGTACCTGGACAAGCCACAGGCTTTGTATGTACTAAACACGGTCAGGCTCCAGAGGAGATGCTGCACAACATAGCCTCCTATCCCCGCAGAAGTGAGGACCTCCCCCAGTGAGACCCACTGCCACCGAGCCCCACTTTCCTTGCCCATGTCAACTCTGCGGTCTCTCAGCCACACCACTGAGAACAGCCACGGTCAGCCCGCTAGTAGGGTGCTTCCATGGCAACGGCATTCATCCACGGCAAGAACAAGGCAGACGGACATGCTAATCACCATCAGCGCAATGACAAGTGAAGCTTGATTTAGTGTCTGGGCAGATACTAGATATTGATATCGTGTATTGTGTGCTTTAAGCTGCATTAATGTGTGAGTTTTGTGGACTGCCAGGTCCGATTTGCTGCTGTTTCACACTGTAAAACATTGTGATTGCTGGTTGCTTTTTCTTTGTGCTCATTACGAGCTGATTCAAGCTTTTACACTCTGTGGAGCCAAGTGTTAGCTTTGCCACTGTGTCAGCGCACTTTCTTTATCAAGGAACAATGACCAGTGGAAGGTGATCAAGCCCCAGTTCCTTCACCAGTTGTCACATTGATTGAGTTACTTTAGTGTTTAGTTTAGTTGCTGTAGCTGTAGTTGAATAATAGATGTTTGTTGGTAAAAGTGTATTGATTATTGATCAATATTTCTAATGTTAAATCTTTTTTAACCTTAGAGCAGTTTTCTGTGATTTTTTGTGCACATTTAGTGATAACAGCTGGTTGTGACGGTTACACCGTATCCTAACTGGATGCGATGCGAGCGAGCGTCCGACAATCGCGTCACATCTGACGCTCTCTGTCCACACTGATATTGATGAATCCGTTGAATATGTGCATCTGTTGTCATGGAAACACATCAGCTGTGCGCTCCGCATCAGGCTGGAGACATACCTACGTACTCGGTTGAACTGTAGTTAAACTGTTCAACCATGGCGGTCTCCCTCCAGCCAGCTGCCACCTTGTTGACATTTTTGTACTGCGTTGTACAGGTGGCTCCTCAAATCATCCAAATGAATTAACTGCTCCTCATCCATCGCACTATCAACGCGTCGCGAGCGACAGTTTATGAAACCGGACGTCGGGCTCTAAACGGCGCATTGCATCGCGGTGCGTCACGCACGGACAGTTAGGACATCCCAATAGAAAACAACTGATTTTGGAGCTAACGCTTGATCGCATCGCATCGCATCGCATCGCATCGCATCGCATCCAGTTAGGACACGGTGTCAGTGCTCGGATTCATTTCTTTCACATTCACGGTTCCTTTAACTTTAAATATTTATATTTGAGTGAACATCCTTCTTTTGAGACAGTTTTTCCATTTGGTGATTGGTCCATGATTCTAGGGTGGTGCCCCATAATTATTAATCTATATTTATAATCTTATTATGATTTTCGTTCATTACTATTCGTAATCATGAACTGCTAATAACCAATCCTGCACTACTAGTGTACCCAACAGAGACCAGAACCTTGGTTTTCACAGAAAGTGAAAAGTTGTTCGTGGTAAAATAGTCTGAACTAGAGGTTTACTTGGATATGTGTTCCTGAGGTCAGGAATGAATCTCTTCGCACCACAAGCAACTTCTAGGCATATTGGTTTGCAAAAGTCACCATCTTAACACTGTATCGAGTCTACCATTTATAAAACCCAACCTTTGTTGGAAGTAAAATATCATAAGGAGATAAGTCACATTTTTGTAAATATGTTTGTATTTATGAAATGAAGATGTAACATGTCAGGGATAATTCCCAAAGTGTCCATTTATCAATGATGTGGAGGCCAGAACGGTCCAACTTATACTTTGTGATCCTGCATTATCCCTCTTACACCATGGTCACTTGCCAAAGAAATAAAAAGAACATACATTTTTACCTTCTCAAATTTTGCGATCAAAATCTTAAGTTTTTCACAAGCAATACCTTTGTTTCCCTTCCAACACCTGGGAGTATAACTATAGCCGGAACCATCATCAACCATTCATATGCAATGAAAATGTTGTTCACTACTCCAGTAAATAGGAGGGGCTTTGGGCACGACTTCGCAATGGGATAAACTAGTCCAATCAACACATAGAACCCATCGACTATGAGCCAGAAAGCTAAAGTTATGCGAGAAAGATTCAAAGTCAATAACACTGTGTACGGTTGACAAACAATGAATATAATTTCACAGCATGTTGGACAGCAGGTATAGCTAGCTATCCAATCATGTCACTATCAGCAAATCAGTATCAAGATTTTATCGAACAAATGACTGGCCATGTGTACTGTTGGCTGCAGCCTGAAGGAGCAAGTTGAGGAGCAAATGGGATGTGAGATGATTGCTTGTGTTCAGATGAACAGTGTAGGCTTCTTCCTGCAGCTTGTGTGTTGCAGAGGCCATACTGTGGTGTTCAATAAATGATTCACTGAAGGACTACACTCAGTGTTGTAAATAAGATATTCTGGGTGTCTGTATATCAGGATTTCATCAACACCCTTCAGCCATTCAGAATTAAGTATTCACCCAGACCTTGGTATGAATTTGGAGATAGAAGGCTGGAAGGATAGAAGGTGCTGTATGTTGTACAAATAGTAAAGTAATTTGCTTCTCTGAGGCAAATTAGTGATTTGTGTTTTTGGTGTATACAGTATATATATAATTTGATTGACAATCAGAAAATCTCCTTCAGCCTCCTGACCTCAAGTGGGATGTTTTTTGTGCTTGACTGAGTCAGAGATTTAACTTAATCATGTAAAGACAATTTGAATGACAAGTTCTGATCTCAAGGTTGAGAAACTGTGTTCTACAACTCTCTATAGCTGTGTAAACAGAGTTACAAATGCCAGCAAAAAATATATAGATATGTTGTGTGTGTGTGTCTACAGCCTTCATTTCCTGACTGTCTTCTGCGTCCTGGTGAGGACTACCAACATGTCACTCGATTTACCTTCACCACTGTCTGATGCGACTTGAACCAACAGAGGACGAAAAGAAGAAAGCTGGAAACTTTTAATTCACATAGGTCTACAGCACAATCGTTTACATATACTGTTCATCTTCATCAGCCACTGCATGGGGCAGTTTAAAGCATTACCTTTAATTTACTATTTAAATGTGTGTAAATGTGTAATTTGGTGTAGATTTTGTAATTCAAAGAACTTTGTCATTCCAGTGCTGGGAAGTGATCTGCAGGCAGAATAATTACAGCCTGTTTATGTAAAGTGAGGAGCCGTGACATGAAGCTCAAGGTCCAACCTGACCAAACACTATTAATTATGTCATTTATAATCATGTGAATGATTTATTAATTCAATAAAAAAGTAATAAAGACTTTATGCACCCCAGCTTGTTACTGCCATGTGTTCCACTGTGTTCTTTAGCATCAGATTGGTCCCTATAATTGATTGCAGTCCAACTGTCCTGTTAATGCAGTGGTGTACAGTATGTATGTTATGTAACATTGCAATGTGTGAGTCTTTACACAGGCTGAACTATTCCTAGAACACTAGGTGAGGAGGCAGGTTTGGCTGAGAGGGCATCCTACTGCTCAGCTAAGAGACAGGATGTATTGCTATGGCAACCCTCTCATCCATCACTCACGGAAGATTTTAACCGCTGAGATTTCAAACATTTAGAAGTTGTGAGAGCTGGAGAAAATAACAGAAAACTGATCTGATCCGATCAAAACCTGGCTGTGTGGCTTCCAGGCTTTCTTGTTTGACTGTAGGGAGTGTAGTGTGAGACAGCCTGCACCATGAAACAGCCACAACTGAGTCTCATGCAGGAGACAGTGACCGACAGAGAGGGTGGGACACTGACAACCTCTCAGGTAATACAGTTAAAGGGATATTCCGGTGTAAGTTTAATCCACCTCAGAAAAGACAGCACGATAACAATACAAATTGCTAAAACTAGCTAAGCTAGCGGTCAGCAAACTTGATCTCTCGAGGGGGGGTCATACCCGGTGTCAAGGTGTTAGACCATGGATTAAATTTACACCGGAATATACCTTTAAATTGGGTTGTTTCCTTCCATGAACTAGCTCTTCTTTGGAGCTTCAGTTTGCTATTTTTTAAATAATACAATATTACAAAACTGAATATTAGTTATAGTGTGTAACTATGTCAGTAATTCTAACAATAAATCACCTCTACCATGTGTCTCAAATGAGTGGTTCACATTCTTAAAGCTGGAATTGATAAGATTGTAGAAACCAGTAAAACCAAGGTATATTTTTAAAGTAAACTTAAAAAATTCCACCTCCTCCCTCCAGAACTTTGCTACATTCAAACTCTCTTAATTTTGAATTGAATAAATGCATAAATAATAGGGGTGTGCGTTTCTCCCTTACAAGACGATCTGATATGCATCTAGATACAGGGGCTCGGATACAGTTCAGGCATGATATATTTTAATACAGGACAATTCGGTATAACTCTATATAATGCAATATGATGCAATGTAATGCAGTTCATAACATTTGTTTCACGTAGTCATTCCTTTTCTATTATACATTAATATAAGCTATTTCTATAAAAGTTGCAATACTTGGGATTCCCTGATCTTTTGTATGTATGTCTGATATACTTCATGAAAGACCAGGTAGCCAGGGTACCCCAGGTATTTCTGTTACTTTAAGGGAGAATAATGATTGGTTGCACTGTCACTAATGTCTACATCAGTATTGTCTTCTACTCACTGGCTATTGCCCACATACTGAGCTCTGCTGCTCATCCCACAAATGCATGTTCCTTACAAATGTGGCACCATTTAAAAGGGAAATAAACAGGCTTTTCAATAGTATAAGATTTATTGCCAAGAAGCATTGTTACAACAAATACATAATCTACCAAACACACATTTCCTTACTTTTTGTACTTAGTTTAGCTATGTGTAAAGTGTGTGGATCCAGGAGATGACTGAGCAAGCCGAGCCATCGCCAAGTGGTGCCTGAGCTTCATGACCTCCTCTCCAACGTGGTGACCTGGAAGAGGGCAGGACACACACAAGAATATTAGCAGTAAACCAGAGAAGATTTGAGGGAAGATGTGTACAATTTTACAGAAATACAGATATAAGGAGATAGTAAAACAGGAGAGAAATGATCCAGCAGTAAAACAGGAGAGAAATGATCCAGCAGAGCCCAGGGTATGATGATCCATGTACGATGTACAGTTTTGTATGTCATCAGCAGCACATTAAAGTCTGATTTCATATGAATTGGGAGCCAATTTTTTATATTGATCGATGTTGATAATTATCACAATATATAGCTATTTAACAATAATAATGTTGAATTTACAGGAGTATTCTCCTTAGGGCAGAACCTATAACAAACCAGAAGGTTAATTATGGTTTATAAAATACAATTATTTATTGTCAGATACTAGATGACAAACAGAACCAACCAACCAAATGGCTTTATGTTAAACACTGAATAAATAAAATGATAAATATGTACAACGAATTGCTTGTTTCAAACATGTCTCAAACATTTTAGAGGTAGTATACTGAATGGAACACTGATTAAATAAAATAAAAAGTTAAATGTTGGTGATTATGCCACTGCATTCTTTGAATATTGCACATTCTTAAGCTTCCAGGTAGTTCAGTTCAGCTTCATTAGCCTCCTGTTCTGTAAGACCTGACCCCTAAAATAGGCCTAATGATACCACTGTTCCCAGTACAAATCCTTTAGGGAAGACAGGGCATTTGGTCAAGGAGGGGGAGTTGTTATCTATATTAGAAACTCAATTGAATGTGCAGAATATCGGTTGGGTTACGATGTACCAATTGAATATCTTTGTCTTAATGTTTATTACCTCAAATGCACTTTCGAATAATAGTTTTATACAGTATAATCCTCCTGTTTGTGACAGTGCATTTCGTGATATTTAGATATTACTTAAAACAATATCACAAATTTGAATTCATTTTTGGCAACTTCAACATTGATCGGTTGGATAAAAGCAAGAGAAAAACACTTAAAATGTCCATGACAAAATTTGACTTTAACCAAATTGAGCTACCGGAATTACAAAATCTACCAGATCACAAATTGTTTGAACTTTTTCTGGCAGGGAAGTACAAATAATCAAGTCCTATAATTTTCTGACTGGCTTGTCTCACCACAACTTTATTTATAATCAAGGAAGTTCTGCAAGAGTTGGAACTGGGGGGGGGGGGGGGTCTTACTCGGTGTCACGGTGTGTTAGACTGTGACAAAGTGGGCGAGACCCTTTGTCTCAAATATTAATACCATATTTACTTTAACCATACTTGTTTGTTTTTCAGCCATGTTACCATTAGTAATCATTATTTTACAGATACAGACTTTCCCGGGTTGGTTTGTGTTTTGTATTATGTTTGGTTATATTTTGTAGCTCAACATCTTGGTTCAAATAAACACTTATGTATTGTTAAATTTAGTTAGTTTATTGGTTTAGTTTTGTCAAAATAAGTTCAATTAACATTCAGTTGTGGGGCTTACCATACTCACCATGTGGCCAGGGTCAAAAGTAGGAAGTGCTGTAATATTTCCTCCTTTTATAATTCTAGGAGCATGATTGGGGGAGGTCTTTGGACTAGTCCAAATGAGTAAAGGTAAGGCAGATTAGTTTTAAGTATTATTTAGGTTTATGTGATTTAATTTAGATGACTATTTAGTTACTTAAACAGGAAGTAAGGACAAAACAGGTAAGAGTGTTGTACTGTAATTAGCAGCAGAGTTATATCTTTGGAAACAAGGAAATTAGGGGCCAGTGGAGTCACCCATCAGTGGTACAGCCAGGGAGGTTGGGGCTAACAGGAGAGGATATTTAAGCAGAGGCCTTTTGTCTTTGGAGAAAGGACAGAGTGCTTATCAGGTGTAGCAATTTACACTTTGATTTAAGTTAATTTAATTTTGCATTGTTATAAGTTTTATTTAGTTCAACTAAGTTAACTGTTCAGTTATCCTTTTTTGTTGTATATACTTTTTTGGAAATGCATTGTTATGACCCTGGGTCATTATGTTGTGAAGATGTGATACTATTCTGTCCCTCCTCCTCCTCCGAGTGTGCGAACAGTTGCCTCTGAGTGTATGTGTGTGTGTGATTGACAGCAGGTTGGACCTGCTGATTGGCTGGAGGCGCCTGATTGCTGCTGCAGGATTGGCCAGAGTGAAGAGAGGAGCCTTTTTGAAGCACCAACTGACTGCAGTCTTCCGTTCTCTCCACCAGTTCACCCACAACCAAATGGGTCCAGTGTCTGGCTTAATTGCTACTTCTGTGTGTAACAAATTCTTTGAATCTACAAACTGAGTGTTTTGTAAGTTTTGTGTAAATCTTTTGTGTAAACTGTGTGTGGTAGGCCTGTAGGAGGGAGAAGCCATTTACTTTAAACCTTTTTCTCCTGTTTTTCCCTTAGGAGATAGGAAAGAGTTTGTCCTTGTGTTAATTTTGATTTGCATAGGGAAGGTAGGGATATAGATTCTTTTGTTTGTTGTTTTGGTTTTAAGGGACCACAAGTCTGGGTGTTCGGGTATCTCACTGGGTGTCCCCCAGGGGTCAGTTTTGGGTCCACTCCTCTTCATCATTTACCTCCTCCCCCTGGGCACAATCCTTCGTCATCACAAGATCCACTTTCACTGCTACGCTGATGACACACAGGTCTACATCTCCTCCAAACCCACTGCCGCCACCCCTCCTACCTCCCTCATCCCCTGTCTGGAAGACATCCGGAGCTGGATGAGCAGGAACTTTCTAAAGCTCGACCCTAATAAAACCGAGGCCCTGCTCATCGGCTCCAAATCCACCCTCACCAAACCACAACACACCCCAGCCCCACCCATCATCATTGACGGATTTCCTGTACCCTTCTCCACCCAAGTCAAGAGCCTCGGCGTCATCCTGGACAGCACCCTCTCATTTGCACCCCACATTCAAAACCTCACCCGGACTGCCTTCTTCCACCTCTGAAACATCTCCAGACTCCGCCCATCACTTTCCCAATCCAGCACCAAAATCCTGGTTCATTCATTTGTCACTTCCCGCATTGACTATTGCAATGCCCTCCTCACCGGACTCCCCACCAAACTCATCAACAGACTGCAAATCATTCAGAATTCAGCCGCCCGGATCATCACCCTCACCAAATCGTCTGACCACATCACCCCTATTCTCATCCAACTTCACTGGCTCCTGGTACAATACCGCATCCACAACAAGATCCTCCTCCTCACATACAAAGCTCTCCACCATCTAGCCCCCACTTATCTCTGCGACATCCTCAAAGAATACATCCCCTCCCGCACCCTCCGCTCAACCTCTGCTGGACTACTCACCATCCCAACACCACGCCTCAGTACCATGGGTGCCCAAGCCTTCAGCTGCTTGGCACCCAGACTATGGAACTCCCTCCCCCCACACATAAGACAGTCAGACTCCATCACAACATTCAAATCCCAACTCAAAACCCACCTGTTCAAAATGGCACACTCACTCTGACTGGTCACTGTGCACTTCACCTGTCTTTTCTTTTTTAGGTTAATGTTTGGTTTTTAATAATGTGATGTGATGTTGTTTTTAATGCTTTTATTCTATGTAAGGTGACCTTGGGTGCCTTGAAAGGCACCATCAAATAAAATGTATTATTATTTATTATTATTTTTGTTCTCCCTCTGAAGCTGAATAAAAGGCTACTTTGAATATAAAAATTCCTGTGGACGCTGGCCTTCTTGGGTGTGGGAGAATGGGGAGAAGCAAGTCATGTTATGTCTCTGATTCCCCTAGACCAGGGGCGTAACAGCATGCATCTGGAAGCATTTGTAAATAAACACCTTGGGGTGATTTTTTAAGCAAACTTCTGTGAATCTGCCTCCTACTTATGCCGCTCTGGTCAGCTTCCCAACATTTGGTGGCAGCGGTGGGATCCAGGCCAGTAGGAGGCAGTGAAGAAAATGTCAACTCAACAAAAGAAACTGACAACTGAGCGTCCGCCAGAAGAGTCACAAGATGGCTGTGACCAGCAAGGAGCAGCAGGTGGTCAACCGACACAAGACAGCATGGCTGAGTTATCGAACCTCCTGCGATGCCTGATGCAACAGCAGGCTGATCGGGAAAACGGGGCAGAGCAGGACCACAAGCAACAAGAGGAGCAGTGGAAAAGAATCCAGCACCAGTTTGCACAGCTTCAACATGAGGTACATCAGGAACGTCATGATCGTCAGCAGACACTGGAAGGTTTAACAGCCACATCCACAACTTCCATAGAACTGTCAGCCAAGCCATCTAACATCCAAGCAGTCCAAGTCAGGCCAGAGACTGGCCTGTTGCAGCCAGCGGATGGAGGACAGATTTCCAGTTTGGTGAGGTTTCCTGGCTGGAAAAGTCCTAAAATGCAGCCCTATAGTGAAGGTGAGAACATCGAGCACTATCTCATCACCTTTGAAAGGATTGCTCATGCCTGTCGGTGGCCTCAAGATGAGTGGGCGCTCCACTTAGTCCCACTACTGACTGGTAGAGCTTGTGCTGCCTATATAGCTATGGACATGGATGACACAAAGGACTATGCTAAAGTAAAAGCTGCTATTCTGAAGAAGTTTGACATAAGGGCAGAAACTTATCGACTGAGGTTTCGTTCAAGTGTACCGGGAGAGGACGAGACACCAAAAGAGCTGCAGGTGCGCCTCAAGGACTTGTACATCAAGTGGATGACGCCCCAGGAAAAGACAAAAGAACAGACTGGAGATGCAATCATAATGGAGCAGTTTCTTAAGGCCCTGAACCCTGAACACCTGGGTAAAGGAACGGAACCCCAACACTTCAAATGAAGCAGCAGAGATGGCAGAAGCTTTTTTGGCTGCCCGTCATCCATCCAGAGAGTACATCAGAGTCAAGTCCCATGCACCCACACCCTCTGGTAAGCCTGCTGTCTTAAATGACTCTAGATTCAAGAGCACTAGACAGTTTCTCACCCTCTAATTCAACTAAATTTGAGCTGAGAAACAAATCCCATTTAGCATGTAATGTTTGTGGTCAGGCAGGTCATTTTAAAGCCAGGTGTCCTAAGCTTAATACCAGTAATAGCTACATGTGTTTCACACCCCAGTCACCTGGTAGTGAGCTACAGAGTGAAGTCACAGAATGTCGCCATGAGGGGTTGACAGTTGGTTTGTTGATTGCATAGACCCTGCATAGCTCTGCTTGACTCGCACCCTGGTTAGACAGGATATTCTCCCTAGTGACGTTACATTTTGTGGCGGGACAGTTGATGTGGTTCTGTGTGCATGGTGACAAGGTAGGGTACCCCATAGCTGAGGTAAGATACAAACAGGAGCTCAAAACTACTTGCTTTCAGTAGGTGTTTTTGAACACCTACCCTATCAGGTTGTTTTAGGTTGTGATCTCCCCATCCTTGCTGATCTGATAGCTAAGCAGTCTTGTGAGGCTAGGGCTATTAGCACTAGTTCAAGTCAACTAGCAGTGACAAGGTCAAAAACCAAGTAGGATCAGCTTTTTGCCAACGAGGAAGCACCTAGCTTCACTCAAACCAAACAGCTCAGAGAGAGGAATACTCGGAGACAGAAAAGGCAGGACAGAATAAGGGGGACGTCATTACTTGAGATGTCCCAGCCTTTAGAGCCTGACCTTGTGTCTATTCCTAGTGATGTGGCTAAGCTACAGAGAGAGGACCCTACTCTGTCAAATCTGTTTGCTAAATGTGTACCAGAGTCCACACAGGTTACAGACACAGGGAAAGAAGTATATGTTGTTAAGGGAGACTTGTTGTATCGCCGTAGCCAGATTGGTGACCAATTAGTCATTCCCTAGGGTTTGAGGCCAACAATTTTAAATCTGAGCCATTCTGTCCCGTGGGCAGGACATTTATGACAGGCAAAAACATTTGCTAGAATAATTCCCCGGTTTTATTGGCCTCACCAATATGCTGACACTGTTAAACATTGCCAGTCATGACCTCAATGCCAGTTAACAGCACCCGGCAAGAAGGGAGATAGGGCCCCCCTTATTAACATGCCCATCATTGAGACACCCTTTTCCCGTATTGCCATGGACATTGTAGGCCCCCTTGAGAGAAGTAGTGTAGGCCATAGGTACATACTGGTAGTTTGTGACTTTGCTACAAGATACCCTGAAGCCTTTCCACTGAAGAAGATCAAGTAGGTCAAGATCATCATCCAGCTGTTCTCCAGAGTGGGAATTCCAAGAGACATTATCACTGACCAAGGTACCAACTTCACCTCAAGCCTGCTGAAAGAGGTCTACAGCATGCTAGGCATGAGACCGCTTTTTTGTGAGGGTTCCAGAAGCACTCACCAGAATATAAACACAGTATTTCATGATTATTACCTGCACGAACAGCGTCAACCCCCTGCATTTCTGAGCCTCTGGAGAAAATCCCCTCAGAGTAAATATGCTGATATCTGTGGTGCATCTATTGTCACTTTGGACACTTCAGCATTCAGCAGTACATGAAATCTGCTTTGTGGGCACTATCTTGAGTGTTGATGAGAGTTGTATATGTATGTTTGTAATTATTCATTTATTATTCTTTTTTTTTTTGACTGGTGATGCATATGCTTTGTGTTAGTTTATGGTGCTCATCAGCCAGATCAGACTCTTTGGTACTCCGATTGGATAATTGAGGCAGCTCTAATGCGTATATATAAATATGGAAGTGTTGTGATGCTGCCCATATATCTGATGAAGGTCGGACAGACCGAAACGCTGTAATACATTTTTCAGCAGTAAGTGAGACAGTGTGTGGGAGTTATTTTCATTGTTTTCAAATTGCATTACATTTCAAATAATGCATGAGTGAGGGTGTGGTCTTATGTGATTATTATGTGACAAACAATAAACACAGGTGGGGTTGATTATAGATAACTGCAACCAGCACAACAAATACATTCCCACAGGGGGAGTCACGACCTTTACAGGCACAGAGTCACATTTCTTATGATTTATTTATTAAAGGGATATTCCGGTGTAAGTTTAGTCCATGGTCTAACACACCTTGACACCGAGTAAGACTCCCCCTCGAGAGGTCAAGTTAGCTGACCGCTAGCTTAGCTGGTTTTAGCAACCTCAGAAAAGACCGCACGAAAACAATACACTGCCGCTTACACCTCCAGTTAGAAACCGCCATCAAAAAGCCACAATTAATGGTCAGAACAGCACCAAACTTCAGCAACAGTACATGTACAGTCCCAGCACACAGTACGAAGCATCAAACATCTGCTAGCTTTGCTGGATTTGTATTAAAAACACAGCTCAACTCTCCGTGCTCCTCCAGCAGCCTGCCTGTGTTTGGAAGCCCTGACGAGTCGATTACCGAGTGCAGTAGATTTACACAGCTCAAGGGTGAAAATGTATGATTATTACTCCATGGAATGCTCAGTTCTTATTATCGAAGCTGGCAGGGAAAATAAGGGAAGTAATGGAGTAATAAACATGCATTTTCATCCTTCAGCTGAGGAAATCTACTGCACTCTGTAATCGCCTCGTCGGGGCTTCCAAACACAGGCAGGCTGCTGGAGGAGCACGGAGAGTTGAGCTGTGTTTTTATTACAAATCCGGGTAAGCTAGCAGATGTTTGATGCTTCGTACTGTGTGCTGGGACTGTACATGTACTGTTGCTGAAGTTTGGTGCTGTTCTGACCATTATTTGTGGCTTTTTGATGGCAGTTTCTAAATGGAGGCATAGGCGGCAGTGTATTGTTTTCGTGCGGTCTTTTCTGAGGTTGCTAAAACTAGCTAAGCTAGCGGTCAGCAAACTTGACCTCTCGAGGGGGAGTCTTACTCGGTGTCAAGGTGTGTTAGACCATGGATTAAACTTACACCGGAATATCCCTTTAAGCTTTAGTTTTTATGCTTTATCATATGACTCTGCCTGTAAAGGCCGGCACACACCGGCTCAGACGTCGGACGTCTGAAGCGTTAGGAGGGAGTCGGACAAGTTCGGGAGCTATTCTGTTCGGTGTGTTCAGCTGTGTTGGAGCCGCGCGGAAGTCGGATACTCTGATTGGTTGTTAGCTAGCTGTTCAGTGACCATTCTGATTGGCGGTGTGCCAGCAAATCAGCGCGGCGTGTGGGAGGGGTGGCGGAAGTGACGATGATAAACAAACCACATAAACAGAGACGGCACAGAGTTACAAACAACACTTCGCGGTTCGTTATTTTGGGGATAAACCGACCTATTTTTGAAAGCCATGGCTGTGTGGACCGAGGACTTTGAGGAGCAGCTGGCTGCTCTGGTGGAAGAGAGACCACCGTAATACGACATCACGCAAGTAATGCCGAGCTAACACTGTGTCTGCTTTGTTTTGATAAGCTACGGTCCGCACTCCGTTCCGTCATTTCCTGTTTTTATGTTTTGGGTTACTGGCACTAGACTAGCACCACCCGATGTTTAGGAGACTTATTGCATTTCACGCGGGTGCAGAACGTATACGCTACTGTGTAGCCGGGGCGGTGTGTTTCAATGCAACTTTTCTACCGAACGGATCCGACGGAGTGGTCGG
This sequence comes from Lagodon rhomboides, assembly GCA_039737535.1. Classification (NCBI taxonomy): domain Eukaryota; kingdom Metazoa; phylum Chordata; class Actinopteri; order Spariformes; family Sparidae; genus Lagodon; species Lagodon rhomboides. Next base: position 3,327,671 of record CM077796.1, read on the forward strand.
ATAAGGAAGTCGGCCTTGGGCGGTGTGTGGGGGCCTTTAAGGTTGTGGCTCCCCCTGTTGGGTCCGTGTCGCAATTGGAGTGCTGTCCTATTCTTCCTTTCAGCAGGCTGTAAAATAAAGAGTTACATAGTAACAAATTCCATTACTTTTGACCTTAATTACCTTAATGAAATGATCACCTTTGTTTTGATTTCCTTTAATGTTTTGGATCATTAGCTTCTCTGTTACTAGGTACTGACAAGTGGCGCGGCGAGAACACTGATCCATTGCCTCCCACAAAATAGAATCATTAGAACAGCTGAAGAAAAAATTGAAAATGAACAATGTAAAAAGCCTCAAGGATGTACAAATGTGAATTGATCTCAGATATGATTAACTATTATTAACGATTTACAAACAATGGTTTAGTCCATTCAAAGTTCTACACAAGCTGTGGAAGCATGTGATCCTTGTAGAAGGACTCCAAGATCCCCAAATTAGGCTGCCAGAAGTCATCACAGGAGATGGGTATGATCACACACTGCTTGGGTGTCCAGATGGTGAAGTAGCATGTAGTCTTCCCAGAGAGGTGAAGCTGCCCCTGCACTTGGTGCCAGTAGTGGTGATCCTCCTTCAGGCGGTAGGCGCCACCTTCCTCCAGATGAAGGTAGAAGGACTTCTCCTGCACTGCTTCCTCAACAGTATGGTCCCTCCACCGGAATGGGCACTTCACCTCAATGATGTCTGTGTCTCCCACCAGACCATCGGGGGTGGCACCCAGGATCCCAGAGTCAGCCAGCCACAAACCAGACTCTCTGACCTTCATGCCCGTGGCTTCTTCAAAAGCCTTCATCCCTTCCTGCTCATTAGCTATACCCCACTGTACAGCCTGTAATCCATGCAGGTCCTGATTCCCACAAAGCTTGGAAATGAGGGAAGGGGTGACACGCTTCGCCATCAGCACACTTCCAAAGTTGCTAGCCGTCAGCCGACCTTTCCTCAGAGCGTGCCAGAGGTGCCTTCTGCCCCACTGTCGCTGTCTGAATGGCCATTAGCTGCTCCACTGACATCTTCATAGCTGCAACGATGCCATTATTGCCCAGGTGTTTGTGGGTGGCTATGATGTAGTCAGAGAAGTGAAGCAGAGCTTCCTGCGGGATTTCAGGCTCAGGAGTGAGCAGCCAGGAAATCCCAGTGAACCGGCCCTGGAATTGACTGAGCAGCCACTTACGGTCATCCGGGGTTACTGCACGGGTCAGAGGCTTGTACTCCCATGCTGGAAAAAGCTCCTCCACTGCCTTGACCTTCTCTGATGGTGCACCTGGCTTTTTCCACTGGCACTCAACATCTGTGGAGCTGTGGTTGTGGATGGCCCAGATCATCAAAGCAGCAGAGTGGCTGCACTTGTACATCCCACGGGGACAATCGCAGGAGACGTTGATGACTCCAGAGTCACCAGTGCAAAACTGTAAAGAGGAAGAGAAATACTTTTTAAAAAATCCCACTCACAGCTACTTCAACACAATGAGTAGCATTTGATGTGATTTGTCTTACAAAAGAATACAATAATCAATACATCATCAATAAAGTTGGCATACCTACAGTTACCTCTTGATAGAAAGGACAACATAACCAAAGTGATTTTATTTGTGTATGTAGTGTGAACATGAATATTGGGAAGGGGCATACTGTTCTTCCTAATTACTTCTCTTATTGTTTATATTATAATAGTATACTATACTAGTTTTCATATTAGGTATACTTTTCTTATTATTTTTCTCTCCCTTTTTAAACACCTAAATTCTTCTCTTACACCATTTAATCTTTTTCACCATTTACAGCTCATTTCATCTAACGTTACCGCTCACTGAACTTAGTTACAGTTCTATAACTCTCCATAAGTTTTTGTTATCAGCATTAACTTGGTGGCTAGACATGTTATTTGCTATACTATATAATTGTATATATATATATATATATATATATATATATATATATATATATATATATATATATATATTCACAGCTGCATGATAATAACATGATTAGTACGACTCATGTAATTTCATGTAGACTCATGTTAGCTACGTTACCTAGCTAGACAGCCTGCAAAACTCACCACAACTCTGTACCTCTTGTCTTTCATACTGGCCCTGACAGAACCCACAAGCTGGCCCTCACAAACACAACACTACACTCCAGTACATGCCCTGACTTGTAGTGATTTTCACCCCTTTCCACATTCTTCTCCTCATCTCTAAAAAAACGCAGTAGATCAGAAAGTGAAATCATGTTAACGTTAGCTCTAACGATCGTAGAGTTCATCGGTGGCAGTAACTAGCAAACATTAAATTCGCAGGTTCGGTAAACATTTCCATTTCCACTTTTCCATGACATTGCAAATAAAACATGTTTTTCTTAAAACAAGGTTGATATCATACAGACTTGTGACTTATACAGGATCGTATACCATCGTTTCACAATCTCACAGCTCGTGGTGAGTCGATGGTTACGACATTATGGCCAGTAATCAATTCCTCTATTCAGAAAATGAATAGCATTTTCACTTCCGGAACCTCACTGTTGAGCTCTATTAATGAGTGCATGAGTGTTTGTAGGCCATACATTTCATCATCAGTGGGTGAACGCATGTAAGCTCCGTGCAGACATCCCTGTGCCTTAAATTTGTAGTGACTGCGACTACACCGAATAGCCACTACCCTACAACAAGCTACAGAACATGTCTGCAGATGTGTGAATGAGGACGCATTTGAATCTTTATTTATCTTTATGAAAACCATTTCATATGTTTTTTGGCACCTTTCAATTCCAGCATGCTTCCAGCTACAGAAACCATTCAGATATCAAAATGTTCAGCTCTAGAAAGGTGTGCTTGTATTCAATGATTTTTGACTAAAATATTAAGCTTTTTTAATGAAATTGTGTCATGGAGTTCGAATCCTACCTCCGGCACCTGCTACAACTGCTATTATTACTACTACTACTACTACTACAGCCTTTATATTTGTACAGCTACTGCTACTTCTGAAACTACTATAGCTACTGTGAATTGCACTACTACGACTACTACTGCTGCTGCTGCTACAACTACTGCTACTAATTCTACTGTTACTACAGCTACTGCTGCCTTCAATACTACCACTACTCCTCAGCTGGCTGTGCTTACTCCTACTGCTTTTTGGCAGAGTGGATAAAGCAGATGTTTCATGAAACCATGGTCATTGGTTTAATTTCACTTTAAGAAACATTTCTAATATATTTAAAAACATGAATACACTGTGTGCACAATTATTAGGCAAGTCACCAATGGGATGCAGCACTCTTGAGATTGCTAAGATATTGGGGGGTGATAACATAACCATCAAACATTTTGTTGCAAAAAGTTATCAGGGTAGCAAGAAAAGTGTTGAGAAAAAAAGATGCAAATTAACTGCCAAAGATTTGAAAAGAATCAAACGAGAAGGTACCAGGAACCCATTATCCTCCAGTGCTGTCATTTTCCAGAACTGCAACCTACCTGGAGTGTCCAGAAGTACAAGGTTTTCAGTGCTCAGAGACATGGCCATGGTAAGGAAGTCTGAAACCCAACCACCACTGAACAAGACACATAAGTTGAAATGAAATTGGGCAATAATTGTGCACACAGAGATATTCTCCTAAGAAAGCCAAAACCTCACTTTTACTTTCTTAAATATTCAGGTTTGAGGTTTATTAACATTTTTGATTGACCGAGAGCACTGTAGTTGTTCAATAATAAAAGGAATCCTCAAAAATACAACTTGCCTAATTATTGCGCACACAGTGTACACAAGGTTGATTATGTGATTGATTACACATATACTGTTTGTTCTCTGTCTCTGGCAGAATTGGTAAAACACATGGCTCATGGTCCAATGGTCATGGTCTCACTTAAAGAAGAATTTGCAGTTAAATGTGTTTTATTTACTTTGACTTTAGCTAACATTAACTTGGCTAAAGGAGCTCTGCTGGCTGTGACTTTACGGAGTCAAGTGTGCGTGGGCCATCCAGGAGTCGGTACAGTCGACTTGTTAGCTAGCAGGCTGAAACAAAGTAGAAACTAGTAGTTAACTTGGTCTGGGGCATTGTTACGGAAATAAACATGGTCTCTGCCATTTCTAGTGTAACATTTTACCTGTCGTTTTATAGGACACCAGAGAATGATTTGGAGGGGAAATAAGCTAATGTTAACTTGGACAATCATTTTTCTGTAACGCTAGCCTAGTGACTAATTAAAGCTGTGTCTGACCAAGCTAACTCTCAAGCTACTACGTTATGAAATTAAGATGCAAAGAAATGTTGCAACTCTAAATGACTAAAGTGTATTGGTGTACATTATTGTGCTATGTGGGGTGTGATGAATGTATTTTATGGTATTTTCCATATCTGTAGAGTGGACCTAGTGGTTATATGATAGGCCTACTGTAAATAAATGTAAAAACCGAAGTAGCCATAGTGCATGCTCCAGCACATAAGTTAGTTCCTCTGTGTTGGAACTATGTTAAATTACATTGTCCCTATCAAATGAAATGTAAATAGTAAACAATGAAAAGAAAGCTATGCCCAAGAAGAACATTCAAAAGTTGTATTTGAGGAATTCTAATTCAGTAATGTGTATGCATCTTAAATTGATGTTAATAACATGTTACTGTGTTAACAAAGTATCACTTTATTATCTTTCCTCAGGATCACTGCTGAAGATTCTGGCACCAGCAGCAAAAGAGGATAACATGCCACTTCCAAATGCTGATAACGGTAACTGTAAATTCAGTCTTCCACTTGATTGATTATAACTGCATATGTATTTCACTCAAAATAATATATATAATATTCCCTGTGACATGTCATACCATGTTTCTTTTTTTGGTCATATCAGTTCAGTCAGCATCCACTTCCAGCAGGCAGTCAGCATCCACCTCCAGCGGGCAGTCAGTATCTACTTCCACCTCGCATGAGACGGCAACATGTTTTCATAGTGAAGACACATCACCGCCAACCAGTAGTATCACCACCACTTTGCTAATATCAGGTTACCCTGCACAATGGCCAGATGTGTTGAGCCATCCAGAAAAGTGCACAATTGTAACAAGAGGACCAATACAATTTAAGGATATAGTTTTCCCACAAAATACTGACAAAAGTTGACATCTATTCACAAAAGTGGCACTGTTTGAAATAAAAAATAGTTTACATTTCACAATTGTTGTTGTTGTCATATTATTTATGACATAATGGTTATGAACGCTTGTTTGATGGGCCCCCTGTGAAATTTTGCCTAGGGCCCCATCAGACTCTAGAATCACCCATGCCCATGACCAGGGGTTTGTTTGAGTCCTCATCTCTGCATTTTAAGAAAAAATTCCAATGCATTTCCAAACCTCACACATGCATACACATGCTGTATTGGATGCCTTGAATATGCAGTCAAACATTTCGCTTAGAAAAAATACATAAATATAGGTGTGTTGAATTCATCGATCAGTAAGTTAATTTGTTTAATGGTAACTTCCTGTAGCACACAGTGCACATGGTCTGTCCGTAAAGTAAAAAATTTTCAACATACTCGGGGCATCTAAACGGAGATTACAGCGTTTCCTGTGGGAATGAATGGACTTCAGGGTGACGCACATAAGTACACAGAACTATGTGGATGTGAGGCGTTAGTCCTTAAAAGTGGCAATTATTAAAAACATGAACTGGCTGGCTGTGCTGCCAGGGATTTAAAAAAAACAATCACTAACAAAAAATGAAACCCTCTCAGTTTGCTATGTATTTAAGACGATATAATTGCTGGCATCTTTACCCTTTCCACTCCCCACCCATGACTAATGTTTGTGTGTGTGTGTGTGTGTGTGTGTGTGTGTGTGTGTGTGTGTGTGTGTGTGTGTGTGTGTGTGTGTGTGTGTGTGTGTGAACTTGTATGTGCATGTGTTAGTAATACCCTTTTGTAAGTATTAAGTGAATGGATCATTTGAACAGTCTCATCTTTCAGCTGCATTCTTGTCCAACAGGCTGAGCTGCCTGAAAGCTGACCTGAATCACAGCCTTAGTGTGAAAACAGGCATTGAGGTAGGAAGACCAGACACAGAGAAACATTCACTGTGTCTGCAGGGTTAGACAAGGAGGAACAGGAAATGACTCCACTATATTGCATTATTCCGTTTGTGACTTCAATCTCAGGCCACACAAGCCACACATACACACTTAAATACACATGCATGTAGAAACACACGCATGCGTAACACAAGACAAAAGCCTTTCTCGGAAGCTGTGACTTTGTGACATTCAGACCACAGTCACACAGTGTGTTATTTGAACCACTTTCTAACTTGTATACATTTTGAAATATTGCATTACTGAAGCATTTTAAGCTTGCAAGACTTCTGCCATGGTTGTGTTAGTACGACTCAGCCTTCCTGAGGATAAGGCTAATGATAAGGCTAAAGCATCCAAGATTGTTCTTGTCAAGAAAACTGATGAACAGCCTCAATACTTTCTGACTTCCCTACCCTGTCTGTGGTAGGGAAGTTCCCAATGAAGCCATACATCTTTAAAAACAGCTCACAAATATCTAGTTTCATTTCAACAACTTAATATTTTAACTTTGAAAAAAATGTGCAATCATCACTTTTATACAAGGATCTAAACAGGCTAAACTGTCTGAACCACCGAAATATCACTAATGGGAATAAATTATTATATAAAAACCCAACAAGATACAGTAAACCAACATCCCTTTTTTCACACAGCTTCAAGCTACACACTTAATGATAGTTAGTAACAAGAACAGAGATCAAACAGGAGTGAGGATGAAGGATGAAAGAGAAAACCAGTGTTAGTTATAGCAGAAAGCCTTCTTATTGGAGTGAATGCAGTGTTGTAGACTGAACAGACTGATATCATTGATTACATTATTACAGAGTGTCTATATGATTACACAGTAGTGGCAAGTAACTGCTAAGTACTTTTAACTCAGTACTTTTTTAAACTTACTTTAAGTACATTTGATTATCCTTTTACTTTTAACCGGCAATAGACATCTTTGTTACTTTAACTTATTATTCTTAAATAAATACTGATTGCACAGTGTGATACTATCCATGTAAAGATTGGTTCATTATAAACCTTGCTTTCACTATGCTCTTCAGCAGTGGTGTGCACAGACCTTTGAAGGGCAGGGTGAAAAGAAAAAAAAGGGCACATACAGCGCGTTCTCGCCACTGAAGAGGGCACTAAGTTCCGTGTGTTCTCGAGGGCACTTTAGACATGTTTATATGTTATACAAATGGCACATTATATAGCCTAAAACAGACTAACTAGACAGACCACTCAAGTTAGTTAGTAGTTAGGATCAGCATCCACGAGAACTGTGTAGATTCAACTCTGGACTGTGAAGAACACACAGAGACATGGATGTATGAAGGAAATAAAACCCTGGGGGGGTCAATTAAGTAGATGCCATTTCCTGTATTCTAGTGCATTTTAACACCATATTAGCACAAGATAATCCAAACTGGTTCTGTGAGATATAGTTCTGGCTCAATATAGATCAAAACAGTGCCCAACATAAAAGTCATTGCAACAGTAATGTTTCATATTCCATATATTTCTTGGTCTTAATAGTCTTCTAGATTTTGGTGTGTTTTGTTCACCCAAGAGAGTAGTTTATCATGTTTTAACCAGCCAATGGGGGCAGTTTACTGTGTTTTTTCCACCCAAGAGGACAGTTTAATGTGTTTTGCCAACCAAGAGGGCACTTTAGCACACATTTTGGCTCCCAAGAGGGCACTTTAACGCGCATTTTGGCTCCCAAGAGGGCACTTTATTGCGCGTTTGGGCCACGAGGGGGGGCGACTGCCCAGATTACTACATCAGATATGTTTATCATATTTACCATCTTAGTTCAGTATATGCGAATAGCACTAACCATAATTGTTAGATCCCGAGTATACCCCTGTCCAGGAGGTACTGGACCAGCTCTCTCTGTTATAAAGGATTAGGTCCCTAAACCTACAAGGTGTTACTTTAAAATGGGATTTAAATAGGGACTGCTTAAGCTGGTAGTGGGAGACTCGCCTAGCTTCTCACTGCCTACGTCCGAACGTCTACCCTGCTTCCTCTGATTTGGCACCTGACATCAATAGCCCTTGAGTCAGATACAGCCACCAGCCACGCCCTTTAACGGCAGCTCTTCTCTATCTCTCTCTCGTCTGTTTATAAACAACAAATTCAAATGTGCTGATAACAAGTTTTTCTGTTTTTTTATTATGTCCATTACAGAATTATGAAAAATATTCTAAATAAAATAACTTAAACAAAATAATTAAGTGAAATATAATACACATTTTAAATATATTTCCTTCACATGTGTGCATTTACTGTTTTGTAATTATTTAAAAAAAACACATGTTGAAAGGACAATTATTTAGCTTTTCATTATTAATAAGTGAATTAATTCATTTTCAAGGGGACAACTCCGAAAACAAAGTGAAAACTGTCCAGTCTGCAAGACAGTCTTCACATTTCAGCGTGAAAGGCTAACGGCCAACGTGTTATACACATATTCATGGTGACGTATATAGTGTTAATTCCTGGCTGCAATTTTGCTTTAACTGTGCGCTCTCCCTCATTTCTCTTGTTGTATGGAGAACTGTCTTCTCTCCTGCTCTGCTGGGTGGTTACAGTGAGTAACCATCATTTTTGCTTCTCACAGCAATGAGTTTTATGTAGTTTTCCAGTTTCATTCCCTGATGGTTTACATCAGGTACTGTAATGTTGCTGTGCCATTGCGCTGTGATGCATAGGCAAGAAATGGACTGGTTAATGATTTCTCATAAAGTGAGTGGGGACCCATTGAGGTATGGACAATGGACCATATCTTGCTTTACACTTATATGCCATTCGGCAACAATAACCTTAAAGGGCTAAGCCTATATGAAATTTAAAAAAAATACTTACAGTATGTACTGAAGCCAATTGTCTGGTCTTACAAAGTGACACTGAGGGGAGGCCCATGTAGTAAGTGGCAGTAAACTACAAGTCGTCTGTGTGCCCAAGGAAGGAAAGAATTAAAGTATGTGAGGTACATCAGTTACGTACAGCGGGTTTATAGCTATTGTTCATTTTCAACTTTTGTCGCTAGTTGTGTTTTTACATGTACAGTGTAATTCATTTTGAAAGAGCAACATCCAAGGGGGTAACTCCAACACTTGAGTGATCAGTGCTGTCACTTCATCAGTCAGTCAGTCAGTCAGTTAATGAGGGACAGACTTTCTCGCATTTTTTATGGCAGGCCCCAACTTTGCTGCAGTCCAGCCAAGAAAAGAAAAGGCTCCCTTGGACCTCCTCATGAAAACTAATGAGAATGCTTTTCATTTAACATTGGCAGGTTTAAAACTAGGGTGGTGAGTTATTTCATAATTGTAGAAAATATCTACAACAGCAATCAATAAACCAAATGTTCTTGGGAAAAAAAAATCCTATGCCTGTTGCAGGCCTCTAATAAGCCCTTCCAAACATTTCATTAGGATCAGTGAAATTTGTGTTTGGTCTGCCTGCTTGTCTACCTACGCAGCTCCCTATCTGTGTGCACTCTGCCGATGCACTTAGTGTGCATGCATATAATCTTCTACAAGACGTGACTTACATGGTGTGGTTACATTGCTAAAGCTAGGTACAAGAATGGAAGACAACGTGCAGCCACATTTTCTCAATACTAACATGCTGGCTTTACAACTGTGTACTAACAATAGCCATGTTTGTTGTTTATATTAATTATGATGATGTTAGTTGTTTTCCTACATTTGTGTGAGACATGAGGTAGTTGGATACAGTTAGCGATGACAACAATGCGTTGTGTTCACAGTACACAGCTACTGAGACTGTTGTTCAGCAGCTAAACCAGCAGCAAAAAGTAGACAGCCCCTGAGCCAAAGAACAGAGCTGCTGTGGAAGTTGTTTTTTATTTGTGTTTTATACACTCAAAAGGAGGGGCGGCACTCTGGGTTCAAACCCAGCAGGGGCCCTTCTGTGTGGAGTTTGCATGTTCTCCCTGTGCATGCGTGGGTTCTCTCCGGGTTCTCCAGCTTCCTCCCACATACGAAAGACATGCAGGTTAATTGGCGACTCTAAAATTGTCCATAAGTGTGCATGAAAGTGTGAGTGGTTGTCTGTCTGTGTATGTTAGCCCTGTGATAGGCTGGCGACCTGTCCAGGGTGTACCCCGCCTCACGCCCTAAGTCTGCTGGAATATTTATTTATTTGTTTATTTAGCAGGGACAATGCACAGCTCATTAGCAGTACCAGAGTTAGCTATAAGCTAATTTTCATCTGTAGTCCCTGGGCAGGAAACAGAGGAAAGGAAAACCTAACACTGAAGTAAAAAAAACAAAAAAAACAAAAAACAAAAACAGTAACACACAATTCTACAACAGTAATACACAGCAACATAATACGAACAATAAAATCACAACATTAGGACACCACAACAACAACAACAGCACAACATTAGGACACCACAACAACAGGACATCACAACATTAAGACAACAGTCTATGCATGATGGGTACATGCTTGGGTTAATTTCAGCCATGACTTCATCTTACATTTAAAAACAGCAAAGGTGTTCCACTCTCTTATCTGGCTCGGTACTGAGTTCCAAGACTTTGTGGCTCTAACTGAAATAGGCCCCAGCTCACCCGCGACCCCAGTGCAGGATAAGCGGTAGATGATGAGTGAGTGAGTGACACTCAAAAGGCTGAGAAATCTCATAGTGAACACATCTCCCAGCTGGTCAGTGAGAGCCATGGGGCAGTTGCTGTGGTCAGGCTGTGTGTTCATGTGTTTTTAGAGGACTGGCTTTGAAGGGAGTCCTAAAAGTAGGAGGTAGGATTTTTGGGTTGGATACTTTCAAAATGTTGCTTGCTCTCACGCCTTAAACTGCTCTCCTATGGAGCACTGAAATGCAATACTTAACTTTGCTTTCTGTGTCGTAACTTGTTTTTGGCCTGGCATTGGAAATTTTAACCTTTAAATTCTTGTAATAAAGATGCATACAAAAATGTGTATGTCTATAAATGCATGCATAAAATGTAGATAAATATAACACTAACACATACAGTATTTTGTATTTCACTGTATTTGCTTTGAAATATTCCAAAAAATGCAAATTCATGGGAGCTCAATACAAAATGGCAGGAATACTATACCCCTTTCCTTTTTCCCACAGCATAAGAATAATACACCCTCATTGACATGAATAACCATGTCATCTGCCAAATGTTCCCGAAATTCTAAATAGGTGTGTTATCAATCAATGCAGCTACATTTGTCAACTTCGCTTGACCTTTTTGTTGGACATTATGGCCTACTTAGAACACTGTTCATTGAGTTTTCAGCAAGGTTAGTGCCTTTAGTAAGTGCCTACTGATTTCTTGACATGATGGCTGACAAAGACAATTACCCCTTCTTTGGTGATGCAGCAAATAAACGCTGACACTATCTCTCTCGGTGCTTTTCCTATTTTCTGCACTCTTAAGTCTGTCTACCGGTTCTAGCTCGCCCACCATTCCCCTCTCAGCTCCCTCTCTGCGCACTCCTCTGCAGAATGTGGAAAGCTCTCCGTTGACGCATCGTCAACGGCCAATCAGACGCCGTATCTCCAAGGTGCAAGCCCAATAAGAGAAGTGCACGGGGCGGGATGAGCACGATCCACTCACACCTCCACACATAGAAAATCACTGGTGTTGGGGAGCGATTGAGAGACATTCAGGGACAGACAGTGGAGACGGGGGCAGATAGGCATAGACACACGGAGGCTGCTTAACGAGGAGACACTACGGAATAACTGCTGACATGGACGTGTCAGTTTGACCAGCTCCAGACACAGTCGCGCTCTCCAACAGGTCCACCGCAGCCGCAAGCATGTCGACGGTAGAAGGAGCCGGGCAGCGCGACGAAGGGGAGTACGGAAGGGCGGCAAAGCGGCTGAAAACGGAGGAGAGGGAGACGGAGGCGGAGGAGAGAGAGGAGGGAGAAGAGGAGCTAGAGGAGGGGGAGGATTCGGACTCTGGTTCGCTGCCCGGCAACGGAGAATCAGCGGTGGACAACCGGGCCCGGTGGAGCGGCAGCCAGTACGGAGTAGGACGGAGGGTAGGAGAGCAAAAAATATTATCTAACGTTACCCTGCAGTACAGCATCACAGACGACCGCGTGCATGTGCGCGCTCGTGTGATTGCTGCCACTGTCATTCTGTCAGTGTGCTAGCATCCCCAAACTGTCACACACTACAGGTTACTTAATGTCACCACTCTTCCTCACAAACAGGATGTTGGCTAGAAAATCCAAGCTACAATCCAGGCAACAAGAAACTATCATTTGTGCAGTGCAAGTAAGACATATGATATGATATGATATGATATGATATGATATGAAATGATTTACACACTGATAAATATAATTGGGAATTTCTTCCTATGGAGCCTATTGTGGTCTAGTTTTTATGATGAGTTCTTATTTTCCTGCAGGCTACATCAACCAGGAATATACTGTGATTTATGCATTAAATGTAAGATTTAATATGAATACCATGTATATCACTGGAAATGTTGCCTGTAATGTGTCCTACTTTTTATGATGAATTTTCTTTTCCTGAAGCATAAAAAATATTGCTGCAACAGCATTTTTGTCAAGTGTTTGACCTCAGCCAAGGAGGTTATGTTTTCACCCATGTCATTTTGTGTGTTTGCTGGTTGGTTGGTTGGTTTGTAAACAGGATTACACAAAATCTACCAAACTGATACTAGGGTTGAGGATGGGTCTTGGCCCAGAATAGACTCCATTAAGTTTTGGTGTGGATCTTTGTAAAGGGATGGATTCTGGAATTTCTTCTCCCTTTCTTTAACATTGCAAGATGGTGGTGGCTTTTGATATTTTGTCAGTTTCTCAGAGAATAATGCATGGATCTTGAGGAAAAATGTAAGCATATTAAGGTGGCTGGCATCTATGAGTGGTAAAGCAGTGTGGTTTGAAAAGGGCTATCAGGTTTGATATTGGATTAGGCTGGATTGAATTTGGGGACTGTTGGGCCTACTGACTGTTTGGGGTACAGTTACTCTACTATAAGTTAAGTTTGTTACAGTACATTTAGTAGTGGAACCACTAAACAGTGATGTGTTTCAGAACATATGAAATGGTTACTGTACCAGCGTACTGGCAGACACTCAAGGACCCAATCATCCTAAATCTGAGCTATGTGGAGGTACTGTTTTCTGCCTGGGGCATGTTCAATCTTAAAATGGTGTTTTGCTATGGTTTCCGGGTTGAACACCAAGTTTCCTTGAAACTGTAAGAAACAGTATACAAAAGCAAATAGCTGATAGTGAGACCTATCGCCACAGTGCTGTGACAATGCTGGAGAATGCCCAGTAGCAGTGACTTATATAGACTAGTGTTGTCACGATAATAGAATTTAATACTTATATACAATACCTTGAAAAATATTGATATTTGATCCCATTTTGAAACCAGGTTGGCAAGGCAGCCAAGTTGGGAGGTCATGAGGTTACTCAAATGTGAATAGCTGGTCCAACTGGGCCTGGGTTGAAGTCAGTAGCCCCATTCACACTGCCCTTTGAGTGCGGGAATCATGTGTGTGACTCTCTGCATCCTCCTCTGTGTGAAAGTTTCAGATGAGGAGAGGGGGGAAATTTCACTAGGGCTCTGATGCGCCGCCTCCGGAGGTAGTATCACCTACGTGTGGTGGTATCACTCTCTGCCATGTTTACACTCTTTTCTGGGATAGATTCAAGGCCCTCCCTCATAGGGATGGGGACTGACACCCGGTATTAAATGGTCCCTGGGGCTAAATTATGAAATAATATTGTATTAACAAGCTTTGACTGTAACGGTTCTTTAATCTATATCTTTTGGTGTGATTTGTTATGATGTTGTTGCAGCATTTCCACTGCTGAGCTCCTCCACATTAACACATAGTGGAGACAGTGAAGTCAACTAGGCGATGATGATTGAAGTTTACTTAAGTTGACAGCAAGTGTAAAAAAAAGTCTTGAGTAAGATGACAATACTTTATCGTCATACCTGTTTAACAAGCAAAAAGGTGTAAACCTATAGAAAGCAACATTTTAACATGCTCTGTCCACAGTCTCTCATTCGCTGCCACTTTTGTATGCAAGCACAGTGAGCTAGCTCGGCTAATAGCGAACTGTTACAAACAACGTGGTGGTACGCTAAAACAACAGCCATTTTTATACGTTAAGTAGTTTGTCATGTACCAGTATCTTAAAATTTGTCAAACTTGTAAACTTCGCTGCTGGCTGAGACAAACCTGCCCCTCCTCTATCAACAACTGCTTCCCTGTAAGTGTTGTGCAGTTTGCAAAGAACTATCTACATTGTCATTTCCATTGCATTCAACCACAGTATGTCTCAAAGTTGTTCTGATCACCATGATTTTGTGCACCTTTGGCCGCAATCACAGCACACAGTGTCTGTGTGTATAGGTCTCCATCTACTTGCACATCTGGACACTGCAGTTTTACTCCATTCTTCTTTGCAAAACTGCTCAAGCTCTGTCAGGTCGCACGGGTATCAAGCGTGAACAGACCTTTTCAAGTCCAGCTACAAATTCTTTATCGGATTAAGGTCTGGGCTTTGACTCGGCCACTCCATAACATTCAACTTGTTGGGAAATAAACCTTACCAACATTCACAACCAATTTTCATGAAACCATGACTTTTTTTTAAATTAGTGTTGTTGTGCTTTATGCAACATTAATAGGGAATTTAGGTTAAATTTGGCTATCAATAATTAATGATTATCAGGGATAATCATTAATTATTATCAATAGTAAGATCCAATTTACATTACGTCACCTCTGGAGCACCACCCTTGAAGAGGGGAAATGATGGCCAATTCAAAAAATCAGTCTCATAAAAACGTGCTATATTGTCAGTTTGTAGCTCTGATAAATAATTAACTTGATAACTACAAACAGTATGACCATAACAGGTGTAATGGTCAAAGGATTTTAGGGACAGAGGGTAGAGGTTGACAATGTTCAATCTTGTACAATATTATATATACAGCAATGTAGGTTCAAAAGTCCTTTATTTAACACAAAATGAAAACACTAAATCTAACTAACCTACTATTTACAGCCGCCTGGCATGGACAAAGAAGGGCTACATACAAAATGACTGATCAAAGGGGACAACAAGATGGCCAACGAGGGTTGGACTCAGGTCCAAGATGGTGGATCACTACTTGTTTCTTTGATAGGAGATAACAAAGAAACAATGATGGTGCTCACACCATTAGCTCACTGATATCACATGTAGGTGTTGGTCCAGGTGTGTGCAGGGCTGATTGCAGTCCGGCGCCGTGCCGGATCTCCGGTGTACCGGCGTGACTGCGAATAAAAAAAAGAAATCGGGTTTGCCCAGAGATCTAACATACAGTTCTCTGGATCTCACAGAGGCGCAACTTTCAGTCAGTTACACTAAGGACAGGTCTACTATCGGAAATGCGGTGGGGGCGGGCCTTGGCCAAACAGATTGATCCAGAGAGCAGTCGCTCCACGTGCTGTTGACGTGCACCGTAGTGTCAGGGTGGACCGCAAATTCATGAAGCCAGGGGAAGACACTAAAGATGTCGACAAAGGCATTAAGAACAAATGGCGCTGGGCTTGGCTAGAAGAGGTGGGTAGCGATGGAAAGCTCTTGGGGAGGCGGTGCCAAAAGCTCCGACAGCCAGGTGCATGCTTCTGCACGTTGTGCGCAAGGAGACTAATGTGTGGAACTAGCGGGAAAAAGGCGCTATCACGGCACGAATCACGAACACTGTCATAAAGCAGCTGTGGTAGCTTTGCCCATAGATGTGCTCTGAGATTGACTGTAGGTGATACGACTTGTAGGTATGGGGGGATGACGTCATAGGAAAAAGTTCCGGCTCAGGATTTTTTTTTGTAATCACCCCTGTGTGTGTGTGTGTGTGATGTGGTACCAGGTCAGAGAAGATGGTTAGCTGTAGGGATGTCACGAGAACCGATACTTGCGATACCTTTCGATTCTAAAATGTCAAAACACTGACGATGCCCATTTTTTTGAAGTACTGCTCGCACCGATTCCGGTGTTGGCATCGGTGCAGCGCCTCTTCCGGAAGTTGTGTCCGCGGGGTTGTAAAAGGTAGTAAAAGGTAGTAAATGAAATTAGCCCAAATTAAGGCCAGTAAAAAGTAGTAAAAGGTAATAAACGTCATCTGACGAGGTAGTAAATTTTTGCCCCCCCATCCAACTTGGCCTATGAGTTTTTCAATTTGTGTAACTTACGTGCAGGCTTATCTCCTTAAATTACTAAAACTTGCGTGGATTTATTTTATGTTGCGAGTAGGACTCGCGCTCGCGACAAACCTCGCGCATGCGCTGACCCGGCTAGCTTGCTGCAAAACCTCTTCGGGATGCAGACCACCATCAGAAGCTGAAAGCACTCCTGGCCTCGGCGATTTTACCTGACTGACAGCTAGCACTAAAACTCCGGTGGAAAATGATTAGCACTAACAGTTAGCTAACGCTACCGTTAACGTTAGCCTAACATTAGCTAGATATCATCTAACTTTAGTAACGATATGTAGCTAATTTTAGGCTATCGTTAATGGTAGCGTTAGCTAGTGCTAATCATTTTCCACCGGAGCTTTAGTGCTAGCTCTCTAACGTTGCGTTCTCTCCTGCTGTGTTCAATGACTCAATTCATCAAGCTGTAGCTAACGTTAGCTAAGCCTATGTCAACAGAGCTCCTGGGTAACTTGGATATACCAGAAAATATTAAAATGATTGAAACCATCACTCACCAAATTCAGTCAGGTAAAATCGCAGAGGCCAGCAGTGCTTTCAGCTTCTGATGGTGGTCTGCATCCCTATATGCATTAAGCCATTTGCATTAAGCCCTTACCAAATTGTGCCTCATATGCTGTAAATGTTAGACCCAGTGACAGGCTGGCATGAAATGTCTTGCAAAATACTTAGTAAGGAGGCCATAATATTTTTGACTCATGGCTGAAGTTAAGTTTCTCCAGCTCTCCACAGGTTGGCAAAAAATGCATCTCAAAATGCATCAGACTGATGCTTTAAAATATGGAATATTCAAAATTTTCATCCTCTTTTTTTTTTACCGTGGTATCGAAATTGGCATCGAGAATCGTGTAATTTTACTGGTATTGGCACCGACTACTGAATTTTTGGTATCGTGACACCCCTAGTTAGCTGCATGCAAAGACCCTGAGTCTGTGTAAAGCATACTTCAACTTCAACTAACGTCAGATTAGCCATGTAGCAAAGCAAACTACCAATAACCTGACTACACAGAGATCACAATAACACCCAAACAGTGGACAAAAACATCGATTGAACATGTGTGCATTACATCAACCAGAGTTAAAAAAAGTCCTGGGCTTAGCAATGCAATGCTATGCAGTGTGCTATCTAGGCCCAGTGCAATGTTACCAGTCTTTGTAGAAAAAGTGCTGGTGGTTCCTTGGCTCACTAGCCAAACAGGAGAAGGTTGTAATCCCAATGTTGAACAGTGCTGTTCTTGCTGTGCAAGGTCTGAAACAAAGAAAGACAGCAGGTGGAGGAAACTGGTTGCTCCTTTCCTTTGCAGGGATAGCAGCTTGGTAATAAATTGCTTCGTGTTCCTTGGATTGTGGAGTTAGCTGGCAAGCTTTGCGTCGCAGCTGCTGGTGCTAACAAAGCTGGAATACTAGCAGGACCATGTGTTGTTGCTGTGAGGAGAAGTTCTTTGGGCCTGCTGAAAATGCAGCTGGCAGCTGGTAGCTGCTGTTGGGCCCAGAAGATACTAGGAGAGGAGGACTGGGAGGGAAGGCAGTCCCGTGGGGAAAGAGTTGGAGAAGAGCCAGAACAAAGGAAGCAGGAGTTTTGACTAATTGGTCAGTGGGGGGTCTGTCACCCTGACCAATAGTAGCTAGGTGTGATGAGTTTTGGAATCCATATTGAAATCAACAATGAACTACTTTATCTGTGGGTCCCAACAGTGTGTATGTAACAGAATGTTGGGAGCTACAGTGAAGCAACCAACTGTCAAAGCGGAGAGGAGCTTCAAAATATTCTCCAAGTCTTGCCTTAAACTTCCCATTCTCCCATTCCCAAAATGTTCACGCCACCAACGTCAATTAAAACATGAACTGGTAAGAAAACTTGTGTTGTTCGCACTTATGTGGTTCTGGAAACAACTGAACTTATACTTTTGGCTCAGTGGGCTTCAAACCAACAGCAACCAACATGTGCAGCCTATACCAACTGAAACATGGTCTCCTATTTACATGAGAAGAAAACAATTCTGAAGGGAAGCATACACAGCCACCTTTCTAAACTGCTACACTAACCACATCTTTTAAAATTACCACACAACAATTTCAGTGTGTTCAGTAGCCTCTCATAGTTTCTAACATAATGCCATTTAAGTGATTGCAGTTACTATCTTTCAGGGAGAAGCATGATAATGTGAGGTGAGCCTCAGCTAAAATCTCTATGAAATCAACTGTCTCAAAGTTTCCACTACCAATTTAGTAACCATCCCAAAGGCAACCCTTGATTCCAATTGGTAAAAGATAACTGAGACTGATTTGCCAATCTGACACACACATGTACAAACACAGTCAATGAAACACGTACACAAGTGTGCACAGATGAACAAAGACACACGCAAATACACTAACTGCCCACACATACACACATCCATAAGCACACACAAACATTTGTCTCTTCATACTCCTTCAGATTTGCCTTCAAAGAAATTAAAGCCAGCAGTACAGTTTAGCATCAGCTTTTCAACAAATCTTAACATTTTCCACAACATTCATACATGTTATTATTCAAAATTTTAAAGCCAGCAACGCGCATTTGTTGTCAGCTTTTCAACAGCCCGCGTTCACAACTGCAAGTTTTCGGAACTTGCCCTTTCTAGTTGTAAAACACATTTGATTCAAACCCAGCATAAACGTAATGAAACAGTGACTGTCTTTCCACAATCACCTCTTGTCTAGAGCCCGACCGATAAAGGATTTTTAAGGCCAATACCGATACAAATATTTGGTGATTTAAAAATCCGATATTCCGACATATTGGCTGATGTGTATATATAAAAAAAAAAATCCAGAAACACGTAACAAAACAAACAAATTTCCATAACATTAGTTATTATTGTTATTGTCACAACAGAACAGAGGAACATCAAAATATATTACAGGGTTTGTGGCGTTCTAAACACGTGTGTTGCCAACAGTGACATTGTAGAGCAGGGTGCCCAGGTCAAAGTGATCTACCTACATAAAAAATACTAAACATCTGTTTATTTATACACACACTGGGCCTCATTCATGAAACGTGAGCAGAACGAATTTGTGTGTAAACCGTTCGCTGACGGAAATTTACGTGCATCTCCGCATTCATCAATATTTTAGTAGCTCTGATCTTTTCGTAGCTACTAACAAAATCTACACATGCTGCTGACCACACGCAGTGCTTGTGTCAATTTAAGAACGCATATAAATAATGCTTGTCACTATTGGAAATTTTAATTCATATTGCGCTCTGTTATGTACACAATACGCAGATGCCTTTGAAACACGTGATATAAACATGACAAACGATTAAAAATATAAAACATTTAGTTAAATTAGTTGGCAACTGGCAGGATTAAGATTCAGATTAAGCTCATAATTGTGAATTATCTATGTAAATCGACTCAATAGATTACGCGTTCTTTTCTATGGGAGATAGGTGACAGGTCCGTCTATGAGCCGCATCCTGTCTGCAGTTCTTAACGGTATTATTAAACTAATGCCAGAGTATATTAAATGTCTCTATGGCGCACAACGGCAGGTAGAAGTAATGCAGGGATTCAGTGCGATCGCAAACATGCCAGGTGTCGTCAATGCCATAGACTGCACACATGTACCCATCAAGGCTCCATCCGGTGATGCATTTGCTTACATAAACCGGAAAAACTTTCATTCCGTGAATGTGCAACTGATCTGTGACGCAAAGTGTGTGTTGTTAAACGTTGTGGCACGGTGGCCTGGTGGGACACATGATGCATTTATCCTGCGTAATTGCGCAGTTGGCATGCGTTTGGAGGATGGAGCTGTGAGAGACGGCTGGCTCATTGGTAAGAATATAGCCTGCATAATTACATGTGTGTGTTATATATGAACTTACCCTTCTATATCCATAGGGGATAGGGGTTACGCCACTTCTCCCAAAATGATTACGACAGGATGCCTCTACACCTCCTTATATGGTGGTCATTGGCAATTCATGGGCGGGGTTTTATGCTAATAGCTGATTACCGGGAGCGCGCTGTCACTTTACGATGGATTGGCATTCATGATCATACACACGTGTTTACACACGGCGTTCATGAATCCGGAGTAGGTTTTTAGTAGCGTAGGCTTTTATGTGCAAATCTACGCGCAAATTTACTAACGTTTCATGAATGAGGCCCACTGAGTATACTTTATGTAACACAACGCATACCTGATACTGAGAGAGTAATGTAACCTTTGGTATTGCACCTATAAATTGGCAGCAGTAATGCACATAGGTGACAAACAGCCATCAGTACTCACAGTTTACAGCTGGTGGTTTTCTGCATAAAGTTTTTGAATGAGTGAAACATGTCCTCTCCCCGCGTGCGTTCTTTCATGGGCAGTAATGTTAATGGCTGCTCTTGTTCAGTCATACCTGTAAACACCATCCGAATAAAAACACACAGCTGGGCTGTATCGCTGGTGTCTGGAGACTCGTCTAACTGCAGTGAGAAACACTCACTGTCTGCGATGTCTCTCCGAGCTGCTGGGTCAAATCCTCGGCCATTACTTCACAGCGCCGTGTAACTGTACTTCTTCATAGCTGAGGAGCTTTGATTGATTGATTGATGGATTGATTGATGACAATATTTCTGGTTTGTTTTTAAATCCCGAAACAAGGAGTCAGCTGCCTCAATGAAGTCCTCTTTTATCATTTCTCCATCTGGGAAGGACGTCTTACGCTTCATGATAGAGTGACTCAGCCGTAACGAAGCTTCGGTGTCGGCCTCTCCGCTATGTGAGAAACGACTGTCAACTGAAGCCGCTAACCAGGTCACTTAGCTCGCTTGTGTATTACAGCAGCTAGCACGTTTGCGCATGCGTGGTGACCCTTGACCCATGACGTGTGACCTGTACAAGAAGAGAGTTGTAGAGTGCCCTCTGGTGGACAAACTATGCAACGCCAACACTCATAACATGGTTGAAGGGTGTTTCGTCCGTTTTAATTTCATTTTTTAAATATTCATTAATCGGCCATTATAAATGCCGATACCGATAGTTTGGAAAATGCCTCATATCGGCCGATAATATCGGCCCGCCAATAAACCGGTTGGGCTCTGCTCTTGTCTAAATAAATACAGTGCCCTAGGATGGAGTTGTAGCGGCGGAGGTGTTGCACACATGAAAATAGTTTTTGTCCGTCTGCAAAGTGCGCCATCCGGGACGTTTCAATCTGTCTGCAAGCAGCAGAGGGACTATAAATAAAGTACAGGTGTGATGAGCCAGTCTTTTAAGCTCACCTAAAAAATCAAATCTCCACAGGCGAAAATAATATCACCTTTGAAGGGGACGACTACATTAAATTTTCTCGAGAGCAACTTGACGAGGACACATAATGTAGTGTTAAAACTCAAACAGAGAACCTGCCAGATAAGAAAAACAGTTCCTGTGTCTTTCAGATTTATCTGCATTAATAGATTCCCTGCTTTGAGGTACTCTTAAACACTTAATAGCTGATGACAATTAAATCAAAAAATACATAACTTATACATACTTATAACATTAATTTACACATGTTACTGTTGGTGCAGTGATGGTGGCCTTACTTGACTGCTGCTTGACGTTTGCACTCGAGACTGACTGGCCTTAAATTTCTCGTGCAGCTCTTTATGGCGGTGCAGCAGGTGGTGACGGAGGTTGGTGGTGTTACCTCTGGACGTTGCTACAACTGTTCTGCAGGTCCTGCACAGTACCTGAGTCTGTAAATTGTCTTCTGGCTTAAGTCCAAAGTATCTCCAAATCGCGGAGCTGCTATTTCTTTTTGCCACAAGCGTTTCGTCGGCATTTTCACCGCTCTGCTCTCCTGCCTCCACCATCCTGTTTACTCTGGCTGCTAATTTTCAAGCAGGAACGTGAGCAGAGCTGGGCGTCATCTGATTGGCTAAACGGTGTGCATGCATTGCACATGTGTCAAGGGCCGCATCTGATTGGCCAAATGTCAGCACACTAAACAAAACGTATCGCACTTCAGACCAGCTTTTGCGATGGGTTTATCGCGCACGTTCACATCGCGATGACGATGAAAATATGATTAATCGTGCAGGCCAAATTTATATCCACTGGGTGTTGGCTAACTACAAGCTTGCTGTCATTAATTCATTCTTCCAATTATTAATTCTGAACTCACTTTTTTTAATTTACTTAAATTTAACGGCATTTCAGTGATAAAGCAATGATTTAGCAGTCTTTTATGAATCCTGTCTAAATAATCATTAATTTTACTGAGGGAATCTGACGGTTGTCTTCGATTAACAGCGGCCGCGCCATGGTGCCCCTCGTGTATGTTAAGGCCTGGAGACAGGATGAAGAAAACAGTTGGATCATGCGGAATATGTACCATCTTTACATCAGCATGGATCAATCAGATGTTGTTAACTTCACAGATTAGTGTTTACTCATGTATTCCCAACAACTGACTGCATTTGCTGTAATGTTACTGTGCAATGCTGACATGAGGCAGCATTATTCTGCGGTAGTAATGATCCTGGCTCCGTGTTCAGCGTTGCTTGCTTTAGTGATAACATTTAACCTACCTGATGCTTGTTCTTACAGTTGCTAAGATGACATATTCAGGTAAGCTTAAAGTTCCTTGTTTATATGCTTAATCATTAGCTAGAAAAAATTGGCCACGACTTTAGTTTCTAAAGTTAAAAGACAGAGGCCTCTCTTCTCTGTTCCTGCTTTACTCGCTTTTACTCGCAGGTGTGTTAAATGACCTATATATGAGGCTTCCATAGCACAAAATAGTAGTATAACGTCCGAGATAAAATGCAGCCCTCTCCACTCTCTCCTCTCCTCTCTTCCCCATCAGTGGCGCACCACCGTCAGTCTGAAGCTAGCAATGACACTTACGCGGCACTGAGCGCCACTTTGCACTGGCTGTAGGATAGAGCCCCATAATTGTTTCAAATGATGGTTTCAAATGATGTTACTGCAAATGTATTTATTTTGTATTATTTATTGGGCTTTTATATGGCTTTATTGACAGAACAGATTGAGATTAGACAGGAAACAGGATGATAGAGAGGGGGAGTGACATGCAGCAAAGGGCCCCAGGCCGGTACTCGAACCCGGGGCCACTGCAGCGAGGACAAAGCCTCTGTACATGGGACGCTCGCTCTACCAACTGAGCTAAACAGCGTCCCGTTACTGCAAATTTTATCGAGCACATGTTGTAGATGTTGTGTAACTGGAGGTTGAAAATCTAGTATGGTCAGTGGTAGATGACACAGCAAATTGAAACTTTCTGTTTATGGCTCCTTCAGGCCAGTTTTTATTTAAACGGGGTCTGTGGTCTGCTGTCTGTCTGCTTAGGAGTTCTATATGTGTATTTGGGTAACAGAGATAAATGTGTGTTATAAATGCAGCTCTTAAATAATAAATACATTGATGAATAAACAACAGAGTAAACAGAGAAGTGAGTTTTTTAGTTCCGGGATGTATACGTGTGACTATCACTGTCACTGTGTTAGTTCACTGTTTCCTTTCTCATCGTCTCCCCATTGCAGGATGAATGGGTACTAGATTCTCTCTCTCTCTCTCTCTCTCTCTCTCTCTCTCTCTCTCTCTCGCTCCCTCTCTCTCTCACACACACACACACACACACACACACACACACACACACACTCTAAAATAGATGTAGCACAGAGAACTCAAACATAGTGTTGTTTTTTTAGACCCTTGTGTTTTTAAAAAAGGACAACACACTGACCTTGTAACACACGTGTCTTTTAATACTTGTGAGGACCCCTAAACCATTCTTTAGCCCCTCACCAACTGATCTAAATTGAACTGAAACAAGTCCAAATGACCTCGTAATGCAGATATATCCTCACTCTAGTGGTTTAAAATTGAAATCTGAAAACACACAGACACAAACACACACATACAATCTTGAGTGAAGGTGATATCGCCTTGCTGTGTAATCAGTATTACATGCATGTAGTCCAGTTTCAACAGACTCAAGTATGCATGCACTGACACAGTTACACATGCACGTGCACACACACACACACGTACACATATACATGACATCTGATCATTAGAGGGTGATTAAGATGATGGATGGGCCACTTAGGGATGTTCATTCCTTCAACCATTATTTACAGTCAGAAAAATGCATCAAAGTGTGGCAGACGCCTTAAAAATTGTGCAGTATACAATTTACAAACTAGATCACAAAAAAGAAACAAGGGTACAACACAAGTATTGTAGAAAAACCATCACACATGTTTAACAATAATGTTTGGTGATTGTATCGTCACATTCACAACAAAGGTTTGCCTCAGATAGCCAGTGAAGATGGTCACCTATGATGTATAATTATTTTTTATTATTTTTGTTATGTGTAATTATTTTTCAGTTAGTGTGTTTGCATGCACTAACCTGGTTATAGTAAGCTTTCTGCAGTAATCTTACCTCTTAAATTTCATGTAAACAAGAAACCTCCTTCCGTTCACCAGGCTAGGAGATTAGAGAAACTTGATTTCCCCAGTCAGACTGATGGAGGAAAGACTTCTGACAGGAAAAATGTCTCACTAGCCCCTTTTAGATAGAAAAGGTGGCATATTTGCAGCAAGGTCAAGGCTGCAATGTGCCGTGTTGTCTATCTAAAAGAGAGGTGTAATATTCCTTCCATTCCAAAAGGTCGCCACTTGGCCGCCTCTGGGGTAGGCGTAAACATGTGGCGTGAGGTGAAGCACGAAGTTGGGCGTGAAGAGAAGCAGGTTGAATTTGTCTTCAAATTAAGAGCTTTACATTGCACCCCATCAGAGTTTAGAACTGGGTTCTTAGCGGGGGGCTTTTAATTTGAAAGTAGCGACCGCTATTAGCTCGCCGCTACAACAACAAGCGGACAACCAAGACAGCTACAGAGACCGAGAAGATGCTAGCATCTCTCGGATCTCAGCGGCTTTCCAGTTGCTCATCTTGACATCCGCGGATGAAGTGATGGACTGACTGTTGTGATCAGCTGTTTCCTGGTTTTAAAACTGTGGGTTGCAACAGTGCACGTCATCGACACCTCCGCCCACCTCACGCAATTGCCGGCACATTAATGCCTCGGATTTACATAGCAATGGAGGTGGAAATAAGTGTACCATCCGAGGCGCAAAATTGGCGGACCAAAACAGACCACCAATTTACCACCTTCTGTCTAAATCCGCAGACTTAGCCGCCAAAAGGACGGTAAATGGCTGGCTTACTGCCCAGTATAAAAACGGCTACTGTGACAGCAGGGAAAGGACTGTTACATGTAGGGCTGGGCGATATGGCCTAAAAACTAAATCTTTGATTTTTTGACAACAAACTCAAATTACGATTTGTAATAATTTTTTTTCCTTATCGAAAAAAAACTACAGATGACAAAGAAATTATTAAACGTATTGCTTCTCTTGAATAAAAATGTGTCCCTTTTTGCTTTTGCTTTTGTAAACATCAATTTAACATGTCAGATTGCATGCTATTACAAAAACAGATCAGTTTCCCCATTGGGATTGTGTGAACATAACTTTCATTAAACACATTTTTTGCAGATAAGTAAAAGGTGCCTTTTGTATACAAAAAGTATTTTGTATCCCTGAAGATATGTGAACAAAATTACATTTCTGCATGCATTGCATTGCATAGTAAACATGTGTGCTTGCTGTCTCTTTTGAGACGCTGAAATAAATGGGTTGGTCCGCTGCCTTTAGTTGCAACAGCCTTTAAATAAACTTTGCAGTGGACCATGGTTTGTTCGAGGTATGACGCCACAAAACCAAACTACTGACGAGACTGTGCCTTTTTGGAAATGAACTTTGCTTGCTGCCATGTTGTTGCGTTTTTTCTCTCAATGGGAAGTGAATGTGGGGGAGGGTGGAGCCCACTATGAGCTACGGAGGCCCATGTAGAGCGGCGGTGGAGAAAGTTAAAGAGAAACATGACTTTCTTTTTAAAAAATCGTCCTAAACCACAAACTGAAATGAATCGATATTACCAATTTATCGCCCAGCCCTAGTTACATGTTGCTATTTGTTGTTGTATTTGTTACGCTCGACCTAGGGAGCCCAACATAAATAACCAACACCCAACACGGTGTAAGTTCAGAGAAAACACAATTTATTATAATCACACAACAGACAGAAAAGTGCAGTTATGTACAGTGAATAGGTGCGGTAAATACAGGTGACGAAGCGTGGCTTCAGGGTGAGCCCTGGCCTAAAACAACAAACAAAACACAGATCTAAACTAAACCCTATAGAAAAGAAAAGAAACAAAAAGACAAGTGCTGAACCTAGCTTCCTAACCTAATCAAAAAACAGGAGAAAACAGAAGTAAAGAAAAAAGCAGCTCACCCCTACTGCTTCCCTAAACGCAAACACACTTGCTCTGGTTTTAACCCGAGCACACACACACTCACAAACACTCTAGCACTCAGGCTAACAAACACACTCTAACGGATTCAAAACACCAATATTTCACAGCACAATTTCACACTCTTTAATCTAGGTAGATGCATTCACAGTAGTGATCCACCCCGTCCTCTGGCATCACCGGTTCTTGTAGTCCCCGCTTCCTGTAGCAGCCAATCCGTCGCTGCCACGGCAGGGATGCGGAGCCAATGAGGTGCAGGAACCACGCTCACTCTGCATGAAAGAAAACACATACACTAATACAAAATGACGGCGGGAGCCGTAACATATTGTAAATAATTCCATCCCAAATTAGTCTGACCTGATAAAGACATGAGGTAGCTCTAAATGAATTTACAGCTAAACATCGGACAATTGAAAATTTGGACACATTCACATGCTCTCACTATAGAACCCTCAGTCCAAATGCTATTACTCACATTTGAATTTGAACTTATTTGTATACTATTGTTTGTATATAACACTGTGTTGTACATTATACAACACAGCGTTGCAAATAAAATTAGTTTCTAACTCATGCTTGACAAACATAGAACATATATACCAGAAGTCACCAATTGGCGGACCGTAGTCCGGGTCCTGACCCAGACGCTGTCCTATCTGGACCCAAACCTATAACTAATAAACTATTGAGAATTATTTCATTTTAATGGAGCATTTCTATATTTACTACCCTAACCCAGCCTTTACAGTACTGGTTAAGTGGGCCACGGAAATACACAGACCAATTGCATGCGCTGTAAATCATCTCACATTATGCAAGGTAGCCACTGAAATCAACATATTTCGACAAGCAGGGCGACTCAAGTGAGTGACACACACAGGAAATGCCAGAGATGAGGTATTTCACACATGTCGTGCTCTAAAAATGTCTTATATGTTCTGACACTGTGGTAATCATTAAAAGCAGCAACATGAAGTGCCAGCGTCCTGTTATCGTGAGGTCGCTGGTTCGATTCCCCTAGTCTGCATGTCGAAGTGTCCTTGGGCAAGATACTGAACCCCAAACTGCCCCTGATGTGCTGGTCAGCACCTTGTATGGTAGCCACCATTAGTGTATGAATGTATGTATGAATTACTATTACTGTAAGTCGCTTTAGCAGACGCTTTGTACAAAAAAGTCTGCTAAATGCCCTAAAATGTAAATGTAAGCTTCACTTGAAGAAAAAGTGGGGGAGTGAGGCATAAGAGGGAAAGAAAGACTGTTCAGTTGTTAAGAGGTGTTGAGATTGTTTTTATACAGCATGTTGAAAATGTTAAGATGTGGAATTAGATATGGAGTTAACATCAAGGAAAAAAGGGGACTCGTACAAATGCAAATCAGACATTATGAGGTTTCGGACCTTCACTTGAGGAAATTTCCTCTACCTGGACCTCTTTGAATTTTAATTGAATAACCCAGTAATTTGTAGGGGTGCACTGATACCATTTTTTTTAAACCAAGTACGAGTACGAGTATTTTCATTTGTGTACTTGTCGATACTTAGTACTGATACTGATATTTCTACCACAAAAATAACTATTAGGATACAGATGCACTGAATTGGAAGACAGTATTTATTTTCTTCTCTGCTTGTTACAACAAATGATAATACATTAAATAAAAATAAATATAAATAATCATAATTTCCTGTGTCAACAAAAAGCCTCCACATTGGCAGTGTCAAAATGAAACTTGACAAAATATCAATGAAATTTGACAAATTAAACAATGAAACTTATTACACAGTTAACACGGTCAACTTAATATCTCAATTAAACTATTGCACACATATGAATGTCTCCACATATGAATCAGTGTGATATATATTGAAGTAGCCTAGTAGTTGTATCAACGTCTGCATGTAATCAAGAACTGACTGTCAAATCAAATAAAGAAAGAACTTTTCAAAAACATTTCGACAATACTTTTTCTTCAAGTGAAGCTTACATTTACATTTTAGGGCATTTAGCAGACTTTTTTGTACAAAGCGTCTGCTAAAGGTTAAATTGTCACTTAATATTTAATGATACAGACACATAATACTGTAGATACAGTGGGTACGGAAAGTATTCAGATCCCTTGACATTTTTCACTCTTTGTTTCATTGCAGCCATTTGCTAAAATCAAAAAAGTTCATTTTATTTCTCAATAATGTACACTCAGCACCCCATCTTGACAGAAAAAAACAGAAATGTAGAAATTTTTGCAAATTTATTAAAAAAGAAAAACTGAAATATCACATGGTCATAAGTATTCAGACCCTTTGCTGTGACACTCATATTTAACTCACATGCTGTCCATTTCTTCTGATCCTCCTTGAGATGGTTCTGCTCCTTCATTGGAGTCCAGGTGTGTTTAATTGAACTGATTGGACTTGATTAGGAAAGGCACACACCTGTTCCTTACAGCTCACAGTGCATGTCAGAGCAAATGAGAATCATGAGGTTGAAGGAACTGCCCAAGTGGCCCAGAGACAGAATTGTGGCAAGGCACTGATCTGGCCAAGGTTACAAAAGAATTTCTGCAGCACTCAAGGTTCCTAAGAGCACAGTGGCCTCCATAATCCTTAAATGGAAGAAGTTTGGGACGACCAGAACTCTTCCTAGACCTGGCCGTCCAGCCAAACTGAGCAATCGTGGGAGAAGAGCCTTGGTGAGAGAGGTAAAGAAGAACCCAAAGATCACTGTGGCTGAGCTCCAGAGATGCAGTAAGGAGATGGGAGAAAGTTCCACAAAGTCAACTATCACTGCAGCCCTCTACCTCTCCTTAGTGCAAGACATATGAAAGCCCGCATAGAGTTTGCCAAAAAACACATGAAGGACTCCCAGACTATGAGAAAGAAGATTCTCTGGTCTGATGAGACCAAGATTGAACTTTTTGGCGTTAATTCTAAGCGGTATGTGTGGAGAAAACCAGGCACTGCTCTTCACCTGCCCAATACAATCCCAACAGTGAAACATGGTGGTGGCAGCATCATGCTATGGGGGTGTTTTTCAGCTGCAGGGACAGGACAACTGGTTGCAATTGAAGGAAAGATGAATGCGGCCAAGTACAGAGATATCCTGGAAAAAAACCTCTTCCAGAGTGCTCAGGACCTCAGACTGGGCTGAAGGTTCACCGTCCAACAAGACAATGACCCTAAGCACACAGCTAAAATAACAAAGGAGTGGCTTTGGAACAACTCTGTGACCATTCTTGACTGGCCCAGCCAGAGCCCTGACCTAAACCCAATTGAGCATCTCTGGAGAGACCTGAAAATGGCTGTCCACCAATGTTCACCATCCAGCCTGACAGAACTGGAGAGGATCTGCAAGGAAGAATGGCAGAGGATCCCCAAATCCAGGTGTGAAAAACTTGTTGCATCATTCCCAAGAAGACTCATGGCTCTACTAGCTCAAAAGGGTGCTTCTACTCAATACTGAGCAAAGGGTCTGAATACTTATGACCATGTGATATCAGTTTTTCTTTTTTAATACATTTGCAAAAATTTCTACATTTCTGTTTTTTTTTTCTGTCAAGATGGGGTGCTGAGTGTACATTAATGAGAAATAAAATGAACTTTTTTGATTTTAGCAAATGGCTGCAATGAAACAAAGAGTGAAAAATTTAAAGGGGTCTGAATACTTTCCGTACCCATTGTATGTATTAATTTCTTCTCTCTTCAAGGAAAAAAATGGCTGCATTTAAAAATAAAACAGTGAAAATAAATAAAATAGCTTTTGAAAAGTTGTGCATCTTAAAATAAAGTACTTAATGTTGGAAACATATTTTTTTTTGTTTCTGTTTCCCCTCAAGTCAGGTTTCAGCCACTGCACTCATGCAGTCCTTGACAACCCTTCCATCAGTAAATGGGTTTTTGTATTGACCTAAAATCCAAGCAACTTTGGTAGAACATTCATTAGCTCTTAGAGAGCGCCATGTGTTGTTATTTTTCTCTGTCTCCGGCTCACTCATCTCTCAGTCTTATCTGTCACTCGCTTTTCACCTCTTTCATCTGTCTGTATTCAGAGTCGCAATGTTTATCACCTGGAATGCAGAGATTTGATTGACTGAGTAGCATCACGTGCGATGGCTTAACTCGCATGCAATCGGTCAGTGGATTTCCTTATCTGCTAAACCAGTACAGTAAAGTCCAAAAAAGTGGCACTGGTCAAAATAGGAGCGCCCCGTCAAAATTTAAAATACTTCAATAATTTATTGATTATAGGTCCAGGTCTGTATAGGACGGCGTCTGGGTCCGGACTTGGACGTTAGTGACCTATGCCCTAGACAAATCTGAAATGACAACAAGAAATGACAAGCCCCCCACTGATCGCGGTCTTCAGCTTCATGCAATGTAAGGCCTAATGCAATAAAGTGGTATCGGTGCATGGTATTGCTGAATTTTTGCGAGTACAAGTATATGAGCGCAGTATCAACCTGATAGCCAATGCCAGTATCGGTATTGGTGCATCCCTGCTTTAGATGGTACAATAACACTACAGTGTCTCAAGAGCAGTTCCTGAAGGGGACACCAAATGTAGGGCTAAAAGAAAAATGTGTCACTATGCCAGCTAAGAAAGACTGCATTGCGACTACTGCAAATACTGCTAGTTGTGTTTAGGATGGGGGGGGGGGCTCCCCTCGGATTTACACCTATGTGATTTAGCTATATGAAGTATCCATAGCACAAAATAATATAGGCTAACTGTCAAATAAAACACAGCCCTCCAAGATCCTCCGCTTCTCTCTCCTCTTCTACTTTTCTCCTTCTCCACTCCTCCCCTTTCCTCGTCTCCTCTCCTCTCCTCTCCTCCCTTTTCTTGAAAAAAAACAAAAAAACATTCAGCAGAGGTGGTCACATTCCAGCAGCGGTGCACCGCTGCTAGATGCACTCCATATAGGCAGAAACATGAGGATTGTTTTAATTTGTGTCTGGATGAATGTAAACAGCAGAAACAAGATGGTGATGACAATATCCACCTCTCCTCCTCCTCCCATTATAGTCGGGCACTATGTCGGCTCAGAGCATCGTCCGTCTGTTGTAAAGATGCTGCCTCAACAGACTCTGATTTCCCATTGCTTGGCCAGCCTGAGTCCTATTTGTCCTTTTTCCTGCAATTGGACATTAGCCAGAACCGACCTTAAATCCAAGATGGATTAGCATGATGCTAATCCGGACCCTCTTCCTCTGCTGTCTGGGGTGGTCTAACTGGTCAGGTTGGATGGTTGAAAGATGCTATGAGCAGGGCTCATCTCAAGGTCTGCTGCTCTTAATCCAAAACCTGTGCTTTCGTCACCAATGCTGATGAATGTATTTCTGTCATCGGTAATACTTGTTTCAGCAATAAAATTAAAGAAATTACAGATGTGCAGATATGCATGTGCCACTGCAGATGCACCTATGCACATAATTAATGTAGGTAAGAGTAGCTCGAGCATTGATTAAAAATGTTTAACTTTGATGTAAATTATTGAGGTTGACACTCAAATCTGTTATCAAAAAAATGTGTGCTAGAACTGATGGGAACAATTGGGCTCAAGAAGCTTCAGAAGTTAATGTTGCACATCAGCACAGTGATAACCCTTGCATTTATTAATAAGGCTAAGTGCTGTGTGAACATAATCTAAAGCATAATTACATTAAGTAGTTTCATTTATGCATTATACATAGCTACAGGGCAAAGACTAGGCTTACAGACAAATGTCTTATATGTCTTATTGTTTTAGACAAATTCACTTGTGTCTTTTGTGTTGCTTTGGCCTTTACTTTGATGCACAACTATATAGTAACTCTGTCAGTGGCAGTACTGGTAGTAAAATGCTTACAAGCCAGCCCAACCTACATAAAAATCTAAACATAAAACATGTAAATCTAGAGGGAATGCCCAATTGTATTGGTGCCTAGGAAAGGTGGTTCCCCCGGTTTTGAGTGGATTTCCGTCATGCTAATGAACAAAGTGAGGGAGATGCCTATCCTCTGCCAACCATTTCTGAGATCCTTGAGTTGCTGGCAGGCTCCGCAGTGTTTACCACCCTTGATCTTAACAGTGGTTATTGGCAGGTGGAAATGTACCCTGAAAGCCTGCCCCTGACAGCATTTGTCACATCTTTTGTGTTGTTCCATTTTTGGGTCATGCCTTTTGGTTTGAAGTTCTCCAGCCACCTTCCAATGGCTGACTAATCACACATGCCTTGGAGACTGCTGCATGGTGTACCTGGATGACATTATCATCTATTCTAAAGACACCCAGACGCACTTTGGTGACATCCAGCAAGTGTTTCATTGTCTCCAACAGGCTGGCCTTACCCTCAAGCTTAAGAAATGCCACTTCTGTTGCTTGTTGCTCCGGACGTAAATTCCTGGGTCATGTGGTGAGTAAGGATGGAGTGTGGGCAGGTCCGGCGAAGACAGAGGGGCTGCGTGACTACCCGGTGCCAAGGTTTCTGGGTCTTGCGGGATGGTACCATCACTATGTCTCGAACTTTTCAATGATTACTGAGCCTCTTAACGCACTGAAATGAAAAGGAGCTGTGCTTCTGTGGACCGATTAGTGTCAGAGTGCATTTCAGTGTCTCAAAGACCATCTGACCTCACCTGTCCTTGATCACCCCGATATGTGTAATACCTTTGTTGTCTACAGTGATGCAAGTTTTTTTAAATACTTTTTTTTTCATTTTTAGAACATCTAGGTAAATAACAACCCAGACAATTACCCCCATCTTCCCACCCCCTCCCCCAAAGCAGGTTGAAAAAAAAAAAAGGCTGTAGTCGACAACAACAGTTTCTGTGGCCATCCGCGATTGTGATAAAAATGTACTTTGAAAAAAATGACAGACAAATAAATATTCAAACACAATCAGGACATTGAGGTGTCATGAGGGTCCTCTCCACTGTTTAATATGACCAACAAATGGTTGTCATATCTAATGGAATCTCTCAGATGTCCCTGATAACTCAAATCAAATTTTTTCCATATGTAAGGTATTTGAGAGCTCTGTAAGCCAAGCTTCAAAACTTGGAGATATATCTTTGTTCCAGACTGTAAGAATAATTTTCTTAGCAATAACCATCCCATACTGGATTGACAGAGCCTTCCAGGGGCTAAGAGTCTCGAGCTGGTGAGACCAGCCAAGGGTCTGGAGGAAGATCATATCCATAAACCTCGGAATAGAAGTGAAAAACCTCGCACCAAAATTTGGTTTGTTGCAAAACCAGAACATATGTGCCAGTGTAACATTCGACTGTTTAAATTTTACACATAATGGTGAAGTGGATGAAAAGAATGAATGCAGTTTAACACGTGAATAATGGAGTCTATGTACAACCTTATATTGAATTAGCTGGTGTCTTGAATTAATTGAACATGTGTGTATGTTATAAAGACATTTACACCAAGCATGCTCTGAGATGACAGTACCTATTTCCCTCTCCCAACACTCTCTCAGATGTTGTGTACTTAGAGCAGTTTGCAGAGAGCAGCACAGTTCTTTTCAAAGAACTGTGTGATAGTTTGGGAGTTGTTCATAGACTCAGTCAACCTCGCCCTAAAAAGCATGATAGCTTCCTATGTTGGGGAGAAGCATACAAGTTGGGATCGTTTCAAACCGGAGTTGCATTTTCCCTGAACTCTGCAGTCAATGAAGCCACTGGCTTTACCCCAGCTGAGCTATTGCTTTTAGAGGGTCTTTGAAGGGACCTTTTACGAGAGCGCAGGAGCCCTCTTCCCAGGTCCCACATGCTCTGAAGAATGTCCAAGGGCTTGTTGAGTCAAATTGTTTAAGACTTGCTATCTTCCTTTGTCTTGGGCTGATTTTAAAAAATTCTCTAATTGCAGGGGATTAAGATCAAATGTGCGCAGGGTGGGGAGACTGACTTCTGATTAAGGTGTGGAAGCAGCTTGGGGCATTCTCCTCCCAGCAAATCAAGGTGTGACACCCTTTTGTGAAGGCTTAAAAGATGTGGGGACTGGCACCCAGGTGGCTCTCACACTCATTCTGAATCTGCCTCTCTCTCTTTATGAATCTGTCCCTGACTCACTGAGAACCCCATTAGATTGTCAGCCAGAAACTCTGGTCTGTTTAAGCCCTATTGTGTTTTCTTGGCTGCCCAAGTCATTCTAGTGAGGGAAACTGTGTTCGATCTTGAACCCCTTGAAACCCAAGCCCCTTTACACCTTCAGTTTGGACATTTTATTTCACTGGGGGAGCACATTTCAGTTTGATTATCCCCTGAAGAAGCATTTCTTGATTATACCCTGAAGAGACATTTGTTGGTTTTCTCTGAAGAGACATTTGTTTATTCTCCAAGTAGACATTGCGCATCCCCTCTAGATTTACATGTTTTTTGTTTATATTTTTATGTAGGTTGAGCTGGCTTATAAGCATTTTACTGCCAGTACCGCCACAAGTCCTAAAACCTATATGCCCATGTAAATTTATCTTATTCATTAGGTCCAAGGTCAGGTCAGGTTGAAATTCAACAATCAACTGGGCTCTGTTATCTTTTGGATAACTCAGCATGAATTGATTATTGATTGCTTGACACAGCATTGTTTTTTTCAGTTCTTCAAAGGAGGCTTAAAGTTTATCTGTAGCTGTCTGAACAAAAACACCTAGAGTTCAAAAGTGCAGCTTATAGTTAATTGTATCTGGATAGACTGTCCATACCTGAAGTCATTTTGAGATGCAAATGACTCCTTTCCTCAGAGGCACCATTACAATAGTGTTTCTGCGATAATGATTTTATGATTGAATGAATTATTGAGAAATCATCTGAATATTAGAATACTATTTTAACAAAAAGATGAAAAAAACGCTTTAAAATTATATATATTCAATATATTTAGAATTAATAAATCTGTATACTAAACAGTTCACTTGTTACACTCCTTAGCAATTGGTATTCATTTTCAAGTAATTTTCACACAAATTGCTGCTTGGCAGATTAATCAATAATCAAATTAACTGATAGTTGCATCCCTGATCTAAGGATATTGTATAAGACCTCTAAGTGTTTGTTGAGCCAAGTTGGCCAAATTAGAATAAACAGAATAATTTTAGCTGTCTGACAGCCTAGACTATTTGATGAGTTGAAGATTTTTTAATTCCCTACCCCGTTTTTAGGGTTGGCATCATTTGGATTTTAACACTTCAGCACATGTCCATATGTTGTGATGTTTTTAAATGAAACTAGCACTGTGCCAAAGACAAATCTGTCAATAAAGCTAAACCTGAACTGTTACTGTAACTTAGGTCAGGGGTAGATAAAGTAGCTACCAGCTAAGTTAGTTAGCTTAGCTTAACGTTATTCTTATTTATTTACCTAAAAGAATAAGACATTCATAATTTTCATGTACCTGATTCCGTTTCCAACGAGGAGTTGCTGGCTGATGGTTGATGAGATGGTTGATGTTCCAAATAGGAACCGGTTCTCGGTGCCCAACCCTACTCATTTTACTATCTTGTGGGGATTCCAGGTATTTAACTTTCTTGAATTTCAGGATGCTATATGACGGTGTTTGCCACAAGGTTCCATAAGACTATTGTGGGTGGACCTCTGACCATCTAGACGGGGTCCCCGTCAGAAATTTTTGCACATTTGAAAGCTAAATGCATCACTCTGGTGCAGTTCGAGAGAAGCATAAGAAGGTTAGAAAATTTAAAATTAGTAAAATATTACACCAATTTCTGAGCTGCTGGCTGGTGATTAGTCCAGTCCTCACTATATTTAACAGATTTGGCTATACAATGTCAACATAAGCCTACAAGGCTATAGTTAATAGTCAATATCAATCCATTGCCTTCCATTTTGCTTTAGTCCAGAGCTGTAACTAAACCCTGACTGAGAGACTAGATAATCATTGTCTTGTTTCAAAATTAGGAGCGCTCATGAGTGCTATCTTAAGTATATATTGTCTGTCTGGTCCACACAGAGGTTGCTGCTGAAAATAGAGAATATGAACATACATGTTCAAATATGAACATGTGTACATGTGGGACACGGTTATCTTTTCCAAGTTGCAGTTCATAAACACTGTTTAACGTAAGGGAAAACATGAGTTGAATTTTAGTCTCACATTTGTCATGCACAAAGTCACATAACGGCACTGGAAGTGACAAATAAAACACAGACCGAGGAATACACTGACAAGCTAGGTTGGCAAGACAGACTACCCGACTAGAGAGAGATGGACTGGAAGCTAGAGTTGGGCGGTATCCAAATTTTGATACCATCAGACATCCTCCCTATTTTACTGCGGTATACGGTATTACTGTGACTAATTAAAAATGATGATGTAAGGCTCAGACGGCTTCACCACACTGTTGGCTTGTGCCTACACTATTCAGAAACTGAATACCAAACACTAATACTGAAACAATAACAACGTAACATGCACAATATGGGGAGGATAGGCGAACTGGTCACATAATTTTCTCCTGACAAAATGTCAGTGAAGTCAGTGAACCGACTGGTTTCAGTGCGTCGTGAACAGCTTTCAAGACGTCCATGTCCTGCCAGGTCAGGGACAGGCTGCTCCTTCTGTCATCAGACCGGACGTGTCTGGTTGCTTGGGCCTGCTCAAGGATGCGCTCCACCATTGCCAGTTTGGAGCCCCAGCGAGTTGTGCAGTCCTGCCGATGGATGGATGGATGAATAAATAAATAAATAAATAAGCCCATTAATGTATAGCATTCCATTCTATTCTTAGTTACATCATCTAACCTTAACAGATTCAGATACAAATGTATGCTTACCGTTATGGGACTATGTTCTGGGAGTCCCAACTCCACTTGCTTCTTGTGGAGTTCACTCTTACATGCCAGCTGTGTGAAAAGGCCCCGACAATATTACGGCAGAGTCCGAAGGCGCGCTCGTTTTTTTGCCTCTGGTCATGCAATGCATTTGTGACAGTCAAGTTTAGATTGTGACCGAAGCAGTTAAGCCACGGCCAATGCAGGGACCTGACTGCGGCAGAATGTTGGCAGCGTTGTCAGTGGTTATGGCTGAAAGTTTTTTCTCGTCGAGTTGCCAGTCCTGAAGATTGTCCGCCGTATGACTCTCAGGAAAATACGTTGTTTGGAGGCATTTGGATTCAAGTTTCCACTTAGGTGTAGGCCTAATGGTGTGGAGTCAGTGACATATATGGTGTCATGTTAACTGACGACCACATGTCAGTTATTATGGAATAACTGTCTGCCTCTGACAGCAGCACTTGAACCTCGTCTCTACCTTTATTATATAAATATGGGACGGCTGTTTGCGAGAAATATTTCCGTCCAGGCAGCTCGTACTGGGCATCTAGGACCTTTACTATATATAACGTATAACCGTATTACCGCTCAACCCTAGCATATCTATTAACGTCTATTCATGCTATTTGATACCATGAGTTTAACTGGTAGTTGTTTCTGTAAGCTGCTCTCATGGTGTTTTTTTTTATTTTATTTTCATGACCAGAAGGACAGTTCTGCCTAATTGAAGTTGTAAACGTTGATGCTGCTTTGAAGGAGGGGGAGGCGCCGTAACTCGGAGTGTGTTCGAGGACAAGACGCGTGGGGTGGCTTGACTGACTGACTGATTGACTTGACTGAGTTAAAGACACTTTGCTGAAGCAATGGTACAAAACAGAGACAGGGACAAGGACTGTAAATTAGCAATGGCTAGAAGTCCTATATACATTACATTGGTTTCCCTTTAATTCGATGTAACAATGTCTACATTAGTGTTGCTTTCGTCAACGAAAATTATGACTAAATATCGTCGTCAACGGACCTTTATCACCTGACGAAAACGAGACGAGACGCAACGAAAATGCTGGTCATGTGACGATAACGATAATTAAATATATAATGCAATATTGTAGACGAATAAAAACGAGACTAAATGTGGTTTACAAAATAAAAACTATGCTAAAATCTGTCTTCATTTTCGTTGACCAAAACGAGACGAGACGAAATGTTATAACAAAAATCCTTAGCCCTCTAGGGTCGACGGATGCACCGGCGCGTCCAAATCACGTGACCGCTTTAAGACGACAGAGCAACGAGATGCAGCCTCACCTCATTCTCCGTTTCAACTTGTGGCGAAAGTGCGGACTTCAAACTATATACCAGTTTTTAAAGTGTGTTGATAGGACGAGTAAAACCGGACTTGTGATAAATAATGTACGCAGCGCTTTTTTCGCGAATTTTGCGGCTACGTTTGCTACGTGTTTGGTGCAGGAAGACACGGTAAAAACTGGCTTTTCTCAGTAACGTGTCCGCAAACAGGAAGCGTTTACAAGCAAAAAAAAATAAAACACGTGATACCCCCTTTCCTATTGGTGGAAAAAGCCACCACATCAACCAATCACAAAATTATATGGCAAATCACGTGATTTGGTTGCTGGGGAACAGGGGGAAGTTGTGGGGAGGGACCAAATAGTGACAGCGATACTGACAGCGACAGAGACAGTGTTAGTGACAGCGAGTTCTGAGAGTTGAGAGTTTTGTGACATTTAGCTTGTTTGGAGTGTATAGATAGTGTGTAGTGTAGTCGTTTTTTTGTTTTGTGTGTCAAAACAATGAGGAGACTGCTGAATGAGGAGCAGGCAGTGCAGCTCCTCATTCAGCTGTGAGGACCTGAGGGAGGCCTGAGCCTGAGGCATTGCCTGCATTTAAATGTAAATAGTTACATGTAACTTTGTAAATTTCAAAAACTTATGTACAAAATAAGCAAACAACAAATTAAATTTGCATTCTAAGTAATAAAAATGGTTCGTTAAACATATTTGTGGTTTTCACAGTAAAAATTCAAACTTTTTCCTACTCAGATTTTATGATTTTTGTGTGATTTTAGGTCCACTGTATTAATACAGTATGTCAAAATTAAAAAATAACTGTACAGTCACATAAGTGAGGTTGTGCTGAGAAAAATTACACCAAACAAGGCAAGGTAAACAGTTTGTTAGAGAGAAAGAGTGTAAAGTGGGTTCTTAGTTAAAATAAATATGTTGTAAATTCAAATCAGAGCGTCTTCTGTGTCTGGAATGGATGTATTGTTGCGTCTATAAGGTAGCAATAATATAATAATAGGATAACCTTGTAAAATTGTAAAATGGGTTTGGCTAAATACAATCTTTGACTAAAACTAGACTAAAATGTCATCAGTTTTCCTCGACTAAAACTAGACTAAAATAGTCATGGACAATTCTGACTAAAATAAGACTAAAATGCTCAGACTTTTAGTCGACTGAAACTTGACACGACTAAAAGGAGTATGAACGTGACTAAAACTAATAAAAACTAAAATGATAGCTTGACACAAAGACTAGACTAAAACTAAAAGTAAAACAGGCTGCCAAAAACAACACTAGTCTACATGTACTGTCCCTGCCGAATAAACTTATAAATAAATCAATCAATCAATAAATAAATAGATAAATAGCTAAAGAATGAAAATTACTTCAGAATTATTATGAAACTATGGGCAAATTAGACTTTGGTAAGCTGCCGGAGTCTAGTTAATTAATGGAAAACATTGGGGTCACTAAGAGATCAGCATGTGTCAAGGTTACATGAATCATGTTGTTAACTAATTATATTAATAGAGTCATTATAAGGGCGGTGTTTTTTTTTTGTTGTTTGGTACCAATGAAAAAGCACCAAGTTGAGTGTCAAGTTGAATGTCTTTTCAGAGTCATCTCATTTCTTAATTTCTTTGATCTGATGGTTCAACTTGAAAGGAACAATTAAATGTTACCAGTGAATTTGGTAAAATTGAGAGTGATGTTGAACACATGATTGATGGGGTTCTCCCTAATGGATTTTTAAGAAAATGAGTGACATGCTATGAAAAAAACAACAGAAAAAACATTAATAGCTATAAGCAGCTATATTTGCATAAATAATTTTCAGCATAGAGTTCTTCAATTAGTCATCAGTAAGTTTTAGAGTCATTTGTATATGAAATTGAGTTCATGTATAAAGATTATGTGAGAAATCATGATCTAGCTCAGAACAGGCAGGTTTTAAATTATTATCTCAGCTCCAGATTACTTTCAGACAGAAATCCTCTCATTCAAATAAGGTATTATCAGAAAAAAGACCCCAGGATATAGAATGACTAGAATTATTGTGCTTACCTTTCTTGTTTATTTGTCCTAAACATGTTGGGAAGGACATGTTGGGTCCCATTTCAAGACATCATATGCCACATAAATGCTCCAGAGATTGAGGGTCGTAGTGCTCAGCATTATAAACTTGTTTCAGCTGATGTAGAAAGAATTCAGAGGCTCATTCCCAGTTTCATTTTTACATAAACTTCATATCAAACTGAAACTGTCAGCCAATTACATTGTCACTCAAGGGTTAATAAACTATTTTGTCACTTATAATTCTGCTTTAGTGTTAATATCTTGATGATTTGATAATGTGGGTGTGTTTTTGCAACCATTAATCATGAGTAGACAGTTAAAATCTCAGTCTACCTACTTTCTGGACTTCAAAAATATGGGCAAATAGTCCCATATTCAAAAGCCTAGATTATTATGAAGGACTTGGAAAAAACAAAGTTTTTCTTGGCTTAAATGTTTGATAAAATGTGACTGTACATGGGGTTAAAAGCTCATTCCAGTCATCAAGTGCCCACATGGTCAACCTGAGGGGCCTGATGTAGGAGGTATCGAAGGGTCGTTTTGTCCCGAAGCCATTTTTGAGACCCTCCTATTCCCTCATTAAAGGTCTGAGTGTCCTTAAACTCTTTAAATAAACTATAAAGTTCCTAAATATGATGGTAAATCAGTTGCAACTCCAATAATGAACACACTTTCCAAGATCTGGACCCCTAAAATGTCAAAAATGTTAATCTCTCCGTTCAAAAATCCAGTATTAAAGGGTTAATATCTCCAAATATAGTCAAGCTATGCTATTTCTTTCTATTGCAGAATCTGATAGACAGAGTCAGAATGAGAGCACATGGTAATTTCAAGGCCTGTATCTTTCTGAAAACTAAAGATATGGGTGTTCAAATATGCTTACAAATTATGTGTGCAATTCACAGACCTAAAAAGTGGACGTGGCACCCAAACTTTGGAGGGCCATATCTCCAAAACCGTTTGAGGTAGGAAGCTAAAATTTGGGATTCTTTCATTTGGCATCAAAAGGTACCAGTACAAAAAAAAATTAGGCTAATTGAAGAGGTGTCACTGGGGAGGGTGTGTGAATTGACACGGAATGACCCAATAATTTAATGCTAACACAGTCCTAACCAAATTTCTCCTAAATTCAAAGATATTAATTCAGAGCCAAAGGACACCAACTCATGTTTGCTCATAGTTGTTTGAGTTGTGATTCTTAGGCTCTTACTGATAAACTTATTCAACTTCTTCGCTAAAATAACCGAAGGATGCTTTGTCGGCCGATTGAGTTCTCCTTAGTTAATTTAGTATGAGAGAATTTCAAATTAAAGTTCACTTTTCCTAAGTCAGGTCACGATACTTGTAAGACAAGTTAAAACAAAACTTTGTTTTGGAAGAAACTTAACAAAAGTTGAAGGACTCAAAAGAAATCGATCGCTTCAGTGAAAAATATAAAGTTCTAAGAAATAACGTGTGAGCAACTTCTCTTAACAGTGATGTCTTGGAGAGAGTAACACTTGAAGTAGAAAAGAGTGCTTAAGGCGTAAAAATAAAGACTAAGAGTTTAAAGCGTAAAGTGCAGTGAAGAGTAGAGAGTTCAGAGTAGAGAAGAGTGAGTTCAGAGATAGATGACTGTTCTGTTTTGTCAGCTCTGATAGGGCGAGACCCAGGGGGCAGTGCTGCCAGTGTTCGCACTTTAGACCAACATTTTAATGATTCAAATCGTGTTTCACCTTTCCAAGAATGTCACCATGGCTTTATGTGGGCTGT
The DNA here is from genome assembly GCA_039737535.1 of Lagodon rhomboides. Taxonomy (NCBI): domain Eukaryota; kingdom Metazoa; phylum Chordata; class Actinopteri; order Spariformes; family Sparidae; genus Lagodon; species Lagodon rhomboides. Next base: position 3,370,351 of record CM077796.1, read on the forward strand.
CTTAAATGCAAATCACATGAGTCATTAAATCATTAACATTAAGAAATAATAGTATTTGGTCGAACACTTAAACACATTTGATTATACAGTAGAAATAATTGCTACACGTTTTCATTTTAGTTCGAGCCTAATACTATTATAACAGGGAATATACTTTAAACATTGACTGGTAATATGCATAAATGAGTTAGAAAGACTTCACATTGGCTACAAATCTATCAGGGCTCACCACTGGAGAGCGCTGTGGATCCGTAGAATACAGGGCATTTTCACATATTTAAATGATCTCAGCTATACATTGTTACAGAGAACTGAGATTATCAATTTTATGAACTTTGCTTCCTGATTAATAATATGTTATTTTCCAGGAGATTAGGTTCTGGCTTGATAGTTATTATAACTTTGTTAAGATGTGGAAGAGAGAAGAAACTATGTAAGGAAGCAGCTGTAGAGTGTCTGAAGAGAAGTCTTTATTGTTAAGAAATAAAGTTCCTCTGCCCAGAAAGAGATAAGCAGAGACTAGACGGTACCTCCTGGTACAAAGGGTCAAAGGGTCAGCTATGCTAAAAATGTTTACCTTGCAGGGAAAAAAGATCTTAATTTAGATTCCAAAGAAAAGGTATGAAACACAAAAAATGTGTTCCTACAGCGTTGTCAAAGCTGTTTAATCCATGGTCTAACACACCTTGACACAGAGTAAGACTCCCCCTCGAGAGATCAAGTTTGCTGAAAACAATACACTGCCGCTTACGCCTCCATTTAGAAACCGCCAGCAAAAAGCCACAAATAATGGTCAGGACAGCACCAAACTTCAGCAACAGTACATGTACAGTCCCAGCACGCAGTACGAAGCATCAAACATCTGCTAGCTTTGCCGGATTTGTATTAAAAACACAGCTCAACTCACCATGTCCTCCAGCAGCCTGCCTGTGTGGGGAAGCCCTGACGAGTCGATTACCGAGTGCAGTAGATTTGTGCAGCTCAAGGATGAAAATGACTGACTATTACTCCATGGAATGCTCAGTTCTTATTATCGAGAGCTGACAGGGAAAATAACGGAAGTAATGGAGTAATAATCATATATTTCAATTTTTTTCAAATTAAAAGCCTCCTGCTAAGAACCCAGTTCTAAACTCCGATAGGGTGCAATGTAAAGCTCAACTTCGTGCTTCACGTCACGTTACATGTTTACGCCTACCCCAGAGGCGGCCAATTGGTGGCTTTTTTAAAAAGGAATATTACACCTCCCTTTTAGATAGACAACGTGGCACATTGCAGCCTTTACCTTGCTGCAAATGTGCCACCTTTTCTATCTAAAAGGGGCTAATGACACATTCTTAGCCATGATAAGTCAATCACTACACCTGGGCAGCTGAGATATAAGCAAAGTCCAAGTATAGTAGCTACCTTCTGAAGAACATGTGGCAACAGTATCTTGACATCAGGGATGTGTTCTGCACTGTATTTATGATATCTGTATCAAGCAACAAGCTGTTTCTGGAGGTTCCCTTAAAGAGAAACTCAACTGCAGGCTATGTTTTGCTGCACTCTCTGGGTGAAAGTCTGCTTCTCCTCTGAGCACAGCCAGCACCACTGACAGGTGTGGTTAGGTACGGTCAACAGTCATGTCATCTTGTATTGACATACCAATAGTTAATTGCAACAAGGTGACAAGTGAAAACCACTTGAGGTCAGCATAAACAAAATTTTCATGGGGTTTGAAGCTTCTCATCCCTACTTGTTCGACGTGTACTACATAGGGTTTTCACTGGTTACTGTCTGGTGAAGGAAATTAAATGTTTACTGAATGCACCTAACCTGCTGGATGAAGCAACATGCATGTTACAGTTTCCCTTAACTGTGTAAATTCTGTAGCAGTCTAGCCATGTGGAGGTTTTTATTTATACTGCCTATAAAAAGTATTCACCCCCTTAGATGTTCTCCTCTTTTATTGCTTTTATAAATGGAATCAGTCAATATAATTTGGCTTTTTTAACAAAAGAATTTACCCAAAAAATGTCAAATGTCCAAGGAAAAACTGATTTCTACAAATAATGCCAATTAATTAAAAATATCATGTAAATAAGTGATTGCATAAGTATTCACCCTTCAAGTCTGTATTTAGTAGATACACCTTTGGCCACAATCACAGCACTGAGTCTGTGTGGATAGGTCCGCACATCTGGACACTACAATTTTACTCCATTCTTCTTTTCAAAACTGCTCACACTCTGTCAGGTTGCACAGGGATTGGACATGAACAGCCCTTTTCAAGTCCAGCCACAAATTTTCTATTGGATTGAGGTCTGGGCTTTGACTCAGCCACTCCAGAACATTCACCTTGTTGTCTTTTAACCATTTCTGTGTAGTTTTTGCTGTATGCTTAGAGTCATTGTCTTGCTGGGAAATAAATCTTCTCCCAAGTCGTACTTCTCTTGCAGACTGAATCAGGTTGTCCTCCAGGATTTCCCTATATTGTGCTGCATTCATTTTACCCTCTACCTTTGCAAGCCTCCTCGTTTGGTGCCAGTCGACCATAGTGTCTGATCTGATGGCCAAAAAGCTCGATTTTGGTCTCATCAAAGAACCTTCTTCCAGTTGACCTTGAAGTTGTGCTTGCCCTGTGGGACGGGGGGCTGCGCGAGGAGATATGAAACGTTCGTGAACTTGTGACTTTCGCCAGCCGTCTGCACCAAATATCAATGATCTCGTATTCATGGAGACACACGCGGTGTGCACGGCGGGGTGGGGCTGTGTGTGTGAGACACGTGGGTGACAGAGAGACAGGGGGAGAGGAGGGAAAGGAAATGTAGCCGAACGAATACGCTGCGTTTTTAAGTAGCGTTAAAAACAAACAAAAGCGATGCGCAATATGTGGCGGTCGATATTGATTCTGTGGCGCACTGCCACGAATTAGTCAATGTGTGGGAAACACTGCAAATTTTAATGACCATGATTCCATTTATAAAAGCACTAAAAGGGAAAAGAATTAAGAGGGTCAGGGCTGTACACTTAGCTTTTTCACTAGGAGCACAGGTGCTCCTAAATGAAAACATTTAGGAGCACAGAAAATATTTAGGAGCACTATGAAATTTTTTAAATAGCACAATTTTATTATTAACACTCAAATCACGTACACAGTAACACACATGTGCACTCAAATGTTTTGCAGGTGTGAAAATGTCGATTTGCATACAGATGCGCAAAAATTGTACTCTACTTTGATCCACGTTGGATGGATTTATTTTAGGAGCAAAAAGCGAATGAAAGGGTTGAAATCCTACTTGCACCCGTGCTCCCTTTTTATTTTTTCTATTCGCACAATCTATTTTTAGGCGCATATGCGAGTAAAATGCTCGCACTGTACGGCATTGAAGAGGGTGAATACTTTTTATAGGCCCTGTAGGTCGTCTGAATGAAGACCTACAGGTCAGTTGTTTTCAATTGCACATGATTGGTCAACCTTCAATCAAGGTGTGACTTTGGAGAGAGATCTTGCATGTGTATGATGCTAATGTGTTTTAAACATGTGGGTGGGGTAGATTGTACGGGTGTTTTTTGATTTTGATTATTAATAGAAAATTGATTGAAACAAGCTTTCAACTTCAATCACTGAAATCGAAAGCAGGATCAGCACTTCTTTCTTTTTTTAAAGAAAAACAGTCCATCTCAAAGACAACACAGCTAGCTAACGAGTACCCTGCAGCCGCAACTCCAGACATGTATCCCTTTATCACTGGGCACATCTCTATTACCTGATGGTTGCGATGCTTTATTTGATCATTTTTCCTGAATTTCTTTGTGTTTCTACTGTGCTTGAGTAGGCTAAGTAGTTAAATAATTTTGTTATTTTTATGTTTTAAGTTTTTATTGTAGATATGTTTGACTGTTGAACATTTTATTTTGAAAACCAACTGGATGCAGTATACCATTTTGCTTTATGACTTCCTGTCTGGCTCCATCTGCTCTGTGCAGCTTGACACTGCGGCAGTTCACTTGTGTCAAAAATAGCCTTGTATTCTCTGTAGTGCAGAATGGAGAGCTGCTTCTTGGATGCTGATGAAACATGCCATGGTGAGGCCGTTTGAAAGACAAGCATTGGCTAGAATTCCCGAGATTGGACATGGTAACCGTACTGGTGATGTGCAACAGGCCCGGTGAAATCTAGGTTATCGTGTGTGCATGAAGACAATCAACTGACTGGAACCCAGGGGCGTCACTAGTTTTTAAGGACAGGGGAGGCTTACAAACAGCTAACAAAGACTGAGAAATTAAAAAATAAAATACTTAATTACTTGAATTAAAGTAATACTAAGATACTCTTGAAAATATTTGGGTCAGGCTAATTTGGTTGTTATGCATGTACCGAGTGCAAACAAGGTCGCAGGGAAAATGTGGACTGGATTTTCAGTGATAATGGATAATTGGATAATGATGCACTGAAGGGGCTCTCTCTACCTTACACTATGAAGTGAAGGGAAACTGACAGATTTATGATCATATTTAAGTGAATAATGATTATTTATTTAAACTCATATTCTGGCCACTTTATACTGAATTTGTCAGCACTTTTTTGTAAAAAAGTAAAAATAAATACATTTAATAAAAACACCAAATTATTTAGGGGGGCTCAATGGGACATGGGGCAGGATCAAGAAATTAGACTCAATAGTGACACGACAGCTGTTCACAGCCATCAGCCAAGCCGGTGCTGGAGCGTGCATGAACTCTTCACAGCAGAGCAGCTGCTGCTGTGACACTGTTATTTCTTTACTCACTGTTCGCGTGACTGTTTACTGCAAGACCTCCGCACATGCCTCTGCGGAATGACGTTGGTAGCCTACAACTGCTAACCGTGCTGTGTGTAAGGGATAGCCTTATCCCCTACACACATGAAGCAGCCGGGAAGCCGGCTCGCTGTGTGTAGAGACACACAAGCGGCGAGTCTGAAAGACACAGGCGAAAGCAAAGACGGCATATTGGGGGACAAAAACATCATCTCTGATACGGGACTGCTGCGTGTTAGCAGCTAATGCTACTACACAGACACAAACAAACCGTTAGCCTGTGGCTACAGCCAGCTGCTAACGTCACCTCCCGGATAACAGGTTGGGCTTTTGGTCCCATATATAAAGGGACATATTTCTAACTATTCAGTTTCAGACTAAAGGACCGTGGAAAATGCACAGTCTGTAACTATTCAGTGTTACACAGTGGTGGACTAAGCTACATGTTAGCAGCTAACGCTACTTTGCACGTTAGGTCACTCCGAGTCCTCGCTGATCTCATATGATTTTCAAATCAAGCTCTAAACACGACCTGTAATGTTTTCTTACCTGGTCACTAGGAAATGAGCCATGTCAGCATCTGTTTTCAGTCCCAGTTCAAGTTGAAGCTGCCTCCATGAGCCGAACGTGTATCCGATGTTTGTTCGGGTGCCGGCCCGGCTTTAGTCGTAATTTCGTTTCGACTCACTACATGCCGCTATAAAACCTTTGTTTTCTTCTTAGTATGACTTTTTAGTGGACTTAGTGTGGTGGTGGGTCGTTTTCTGGCCGTAGCAGAATCCATTACTACCCAAACACTAGTTTGGGTCCACCACGCTTGTCTTCTTCCTGTATCCAAGCTGTCGAGGACGCGCATTCAGCATCATCTCATGTCACGTCCGCAGGACTGCGCGGGAAATTCGGGCCCGAATTGCAGTACATTATGCAGCACACAGCCTGTTCAAGGCAAGATACGTGGGTGGGCTCATTCTTTTTGTTTATGAACGCTTCATCACCCATTAGCATTAAAAAAACTTAAAATGCATGTTTATTTTTTTCACAAATCCTGCCTCAAGTCTCTTTAAGAATATTTAAGAATGACGCCACTGCTGGAACCAGAGGAAACTCAGTGATGGAGATGTTGGGTTTATTTTATTTTTCAGATATCCTTTATTGATTTGTTTGGGGAGAGGGTTTACTAAGGACAGATAAAAAAAAAAAAAAACTTTTTAAGAAACAATTTCTATCTTTTGTTTTTCATTTTTGTAGGGTGCATGTTACCTTTTTGTTGCTGGAATCTTTATTATTTGGTAAATATTACTTGAACTTGTCTGACCCTAACCTGCAAAAAGCAACCAGGATAACTCAAGCAGTTGTTGTAAAGACCCCTGTTTTTTTTTTGAGAAGTTACCATTGTATAAAACCAATGATCTGTAGAGCTCTACAAATCCAGATGTGTTGGTATAAGGGCACATTCAGGCTTCACCATAGGAGTATTTGTAATTTAGCATGCCGTGATTGTCCACATCAGCAGATGAAAATAAGTGTTGCACAAGACCAAATTCAGTGTCTACACATGTCTACATTTCACTCTGTTGTGTTTTTGGTCATTCATGCTGCTAGTCTGATCACCAGCTTACACGATTGGTCACCACAACCTAACATTTGGTTGTATTTCTCCAAAAGTTGATTCCATTAAAACTTTATCGTTGCGGCCAACTGCGGTTTTCTCACTACCTGTTGTCTGCCCTGCAACCCCAAATGAAAGGGAGTACTGATGTGTTTGCTGTCTGAATGGGCCCTAACAGCTGTCAGCTAAGAGCTGTCTGTGCAGGAAAAATAAGAGCTTACATCGTAGATCAAATTATATGACTGCTAGTAGATCGGTAAGTACAGCTATCATCATAGTGTGTAGACTAGATTTTAACATTTAACCTGAAGATGATCCAAGTGGAATTGTTATGTCAATATTAAAAAAAAAACTTTTGTGTGACAGTGTCTGCCAGTGTGAATGTGTTAGCATGTCCTCTGTATTGATTAATGAAAACAGTGCTAAGAACAGCTGGGTTATATGAAGAAAAAGGAAGTTATATAAAAGTATGCAACAACAGTAGAGATGTATTAATAAAACTCATTGAAGGAAGATATGATAACCACCTCTGACTTTACAGCCATATATTAGATCTACAGAAGTCCGTATCCAAAAAGTATTATCAATGCAATGTCAAAATACTCAATGTACAGCTGAGAATAATGGACAGAACACAAAAACCTGCTCAATGATCATGCCATGTTTGTGCAGAAATAATGCTAACATGCCTGAAACAGAAGCCCGCAGCCTGGTCAACAGAAGGAACATTTGTGTCATGCCAATCACTTAGATGAGCCATCTGCATCTATAGATAGACTAAAAGGAATGTCAGTGTGAAAGGGGATGGATAATAAAAGAAAAGGAGGCAAGCAGCAGAATAAAAGATCAGAGTAAGTGAGGAGGATAAACAAGATACAAAATTAGAGACAAGTGTGAGGATTTGACTAGAATCTTCTTCTACAAGTACTCTCTCTCCTGTCTTCATTTCTGTGTCCTGATTCTGAGGCCTCATGAGTATTTTATAGTCATAACTGCCTCCAAAAGAGCCCTATTGTGTTACAACATGGGCCCTTGCCAGCACTGTTGCCCTTTAGAGACCACTGATTTCCTGCTTGTCACCAGTTTATCCAAGCCATACCACTGGGAGAAATGGAACTGCTTCAGACTTACCATTGAGTAATTTTCTTACAGACGGAAGTCAATTGTTTTGCTAAGTAAATCCAAGCATACTGGCTGGAAGTGTAGTTGCTGAGTGGTAAAATAAATTCTATCCTTTTAAAACTGGTCTGGGAGGCTTTCCACTATTGCTTTCCACTGTCTGTACTGTAAATATACACTTGGTTAGGTATATTATTAGGTACACCTTTGCCCCCAGAACAGTCTTAATTATTGGTGGGATGGATTCAACAAGGTGCTGGAACCATTCCTTCAAGATTCTGCTCCATGATGCACGGTAGCATCATACAGTTGCTGCAGATTTGTCTACTGAACATTAATGCTGCAGTCTGAAAAGAGCTACCTGCCAAAGTATCAGTTGGCTCAAATATGTTTTTTCCAGTAACAAAAAAAAAAAAAAAAAATGTTAAGTGAATTCTTTACAGGTGTGAATCTCCACTGGCCTCACAATTCAGTACGATCATGATTCGACTGTCAACGATTCAAATGCAAAACGATTCATGATGCATCTTAGTGGATGGCATCCTCACTGATTTATATCACTACACATGGCTACTTTTTATCATTTAAATTCCCCTTTTAATCAAAAAGTCCTTCTAATAATAAGACTATAGCAGTATACAAAATAAAAGCTGCATCTTTTCAAAACATAACATGGCTAACATGATCAGTAATTGTTGTGATGTAGAAGTCTTATCCAGTTCGTGCTTCCCAGAAAGTCAATAAAATCTGACACGTGCCCCCGGATATCTGTTTAAAAAAATACCAGGTGAGTTTTTATTATCACTTGCAGATGATCTCTGCCTCCCTCCAACAAACCTCCTACATAAGTTACGTTAGCCTAATGTAAGCCATTAGACTACAATTCAAAGCATGGGAGTAACGTCGCAACATAACTTTATTGTCCAGCTGAGGCCAGACGATCAACAATCAGCATAAGCTGCAGACTCTTGGTTATGCTGTCTCTTGTTAGGATTTATTTTTTACCTCTCTGCACCTCATGCCTCTCACGCTTTAAAATTAATCTAATTGATTTATATTGTTTGATTTACATTAATACACTTGATTCTAATTGACAAATAAAGACTGTGATTACCTGTTTTTACTAATGATCAATACTAAATAGTTAGATAATGGGTGGCAGACAGGCCCTGTTGATAGATGAGAGGGTTGGAAGCGTTAACCCTTTTTATGAGGGGTTAATACATAGGAGAGAAGAGCCAGGGAACGAAATATATCCATCAATCCATGTCTCTTAGTGAGAACAGGCCACAGTCATAAACCAAAAGTGTTTGCATGAATGTGTCCTTGAGGTGTGGAGGAGGGTGGCAGAGAAGAGACAGAGGCTAGGATAGATGGCAGGAAGGGAGTTTTTTCTTTCAACAGGCCGCTGACCACCTGGAGACTATCGTGTTGCCAAGGGGCTGGGACCAGCTCGTGCATCAACGAAGGGGGGCTAAGTCTAAACCACAGCACCACCCCACCTGTACAACCAATGAATATTGTTAAACTTATCTGTTCTTAACCAATGAGAAATTCTACATGTTCTGATACCAAAATTATATGGTACAATGTAAAGAGAGATTTTGCATCTTTTTCTGGGCGATTGGTTACAGAGTAACAGCACTCCGCTGACTGTGATTTGTCAAACAGAGAAAGTCCTTGATCAAGCCTTTTACTTAATGATACAATTCGAAATAAATGGTAAACAGTACGTCAAGGTTCTGTCTTCACTCAAATAAACGAACACGCTCAACACTCTTCACTGATGCTGAATCCTGCACGTACGCATCGCGATGAATTCTATAATCCAGAAATTTCCACACCTCTAGAATTCATTAACATTGTGACTCTGAATGTTGTGTGAAGTTGTTGTGTCACTAAGTTGATGGTGTACTCCTTGTTGTTGAAGTGCACAACAGATGAGAGAAAGAGATGGGACAACTTGACAACTTAATTTACTTTTACATAGTAATACATATACATTCAACAGACTTTCACACACTCACCTCAGTCTGTCACAGCTAGAAATGCAACAGCAGTAACTGTTACGCCTCCACAGCCTTTGGTGTCACTTCTCTCGATGCTCTTTCTGTATGAATGCCTGCTGCTGATAACAGAGCAGGCATTCACATAGAAAACAGAATTGCATTAAAAGATACAGGGCTTTTTTGTGTTGTTTCAGATTCTAGTGACAAAATAAAAGATGATGGAAAGTGCAGTTTCAATAACATATTATTTTATTTGAATGTTTTTCAGATACTAAAACACTCAAAAGCAGTTTTTAACACCGTGAGACAGGAATTTACAACTCTGGAAAGTTATCATTCTGACATAAACTTCATTATCGGTCTGCACTGGAAAAAGTAGAACGATGTTGTTCGTGTTACAAAGTAATCTTATCAGGTATGTACTCACCTGCACATTGATGTATTTAATGCAGCTCCTTGGTGCAAGACATGGCATTTCATTGTGGCTAAAGTTGTGTCAGGTTCAACTTCTGTCAAATTCCAAGGACCTCTGTGTTGGGAATGTTGGTGTGCAGATGCAGCAAGCCATAGTGCTCTATCTTACCCTAGGTGCAAGGCGGCGCAAACGTCGTTGGTAGTTTTCAGACCAACGCAGTTGGTGCAGTCATGAATGCATTATAATGCAGTAATGTCACTGCAGCAAATGTCATGGCACATTTATTCAGCAAAACTAAAAGCTGTAGTCATAAACTCTCCAAAAGAAACAGAGTTAAACGTTAAGCTTCTGAAATAAATGTTTTAGACAGGATCTCAGGATTTATCAAACAGCTGCTTCATGCCAAACAATTTTTACCCTATGAATCTGGACTGTTTGTGCAAACTTTTTTTGTGAAGAACACAGAACATTGGTTAGCATAAAATACTAACCTGTCTGCGAGTCAGGTGTCAATGGCAGGTTAATGTACGCAAAGATACACATATCGTTTCTGCTGCTAGAGGATTGCTGTACGTAATGTCATTAATATTTTCCTCATCAAAGACGTATTTCACCCCTCTCATCTCACCTGTTATTGATCAGGATGGTACTTTACTTTATGACCCGTCCCACCTGATCCACAGACTGAGATCCACGCATACACAGAGGGGTGTGCAGCCGCTCTACTCTTCCTCCTCAGTTAAATATCAGTGTTTGTTTTTTCATAGGCAGTCAAACAGAGTTGTTAATGGGACAGATGATTGTGAAATGGCAGGACAGAGGGTCCAGCAGGACCACATCCCTCTCCCTTAGTGAAGACAAGCGACAGTGTTTAAAATGCGGTGCACCTGGCACACCTGACTCTTAAAGGAAATGGGAGACACCACTCAGATGGGATTAAGTTCCTCCCAGAACACACCCATGACTAATTCAGTCTTAGTGCAACCCCTTTTACATTTACATTTAGGACATTTAGCAGATGCTTTTGTCTAAAGTGACTTACAATAAGTACATTTGTCACAACAAGACATAAAGTAAAAAAGAAAAATAGAAACAATTTCCATTAACACTTGAGTTGAACCGAACCACACTGATTTGCTTTTCCATCACCAGTTTTACTGCGGTGAGTTAAGCCAAGCCTTTCAAACATCTGCTGTGATTTACTGTTTCGTCGTGTTCGCTCTCAGCTGTTTCAGGAGTCATGTTTAGTTACTGCTGATGAAAACACAACATTTCCTGTAATGCTGGTTCATAATAAAAGCTTTTAAATAACTAAATTATCTTTATTGTGAAGAAGTTAGAGTAAATTAAACGTGTCTGTAAGTGAATTAGCGGAGCCACTGTGTTAGTGGTGATTCTTCGATAGCTCTGAAGGGATTGAGACAAGCATGTCATTGGCTTAATACACACCTTGAAGCAAGTAACCCAGATGTGTTGGAAAAAACAGCAACAGACTATCTGAATAGGGCACATAGTGCGTAAAAACTGTGGTTGACTGTATGACTGTGTGTTGCAGGATAATGGTGAGGACTCCCATCGTATCTCTCCCAGCCCTGTGGTCCATGTCAGGGGTCTATGTGAGGCCGTGGTGGAAGCAGACCTGATAGATGCCCTGGAGAAGTTTGGACCCATATGGTGAGACAGCAACCACTGTGTGTGTGAGAGTGAAAGAGTAAAATAAAAATAGAGAATCTGAGTCTTGAATCTACTGTCGCTGTTCCGGTTTGCAGTCAATCACCAGTCAGTCACATATGCTGAAGTGCTGACACATCAGTACCGAAAACAGAGCACATTAGCAGCAACAGGTGTTTAAAGAGTCTCATACTTTCCTAACCCGCATTAGTCATTACCTAAAATCTATTTTTGTCTGAACAAATGTATAGCCATTCCTATCAAATTCAGTCCACAGGCAACAACAGATATATATCAGCTGTCACTGACACACTGATTCCATAAAAATTGTGACACTATTTAAAATGTAATCAAAAAAGAATGCAATGCTTTGCCAATTGTTCTTGACCTATATTAAATAGAACACAATGCAAGCAGCACATTCCTTCAAAGTTTGGACAGGAGCATGTTTACCACTGTGTTGCGTCACCTTTTCTTTTAAAAATAAGTTAAGCGTTTGGAAACTGAACTCATTGTTGTTAAAGTTGTGGTCGGTAAGTTGGAAAAACTGTCAAGCCCAGGTTAGATTTTGAAAGTATCCGGACAGTAAACCCCGCCCCCTGCACTCAGGCCTCTCTCCAGAGCCGCTCCCCCCAAACCAAATTCTGCAGTCAGAGTCCGAGTCCGAGTCCTCACAAGTGGTGGAAAGAAGAGTACCAGTGCATTGTTTTCATCACAACATCTAACAACAAGTCACTACCTCATGTCTCATTCACCTGTAAGTAAACACCTAATACTAACATGAACAACCACCATGGCCATTGCTAGCACTGATAGCTGTCAAGCTAGCTTTGTTAGCATTCAGACATTGTTTCGAAAGTGGATTTTGATGACGTGTTTGCTAGCAGCAGCTGGCTATGGTAATGTTAGATATGGCAAAGCTAAAACATCAAGATAAGCAGTGGGCCTGTTGTTTCCCTCAGTGATTCACAGACAAACACGAATATTGTATTGGTCTCACGATGATATGATGTTAGAGCTTCCACCATGACAGCAACGTTGACTCTGATGACAAGGACACGACAGAGCAAAGCACATCATCCTGTCAGAGAGGGCAACCAGCAGTGTCTGAAGAAGTGGAGGCAGAATACCGTAAAGGCAAGTACAACACCGTACTGGATGCTTTGTCACGAGCACCAGTGGAAGATACACACAACCCTCCTACCACCTGTGCTGTTGTTCTACGGTCCAAAAGAGACATGTCCAAAACCCTCCACGTCTCCGATGCAGACATCTGGAAAGCCCAGCACGAGGACGCTACCATACAGGATCTGTATGAAAAAATAATGGAAGCAGGAGAGATCACGGAAAACTCAACTACAAAATTCACTGTCCTGGAGGATAAGGTGTACAGAGTGGTGCAGCTACCCCACAAAACCTTGTACCAAATCTACATACCAACCTCCCTGCATCAACAGCTTCTTCACCATTACCATGACGAACCTCTATCCGGCCACCTTGGGAGGTATAAAACCTATAAACGGCTGCAAGCCCTGATGTATTGGCCCAGGATGAGTTTGGATGTGAGGGATCATGTGCGATGTTGTCAGGTGTGCCAGCTCCACAAACCGGAGAACAGAAAACACCCAGGTAAACTCCAGCAAACAATGGTGCATGAGCCCTGGGAGATGCTAGGAGTTGATCTAATGGGTCCTTTCCCTCGAAGCTCCTCTGGCAACCTCATTGTGTTTGTGGATTATTTCACCAGATGGGTCGAAATGTTCCCACTTCGGAAAGCCACTGCGGAGACCGTGTCCCAGGTTCTTAGGAAGGAGATCCTGACTCGTTGGGGGGTCCCCACCTTCATTCTGTCCGACCAAGGTCCCCAGTTTGTATCCTCTGTCTTCGAGGCCGCCTGTGAGCGATGGAACCTCCAGCGGAAGAGGACCTCGCCTTACCATCCTCAGACGAACCTGACAGAGAGGATAAACCGCAACCTTAAGGCCATGATCGCTTCCTATGTGGTAACAAAGCACAAAAATTGGGACAAATATTTAGCTGAGTTCCGTTTTGCCTTAAACTCAGTGGTGCACGAGGCAACCGGAGTCACCCCCGCAGAACTCAATCTCAGCCGTCGTCTTAAAGGACCCATGGACGCTGAGCTGAGTCCCCAACTGTGTGATCCGGACTCCCCGGCCTACACCACCGAAAAACAGCTTGTTGAGCTCCGGGAACTTGTGAAAAGCAACCTGGAAAAAGCAAGGAGAAAACAGAAACAAAACTATGACAAAGGAAGAAGAGAAGGAAGTTTCACTGATAATGATCGTGTCTGGCTACGTACTCACCCTTATTCGAAAGCGGATAAGTCCTTTTCGGCCAAGTTGGCTCCACGATGGAAAGGTCCGTACCGGGTGACCCGAAAAGTTGGTCCTCTAAACTATGAGGTTGTCCTGGAGGACACAGGAGAAGACCTCCGCATTGTTCATTTGGCCCAGCTTAAACCCTGCTATCCTACCTCTGAGGAGCTGGACAGGAAGCAGCGGGAAAGGATCCTCGGAATCTTTCAGGAGGAAAGTGAAGATGAGGGTTTCCCTGGGTTCGCTACCCAGCCAAAATGTGAGTGAACGGAGATGTGGTCGTTGGCTATGGCATCCAGTGTGGATCGTTGGTGGAAAGTCTTAAGTCAGGCTTCCTTTCGGGGGGGGGGACAACCGGGACCTGTTGCACGGGCCTGGCGCATCACACACACACCCCCACTCACCCATTCGCTCCCAGCGCGGATCCGACTTTTGAAAGGTTACGCCCACGGCCTCACGAGAAAGAGAGAGACACAGTGGAGGAAGCGTCGGAGCAGCACGCTCATTGAATAGACAGAAAAGAATACGGTCGTTTAATCCTGTCATTCCCACGTCAAAACCCCCGCACGCTCCGGTTCAGAAACACGCCATCTCCATTCCGTTCTCCGTCCTCTCACCGGCTCATTCATTCACCTGCACCGCTCAGCTGTTCCAGTCATCTCCCGTCATCATCGCACGCCTGATCTTCAATCACGGAAGACGCCAACGACTGACTGACCAACTGACTGACTGACAGTACTGAGGCTGACTGTGTGAGTGAGTAAACTTTTCTTTTCTTTTTATTTTTTTCAAACTGAACTGAACTGATAACCTGAGAGTGGATTTGAGTTGGATTTTTTTGCCTGGCCCTTGTGTGGATTTTTTGGACTTTGGGACGTTGGGGGGGGAATTTGAGAATTCTGAGTTTTGCTTTATTGATTATAATATATTATTTTTGCATTGCCATTGCTATGAGTGTGTGTGGGTTTTTTTCCTGAGTCGTTTAATGTGCAGGGTGTATTGATTATTGAGTGTATTCTTGCATCCTTTGTGTGTTGATTTGGGGATAAACAAAACACATAACAAAAACAAACAACCAAAAATCAAACAATGCTAAAGACTGACTGACTTATCCTAAATGTCAGGAGGGATACCTGGCTGACACCCCTAATAAATCAACTTCAACAATAATCCAGCAAATAAATTAAAGCGCACCCAACTTCAAACCGCCACAATGTGAACATGAATAAATATTTATGGGAGACACACGAAGTAAGACAATGAACCACATGAAGTCACACATAGCAAGTGATTTGGTGTAATAAACTACATTGAGCTTCAGTAGCTTTAGTGTAAAGATAGTTACAGATGCTGAATTACAGGAAGCATTTTGCAATACTCTAGTTTCCACTCTAAACGACTCCATTATTTACACTCCCTGCATGGTGTAGTATTCATGAATCTCTCATTCACCTGAATGAAGTTGCAGGAAAAAGCCTGCTGTGAAAGACAAACACACACGCACACACAGTTATAAACACAGGTTTAATCTTATTGCACTGCTTTGGCAGGTTCTTGAAATCCCTTCATGCTCACACTGTTTTGTCTGTTATTGCAATCATCTTCAATGAAAGAAAGAGAGTAGTGAACTCATTTACTTTTCTACTAGGATTTGGGGTTTGGGAAGCCCATACTCTTGGCACAAAAATGATACCAGTCTGATGCTTAAATGTTGAGAACTGACTACTGAGGATTTAAATGTAATCATCAGTTTTTAGATGCCAGTATTAATGGCAAAGGAGGTGATGTGTTCAGTAAAAGTCCATTAGGTGGACATTTTTTGAATGAATAGCATGTGTATGCCATATCTTAATATTTGCATTTGTGTGTTCTCAGTTATGTGATGATGATGCCATTCAAGCGTCAGGCCCTGGTGGAGTTCTCTGCAGTGGAGAGCGCTGACCGCTGTGTGTCCTGTGGAGCCAAGGAGCCTGTATACATTGCAGGTTTGATCCCTAAGCTTTTCACTCAAAATAATTAAAGATGAGATTGATTAGTATCACAGGCTTGAATGTAGTGTACATTATGTGTTCATATCTTCATCCATCTATTCATCAGGCCAACAGGCGTACTTTAATTACTCCACATCCAAGAGAATCACCAGGCCGACTAACGCTGACAACCCTAACAGTGGCAACAAGGTCCTCCTGCTGTCTATACAGAATCCCCTTTACCCTATAACCACGGTAAACACACACACACACACACACACACACACACACACACACACACACACACACACACACACAGGCATGGGTCATTCCATACCCACTCACCTAGGCCCTACTTTGGGCTAACAATATTCTGGTCCGATAGGAGCAGCTCTCTCACTGGTAAATCCTGGGGTGGCGGTGTTTGCATATACAGCAACTGGTGCAACAATGGGGAGATGGCTTCATAACATCAGCAAAGACTCCTCCCACCCCCACCATGGACTGTCCTTGCTGCTGGACTCTGGGAAGAGTTCCGCATTCTTTGAAGCAGAACAGCCATGTTTTATAATGGCTTGTTCCCACAAGCAATAAGACTTTTGAACACAACATAAAATTCCTCCATCCTCCCTCACACACCCACTCAGGACTGCTTCACTGGGTTGTGCAATATAATATAACAGTACACATGTGCAATATATTTTATAAAGTAATGTATGTTTACTTGTTTACTTATTTTATTTTTGTGCATAATACTTGCTGCTGTTTTATCCTGTACTATGCTGAGCCAACTGCAACGAAATTTCATTCCGATCTGCACTGTAAGGTGCGATTTGAATGAATAAAGAAGGTCTAAGTCTAAGGATTTTCCTGACATAAATGTTAAAATTCTAGTAAATTCATGGGACTTTGCAAAATCCTTTAGTTATACTTAAAAAAAAATCAATTTGGGCTTGGTAAGATGGAAAAACCATAAAGCTGAGGCTAGATTTTGAAAGTATCCAGCCAGTAAACCCCATCCCCTGCACTCAAGCCGCTCCCCCAAACCATGAACATCCACCATCCGACAACTGCTGAATACCACAGATGGAGTTCAAGTCCTCACAACATCTAACTACAAGTAGCTACCTCATGTCTTAGTCGCCTGTAAGTAAACACCTAATATTGAACAACCAACATAGCCACTGCTAGTACTGATAGCTGTCAAACTAGCTTTGTTAGCATCAAGGCAACAAATAATAATAATAACAAACAGTAATGATAATGAAAAAAAATTTAAGCACACCATGGAAGGCTACAAGTTGTACAGAGAGCTTAAGAGTGCTTTACATTAGGTGTCAAACTGAGGCCTTGAAAATTAACTGGGCAGGTCGGAGGCTTGTATGACTTAACTTCCCCCAGCTTTATCTAGGCAGGCAAGGAATGGGTCCCAATTTGCAGAAATGTTTTTGATTTAATTGGTTCTCAAGAACCTGAGTCTTTTTATCTGTATGACTGAAACCAATCATCCATTAGTCATCCATCTCTGGGAGGAAGAGGGAGAAGGTGAGGTCTTTTTAAAAGAACCAACCCTAGCATCAAAGATTGTTGGCAGAAGATGGCAAGTCCAGCTTCCAGTTGGATAGTTCTTTTATAGGCCTTTTAGGACCAGTTCAACATTTTGGGCCAGAACCAGAAAGTGTGGGACGATTACCCTGAGTCCTTTTGCACCTGTCACACAGTGTTGAGACAGAGGGATAAATGTTGTCCAAACCTGATTTAGTGAAGATGGTGGCCAACTTTTTCCTCTTTCCAAACATCCATCATTTTGACAGTAGAAGCTATGGTACAAAACTCAAACAGACTTACAAACCTAGAGACAAGATGGCTGGAGTGTTTCTGTTTTGTTTTCTGTTTTCTGTCTGTGTTTTTTTTGTTTTTCTTTAAGACATCAATAAAATGATGTTTCCCCAGTAGAGTTTCAAAGTAGCTAATCTTGACATAGGGCATAGTATCTAATTTGTAAATATCGGAAAAATGTGAGTGAGGCAGCTCAGATTTATCTTTCAGCATTTTTTTAAATGGTGCAAACCTTCCTGTACATACATAGAGATTAAACCCTTCAAGCATGAAAAATTTTGTCTGTCCATGAGGGTAAGAGAGAAGGTTGAAACAAATTAGAGTATATAACGAGTTATCTGGCAGTCTCAGAACACTCTTAACCGGCTTTAGAATTCTGACAGATTTTCTCAAAAACAAAATGTAGGTTTTCCCAAGACCCAGGGATATCTAGCTTAGAAAATAAAAAGGCTGGCAAGCCAGAACATTAGAACTAGAGGTCTGCAACCTGACTCAAGCCCTACGGAACCCGAGGCCGCAGGGCAAGGGCTGGGTCAGGCTTGGTATTTAGATACATAATTAGGCTCCATGCTCTTTTTTTGTTTTGTTTTGGCCACTCTAAAGTCTATGCTCCTTGCTAAAGCACAAGTCTATGTGACACACACATACCCCCCTCATCACTCCAGAGCTGTTAATCAGACTGTGCACAGTGACTCAAAACACACATACCTCCCTCTGCTTGTGACTTGTTGTTTGCATGTAGCGGTTTGGCAGGAAAAGTGAAGGGAGGCTAGTCTGTGGGAGTACTTCGAATTGATTTTCGAGTGTGAGACCTGAGAGTACACAGAGAATGTGCATTGTCGCTGCTGATTTTGTATTATGATAGCAAGACGACCCGGACACCCACCCTCCTTCAGGTTTAGACTCGGATGCAGGCTTCTAAATGTTGCATAACAGTCAGGCTTATTGTCGGGTTGGGCCTCTACCTCATGAGCAGTTCACGGGCACGGGCTTAATTTTCAGTTCATTCATTCATTTCATTTTTGACATCCTGTGGGTTTCATAGTTCCAGATGTAGGACAAAATTATATAATCTAATGCGTGAAAGTATGTGGAGAACCACAAGTGTCACTTAAATAGTAATAAAGTATTAACTAATTGTACAATAAAAAGGGGCATTGATAAATTAGTTTACATATTCATTTATTAATCTATTAACAAATACACTTAATTACAAAGTAATTAATTATTTGATATTTTAATGGGCAATAAAAAGAGGAATTATGAGATATTTTACAAATTAAATATTAATCCATCAATAAATAGTTTAAATAAATAAATAGTATTAATTAAAAAGGAATCTACAAAAACAACATTTAACAGTCAATAAGTACATCTTTTAAAAATGCATTAATGAAATCATAAATAAATAATGGAATTTAAAAATCTGTTTGAAAATGCAGTTTAAAAAGCCAAATAAATTGCTGGATCTACAAATTGAATTAAGAATACAGATTTTAATCAGGCATTTAAAAGGGCAATTTCTTTTTTTTTTTAACTCTATTTCCATTTACCCATTGCTTTTCCTTTTTCTATTAGCTATTTGATTCTCTTATTTATTTAGCCTGTCCGTGGTCCTTGAGCTGGTAAAACAAGGTTTAAACAATGCAAATTAGCCGATGTAACAAGCTTTCTGTTTGGTTATTGTCATCTATACAAGTATGACATGCCTGAATATGCATTTGAAGTGAGCTTTCCAAATGTTATTGGATTGAATGGCTCCAGTCATGACAGAAACCCCTTTCACACAGGAGAAGCCGCATTAACACCTCAGCAGCGGTTCGCCAATTCTCCGCTGATGGTGATTCACACAGAGTGAAATATCTCTGCCTTAAAGAAGAACCGTCGTGAATTCACACAAAAAAATGTTTTCCCTCATATAAGTTTCGAAAGACAGTTACAGTTACAATGTTACTTTTGTTTGGTCCTGTAAAGTTGCATTGTGGGACATTTCTCTGTATTAAGGTGAGTGAAGGACCTGTGTAGTTAACCGACCGTCCGAGCGTTGTGCCCTCAATATGCAAAGCCGGCTTATCCGTTCACACTGGTTCGGTTTGCCAATAATGCGCCCCTGATACTACCTCCAGAGGCGTATCAGTGCCGAAGCGAAATTTCACCCCTCGCCGCATCCAAGAGATTCACACTGGGATGGAGGCAGAGAATTGACGCACTGAAGCTGCATCCAAACGCCAGTGTGGATGGGGTTGGTGAAACAAGTCATTTTACGGGTGTTGTGATGCTCAAAATATGTGTTCCTCCATAAAAGTAGTCATGTGGACTACATTTTGCTAGTGACCCATTTTGTACAACCGATGGCTCGAAAACCATGAAAGTCCACCACAATTGAATTCTGTGCAAAGTGACTTTCTGAGCATTTTAAAACCCTCAAAATAGCTATTTATTTCGAGGAATGAAATAAATAAATGATTCCTTGCACCATTCTGCGCTTGGGGCCCAAATGATTCCTTAAATTTCAAGAGGGTCATTTTGCACCTTTGGGGCTTGGGTCCACATTTACATACAAGTATTTTGAGAGAACAGCTATAAGATTTTTGCAAGGTCCCATGAATTCAAGAAGTTTTTTGCATACATTTTTCATGAAAACCCATGAGATGAATTGGGAGAAGTTCTGAATTCCGGGTGGTTTGCTTTGGAATGATCCACATCTACGTATGTTGACTAAATTAAATCATATCATTAGCAGAATTTTTCTAAAACTAATTTTTAAACACAATTATAATGCAACTACAGTATAAAATATCATGTATGTACACTAAATTATCGTTTTTTTTAATGTTTTAGATTGTAATGGATTGATCTTGAGCTAGTTTCAAGTCACTACCAGTTAATTTTATTGGCTGCCTGGAGTGTAGGAAAACTGTGAAAAATCTACAGACTAAGACTTTTGTAAATTTTTGGTTGAACTGAAAAATGCTGTATAATCCTTTTAGGATTTCTTACTCTTTGAACGTTTCTAGTCAGGTTAATTCATTAACCTGTACATCAGATAAAAAGATTCACTGAAATAACCTTTGGGTTCCCAAATTATTATTCATGCATTTCATGTTGTGGTAACAAGAATTAAGGCAAATTCAGTTAATTCAAGAATGCTAGTTTCACCACTCACAAGTTTTCAGACAATTGTTGTCTACATGTTTCACAATAATAATCGCCACCACTGAGTGCATTTTTTCACTCAGGGAATCAGGAACATTTTGCCAAAATTGAGGGATGCTGGATTAGTTTAGGAAATCTAAAATTATATCAAATTTAATTTTGCAGAATTGCTTGACGCCATTACTTTTTAAAAAAGTTTTCCATACCTTTCGGACTATGTTTGTGAATATTCTCATTCATCCAGGTCATAGTTATCTCAAGGAAATTGAATCGAATGCAACTGGATTTGGTTTTTGTCTTGAAGATGTTTCACCTCTCATCCGAGAGGCTTCATCAGTTCCTGCTCGCTTGACTAGGCTGGGACTAGTCCAACTAGCCGGTGTGGAGGTCCAGCTATTTAACCTCTCAGGAGGCGGTCACAAGGCCACTGATGCCTATGGGTCGTATGTGCTCCATTATTGCCAACGACAGTCGTTAGTATGGTCGTTGGGGATGGTGGAAAGTTGGTTTCGACTTCGTTAGTGCTCTATTGTGTTGTAACGACAGTTGTTGGAGTCACATGAGGCCCTTTGTGCACAGCCGTTGTTCTTAGAGGCTAAGTTGTTGAACCTCCTGGGAAGACATGAAAGGGCAGCATTGTAAATTGGAGATAGGTGGTGTCGCAGACCCCCTCCTCCTCTTCGGACTATGTGCATAAAAACACAAATGGAACTTTGTGCTTGAAAGTCTCTTGAGGTGTATTTGTATTATCTGGGATATAGTGAATTGTTGATTTGCTGAGGTGAAAAAAAAATAGTTTGAAGAAAAGAAAAGAATATGAATCATGAGTCTTTAGGAAATATTCACCAGATTACTAAATAAGGACCTGATTGGCATGGAGTTGTATTTCTCTCTCACCAACTACAGTACCTTTATGACATTTACACCGATCAGACATAACATTCTGACCACTGACAGGTGAAGTGAATAACACTGATTATCTCGTCATCATGGCACCTGTTAGTGGGTGGGAGATATTAGGCAGCAAGTGAACATGTTGTCCTCAAAGTTTAAGTGTTAGAGCACCTGTAATGAGTTGGAGGGATGGCTGAAGAATGTGGACAAGTCTGGCCTGCCAGGAAAATTCAAGGCATGGATTTACCAGCACGGGATTCTGCCAAGGGTACTGTGGCCACTGCTCCTCTATGAGTTTCCGATCACCACCATCACAGATCTGGAAAGGAGAGTCAGCCGCTACCTGAGGAGATGGTTAGGACTGCCGAGGAGCTTGAGCGACATCGCCCTCTATGGAAACACCTGCAAGCTGACACTCCCCTTGAAATCCATTGAGGAGGAGTTCAAAGTCTTGCGAGCAAGGAAAGTGCTACAACTCCGCGAGTCATCAGACCCCAAAGTCTCTGGGGCAGGGGTAGCAGTCAAAACCAGCAGGAAGTGGAGAGCAGAGGCTGCAGTGGAGCAGGCAGACTCACGGCTATGCCATGGAGTCCTGGTGGGGACAGTGGCCAGAGGAAGGGCTGGACTGGGAACCACCGCACCCCCTCGTTTTGACAAAGCCCAAGGGAAGGAACAGAGGCAACTGGTCCAGAACGAGGTGAGAGCAGCATTGGAGGAGGAGCGGTCCAGCAGAGCAGTGGGAATGAGACAGCAAGGTGCCTGGACCAGATGGGAGCAAGCTGTGGAGAAAAAGATCATGTGGACAGACCTCTGGCGGGCAGAGCCACACCGCATCAAATTCCTGGTCCAGGCAGTCTATGACGTCCTTCCCAGCCCATCCAACCTGCACTGCTGGGGCTTGGCCGATACACCAGCATGCCCGCTCTGCCAAAAGAAGGGGACCCTTGAGCACATACTGAGCTGCTGCCCAAAAGCTCTGGGGGGAGGCCGATACCGGTGGCAACATGATCAGGTGCTCAAGACCATTGCAGACAGCATCTGTAGCCCCATTACCATCTGCCGGAAGGCAAGACCCATGAAGCACAACATCAACTTCATCAGAGCCGGGGAGAAGCCGAGAACAACACCAAGAGCAGCAACAGGGCTCCTCAACACTGCACAGGACTGGCAGCTGTTAGTGGACCTGGGCAGCCAACTCAAGTTCCCCCAGCATGTTGCTTAGACCACCCTCAGGCCTGACATCGTCCTGGTGTCAGAGGCAACGAAGAGCATTGTCATGCTGGAGCTCACCGTGCCATGGGAAGAACGCATGGAAGAGGCCTTTGAGCGCAAGAGGGAGAAATACGACAGCCTGGTGCAGGTGCATGCCTGTGGAGGTGGGGTGCAGGGGCTTTGCAGGGCAGTCTCTCTGCAGAGTGTACACTGCACTCGGCATTACAGGTGAGAGGAGGAGGCGAGCCATCTACAACAGCACAGAGGCGGCAGAGAAAGCCTCTAGGTGGCTTTGGATAAAGAGGGCGGATCCGTGGTCAAGCGCTGCTAGGGCACAAGCTGAGGTCTGATCAACCTCAGCTGGGTCGCCTGAGGGAGGGTGTCTGATGTTCGTGAGACCCGAAACACCCAATGATCTCAGGATACATCACTGATGATGTGCCATAGCTTGCATCAGAAGATGTTTCACTACAACTTAGAAGCAGGAAAAATATGCAAGTGTAAGGATTTGAGCGAGTTTGACAAGGGCCAAATTGTGATGGCTGGATGACAGGGTCATGGGCAACCAAGACTCATGATGCACGTGGGGAGCAAAGGCTGGCCCGTGTGGCCCGATACAACAGACGAGCTACTGTTGCTCAAATTGCTGAATAAGTGAATGCTGGTTCTGATAGAAAGGTGTCAGAATACACAGTGCATCACAGTTTGCTGCGTATGGGGCTGCATAGCCACAGACCAGTCAGGGTGCTCATGTTGACCCCTGTCCACCGCCGAAAGCGCCGACAATGAGCACGTGAGCATCAGAACTGGACCATGCAGCGATGGAAGAATTCTGGTCTGGTCTGATGAATCACGTTTTCTTTTACATCACATGGATGGCCGGGTGCATATACGTCACTAACCTGGGAACACATGGCACCAGGATGCACTATGTGAAGAAGACAGGCCGATGCAGTGTGATGCTTTGGACAATGTTCTGCTGGGAAACCTTGGGTCCTGCCGTCTAAGTGGATTACTTTGACACATACCACCTACCTAAGCATTGTTGCAGACCATGTACACCCTTTCATGGAAACGGTTTTCCTGATGGCTGTGCCCTCTTTCAGCAGGATAATGCGCCGTGCCTCAAAGGAAAAATGGTTCAGGAATGAGGTGTTGACTTGGCCTCCAAATTCCCCAGATCTCAATCCAATCGAGCATCTGTAGGATGTGCTGGACAAGCAAGTCCGATCCATGGAGGCCCCACCTCGCAACTTACAGGACTTAAAGCATCTGCTGCTAACATCTTGGTACCAGATACCACAGCACATCTTCAGGGGTCTAGTGGAGTCCATGCCTCGACAGGTCAGGGCTGTTTTGGCAGCAAAAGGGGGATCAACACAATATTAGGCAGGTGGTCATAATGTTATTCTTGATCCGTGTATGAAATGCACAGTGTGCTTCATTCAAGACACAGTGCAGAATTAGCATATTCTATATTATGTTGAAATGTTGAATTTCCTTCCTTTTTTCTCTCCTTTGGTCCAGGATGTTCTGTACACAGTGTGCAACCCCATTGGCAGTGTCCTGAGGATCGTCATCTTCAAAAGAAATGGAATCCAAGCCATGGTGGAGTATCCTTACTGAAATTTTGAATTTGTGTGTTTTTACATGCTGTGTGCATCTGTATGTTGGAATGTGCAGCATCATCTCCTTGACCCAACTCCTTCAGGTTTGAGTCTGTTCAGTGTGCACAGAAGGCCAAAGCTGCTCTGAACGGAGCTGACATCTACGCTGGTTGCTGTACACTCAAGATTGAATATGCAAGGGTAAGACGCTATGTACACTACCCTGGAAAAAACTAAAAATCAACTTTGTTGGAATCTTAAAAAACTGATTATTAACCATTAGCATTTTCAATGAAGCAATTCATTTTGTAAATAAAAAATCTGATGGAAATCTTGCCTTGTAGTGTAAAATTATCTATGTGTAAGTGCAACTCTCTCTGGTCTGTGCAGCTGACCTTATCATCTGTCAGTGGTGTGCGTAACACATAGTCTGTTAATAATATATTTCTAAGTAAGTGTTGATATTTATTAACATTATTATTATTATTTTTTACATGTTATATAATGTGAATTATTGAATAACTTTCGCAAACTTCACATCAGTGTCATTTCAGAACAAATTCAGAACATTTATATTAACTGTTGGCCTATTGTAAACAAGAGTCTTAGGCTGATTTCTGAATTTAACAACAACCTACATAATTTGGTATTGTATTGATATGGACTACACCCATTAATTATTATAATTATCATTAAAAAAATAATTGTCTTCTTTTTTACAACACCTTAGTGGGCCCACTAATGAGCTAAATAATTCACATTTAGAGTATTATTTTCAAAAATCTGCAGTACTAGGGGTCCATTACAAGACCTCTGCATGAACTACCATACACTCTGTGTATGTAGATTAGGCCTATATCAGATTCAACTTCATTGTCAGGGCACCGAGTGAAAGTATGCATTTATTGTAAATTAACCATCCAGATCCTCTCTGAAACATCATACAAGCATTGTTCAAAAAAGCATGTTTGCTGAGTGTGTGATAATCTTCAAATAATGGTATTAGAAATTGAGTTCAACGACATTAGGTGTATTATTTCAGTATAACCTAAGAGTATAAATGTAATTTGGAAAGCTCCCACAAACATGAACTGAGCCCACGAGGCTTGATCTAAAAATGATTTACACCACAAATTTCCTGGGGCGTGGGAATAACAAGTGGATTTATTTTTATGTGGGGAGAAAACACTCAAACTTGGATAACTGTTCTGTCTGTAACAGAACAGACACTGGAAAGTGTCCACATCCAGTCTCTTTAAGATATGGATATGATCCATCAGGTAAACTATGTTGTTAATCTATAGTAGAATGAAATATTCTTATATTAAAATATATAAAATATCCAATATTCTACTGGGTTTGGTTTTGGAAATCCTTTTTAACTCCTCAAACAAGCTGCAATGGACTGTGTAATCCAATATGACAAAACAGGCCATATTTCCTCACATTAAAAGGTTAAAAAAGAAACGGAGGAGAAAAAGGATTTGCTTCTGTGCAGAAATCCAGATCTTGAAAGTGAGACTTAGGGTTGGAAACCCTGAAGCATTTAAACATGGCCACTGGTCATTCTTCTCTGTGTTTCTGAAAAGAGCCTTTAAGTTTGCACTGTCCACATTTAGAGAAGAGCCTGTTGCATAGAATTAATGTAATCTGCATAAAAAGGTACCTTACAGTGTGGAGAGGCAGAGATGATATTAACTGTACATAGTGAATTAAAGTAGACCAAGGCTTATTCCCATTTGTAATTGTTACCCTTGGTTTTCAAGTGGGCCTCCATTTGGAGAGCCATGTAGCTGTAACACTTTATCCTACCCCTCTATCACAACAATACCCCTAGGCATGAACACACAATATGTAAGGGTTGGGGTAAAGGGTAGAGACAAGGGGTGTATTGAGATTGGGCCCAAGAAGGCAGATCCTGTATATATTTAATACATTTAACTGGATCCTTATTCATTCTTTCATCTTTGTGTCAACAGCCAACACGCCTGAACGTGATTAAGAACGACAATGAGAGCTGGGACTACACTAAACCATACCTTGTCAGACGGGGTAAGACACACACTGTCTATCTTGGTTTTATGTCCTGTCAATTTATCAAACTTACACTAGAGTCAGACTATGATCCCTGGACAGTTTGGGGTGACCCTTCTTTTTTAGAGTACAGAAGATCATATCTGGTGGAAGGTAGGAGTTCTTTTAGCCTGAATTCTATGTAGTTTCCCTCCACTACAGCCATCACTGATTCAAGTTACACCAGATATGAAAATGGTCATTTCAGATCATTTCTGAAACTGTCGTTATGGGTCAGTCTCGGACTGTGGATAATGAGTGTAGTCATAAACAGTTTGGACCACAGACCTCCATCACACCAAGACTCCTCTTCCTCTTGTCTCTCCATCTCCAATCTAAACACTCTCACACTGGCCTCTCACAAGCCCTGCACCTCTGCTTACCATGAGGAGAAACATTAAGGGAGAGCGAGAACAGAGAATGAGGGATGGACGTCAGGCTGACCATGCACAGCAGCTTTCTTCCATCTTCACCTTTGCAACCCAGCAAAGAGAGAGAGACAGAGAGAGAGAGAGAGAGAAAAGTGATGGATCTAACTCCGCCTGACCACCATGCAGCTGCTGCTTCAACATGCCCAGGGGGCACCACCATGTCTGCAGGACTCCAGTAGCACTTTACACTATCTAGCTCCTCCACCCTGTGTTTTTAATCTCCATATCTGTCTGGGGAAGTAGTTGCATGGCCTGATGTCTGGTCCACACTGTGCCTTTAGCTCTTCGGGGTCTCTAGATACTATATATTTAACTCTGCGTGGTTCTTTAATAATGATCATCCAGGTTTTCCTGTTAACAAATTAAATTTAATGTGAGCCCTAAATTGCCCTTTTAATTTGTTTTCACTGTAAAATCTGTTTGAAGACCTTTCTGGATAAACATTGCGGACCAGACATAACATGTTGAGAATCAAAATCCTGGCTATTCCAGTCTATAGTATTAAAGTCTGGCTTATCTCTACTCTCTGATACTTTACTCCTGCTGAATTAGGGCTGTCACGGTATAAAACTTTCATCAAGTGTTTAATTTGGTAAAAAAATATTACAATAATGATCCATATTCCATACTGTACAGTTTCATTAAGAACCATCAGTAAATTATTATTTAAATTAATACTTTTTATATTCCATTGAGAATTTAATCGCCAAATCCAAAAGGGCGAATTCAAAAGCAGAACAAACTGCTGGAAAACAGCAATATAAGGATACAAAAAATAGAACAGTTGATGGCTGTGTTAATACACTTAGGAGACAGAAAGTGCGGAGACAGTGTGTGTGTATGTATGTGTGAACTTCCCAATGTTTGTGTGTGAATGTGTTTGCGTGCAGGTGCAATCCAGCTATAACGACAAAGCAACTGCAGCTTTGCATAAAAATATTACAGTATTGATGTTACAGAAATGAGAATGGCTTGCTTTTCAATACAAGAAATAGGAGCTTGGTTGCGCATTTTTCCCAAATCTGCATTTAGCTGAGTTATGCATCACTGCCCAATGGGTGGCAACTACATTGCAAAAGCTAACTCTGTCTTCGTCTGAGAATTCCCATTATTTCAAAAATAGTTCCCAAATAATTCCCACAATATTGAGTGAAATGTTTCTCCCTTTCACATTGTTATTTAGGTGGCTGACATGTTGCTCGCAGTGACACCAGCTAGTTTTTTGAGTAGTGAATGCCTCTGTGCGTGTGTGTGACTGAAGTGTGCACATGGAAGGAACGATTTTTGAGAAAAATAAAAGATTAATTCAAGAAGATATGAAAAGTAAAACCTATTTACTGTACTGTTTGACTAAATGACACAATATTTTTATACCCTTTGTTTGTATTGTGATAATGGTGAAAACCAGTATATCGTGACACCTCTAATCTGAATCCCCTGATTACAATACAGTAGCTGTACATTCAGAAATGTGCATGGATGGACCTTTTACATAATGTAGCTTTTAGATTGTTGATTGGTATATTTTTGATATAAGCATTTATTGGAGTGAACCACTGCCTTGTTTAAAACACGGCCAACCAACTCTCCAACTATATGACTAATGACGATCTATGCACTGTCTCCGTGTGTACAGTGAACAACTCTAAATGCTACATTCTTTGTACTGTAAGTGGTGTGTAGCTGAGGATTTTTTTCTGAAAAGTCTTTCATTGTGTGATGAGATTCATGTTGGGATCAGTTCATTCTTAAATCAATCAATTCAGAAAATTAGATCAACCTCCAGTCAACATAAAGGAAAATATATATTACATCTAAAGTGACTTTAGAGTAAAACTATTAAAAACTGAACACAATGAAAGCCCCTTTTTCATATTTTTCCAACCAACTCTGGTCCACAGCTAGATATCTACAACAACTACGACCACATCACTGTTCATAGGATACATTCCATAATGGTTTGGGTGACAACATGGCATCTCCAAGCAGCACCCTCTGGCAAGAGCTTTCCACTGTACGCAATAAATATCAGAATTTAATAAGCAGATTATCAGACATTTCTGGTGTTATGTACTGTATATCCTTGGTATATTAAGTGCTTGTCCTTCCTCATAAAACACCTTGATACTCAAGTATTTTAAGTCAAGCATTGTTTACATACATGTTTAATAGCTTGCAGTCTTCTTCCTAACTGTTTTTGTTTGTGCATTAAGTGTGTCCTCATGCACTTTCTTAAGATAAAACAAGTAAACACTTGTGTAAAAATCTGCAGTTAAAAAGGCTGACTGCTCTCACCTCACGTCGCCTGTGTCTCGGCCAAAAAATGCACTTGAACACATCACATAGACAAAAGCCAACGGCCAACTAGCTTGAACATTCTGTACCTGTGTGAGAGGAAATACCTTTCCATACCCACAGGGGCCAGTACAGGAGGACTGAGGACTGTGGACCTACAAACTGTTGTTATGATAAAGCAGCTTTTGCCATTATTTTCACACTATTCTTGCTAATATAGCCACTCCCAATCAAAAATATGTCTGATAAAAAGTTAGCAATGATTCTGGCGAAGCAGTGATAAATAAGGAGAAATGGCACTAAATGGGTGAAATCATGGATACTACAGCAACAGGTTCGAGGGGCTTTCCCATTTTTTTTTCCAACAGAGTGATTTTTCACACCAATGGGCTACGTCACTGATTCAACATGCCTAGTTAGCTGTAAAGCCGCCAACCAAGGGCGAGTAGTGCCAGTGGTGCATAACACAAACTCAGGCCACAGATACACTCAAAGACGCCCCGACATTGGGTTGTCATGGCTCTAAAGCGCCACGAGAACCCTTAAAAATGGCCTGTTGATGTATGGTTTTAGGGGTATATACTGAAAATTGGAGGCTGCAGGGCTTACTAAAGCCTTAGACTGAATTGTTTTAAAATGATTCCTGAAATGATTGATACCATAATGAATTGGTCCCATGTAATGTTGATTAAATAAGTGCATATCTCCAGTGTTATTTGTTTTCAGTGGAGGCACATTGCAATGACACAGACAAGTCATGACTGAATATTGTTTTTGAGTAGCAGTGGAATCAATGGTCAACACAGTTTATCATGACTTTTTTTTTATATTAGTACAATCACAGACAGAGAGAGCAGGAGAGGGAGAGGCAGGAAATTGTAAACAACAATTGTTCTGTTCCATTTCCTCTGCACAAACCCGTTGTGGTTTAGTAAATGAACACAAACAAAATCTGGCTGTTTTAACTTTGCCTGCAGATTCATATCCCATCTTGAACTATCACTTTAAAGTTTACTGAAACATTGTCAGATCAGAGCTCATAGTGTCAGTTGCACTGCTTGCATTGTAGCATGGATGAAGTAATGACGATCACTTTTCATAAACATATCCAATGTTTACATGAGAGTAATGGTCAAACCATATAATCAAGACTGTCACCCTAAGCAGCACACAAGCATAATAGATGCTGATAGGTTACACTGGATTGTGTGTTGTATCCACAGGCGCTGTATGAAGTTTCTTCCTACTGTATAGATACTAGCATGGGTTGTTCAGCTGGTGTTGAGTTAAGGCTTACATTGTTGTCAGTAAAGGTATTTCGGTGCTACATATTGAACTTAGAATTTAGATACCTGAAAGTAAATGGGCAGGCTTTCTGGAAATACTTTACCCAACATCTTTCAAGTGAAAAAACATTTTTAAAATGTTATGGTCAACAGCGAAAAGATGCTTAAATTGGTTCACAAGAGAAAGTTCACTGAATGTTGAAAGACATTGATAAAAAATGTACATTTAAACCATATTACACTGGGATTTGTAATACTGGCAATCAGCTGAGAAATTTGCATGGTTTCTCAGTTAGGCTCTTAGATATCCATCAGCTTTTATTTGCACATTGTAGAAGATAAAATGTGACTGTATGTCAAAGGTTTCTGTGGGGATCAGGGATGGAATCAGCGATGTTCTGATTGATGAACAGCTGCACTACCTGTCAAGCCACAACAGCAGTATATGCTTTTGCAGTGTGAAGCCCATATTTATTTCTTCACCTGGTGCACTTTGTTCCACAAGTCTGGTTTGGAGCAGCCAAAACTGTGAGGCTCTGAAGACTTGCCTATTCACATTGTAAAGGATAAAATAACACTACTAATATTTTCATCCTGTTCTCTTTGGTAGCAGCTTTAATACCACCACGTCACTCTTCCCCTCTTCATCTGCGTCCTCCTCCTTCAGCTCATCCACCTTTTTATTCATCTCATCATCTCGGTGCTGCTAATCCTCCTATCATGTCCCTCTCATCTTTCCTCCAACACAAGTCTCCCTCCACTTCTCCCTTGTTTTCCTCTTTCCACCATCCATATCCCCTCTCCTGTCCTTTGCCTATACCTTTATTATCTTTCTTTGTTAGCTCATCAAACTACATCCATTGTTCCTCCTTTTGGTGAAAGCAACTCCTTGTCATTTTTCCAGCTGGTCATTAATCAAACCCCATGGGGACATGGTCTGAGAGGGATTTGCTTTGCTTTGTTTCTGTGGTTCACTGAGAAGGTCAAACTATGCTCCAAATAATGTAATTATAAAAGTAAAAAAAAGAAAAAAGAAATGCTTAAAAAGGATGGTGTAATTTGGGTGGTGTAATGCTTTCAAACACTACACAATTATAGAACAAAACACAGTATTTGTTTCATTCAAAACTGCCTCACACCCTAGCTTACATACAATTTAATTGTCTTTTTACTGTTAATTTCAAACTGCAAATATCTCATTAATCTAAAATGCATGTCTGATGCTTTCATATAACATTAATAACAACACTTTGAATAATCTTAGGTTGGAGACCTAATTTACCTGTTGGCCACCAAGAAAAAGATGGTTTGAGTTTACCTAAAACTAGCAGGTAGTCTGAGATGTTGCTGTTGTTTAGATATGAGACACTAGCAAAGTAACTTACAACATGAAATAAGCACAGCTGTCATTTGTTGAACATTACATTTATGGCTAAAAAGGCAACAGAAATGAATAAGTTGATGATGTCACAACTCTCAGCAATGTAAATCAGCTGCCTTTGCCTTTTTTGTCATCTGCACTAAATGTTAACCATTACAGACTAAAAACATGGTTAGAATTAGACAAAACTAAAGATGACAGTTACCATAACCAGAACTTGTAACTCTTGGTAGAGTTTGACTAACAAAGCAATAGCTATCAATGATATTAATGATGAGGTTGACCTACTTGCAGAAATAGTCATCAAGCTCAACATAAGGGATCACTTATTACTTTTCAGAATGACATAGATGCTTCAATACATGAGCAGAGCGAGAGCGTAACGCTTTCTGGTAGAACTTGTCCGAATGTGGCGAAAAAAGAAGTTTATATTTAGCTTGTATTATGATATTCTGGAGAGAGCTCAGCCAGGAAGACTAATCTATTGCATGCCTTCTGTAGTTTATTTCTTATACTACCATGTCATTCACTCCTCTCACACATGGTCACGATGGCCTCATGATATGGGGCTCTCGAAAGATTACAGCTGTTTACATCAGCTGGTCACATCTATCCAATAACACAGTGACACACCTTTACTGTTAGCCTATCATCTTGCTTGCTGCCTTTTTAAATATGATGTTCTCTCTGCCTTCAATTAATTTATGCTTCTGTTTTGCGCACCCCCTCCTACTCCATATCAACGCCCATTCTTTCCAGATTCATCAGCTTCATCATTGCATCAGCCTTTCAGTCTCAGGAGAGTCATCTGCCACCACCACAAGTGTCTGGACTTCATGGGGGGATTTTTCATTGAAGGACCACAAAATCTCCCTATGAAGCAGATGTCATTATTAGGTGGTCCAGACCCAGAGCCAGACACTGTCCATCCAGACCCAGACCTATAATTGCTAGATTTTTGAGAACCATGAGATTTTGATAGAGCATTTCTATTTTATGGAACCAGCATAGCTTTTCCAGCCTTCATGGCAATTGTATAGCGGCCCCTGGAAGCTAACAAACCAATCGTTTGTGTTGTAAAGCTACTCAGCCAATCAAATCGTTGCATTCAGACAAGCGGGGCGACTCAAGCGAGTGAAGTGAAGGACACACACAGATATAGACAGCTGTTGGAGGAATATGTGAGTTAGGAAAGAGGTATCTCACATGGCGTGCTCTAAAAGAGAAAAATGTACAGCAGACACAGGGCTTTTAATCAAGAATGACGATGGCAACTGGGGCAGTGGTGATTATTCAAAGTGTTAATGTGAAGTCTTTTAAGTAAACCCTGCCCAGATAAAATCCTGGCAGGAAAAGCTAGAGCTCACTTCTCACTGAACAAGAAAAAGTGTGGGATTGGGACGTTAAAGGGAAAGAAAGACTGTTCAATTGTTAAGATGTGTTTAAATTGTTTATTATAAAGTTGGTTGAGGCTTTTAAGATGTGAAATGGGGTTGAAAATTAAGAGAAATGGAAAATCAAAGTGCTCTATTTATGTATTTATATATTTTCTTCACATTTTTCAAAATCTGTTACGTAAAATGTAGCCCTTATTTTACTTGAAATGAATAACGAACATTTATTTATTATTCAAGAAGGCTACTTATTTAAAATTCCTTCAATTCAATGTGAAAACTGTCAATATTGTTTAAATATGGAATTATACTTTTTTTAATTTGACAGTCAGTAGTTGCTACATACAGACTTTGATACAGCTGCTATGCTACTTGATATTTCAGTTCTGGATATCAAACTAGAAATCATTGTTGACCTGAGCCTAGGTGGTGTCGAGGGTGGATGTTTGATGGAGCTCAGAGCTTATATGGAGAACACCAGCTATACTCCAAGTGATCTCACTAAGTGTTGAGTGTTGAATCAGTGTGGAACAGTTTACCAGTGTGGAGTAAAGAAGGTCAGTTACTGATCTTAGCAATGTTGGAAAATTTAAATAATTAGGATGTGCTCAAAGTGAGACATTAGATAGATGACGTTTTACTGACACTTTGGAATAACTGTTGGTGGACTGGCCAGGCAGAAATCATCAACACAGGGATCACATTTATGTCTGCATTCTGCTAGAATGACCAGAGTATATTTTGTATTTATTGTTGTCATTTATTTTATTCTTCCTCCTACATTATATTAGCACTTGCTTACTATAACACTTGCTCTCAACTTTAAGGATGCCTTTTCTATCTTTATAGAACATTATGTCTATATAATGGATGAGTTGAAACATTGGAAGTGAGTGTTTTCTCAGTTGACCATGTTCACTGCAGTGATGATCGGGGACTTGGCCTCTTAAAAAAGTAATTTCAAAGTGTCATTTCAGTGTGCCTCCAATATAGAAAAATAGTTTATAGGTAGTATGTACTGCAGTATATAGTATGTATGTTTACAGTGGATGAAACACAGTAATGACATATGTTTGACAGCCACAGTGATGATGTTTTTATCATTATGATGGTAATGTAATGCAGGTTGATGTTCTTTCGTGCTGTGGGAGAAAAAAGAGAAAGCTTGATGCCTCACAGGTACTGTCTCCTTCATATCTCTGTTCACATGACCTTCTCTGTATCATTATATCCGCCTCTCTCTGAATAAAACCACCTTCAAGATGTTTATTTCTTATCCACTCACCTCCATATTATCATAAAGTCTATTGAAGTTTTGTTTTGCTGGGGTGTAGAATCATTACTCATGAGTGTTGTTTAAAGAAGTGAATGTAATTTGAAATCAACTCACATACTTTGAACTCACAAAATAATTATAAAATGAGTACATATCTGTGGAAGTTTGTAGATGGACTATAAAGCTGTCATTCTCAGCCATTTATGTCAAGGACTCCTAATCTCATGCACATTGGACCACATGTCTCATTTGATAGTTATGTCTCGGGGTCTTATAAAAATGATCTCATTTAGATTTTTTATTACAGAAATTGTGTGAAACCCATGACAAAAATGTTTTCATTGTGTTACTTATGGATGGAATTATAGTGAAGAGAAATAATTCCCCTTTGTGCTTGGGACCCCCTGGAGCCCCCTCAAGGACCCTTGGGGGTCTCTGCATCCCACTTTGATAACCACTAGCCCCATTCACACTGACCTTTGGATGCGTCTTTAGTGCGCCAATTCTCCGCCTCCGTCTCGGTGTGAATCTCTCGGAGGCAGCAGTGGGTGAAATTTCACTCCGGTGCTGATGCGCTTCTGGAGGTAGTATCAGGGCCGCATTATTGGCCAGCCGAACCAGTCTGAATGGATAAGCCGGCTGCACGTATCGAGGGCGTGTTGATCGGACCGCCGGTTAACTACACAGGTCCTTCACTCAACTTAATACAGAGAAATGTCCCACAATGTTACATGACCCAAACAAAAGTAACGTCGTAACTGTAACTGTTTTTGGCAACTTATATGAGGAAAACAATACCGCAGATATACGTAGAGAAGCGTCTGTGCTCCTGTCTTTCTGACCGACTCCTCGTCACATTTCTGCCCAAAAAACAGCATCTGTCACCGGCAAAAAACTTTAACTCACTGAGTGTTTGTGATGAAAATAAATCACTGCGACGGTTAGTCCCCCTGACCGAGACTTCAGTGAACTTTCCCCCAGAAAACAGCCTCCGTCCCCACCGAGTGACAGAGTCAGACAGCGTCCAGTTTACTGATGATGTAATGTAATGTAATTATGTAATTTAGAGCGAAAAACGTAACTTTGTCACTTTCCAGGATGTTTGGTGGGTCAGGATCTCAATCACAACACATTATAACAGCATCCATATGATTATAAACTATCCCCGGGTTTAGATTAACAGGGCGACACCTGGGAAACACACTGACGTCATCATCATGACGTGTACCGTCACACCTTTTTAGGAGCCCCAGCGCCGGCTTTCTGTGTGAATTCACGCCAGTTCATCTTTAAGGCGGAGCTGCTTCGCTCTGTGTCAATCACCATCGACGGAGAATTGGCGAACCGCCGCTGCGACGTTAATGCGGCTTTGCTGTGTGAATGGGGCTACTGTTACAGTGTTGTGAATGAAGCAGCCCGTCCATCAGCTTGCCTTGTGCCTCAAACTCTGACTGAATTACGGTCTTTTCTTAGAGCAGGGGGCTCAAACAGCAGGCCCCCTTCCCCCTCCCCCAGCCTGGAATTTTTTTTTTTTTTTTTTTTTTTAGTTGTTTAACAGCAAGTTATTTTCTACACCATCATATGCAAATTAGACCACCTTTATTTCTTTAAAAAGAGCAAGTTGACTTTTATTATGAAGTAGACTGTTCACAAGAAATGCAATGTGTTCAGTTAGCCATGTTGTCATTCATCAAAAGTGCATTTACACATGTGCATGTTTGACTGTAAAAGATGTGTTTGACTGTTTGTAAAAGATGTGACTTCAGATGCAACTTCAAATAAATTAAAGCCAGCGATACATTTTGGGGTCGGCTTTTCAACAAAGCTTGAAATGAACCATATTTTTTATATATTCTCGGCATTATTCAAAGTTTTTACAGCCAGCAATGCGCATTTGGCATCAGCTTTTCAACAGCCAGCATTCTCAGTTCCTCAGAACTTGCCTTCTCTAGTTTGAGTTTGAGGAGTCTAGTATTTGAGACTACTGACTTCGACCTATGCTGTTCATTAAATGAGTTATTAAATATGGCCATCTCTGTCTGAGTAGTATTTCAGAGGTCATCTTTATAGGATGTGTGTGTTGTTTTTATGTTTTATGAAACTATTCCAACATATGTCAAACAAAATGCATAACTATTTCTGTGTACTAACTATGTAATTTGGCTTGAACTGATATGACTGTGTTGTACCTGGAATATCATAATTAATGTTGTTGCAGGACCATCATGACGAATCATGTTTTTGTAATGTCATAGCTTTGTGACTCAGGAAAAGGAACAGTTAGCAATTAGCTAGATGAGAACAACATTTGCATGTCAACTGGGCTCTGCCAGGATTTTTCCTTATTCTGCTTCATGGACAGAATCAGTAGGTGCTGCAGGGGTTGAGAATGTCTGGTATGGTACCCGCAGAATTGAAGCCCTGCTTTTTTCAGATGATGTAGACTGCTTGGGCTGATGGGAAGCACCTGGGCCCAATGCTCCCACTTACTACATGCACTTTGTTTGACCCCACCAATATTCATAGAGCAAAATTTCCCACACATCCACTCACTTACACCACTGAGCTTCCTGAGCAATGTTTGTCAGAGGTTTTGCTCACAAGTGAGGCTAAGATAAAACACTAAATTAACAGGTGGATTGGTGCGGCTTCAGCAGTAATGTGGGCGTTGTACTGGACTGAAACTGCTGAGTCTGAAGGTCAGGCTCACATTTTACCAATCAAATCTCAACCCTCACCTATGGCCGTGAGCTTTAGGTTCTGACCAAATAAATGACATTATGTTTAAAAGTAGTGGAAAACAGATTCCTTTGCTAATGGAGGCTGGGCTTAACCTTAGATACAGGATGAGGAGCTCAGATCTGGAAGTTGCTCAAAGTAGTGGAACTGCTACCCCGAAGGATCCCCAGGAGGAGTAAATACAATGGCTGGGGTGAGGGAACTCCCTGGATAAGCAGGGAATTCCAGACATCCCTCTCCCTGGCAATGCTTTCCAGCTACTCCTGGCGGATCCTGAGGCATGCCTGGCCAGATGAGATATGTAATCCCTCCAGCGAGTTCTGGGTCTGCCCCAGGGTGTTCTCCCAGTTAGTCATGCCTGGAAAACGTTCAAAGAGAGGCACCCAGGAAGCATCCTAATCAGGAGCTGCTGCTCCTCTGCTCCTTTCAAAGTGAAGGAGCAGCAGCTCTACTCTGAGCTCCCTCTGGA
The DNA here is from genome assembly GCA_039737535.1 of Lagodon rhomboides. Lineage (NCBI taxonomy): Eukaryota > Metazoa > Chordata > Actinopteri > Spariformes > Sparidae > Lagodon > Lagodon rhomboides. Next base: position 3,408,319 of record CM077796.1, read on the forward strand.
TGTTCACGTTCCTCATCCCATCTCGAAGGCTGAGTCCAGCCCCCCTACCACAAAAGCTAATTTCAACTGCTTGGATCAGTGATCTCATTCTTTCGGTCACTTACCCAAAGCTCATGACCATAGGTGACTGTTGGAACGTAGATCAATAATCCCAGCCAATTCACACTCAGCTGCAAACCTCCCCACTGCCTGCTTGAGGTCATGAACTGAAGAAGCCAACAGAACCACATCAGCAGAAAGCAGAGACACAGTTCTGAGGTTCCCAAACCAGAGACCCTCCTCACCACGGCTGTGGCTTGAGTTCCTTTTCATCAATATTAGAAAAAGGATCGGAGACAAGGGTCTAACACCCATTGCAAACATTTGATCCTGTGCCGAGTTTACAGACACAGCTCTCACTTTGGTTATAAAGGGGTCGGGTGACCCATAGCAATGGCCCCAGTCACCATACTCCCGCATTACCCCGAACAGAACCCCCTGGAGACGTGGCAGTAGGCCTTCTCCATACAAAACAAATATAGGCTGAATGAGTGAACTCCTTTGACCTGCCCAGCAAGCCAACAAGGCTAAAGAGCTGGACCACTGCTCCACAACCAGGACAGCATTTGCACTGTTCCTCTGAATCTGAAATCTGATAGTTGGTTGGAGCTTTCTTTCCATCACCCTGGAAAAAACCTTCCCAGGAAGGCTGTGCAGTGAGAAACCTTGGTTTTTGCTTGGTGCACGGGGTCAAGTACACTTCTAGCTATACTGCCAATGCTCCTTGTACCTCTGGCCGCAAATACACCCTCGACTGTGCTGTGTGCTCAAACCCCTGACAAAGTTTACACAACATTATGATGACAGTTAATACAATGGTTGCATGGTTAGGAATGGTCCATTAGTATTTCTGTTTTAAACATGATCTAGTGGCATTATATTGACTGAGCTGTAAACTAGTGGCTATCTATGCACTCACATAATAGTGTGTATGTGTGTGTGTGTGTGTGTGTGTTTCTGTACGTTTCAGACCGTGGAAAGGGCAGACAGAGACAGGCCATTTTAGGAGAACACCCATCATCCTACAGTGATAACAGCTACGGTAAGACTACGACATGCGCACACACACTCACACTTAGAATTACACTGGTAACTGAATCTGCTGTCTTACACAAGGCTGCTACTCCATCTACAGCCTTGATTCCTCAGAAGTGAAACCTGACACTCATCCACACCCACACACCCAGGCACACACACAATCACCCAGTATAGGTGTAGATTGCCATTTATGTGTAATGGATGCAGCAGTAGGTAAACCTTCACCTGTGTTTGAAAACGGATCCCTGCCAGTTGCACTCTGTCTTTAATTTAAACTGTCGCACAATACACATATACAGTACATACACACTGTGGGGGGGATTCAAAGAGTCCAACTCTGCCAAATTTACATTCAATAACAAATGTTATTATTAACAAATGTTATGGTTTTCCCTGACATGCATCCAACTATGCTTGATAAACAGTGTAACCTCAAACCAAAAAATGAAACTACAACTGTAAGGTCTCATTTATAATGTGTGCACAGCTGAATAGTCACTAGAATAATTTATGAACACGCAAATAGAGACAAAGTAAAAAAAATTTACATCTGGGGGCGTCGTTTAGCTCAGTTGGTAGAGCAGGCGTCCCATGTAGAGGCCTTGTCCTCGCTGCAGCCGCCCCGGGTCTGAGTCCCGGTCTGGGGCCCTTTGCTGCATGTCGCTCCCCCTCTCTCTCATCCTGTTTCCTGTCATGTCTTCAAGCTGTTCTATCAATAAAGCCATAAAGGCCAAAAAAATATACTTAAAAAAAAAATAAATAACATCCGAACTCTTAGTCATCACTATCTGCTATACTGGATTTTTTAACAGTAATAAAAGTTACAATTCATTTAGGTCGCCAGGAGGTTTCAGGTTAAAGGATTTCTTGCAAATTGGGAAACCTTCCTGAAGACAGCACAGCAATGTCCAGCAACAGACACAGGCAATACTGTTCGTATGACATTAATGTCAGTACTTTATTAACCTTCTAACTTAACTGAAGTAAACTTTATTGAACTGAAGTGAAATGAGAATCTGTTCCTCTTCAGGTCCACCCTGCCCCCTGCTGCCTCTGCCTGGAAATAGCAGGTACAAGCTCACCTCAGTGGATGTTCCTGACATGGTTTCCTACCCTCTGCCCCAGTCATCATCCTCATACTCTGGCCACGTACCCAGCTCTGTTGCCATGGTGAGTGGCCTCCATCCATCCAAGATGAACTGCACCCGCATCTTCAACCTCTTCTGCCTCTACGGGAATATTGAGAAGGTAGGGGTGTGCGTGTGTGTATTTTCTCAAACTGGGTCTTTAAAAGATTCTACTCTTTCTTTTGTATTGAAACTGTTGTAAATCTGGTTTAACACCAGCCACTGTTGTTTGGGTGACTAGGGTGCAAGAATAACACACAAATGACTCCCTCCTGATGATAATGTTTATGGTCTAACCCTCCCTACATTATCATCAGAGACTTTGTAGAACTACATTAAATCAATACATTATCCTCGGCTTCATATCAACTTTGGACTGTATACACAGAATGAGAATTTTGTTCACATCACTTTAGGATCTCTTAGAATAAGGAATGATTACATACAATAAAACCTGTTCCCAAGTTTGTACCTTAATAATGTATGTTGCTTTTATCAGCTAGCTGTTAATAGTGAGTGTGTATGTGATTGTAGGTTAAGTTCATGAAGAGTGTTCCTGGAACAGCACTTGTTGAGATGGGAGATGAGTATGCAGTGGACAGAGCCATCACACACCTCAACAGCATCAAGGTGTTTGGCAAAAGACTCAATGTCTGGTGAGAAGTAGATCAATACACACACATGCATATATTGTTAAGTTATTTCTTAAGTTCAATTTATTTACTATGTCTGGCCACAGTGGCATGCACAGGTAGACACTAGGTGGTGCTAAAGCACCTGCCCTTTGCCCTCTCGACCAAGCAAGTGCCCTTTTGAAAGTTCGTTTTTTTTTGTTTGTTTTTTCGTGGCCCATGCTGACATGATCATCTATAAGTGCTCGGCGATTAAAAGCGTGTGCTAATAATGCCCCAATTAATATTCCCTCCACCCCCCACCCCACCCGCACACACGTCAACGTGAATGCGCAGAGCGGACACAAACGGAGGCCGTTGTAGCAGCAGACAGTGCGCAGCTGCAGCCCAAACACACCACCTCCCCTGCCCACCAGCCAGGCAACATATAAATGAATTGATTCGAGTGTGTTGTTTGCCCCCTTAGCCTCAGTTGCCAAGCTATATCTTGCATTTATTTGTCTCTGTTGTGAAGTAGCGTGTCTCAACGCCACATAGCTGGGCATAAATTAGCTGACTGCTCACCTGCTGAACAAGCTACGCTACCCAAAATCAATGACGTGATGATGACCAGCAGTAGAGTTTGTCATTGGTATCCTACAGCATGTGAATCTATCAGTATACTTACTTAAGATGAATATCTAGTGTATATTGTGCAGGTTTACATTAGGGTACATAATTAACACTTGCAGTAATTTATTTGCTAAATGACAAACAGGCAATTCCCAATTGCCTGCAGAAAAAGTAGCCTTGTGCCTTGTTGAAATATAACCAAGCAGTCTTATTCATATTTTTGGTCGCTTTTTATTTACCAATTGCAGCATAATAATACCTAGAAAGGAGAGGATAAGAAAGGAAAAGGAAAGGGAGCTACAGCAGGCAGCCCAGGGGAGCAGCTCTCTGCTCTCCTGGATAAAAGCATCCACCAGCAGCGAGGAGGAAGGGGAAGATGAAGATGAAGGGTCAGAGTCAAGAGTCATGTTCACTGTTTAGGGCATTTTAAAGCTCAGATTTTAAAGTTGAACTGTTCCTCTAATTTTACTGAAATATCTGAAAAGCTGTCCATGTTTTATTTTAACTACTCAAAGTGGTTTGGCTGTACTAAATTAGGCATCAATCTATTTTAGCTAATTATATTATTTTGTACCAACAAGTTATTTCTATGTTACAAGACTTGCAGTAATCTTGTATTTACCTTAATAGGCTATTACTAAAACTAGTATTATTCTATTCTAGGCAGCTACAGCAGGGAAGCAGTAGGCCATCTACCAGCAAAGAAGTTGAGATAGATGAATCTCCAGAATACACAGATAAAGCAGAGTCCATAGCAGCACCGAGTCTGTGCACAGTTACAGAATCAGAAGTGTTGTCTGATGACCAAAATGAAACATTTAATATCAACAAAACAGTAGTGTGATGACAGCTACATTTCAGTGTGCTGCAGCATTGGCCCATGTCAACCAGACATACCCAAAAAATGCAGAGGGGCGTTCATTCCAGAAACAATGGCTTTCTGGAAATGTGTGGCTGGAATACTCCCACTGGTCAAATCATTTTATTAACATATTGACATAAATAAATATGCAATTACATTCAATGTGTGCCTGTAATGTTTATTTATTTTTATAATCTCACACTGCTATAATAAGGCAGCCGTCAGTTCTACATGCCGCATAACCTGCCCTTATTTTTCACTGAGCACCTGCCCCCAAAATGTCTGTGCACGCCACTGTCTGGCCATTGCCTTTAAATGTGTGTTATAATACAAGGTTAAACTAATTAGACCTGCAAAGAATATTCCTTTACCTCTTTGCTATTTGATTGTCCTTGTATTTTGTATTTTGTCAGTTTGATACCAATACGAGTGTTGATACTTGTCATAATGTGTGAGACTCTGTCAAGGAACTTGTTCTAATACATGTTCAAAAAAATGAATAATACAAGGTTATTTGTGCAAAAGTGAGTCACAAGTAATGGTGCTATATCATAGATCCAAATATGTCACATATATCTAAATCAGCATCACAAATAGAGGGAGGGTTAATGATTATCTGAAAAATGCCAGCTAACAGAAGCCACTGATTAACTAATGCACCACCACAAGTCTAATATATACATACTGTACATAAATGTGTCATTTTACAGGATTATTATTTTTTTCAGGTATTTATTGATTATATCAACAGTCCAAAAGTGAAAGTTATATTTAACTTGTTTTTAATTGACTATGTTATAAAACAGAAAAAAAGCAAATCACCACAGCTAAGGAATCTGGAGCCAGAGAAAGTTTGGCTTTTTGCCCGATAAATGAGCTTAACAATAATTGGTACCACTCTGAAAACACTGCTTCAGTGTGTTTTGTTGATCCATAAAAATGATGATCAAAATTGTAAGTGATCAAATTTGATGTCGTACAAGGAATTATTCAATCACCAAATAATTTTAACAGCATGAACTATATAAAGTCAAAAAAGAAAAAGATCTAAACAAAAAACATCAGGCTAATTAGTTATTATGACTATCTATTTATCTATCTATTTCCGTCCCCTCATCAATATGGATAAGCTTGTATTAAAAAGAGGAATCTTTTAATAAAAGAAACTCTGAGTGGCGCTCTACAGTTCAAAGTACCAACACTGAAAAATACTTTCATGGATGAGAAATTATTTTTTCTCTTTAATGTAAAACAGATGCATGGATTTGATCAGATTAGTAACACAGGTGTTGTGTTGTGTACAGTGTGTCCAAGCAGCATGCAGTGATCCCCAGTCAGGTATTTGAGTTAGAGGATGGCAGCAGTAGCTATAAGGACTTCGCCATGACCAGGAACAACCGCTTCAGCAGCGCTGGACAGGCCTCCAAAAACATCATTCAGCCTCCATCTGCAGTGCTCCACTACTACAACGTTCCTCCATGCATATCACAGGACCATCTACTGAGGGTATGTACTAATGTCCTGTTTTTAACTTTTAGTTTCAAATATAATGAAAGTACTTAAGTACAAAAATCTGATTAAATGTAATACTTGTAAATGTATTTGTGTATCTAATATTAGAAACTTTTGCAAAAATAGACATTTCTAATATTTTTATGTACATATATATATTTCTAAAACATAAATGCTGATATAAAGAATGGTATAAACATTGTCTCTTACTTAAAAATCCATCCAACAGACCTGCAGACTCAAACCTTCTTGTTGTTATGTAACAATGCAAATCTGTGAGCCTTTGTGCAAGACAAATATGACAAAAATATGTACTTTTCCTTACTTATGAGTAAAAATTATATTACAGTTTGTTAAACATGTACTGAAGATACATGCATGCCTTCATTAATATTATAATGTGCATATTACATGATATACATAATATAACATAAGGTTTTTGATATGGTGAAAAGCAGATATTGGATTTAAACATATGTCGCCCTCCTCATGTTGTATATAGCCATATTTAAGATTTTTACATATTTTTATCAATTATTATCGATAGTTATTTTAAGTACCACCCTGCATGTTCTTCCAAGCTCATCATCAAGTGAAATGAGCATGGTTATATTTCTTACTAAATCATTTTTTTGAACTGGTATCAGAAATATGATAAAGCAGGGAGGAGCAGTGTTGTAATGTCTTGCTGGGACAGACTTGTCTGAGTTGAAAGACCATATGATGATTGAAGTTTTTGGTCTAAGCCTTGCCTAATGCAGCTTTACTCACACATTAGTTATTGTGTGTTTTGGCAGCTGTGTACAGAGCATGACGTGCCTGGCTTTGTCAAATTCAAGATGTTTGATGCCAAACGTAAGTAAAGTTCAAGTAAGTTCTGGTTAAAGTTGATAGGGTAAATGGTCTTCTTCTGAAGTCATTCTTTTACTCCTCTTTGTGTACTGATGAAGTTGAAATTGATGTAATTGTATTGATTATATATAACTCCCTTCTCCCACTCCCACTTCTCTCTCTTGTTTTTAACTATCTGCTGCTCCTTGATCTCACCTTATGTATTTGTCTCTCAGCCTCTTCTAAGACAATCTCTGGCCTTTTAGAGTTTGACAGTAAGACAGAGGCGGTGGAGGTTCTCACTGTTCTCAACCACTACCAGATCAGGATACCCAGTAAGTCCTCCTGTCCTCAAGTCAATGTCCACTCTTCTCAAACAGCTTGATTTTACAGTGTGTATACCTGAAAGTGAAATCTATGTGCATCAAAATGCTCAAATGTAATCTGTTTAATCTAGTGCCATTAACCACAGTTAGTATACTGATGGTACTATGTTTCAGTTTACACACACTTGGTGTGTGTTCTTCTCTAACCAGTGTTACACTATTAGATATCACTATCAGTCTGTGGTGTTGGGTTTATATTGTGATGATGTGCTAGTGTTAGTTCTCTACTCGTAGTCTTATTTTGTGAGTGTTGCAAATTGTAAATCATTGCATAACTACAGTAGATGTGATCAAACATGAGTGGTATAGTTAGTACAGATACAGTATGAGCAATTACATTTGTGATACTTGACTATAATACAACAATATGCTTACTGTAGAGTCCTGTTGAGGACATTTCCCAGGAAAATGCAGATAATTAAGTTTTGAGACTTGATGATATGATAATTGTATATTTGTTGATATGAATTTTTTATATATATAAACACATAACACATTGAAAGTTTTCAGTTTAACCCTTACATGCATGGTGTCTACTACAGCGGACAGATATTTGGACGCTGTTTCAATCCATCAAAGATGGAGTAGCATATCCCAACCACTAGGTCTTAGAAATAGATTTATCCAGATTTTGATAACATTTTTTACAGTACATTTTTGTTCTTTTACTGAACATCAGGTGGACATTATGTGTGAACTGGTATATTGTACTTGTTGAGATTCTGCCGTTTTCCTATGCCTTATTGGAAATTATAGTTTTATTAAATAGCAGCATTAAATTCAGATTCAAATTCAAATTCAATTCTTCAGATTGAATCTCAATACAAGTCAATTTTATCTGCTTATAAGTCCAATATTCAGAGTATAATCTTATGGAAAAAAAGATGAACAGGAAAAAAATTACAAAAGCATGGGTAAAGTATATCTTATTTCTTATCTAGATATCCTATTTAGTTTAAAAAGTATTGTTTTTACCTTTCTGGTTTACTGAGAATAAAATTATTTACTGTAAGACTTGTTCCTGAATCACTTTTTTTTATTTGCATAATCTGTTTGGGATTATTAACCAAAATCTGCAATACCATATTGATTGCTGCAAGGAGGCAGTGCCGGCCCAAGCCTTTTGGGGGCCCTAAGCAGAATTTGATTTGGGGGCCCCCTCCCACCACCGCGGAGTCACTTGTGCTTGACAATTATTGACACAAATGTCACACTATAGTGTTACATTATGAATTGTATTAATACAGTGATGGATTATGAACTACTCTCCCCCTGGGCACAGATGCATAAGCAAATTCTTAATTTGGTAGATGTGATTTCCTGTATTCTGGTGCATTTTTCGGATGGCCTGCTGGAGAAGGGCAATACCTAAATTTGTTCAGATTCATAGTCTTTTGCTTTTTGACTTATTGAGGTAGTGGCAACGACTTGGGCTTCAGGGACCCTTGAATCCATTTTCAGTAATCCATCCTTTCTCACTTGCCACAAATGTTTTGGGGCTCCTGGACCCTCTAGACCTCTGGCCCCCTGGGCTTGCTAAACTCTTGTATTAATATAGTTGTTATTTACACCAAACCAGTCACCTTTTAACCTTAGAGGGTACTAAAATCACAATTCATTTTAAACTTTCATATTCAAAGTGAAGCACCAAATGTGGTTTACTGAACTTGAATTGAAAAATAACAAAATACAACAGCAGAGATTGCATTTGTTGTAAACAAATAAATCAGTTTAATGACTTGTTTTTCAAACTTTGAACAGATCTGCAAATGTGCATTAAATGAGCATTCTTCAACTACAAAATAAAACCAAAATAGACAAACATTAATATAATAAAAAATCAAATGTTCCAAAAAAAATTCTAATTTTTTTTCTAGATTGGGGGCCCCCTGGCTTAGTTCGCTTAGGCCTCGGGCTGGCCCTGCAAGGAGGTGTGGCCTATCACCTAGTAAACAATAAATTGGTTACACTATCATACAATTTGAAATGTATCATCACAATATTTGGAACATACCTTCAGGTTGAGGTTGGGAATAGGCCCACCAAAAACTTTTGAGCCCCAACCATAGGGGGGCTCCAAAAGTACACAATTGCTGATTGCCACTTGTGACTTTAGTTTTGGCTGAATGGACATCTTGAGCACAAACAGCTTGAACCTGCCGAATAGCCGCCTGCAGCTATATTTTTTCTCATTTCTTATACCCTTACCTCTCTGATAAAATGCGGCAAATGTTTCAGTCACACACTAATACTAAGTGTGCTTGTGTGTGTGTGTGTGTGTTTTCAGATGGGTCAAACCCATACACCCTGAAGCTGTGCTTCTCCACCTCATCTCATCTATAAAACATTCAGAGCACAAAAACGAAGCTGCTGAGCCTGGGCCTCTGAGAGGAAGAGGGACAATGTGGATGAGAGAGAAAAACAAACAAATATTAAAAGAAGAAGAAACTGAGCGATAGACGCCTTTTAAAGACAATAAAGAAGATGGCGAGTCACATTGAGAGAGACATTGTCACTGTCTCCAACCTGAACATCAAACCTGCCCCATCATCCCACCATTCAATCTGAACCTTAAAAGCTGACAGACTAATGACTGTGTGAAGCACTCTAATAATGTGATTTATTGTCATGTGGGACATCTGGAGGACACTGCTCTTCTGTTTGTCCAAGAGCTCTTCACTGCATGAGAAGGGGAGACACGGACCCACTCTGTGGAATCTACTGTACAAAGTTTCTTCAGATATCTCTAAAGTCGTCAACTGTGATGATTTAAATTGTCATTGGATATATACAGTAATGTGGATATGATTTTAACACAAGCTCTCATTTCAAATTACTAGTGCTAAAGGAACTTTGTCCTGGCTTCTGCAAGGCCCTAATGACAGAGGTGTCACTCTACTGTTTGGTCTAGCTATTTGGCCCAAAATGAGAAAACTGACCAGTTAAGTTTGCTGTAGACATTCATGGTCCCCAGAGGACGACTCTCAACAGTTTTGGTGACAGTCTGACATTCAGGTTAGAATTTTGAGCCAGCTCTTTGGTCTAGGATATGATATATGGAAAACTAATGGCAGTATTTCTATGAATATTCATGTTTCTAAGAGGGTGAATTCCAGTGTTTTGGAAAAGCTATTGTTTTCACGTTAGCCCACCCAATTTTAGCTTTCCCAGCATCGCCAGTCTAGACACAAGAAATATCTAAACTAAACTAACAATTTACTTGAGCATATTCACTCTTCAAAGAGGATAACCTCTTTACATGTTTGACCCTTCACAATCATCCCCTTAGCACCAACACGACTTTCTTTTACAGCCCCTTTCTGGTGAGCAAAGTTATTATTGTGTTTATTTGTTCTGTATTTTGAATTGTTAGGCAAATGATTTGGTGGACTGGAGTAGAATTACAACAGTGTAAAAAATAACCTACTCATGTAAACAATGTTGACTTTCTTCCACACAGCCCTGCTCTTTGTCTTGTACATACTATGTTGGGTTTCACTGAATATAACCACAGTTGGTAGGTCAGCTGCTTCCTGTCTGTCACTTCATCTGTGGACCATTTGCTGTTTGAATGGAAATGACTCATTTGCTGATTCCATCCCAAGGCATTCCAAAAATCTAACAATTTTGTAATGTATTTTACTGTAGAGTTTACCAGTCATTACTGTTTAGATACTGGGGGTGAAAAAATCCAGACCTGAAAGCAGGACAATGTCTCCATCGCAAGTCAGGCATCAGAATGCAAGCATGAACTCAGCTTGTTTTCCTCACCCAAACTGTATGTAAATACTGGTTTTAAAAAGCCTGCATTATTGGCAGTGTTGCTGGATGGCTTGACTAGAGATAGGAGTCAATGCATCAATATTGTGTGATTATTAAAAAATAGTCCTGCTTTTTATAATTACTTATGTGATGTAACTTGAAAGGGTTGGGGTTGGGACACAGTGATAATTTTATCAGTGTAAACAAATGGTATATATTTAATTAGATCAGCAGGATTGTATAAAAATTTGTGATCACTTTCTTGGTTGGACACCTACTAGTGCTGCATAAGAATACCCCTGAAGAAACACCATTTTCAGTGTCATTTTTCCAGGAGATTCAAGGGCCCATTTAATTTAATCTGTAATAACTTGGGCTCTAATCCCTGTCAGGAAAAATGGCAACAATTCACTTTTCAGTTTACTTGCTGTGATTTGATGTTTACTGTGCTCAGTATTCTCATTAACAGTTGGGTGCATGGTGCAGCCTATCAAAAGACAGGTTTTACCAGTCCAGTTTTACCTTTTAAGAAGGTTGATTGTATCTGAATTATCTACAGTACATATGGAGTGCACAATTGCTGTAATATGTAAGACCAGTAAGCAGAACCAGAAGGTAGTTCTCCGGTTTGTTTGTTTTCTGTAATGCTACCCTAAAATCAGCATCATAATTGAACATTGTTTAAGCTGATTTCAAACATATGCATTCCCACTGCACATGGAAGACTGGAATTGCATTACATTAAAAGACATTTTGCTTTGTCATCTTGTTTTTTCTTGCAGTATTTTATTTTTATGATCTAATGATCATACAAATTTTTTGTGTGAAATTTGTTTAAAATACATGAACAAACAGGCTACCTAAAATCTGTAAGAAGCATAGGCTTCTTATGGAGGCCCAGTGTGGATCATTTGACACACTGGGCTTCTTGGAAGCCAGTTCTTTGGTTAAGCACAGTAACAAGAATCAAATTGTCTCTGTTCTACCCTGTATCTCATATAGGACATGCAGATTTTTACTGCTCCAAGCCTATTTTTTAATATGCCGTGATCTATCACACTTGTTAATTAACGCATGCTTTTTGTACATAATATTTAAATAAGGAAAAAGTGTGAAAAGTTTCACAGATGAATCTCACTTTCTCTGTAATTAAATTATTGCTCATTTAGATGTTGTTTGTACGTCTCTAACATTACTTGAATCTTACTGTATTTCTAAGGAGGTTTTATTTATTCTTTTTCAAGTTTTTTTTAGCCTTTAAGGTGAACTGATAAATGAGGGCTGATATTTTGAAGCTGATGTAAATTTACAATCACAGGACTGAAGGTATGAGACAGATCCACTGATATCGCTGTAAAGGTTTAATGTTGTTGATAGTCAGTAATCACTGAAAACACTTAGGAAAATACAAAGCACTATATTGTTCCATTCATTTTAGAATCTCCGTGGCTGTAACTTATATGTACATGTTTAAAGTGAAATAAATTCAGGTTTGGGGCTATAAGCTCCACACAGCTCCACTTGGCTGTCTCTCACTTGTCTTCATTTCACACACAAAAAAAGGTTCTTGTTTATTTTTTAAACACATTCACATAACAAAAAATACTGTTGTGCCAAAATAGAGTGGGTGTAGAGCGCAATGGGGGAGAGGGCTGAGCACACACCCTGGGCTCCAGTTTTAAGGTGGTACAGTTTTATACAAAACAATATAATACAAAATAATTTATTCATAAAGTATAACCCTGCTTAAGACTACAGTTATTACAGTGGCACACTCCAGACTCCATGTTTTGCAGCTAGCATTCACATAACCCCACTAGTACGCACACCTGAGCCCATTATGATGGACCATTACAAATGAATCCTGAACCTATGGGAAACTAATCACATTATGTAGCTTATAGTCAGAAGCTATCATTAGCTACATGTGAAACTGAATTGAACTTTTTCTTCACTTACCCATTAAACTATATCATACAGTTAAGGACCTGTCAAATCTTACCTAAAATTTTCCCTTTTGGTAGGACCTTTCAGAGAGTAATTTAAGTGGCCACCAATTGTACTCGATATATTGTGTGAGTCTCCTTACCATCACATCTCACCAGCAAGAATGTAGACTTTGTTCAACTATCCGGATTCATACAATGCATTTTCACAGTGTTTCATTAGCTTTTCTGAAAACCTGAAGCATGTTGCTGTGCTGTCCTACTGTTAGGCCTAAAGTATTATTTTAGTAGTCAACAGTAAGATATCAAAATAAAATAACAACACATACAAGCTTTTTAGTACAATAAATATAGAATATATCTTTGAATATGAGGACATATGAATATTATGTTACAGTATCAGCTTTTAAAGATGGTATGGTAAAAGATCAGATTAAGCAATGAAGGCTTGTGGAACAAGCAGACCTTGAATTTGGGCATCATTGTAGTCAAGATTAATTCTGGGTGTACACATACATCCATGCCTCAACTCATTTTGCCAGTCAAACGCTGCTGACAGAATAGGTATGGTAATGAAGGTGATTCCTGCCTGAGAGACTAAACTCGGGACATGTTTACTACGGGCAACGTCGGCGCGTACTCTCCCGCTCAGCCCACATGACAGCCCTGTGCTCCCTGATTGGCCGTTTTGAAATATTTTGCTTGAGCTCATTGGCCTATTTTGAACTGCTGCTGTACTGCGTTCAATTCAAAAGAGTTTGTCAGCATTCTAGCGGCAGTCTGTGCACGGACAGTACATACGATAAGAAACAGGGCACAGTCAGGTAATTATTATTCCCTTTTATACAAGCTGAAATATGACTGAACTGATTTGTCAGATTAGTTGAAAGTTTGGACCATTCAATTTGGACAGAAAGTGGTCAGCTACCGCTATAAAATCAACAGAAGGTAGCTTTGACGAATTAGCATTAGCTAAGCTAACCATGGTGATCTTTACTTAACGTACTTCGTATGAAGAGAACGGTAACTCCAACTGCTCGGTGACTAAGTTAGTTTATATCATTGCTATGTATTAACGTTACTGTCATAGGCGAAACGAAAACACTAAACGTTAGTTAACAGCTGAGTCTAACTTTATTGATGAGCCACCGAAAATCTAGTTCAGAGTTCAGTTTGCTCACAGCATGATTTGGGCTATTGAACTTTAACGTTAATTTGCTTTGGGGCTGTTGTTTTTTCCAGTTTGAAATACCAACGTAGTAGCCTATTGCTAAGGTAAAAAGCCTGTTACAAATTGCTGTAGGTTGTAAGTTAACAGTTGTTACATTATTTGGACAACGCATGCTGTTAATTATGACTGCAAGTTACCATAGCCACTCGCAGCCCCACACGTTTGGCTATTGTAAGTACGTTACAGCAGGCACCTTTACTTGACTCTAAAATGTCGCAGTTATCAAACGAGGTTGGTTAGGAAAGTATTAGCTGAAGCACTTGAAAAATGATGATAGTTGTTGAAATAACACTCTTTATATGAATGCATGTTTTTTTTTCCTTTCAGGCAATAATGGAAGACTATTTGAAAATAGAGAAAATTGGAGAAGGTCGGTATTAATATTTTCTGTCTAAATTATTAAATTTACATGGAAACATCCTACAGGTGTGGGCTTTATGGAAATAAAGTTACATTGTCAGATTGTTCCCAGCATCCCTATGTCATAGGTGGTTAATCAACAATGTCATCATTGACATACAAGTTTATTCACTGTCAGTTTGGCTCTGCTTAATACAGTTAGAATCACTGTGGTACCTTGTCCTTGCAGGTACCTATGGCGTGGTGTATAAGGGAAGGCACAAGGCCACAGGGCAGGTTGTTGCTATGAAAAAGATCCGTCTTGAGAGTGAGGAGGAGGGGGTTCCCAGCACTGCTGTCAGAGAGGTCTCTCTGCTTCAAGAACTGAAGCATCCCAACGTTGTGCGGTAAGTTCACTTTGTGTGGAGCAATCTGTGTTGCAGAATGGGGTGTAAGCAAATTCTATCAGGTGAAAAGGTTATAAAAGTGAATTAAGATGTTCCCCTTTTGAAATGCTAATCTTTAAGGCTGGGCAATATCTGGATATTATATCATAATTGTGATATAACACTAAATATTTAGATTTCGGATATCGTTATATGGTCACATGTCATAAGTGTTGTCTTTGCCTGGTTTAAAAGCCTCCATTATAGAAAAGTCATGTCATTTTCTGAACTTACCACGTGCACTACTTGTTCTATTACTTGCATTTGCCCACTTAGACATTGTATCCAAATTACTGATTATTATTTATAATCAGTGATATATAAAATTTAATTGGGATAACATTTTGTCAAAATACCAAGAGTCATACAATACACAGTGTGCTGTGCTGTCACAGCACACTGTTGCTAGTGAAAACCATAGCACTGAACTAATAAGGTTGTGGCAATACCAGTAATGCAAGGTAAATTTATGTAATTATTTTTTAACACACGAGGGTTTTAAAAAAACACTTAACTTTGTTTGAGTCCTTTTGTGCTGCATCTATTTATCTATATATATCTATTTAAGAAATGGAGTGTTGATGCACCATATTTTTACAAGAAAAGACGCTCAATGTCTGTAGAGTGCTGTGTTAATTTACTGAAAATAAAAATTTGAAAAAGTGTCCTACTGCTGCAGCTTCACATTAAAGTTATTTAACTGGTGAACCATGAGCTGACAGTCAGCATATGAGAAATGTATACATAAATGCAGTATGGACTTAATTAAACATTAACTCAAGTCATCTACTTTGTATTTGTGGACTAATTTCTACAAGTAAGTCGCATTATCAAGGTGTGTGTGTGTGTGTGTGTGTGTGTGTGTGTGTGTGTGTGTGTGTGTGTGTGTGTGTGTGTCAGACTTCTGGATGTCCTCATGCAGGAGTCTCGTCTCTACCTCATCTTTGAGTTCCTGTCGATGGACCTAAAGAAGTACCTGGACTCCATCCCCTCTGGCCAATACATGGACCCTATGCTGGTGAAGGTAAGTGTGTTTGTGACCACTATATTGTTGCATTTCAGTTGGATTTTAATTGGATTATGGAATTAAATTATATATCTCAAGGATAATGGTAACTTGAAATGATTAAACATTAACTCAAGTCATGTACTTTGTATTTGTGGACTAATTTCTACCACTAACACCGTGTCCTAACAGGATGTGATGCGAGCGAGCGTCCGACAATCGTGTCACATCTGACGCTCTGTCCACACTGAACACATATAGCACACTTGAAGAACCTATCCGCCTTCTCCAAATAAACAACAATGTTGCGAGTATTGAAACCATCACTCACCAAATTCAGTCAGGTAAAATCGCCGAGGCCAGGAGTGCTTTCAGCTTCTGATGGTGGTCTGCATCCCTATATGCATTAAGCCCTTACCACATTGTGCCTCATATGCTGTAAATGTTAGACCCAGTGACAGGCTGGCATGAAATGTCTTGCAAAATACTTAGTAAGGAGGTCATAATATTTTTGACTCATGGCTGAAGTTAAGTTTCTCCAGCTCTCCACAGGTTGGCAAAAAATGCATCTCAAAATGCATCAGACTGATGCTTTAAAATATGGAATATTCAAGATTTCCTTCTGGGGGAGCATGCCTTTTTCACCCCTGACCCGTTTTCATGCATGAAACTCTGCCAAGCATCCTGGCAGAAAACACAGAAACATAACTTCCCAGAGACTTTTAGCTCCCGAGCGAACTCCCTCCAGCCAGCTGCCACCTTGTTGACATTTTTGTAGTGCGTTGAGGAGGTATCGTACAGGTACCTCCTCAACTCAACCAAATGAATTAGCTGCTCCTCATCCATCGTGCTATCAACGCTACGCGAGCGACAGTTTATGAAACCGGGCGTCGGGCTCTAAACATCACACCACGCTGCGTTGCACGCGGACAGTTAGGACATCCCAATAAAAAACAACTGATTTTGGAGCTAATGCTCGCTCGCATCGCATCCAGTTAGGACACGGTATAAGTCGCGTTATCAAGCTGTGTGTGTGTGTCAAAGTGTGGGAAACACTGTCAATTGAGTCCTTCATTCTGTATGAAGGGTTGGTCAGAATTTAGAAAATGTTTCAAAGACACTGAATTTGCCATTTGTCTTGTTCTGCACAGATAAACATGTTTGTCTATCTCATGTTCGTTCTCTTACCCTTCATCACTTTTAAGAGCTACCTGTATCAGATCTTGGAGGGCATTTACTTCTGTCACTGTCGTCGAGTCCTCCACCGGGACCTGAAACCCCAGAACCTCCTGATCGACAACAAGGGAGTAATCAAACTGGCAGACTTTGGCCTGGCTCGAGCCTTTGGTGTTCCTGTCAGGGTCTACACCCATGAGGTGAGAATCCCCTCACTCACCACTGGACTTTGGGACTAAAACAATTCAACTATAAATTAAAGTTAGTTACAAGTTAAAAAAGCAAATAAATTCCTGCAGTTTGACTGTTGACTATTGAGGAATTGATTGCTTCAATTGACTATATTTACCTTCATGCAGGTTGGACATCAACATCAAATACTGACAATTTTCCCCTAAAGAACACTAACAAAAAGCCTTTAAAACCACCATCGAGTTTAATTAACCGTTGTGTTTTTAGGTCGTAACTCTTTGGTACCGGGCTCCAGAGGTCCTCCTGGGTTCACCCCGATATTCAACCCCTGTTGACGTTTGGAGCACTGGGACCATATTTGCTGAACTCGCTACCAAGAAGCCTCTGTTCCATGGAGACTCTGAGATAGATCAACTCTTCAGGATCTTCAGGTAGACACACAGATCATATCTCCATTCATTTAGAAGAACCCCTCATAAGTTTTTTTTACTCCAAATGTGAATAAAAAAACATGTAAAGTAGTGAAATAGCTGTTGATTGGGGTGTGACGAGATCTCGCGAGAATAAACTTGACGATATTTCTCATTGCGTTAAAAATCAGTCTTGCGAGATTTGTGAGCTATCCAAACTTCTATTTGTGACCATAAGCTGTTTTTATACTGGGCAGTAAGCCACCAATTTGCCATCCTTTTGGTGGCTCGCTCTGCGGACTTGGACAGAAGGTGGCAAATTGGTGGTCTGTTTTGGTCCGCCAATTTTGCGCCTCCATTGCTGTGTAAATCCGAGGCTGCAATGTGGTGGCAAATGCTGAGATGGGCGGAGGTGTGGATGACGTGCACTGCTGCGCACCCACAGCCGGGAGTTTTAAAACCAGGAAACAGCTGATCACAGCAGTCAGTTCGTCACTTCATCCACAAAGATGAGCAACTGGAAAGCCGCTGAGATCCGGGAGATGCTAGCGTCTCCTCGGTCTCTGTAGCTGTCTTGGTTGTCCGCTTGTTGTTGTAGCAGCGAGCTAATAGCGGTCGCTACTTTCAAATTAAAAGCCCCCCGCTAAGAACCCAGTTCTAAACTCTGATGGGGTGCAATGTAAAGCTCTTATTTTGAAGACAAATTCGACCTGCTTCTCTTCACGCCCAACTTCCTGCTTCACGTCACGTCACATGTTGACGCCTACCCCAGAGGCGGCCAAGTGGTGGCTTTTTGGAAAAAGGAGGAATATTACACCTCCCTTTTAGATAGACAAGGCGGCACATTGCAGCCTTGACCTTGCTGCAAATGTGCCACCTTTTCTATCTAAAAGGGGCCATTTACAGCACCACCACAGCTCAGTGCTCAAATCAACTGCACCTGTGTAGAAACATTTCAAAATGCATGTGGAACTCGGTTAAATGAAAGTCTGTTGGTCCAGCCATATATTTTGTCATTGTAGTTTCCTTAAAATCTTGTCTCGTCTCGTTCTCATGAGCTGAGTGTATCGTCACACCCCGACTTTTGATACAAGAGATCACTAGACTACAGAAAGTAACAAGTATAGGAAATATTTAACTGGAGCCTGTTTTCTGATCAAAATCCTGCTGTTAAAAAAAATACTCCAACAGCAGCTGTGGGATTTTCCCGATTTCAAAACTAGAAATAGTTAGGTTAGTTAGGGACCATGGGAGCTAGATTTGGAACTGAAAGTCATCTTTAGACATTGCTGTCTATTTATCCATGTCTGAAGAAACTTTGACTAATTGATTAGATGATGGGTTTAAAAAATGTCATGTTCTGGCTGTTGTGACTGGATGTAATGAATTAATGAAAAGAAGACATGCAGAGGTGGGAGATGAGTTAGGTCCAGGGTGATGATCAGATGATGATTATTTACATCTGCTTTAGTGTGTAACTGTTATGAAACTACCAGCAAATTAACTTTCTCTTCCACTCCCTGCGAACCCCTCCCTGAAACTTGAAAGATAGTCAATTGGCTTCACTTACAGTAGAATGCACTTTTCAACCTTAACAGCAAAGTGCTTTTACAGTTGACTTCTCATTCAACTATTTATATATACATACTTGAAAGGCATTGGCCTGTCCATTGGGAGCTTCTTGGATTTCAGTGTCTTGCTCAAGAATGCTGACATGTTGACGGGAGGAGCTGTGGATCATACCACCAGTCCATGGATGAGTGGACAACCCACTCTACTTCCTGAATCACAACCATCCTAACAGAAAAGAGGGTTGCACAATATTGGAAAAAGAGTGACACTGCAATATTTATTCCTGTTATACAGTACATATACTGTGATAGCGTTAGTTTTATTAGGATCTCCCTTTTGGCAGTGTCCTGGGTTGGTCAACTTCACTATCTTCTTTAAAACAGTGCTTACGCAAGTAAGTGCATCAATGCATGTGCAGCTTGTTGTCTGCCTCTGACTGTGAAAGATATATTAGATAGAACTGCCATTATTATTTTTTTAATTTAGGGTGAACATTTTGCTGTTTACTCTGCCTGTTATGTTAAAATGAGATTACTGAGCAGAGCAAGGTCCCTGGTTCCTCTGGTTCTTTGGTGCCCTTAGATAGTTCTTTGCAGTTACATCTTTTATTTATTTACTCAAATTCTACTTCTGTTTTTTCCAGGACTCTGGGAACCCCTAACAATGACGTATGGCCTGATGTAGAGAGCCTACCTGACTACAAAAACACCTTCCCTAAATGGAAGTCTGGCAACCTGTCATCAATGGTGAAAAACCTGGATAAGAATGGCCTGGACTTAATGGCGGTAAGGATTAGGGCTTCTCTTCCTCAAACTAGTCAGTCAGATAAAGGTCAGTACACATATACTTAGTTTCTCTGTAGACATGTAGGTAGCACAGACCTACAGGCTGAACACACTGGATGCCTGTGTACCTGTGGCACCTGCATTACAATGTTTCATTGCTACAGCGCAGCTCCTACCTGCCCAATCTGTTTACATGGAGTTTGCCTTTGATAGTTATCAATAATAATTATTAATAATAAATATGATGGCATGATTTTTCTTTACCCCCTTTGAAAGGGGGGAAAGAGGGAGGAAGATAAACTGCTCCTCACCTGTTGTGTGTATTCTCTTCACATCTGTGATATATTCTATAGATACAGACATTAAAACTATAGTCAAATGCTGGCATGATGTGGATATGACTGTCTATAAGTCGTTTTCAGGTATATTTTGGCCGGAGTAGAAATAGGGGAGACTTCTAATCTGTAGATCACGTGGCGCAGCAGCCGTGCTTGACACCCGCAGGAGAAGTGTGACTGATGCATCCAGTGTGGCCAATCTAAACTGTTGGCCTGAACACTGAAATGATTGAAATGAAAATCATTGCACAATGCATTGAAAGACATTTGTTCACAAGACTGAAACTAGCTTTGGACCTTTTTTTTTATCATCCACTCATTTGTAGTGTCTTGTCAAAAGTTTGACAGATCTCTCTTTTACAATGGTGGACAGGATTTTTCAGCTGCAGGGTAATTTGTATGCACTGTTGAGTGTTTTAGATTTTTTTTCGCCCTTGAATTATTTTTCAAAACAGCAGGTGAGCCCTGTGTGGAGAAAGCTTGTTGTAAATTATGTAGTAGTATCAAACTATTGAAACCAACCTCAAGCGTGTGTCAGTCAACAGTATAAGTGGTTTAATAGCATAGTCCTATAAATTATATAGGAGAGGTCACATCAACAAAAGTACGTTTTTAAAGGAGGGATGTGATACCAGAGAACATCTCTCCCCCTCTTCTCTCTGACTCCACTCACACTGGTCAGAAAACCCACTAACACCTGCTTACGTGTGGTTTTGTCTCCAATGTCAGTGTGTATACTGTGCATTCACTCCCGTGTCAAATAACTCTGCAGTAGTAGTTTATCAGCTCCAGCTCCAATCAGCTGTGATGAATACACAACACCCAGGACAACACAATTAGAATCGCCCCTAGTTGGGCGTTATGCCATGAGGTGTGTTGAAATTAATAATGCTTGCTTTTATGATACTTTTCAACTCGGCTCTGTAAAAAAAAAAACTCGAACGTTCTTCAGTTGTCAGTGGCTTCTGTGTCACTAATAATGTAGCGAGATCTGTCACTCCTTAGCAACTTCTGTTATCAACTCCATAAAAAGACAATGGGTCTAATTCAAAATACTATTTATTAAGACTACCTTGAACAAGTTTTAATGTCTTCTGGATATAGCCTAATAAGGTATATGATAGGGCTGGACCCCAATATTTGACTATTTGGATTATCTTTTGTTCGTTAGGTGTTCATGTTTTAATTTTGGTGTTTGGATTTTGTACAGTGTATACTGGCCCACTACAATATCAACACTGGCAGTACTACTCTACTTCTGGAGCTGTGTACACTCTCTTTTACTCATGTATCCCTACATGGGACATGTGTGTTTACAATACATAGATTTGTTTGTTGTGTTGCTAGGCCTACTCATACCATCATTTTGTTAAAGCTAAAGTGTGTTTTGGATTTGTTTCAGAGTTACAGTTCCATAGAAAGGCATTATAATATATTTTGGTCACCAGGTCAAACTCAAGGAATCACAGGGTCATATAAAGATATTCATACTTGTACACTTGACGTGAGCGTATGATTTACACGAATGACATATACTGTGAGAAAATAAGCGTGAAGTAGAATGGTGATTGCATTAGCTGTCCTCCTCTAAAGCAGGTTATAATCATTTAATTGTTCCACACATAAAAATATCCTGATTGACGTTATCTTTCTTTCTTCCTTGTCTTTTTTCTCCGCTGTAGAAAATGTTGACATACAATCCACCCAAGAGGATCTCAGCGCGTGAGGCCATGACTCATCCATACTTTAATGACTTGGACAAATCCACCCTGCCTGCTGCTAGCATCAACAAAATCTAAAACATATACTCACCTTATAAACAAACATATTCATACCCTTTGTGAATTATCATTCTGTAAATACTTGTCTGTCAAAATTGTTGTAGACTATGTGTAAAGTTTTGTCTTTCAACAATGTCTTTCCAATAAAACTGCACTTTCTGTGAGTCTCTAAAAATCAATGTTATTTGTGGTTCGTTTTTTTTTTTCTAATAATCATTAGGCTTGACAAGTTTATTGGATAAGTTTCAGAATTTCTAAAATGGTGAAAGGTTTTGCAGGGGGATATTTCCCTTTTTTTATATGATCTAGGATACAATGTAACCTGGATCCTTTCAGCCCAGGGACCTCACTAAAAAAAAATCATAGGTTTAGACAGATTGCAAGTCTGTTTTAATAAGTCCCCTGGCCTCTTCAGGTATAGACTTATAAAAACAAATGATGCTTCCCTCCACGTATACCAGTTTCATTCCTTACTTTCTAAGTCTAGATTTGCACATAAGACTTGTGAGCTGTGGCTGAGTCATGCATTGTTGTAATGGCAAACATGGAAATACTGGACTACTATCTTTTGCAAAAGGAGTAGATGACTACAGTTGTTGTGTGGTCCATGTTATTATTAAAATGTTCATGTCAGTTGATATTGATAATTATTATAATACATTTTCAGATCAATATTTCTTGTTTAGGCACCTTTTTGCTCCTGAGTGACAGACAATTAATGGCTTAAACTGCACTGCCTTGCAGGGGGAAAATAAGTCACCTCCTGGATTTAGCAAATAGGTAAGAGCCTTCCATTGGATAATTACTGCACTGATTAATGTTTCAGCTGGCAACAAGTTGTTTAACCCTACCTAATGCAGTGAGTAGCTTCTCATTTCTTAAACAACCATGTCAGAAGACATACCCTGTGGTCATGGAAAATATGTTACTGTTTCAGAAGGGTCAGCCTACTGGTCTGCATCAAGCAAAGAAAACAACTAAGGAGATTGCTGAAACTACTAAAATTGGGTTAAGAACTGTCCAACCCATTATTAAAACCTTGAAGGATAGTGGTGAACCATCGTCACCATTAAAGGGTACTTTTTTTGTCGGCATTACCAAGTACCAGTTCACATAAATTAATTGGTGCCAAATTTTGGTACCTGAGATCACATCTCTACAGTAGCGTTACAGAGAGAGAGAATGAGTCAGAGGTCTCCCCAAAACTCAGCCACTGACTGCAACCACAGTCCTCTCTAACGTGTGGTCTGCTTTTTAATATGTTCTAAACCTTTGGTATGAAACCAACAGTATATGAACTGCATACTGTGTACGATGAAATATTAAAGCATGCTTTTTTGATTCCCGAAACAACTTTATGTAACAAGCACTTAGCCTGCTAGCTCGATGCTAACACTGACAGTGGGGGTTAGCATCTCTTCCATTGTAAAAGTATATTTACAAACAAAATGTTTCATTTACACACTTAAAACGATATGTGTACTCATATTTACAGGCATATACAGTATTCAATATGCTCTGGAAACAAACCCAATCATTTTGAAACAAAGACACCACAAGTGGAGACGTTGCCTGCCAGGAGAGGGCTGCACATGATGTTTTCTATTATATTTATTCTTATAGCAATAGGTTGATGAGTGTGAACAGTTACAGATTTGTACATTTTCCAGATTTATATGCAATACATCAAGATGCTACTGAAATAAAACAGAAAGACTGACAGACATGTGATGAGCATTGATGCTGGAAATATGACTCATGATATATAGTCTCTGGAAGTAAATGATTTAACTGGTTAGAAATGAAATTACTTTTTTGTTATTATAGAGTAGTTTTCAGTAATTATATCAAACATTTATCAACACTTTTTATATTTCTGTCATAGACAATTATTGTCAGCTTTTTTTCCAAGTCCTGTTTCCATGCCAAATTTCCACCTCCGCAGGTGAAAAGATTTGCTGCCAAAGGGTGGGGACATTTTTGTGGACCGGCGGACAGAGCAACCTGAAAAACTGCTGCTGGAATACTATTATAGATGCTTAGCAATAATAACACATATGCTTTCTTCTTGCAAGAATCTAGGAAGTACCTTCATGATTCAATGTGCTGCATCAGAAAAGCTGTAATGATTCAGAGTGCAGTGAAAACACCTCACAGAGGACTCTCCTCAAAATTAAGCACACTTCATGGAAATGTATATGAAAACACAGTGTGAATACGCAACAACAAACACAATCCTGATAACACAACTGTCACACAGATATTGCCACATCCTTTGAACCTGCCTCCTCCTTTCCATATGTGCTGCTGGACAGCTGCACAGAACCATTCATTATGAATAGAAAGCCACCAAATCAGAGATCTTCATCCACATCTGCATTCGATCTGAGAATAGGTAAGTTGTACTTCAAGGCTTAATTAAACTGTGTATGCCTGCAGCATGCTGGTGTTAACTGTGGGAAGGCCGGATTGTAACGGAAGGTCATAACATGAAGATGCTATAGTAAGATGTGTGATAGTGTGTATTATACAGTTAAACATGCACATGTAACTGGCACAGATGACTCACATATACACACACCCACAAACACAGCCAACCATACATACATATGAATGCACCCACAAGCGAACAGGCAGAAACCTTCCGCAGAACCGGACTTAATGGTGGGCAGCCATCTACCTGGACCGGTTGGGTTGAGAAAGAGACTATAGTTTAAATATGATCCATAATAATGATAATAATAATAATTAAAGCTGCAAGCAGCGATGATCAGGCCCACGTACGTCGGGCTGTGGTGCTGTCGGAGGACTTGCACGTAGATGTATGTGCATGTGCATGCATGTACTGGATGTTGTCTGAATTGGTGAAATAACACTGCCTGTGTCCACTATGTGGCGCTAGAGATCACCCATCAATTATATGTCATGGTGTAGTGTATGATGTGGAGAAAACAACCTGTAAATGTCATGTAAATCAGATGATGTTTGTCCACACTGCTAAAGGCTGAGAGTAAAATAGTGCTTCAGCTGCCTTCTTTCAAAAATGTATGCATGTGTTATGTGTGAGTGGAAAGTGTGTGCATTATGGATATGACACAGTACTGATGCATAGACGTATTCAGGGTGAAACCCTCTACATGTGTGACCAATTTGGTGTAGATAGCAAAGTGTATGTTGGAGTTATGAGGACATCCTGCTTTATGGTGAAGCATGGAAATCGACTGCAATGTCACGCCCATCAGGGAAAGCGGAGGCGAAATATTTTGACAACTTTTCATCTTCAAGGTCTGAGGAAGATACTGACTGAATGTGAAATCTGTGGTGTTAAATCTGTAGGAGGAGTTTGTTAAAGTACGAGGCAGGGTAATGGCGCCAATTGGCGGTGAAAATCTCAACTGTGAATCAAAATGGCAGACTTCCTGTTGGACTGAGGGTATGTGTCCAAGAGAGTTTTTTGTGTGTCTGGTTATGATACATATGCATACCAAATGTCGTGAGTGTATGTGCATGTAGGAGGCGGGGCTTAAAGCTTGAAATCTTCCAGGTGGCGGGGCTTCAAGCTTGAAATCTTCCAGGGGGCGCTGTGGAGCCATCTTGTCACTTAAAGGGCCCAGACCCTAGCAGATATCAGTGTTCATGACTTGTGATTAATGTGCAAACTTTGGTGTGTGTAGGGGTTTGTCTGTATGTACAAAATGGGAAAAGCCACTAGGGAGCGCTACTGAGCTGTTGTGTTGTTTGTAGCTCAAGGATGAAAATGTATGATTATTCCTCCATGGAATGCTCAGTTCTTATTATCGAGAGCTGACAGGGAAAATAAGGGAAGTAATGGAGTAATAATCATACATTTTGATCCTTCAGCTGTGGAAATCTACTGCACTCGGTAATCGACTCGTCAGGGCTTCCCCACACAGGCAGGCTGCTGGAGGAGAGGGTGAGTTGTGCTGTGTTTTTAATACAAATCCGGCAAAGCTAGCAGATGTTTGATGCTCATACTGTGTGCTGGGACTGTACATGTACTGTTGCTGAAGTTTGGTGCTGTTCTGAGCATTATTTGTGGCTTTTTGATGGTGGTTTCTAATTGGAGGCGTAAGCGGCAGTGTATTGTTTTCATGCGGTCTTTTCTGAGGTTGCTAAAACTAGCTAAGCTAGCGGTCAGCAAACTTGACCTCTCAAGGGGGAGTCTTATTTGGTGTCAAAGTGTGTTAGACCATGAATTAAACTTACACCGGAATATCCCTTTAATTAGTACTCTCCTTTGCTTTTACAATGAAGAACTTCTTACCCCCAAATGGCGGCATTATTTACCCATCCAGATTGTAAATACATACAACTGTCCGTACTTTTATAAACTTTCATTCTGGCAGCAGTATAAGGTGAGGGATTCTCCACAAGGTATACAGTCATGGACGAAAGTATTGGCACCCCTGGAACTTTTCCAGAAAATGCACCATTTCTCCCAGAAAAGTGTTGCAATTACAAATGTTTTGGTATAGACATGTTTATTTCCTTTAAGTGCATTGGGACAACACAAAAAAGCAGAAGAAAAAAGCCAAATTTGACATCATTTTACACAAAACTCCAAAAATCGACTTGACAAAATCATTGCCAGTATAGGGTTATTAAAACTGTGGGTAAATAATTTCATTTCAAGCATGTGATCTTCGTTTAAACTCACCTGTGGCAAGTGACAGGTGCTGGCAATATAGAAATCGAGACTGAAGCCAGTTAGAGTGTATAAAAGTTGACTCAACCTTTGTGTTGTGTGCCTGTGTGTGTCTCACCAAGCATGGAGAAGAGAAAGAAGAGCCGAGAATTGTCTGAGGACTTAAGAAGCAAAATTGTGGAAAAATATCAACAATCTCAAGGTTACAAGTCAATCTCCAGAGATCTTAAAGTTCCTTTTTCAACTGTGCGCAATATAATCAAGAAGTTTATAACCCATGGAACTGTGGCAAATCTCCCTGGACGTGGACAGAAGAGAAAAATTGATGAAAGAATGCAACGCAGGATAGTTCGAATGGTGGATAAACAACCTCAGTCAACGTCCACACAAATTCAGGCTGTCCTGCAGACTCAGGGTGCAACAGTGTCAGCTCGAACCATACGTCTTCATCTGAATGAGATGAAGTGCTATTAAAATTGCTGTTGCGAGAAGGCACCCTTCAAATCTGAGAGACCTGGAGCAGTTTGCAAAAGAAGAGTGGTCCAAAATTCCAGTTGAGAGGTGTAGGAAACTTGTTGATGGTTATAGGAAGCGATTAGTTGCAGTTATTTTCTCCAAAGGGTGTGCAACCAAATATTAAGTTGAGGGTGCCAATGATTTTGTCCGACCCAATTTTTAAGTTTTGTGTAAAATGATGTCAAATTTGTCGCCGCCGTCTAGGTGTTCTGTTTTGCCCTCCAGGTCAGTGCACAGGTCACATGACTGAAAACTATGAATTGCTATGTAAAAAGTCACATAGCTGTTTTCTTAAGGATCTTCAAGAAAAAGGGAAGTTTCTATAGTTGGCTAAAACCTCTGGATCAAGTGTGGGCTTTTTAAGATGAGGTTTAATTACAACTAATTCAACGAACTGTGGTACATACTGTAGCCTCTTAATAGGGACAATAGGGACTGTGGTACATAGCCTGTTAATAGGGACAGATTTATCATGTCTAGTAGATAGATGCAAACTAGAGGTAGAGCTAGAGGTTGATACTGTATCAGTATCCTGACAATACTGTCACAGTACAGATATACTTTATGACAAACTTATACTGTGCCTATTCCATTTAAATGTATACTTTATAGAATAATTGTAACTGAATGTAATGCATCGATGTCTTGAAAAAACATGCAGACTATAATGCAACACTCAGTGTAGGAAAGATTAAAATAAATAAATACATTTCTCTCAACCCAACCAGTTGAGGCAGATGGTCTCTTCAAATACATTAATCAAGTATGTTGATTATGGTTTAGACCTGCGCAAACGTGCTAGCTACTGCAAAACACAAGCAAGCTAAGTGACCTGGTTAGCGGCTTCAACTGATATTAACAAATGAAGGGAGATAAATAAAAAAAAAGTGCATTTGTATGAAAAAAAGCGAGCTGAGAAAGAGAAAGGTGAGGGAACTAAAATCACAGTTTATCGGGCAACAGTCGTTTGATAAAAGAGGCCTTCGTTGAGGCAGCTGACTCCTTGTTTCGGGATTTAAAAACAAACCAGAAATATTATCATCAATCAATCCATCAATCAATCAATCAAAGCTCTTCAGCTATGAAGAAGTACAGTTACACGGCGCTGTGAAGTAATGGCCGAGGATTTGACCCAGCAGCTCGGAGAGACATCGCAGACAGTGAGTGTTTCTCACTGCAGTTAGACGAGTCTCCAGACACCAGCGATACAGCCCAGCTGTGTGTTTTTATTCGGATGGTGTTTACAGGTATGACTGAACAAGAGCAGCCATTAACATTACTGCCCATGAAAGAACGCACGCGGGGAGAGGACATGTTTCACTCATTCAAAAACTTTATGCAGAAAACCACCAGCTGTAAACTGTGAGTACTGATGGCTGTTTGTCACCTATGTGCATTACTGCTGTCAATTTTTATGTGCAATACCAAAGGTTACATTACTCTCTCAGTATCAGGTATGTGTTGTGTTACATAAAGTATACTCAGTATGTCAGTATACATACATGTCAGTATGTATGTATAAATAAATAGATGTTTAGTATGTTTTATGTAGGTAGATCATCATTTGACCTGGGGTCCGTTTCACAAAGCAGGTTTAGTGAAAACTCTGAGTTTGTTTGAAATGAGGGAAACTCTGAGTTTTCCGTTTCACAAAGGGAGGTAACTCAACCCAGAGGACGAGGGGTAACTCTAGCCTGTTTCAGAGAGAGAGGTAACTTAAGCTCTCGATCAGTTACCATAGTAACAGACTCTATGAACCTAACCTGGTCGGGACCAGGTTTTCCTCATTAAACCCAGAGTTTCTCTCTGTCTCCGCCTACTATTAGCCACACACGCTGTTTCATTTCCTCATTCATTCATTCAGTACGCACGCGAGTTTTGACTTAACGTAATTCTGCAGTCTGTAAAAACTAATTTAAAAAAGTCAGAGTCGGGTTATAGCTTATTAGAAGTCCATTAGAGAAGTGCCGATTTTTTTCACGAACATGGCATGTCCTTTTCTCAATGATCCCGTGGATGAAGGTGCAGCGCTACTGCGCAGAGAATTCAATATTCCTCGGGAAATGATTCTCAGACCGCGCATAGATATTTTAGCATTCCCAGATAGTTACCTTTTTGAGCGTTATCGTTTCACATCAGAGTCCATCATCTACATACACAACCTATTCCGTCCTTACATTTGCAACATTACCAACCGAAGCCATGCTCTCACATCCCAGCAGATACTGTGTATTGCGCTGCGTTTCCTGGCAAATGGGAGTTTGTTGTACAATGTAGGAGATGCAGAGCACATAAGCAAGGCAACTGTATGCAGAGCAGTAAGAAAAGTGTGCCTCGCCCTAAAACGGCTTTTACCGATATTTGTGGTGTTCCCGGGACATAAACCTGTCAGAGCCATCAAGGAGGAGTTCCACAGGATTGCAGGTAAATGATGTAGCGATCTGTTAAATTCATTTTAAAATATACTCTGTTAATGACATTGTGTTGCAACCTCAGACTGGGATTAGATGCCTAATTTGAATTTCTTTTAGGATTTCCCAGTGTGATTGGCTGCATTGATGGAACACACATCCCCATCACGGCTCCCTCACGTAATGAGGCCGATTATGTGAACAGGAAATCCATTCACAGCATAAATGTGCAGGTATATTTAGATTAACTACTGTTTCAAAATGTTAAAGACTGCATAATAGTAAAACATCTGTCATTCTCTGCACTGTCAAGATCATATGTGATGCTGCACACATTATTTCAAATGTGGAGGCCAAGTGGCCTGGGTCTGTTCACGACTCAAGAATTTATTGTGAGTCCAACCTGAGTAACAGGCTGCAACGTGGTAAGCAGTTTAAAGATTTGCACAATATAATTCACTTGTTTCTTCCTTTAATACACTAATAGATCCACCATACATTACAGGAGAGTTTGATGGCCTTCTGCTGGGTGACAGGGGTTACCCATGCCAACCCAGGCTGCTGACCCCTTACCCTGACCCTGAACCAGGCCCCCAACAGAACTTCAACCGGGCTCACTGCAGGACAAGAGCCCGGGTGGAGATGACCATAGGCCTGTTGAAAGCCCGTTTTCAGTGCCTACGTCACCTCAGGGTGAACCCTGAGAGGGCCTGTGATATTATTGTGGCATGTGTTGTTCTTCATAATATTGCCACCATTAGAGGAGAGCAACACCCTGCCCTACAAATTGAAGACCCTGATGAAGACCCCATCCACCTGCCAGCTATCCAGGACGGGAGAGCAGTCAGAGACACCATATGCCATAACCACTTTAGAGTTTAAGTCACCATCATCACCACAGCAGTCAAATAAGGACACTATACACATTTCATTTGGTCTTCTTTATTTCCTAGAAATACGAGAGATAGTTTAGTTAATGCTCTAATAGTTAACATGATTCACCTGCTGTGACCATGCACCCACCTTTAACTTGTGCTCCAGTATTTCAATTTCTAGATCGGCCTTCCTAATCTGGCGGTCCAAGTATTTCATCTCTTTGTTGGTTTTTTGGATTTTCTTAAGTAAATGGATTTTGTAGATTTCCTTTACTGGTAACTGGAGAATACATAAGGATGACATTAAATTATACAGTTGTACATGAATTCGAATGAACCTCTGGTGTTTACTGAACATCTATCTCACTGTGTCAATCTGTGCAGTGGAAGTTGAGGGACCCTCCTGCTGCTGCCCAGCCATGCTCTGTTAAAAAGGATGAGAGTGTGTTAATACTTCAATGTAGGCTAATGTCACAAGCTAGATTCCACCAAAATGTTAAGAAATGTGAATGGGAAGAGAACTAGGCTATCAGTAACATATCGAGATGTTTCCTCTATAGGCCTTTCTGGATCCCCCTCTGTAAAGGCAGCAGACATGGTTTCCTCATCTTCTTCATCCTAGATGAGTGATATGTTTCAGTAGGCTTATACTTAAACTACCATTTGGCAAAATCTTTGGAGTACTGCCTACTTACAGTTACAAAGTCTGTGGTGGCGTGAGGGGGCTCCAACAAGCAGATTGCACCATCAGAATCTGTTGGGACAAAAGGAAAAAAAAAAAAAAGAGATGTAAAAGAAATATTTGTATGAATAGGCTTTAAAAAACATGTACAGACCTAGGCATATTACATTTTATAAAAGCACTAGTGTCCTGGGAGGTGGGCTCAGAGGAGGTCCCTCCAGGGATTCCCTCAGCTGCCGGCTCAGGGCCAGCTCCTCTGCCTCCGTGAGAGGTGGCGGTGCGGAGCCACCACCCGTTTTACGGGCATCTGCCCTCTTTCTGTTGGCTGAGTAGAAGTCTGCGTTAGTTTAAATAGGCTTAATTATTTAACAGAGCATGATATGGGCCTAGATAAGACATTTGTGTGTGAAACAAACATAATTAAAATGAGGTAGGCTACCTCCATGAGATTATGCCGAGGTCTTACCTGTCTGAACAATGTTTTTATATTTCATCTTCAGCTGCTACCAAGTCCGCTTCTCTCCCGCCGGATTACACCTAAATGAAATAAATTAGAAAATAAAATAGGCAACCATTCAGGCAGTTTCCCACTGTATTTTCGTTTATTTTGATTTCAAAGGACTACATTTAAACTTGCGCATTGACCTGAGCAGCAATGTTTTCCCATGCCGTCTCCCTCTCTTTTGCCGCCGCAGCGGTGTTGCACTTCTTTTTAAAAATTGGTTCAAACTCGCTGTATGAGCGAATTAAAGTCTCCTGTTCGAGCGGGGTAAAAAATGAAGCCCTCTGCTTCCCCGTTGCCATGGTGACTCGTCGAATCGGAGCTCCATTGATGCTGGCTTTTTATAGTTGTGGCGCACGCGCTTAACTCCAGGTGAAACTACTCCGAGTTGATTAAACTAACTCAAATCAGCTGTTCTGGAACTGAAAACTCAGAGTTTTCTATCTCAGGGTAGATCAACTCAGAGTTTAGGATTAGACTCAGAGTTTGTTAACCCTGCTTTGTGAAACGGACCCCTGGGCACCCTGCTCTACTACGTCACTGTTGGCAACACTCGTGTTTAGAACGCCACAAACCCAGTAATATATTTTGATGTTCCTCTGCTCTGTTGTGACAATAAAGTTTATTTAAGTTCATTTTTAAACTGCATTATCATATTATTTCAGTGAGGACTCATAAATAACTACAAATAACTAATGTTATGGAAATCTGTTTATGTTTTGTTACGTGTTTCTGGATTTTTTTTTTTATCTATATATCGGCCGACATATCGTAAATCCTTTATCGGTCAGGCTCTAATTACTGGTATCTGTATTAGAAAAACATAAGAGAATATTACACAGGTGCTGATACTGAGACAGACGGAGCAAAAGATGAAGCTCTGAACTAGGAAAACTTAGTTTTTGTTTGGAACAGCGCAGACAACAGAGACTGTTCAGTGTTTAGTACTCTATGTTGCGGCTTTATGATTAAAACCAGTAACAGTAAACTGTTGACTTGAAGGAAAATGAGACAACAGGTAGAGCTGGGCAGTAAATCAGAGTTATAGTATCGTTTCAACAAGTCAGCAATGTGTGATGAAAAGCTAACAAAAATATCTATTCTATTCTGTTGTTTTATGCTTCTTAACAAACTCTAACACAAAAAAACACAAAGTAGCTGCCAGAATTTATCATCCAACTTCAAAGTTCAAAGTTGCAGCACCAGCGATACTACACCAATGCCATCTACAGTTGTAGGTGGTATTTTCTAAGTCAATTTTAATGGTACATTTTTTCAGGTAGCAAATGTAAGACTGTTGAAGAGCCTTCTACAGTACAACGAGAACCTTGTTTAAAGACTAAACTATGAATCAAGCTCTGGGGTTCTGTGTTTAGTTCAGCTAAAATGTCACTATACTTTCACTCCCCAGTACACCTTACCTCAGTGGCTGGGGTATATAAAAGGGCTTCACACAGCTCATCCAACGAATGGCGAACTACACCCTTTTTCAGCCGAAATCGTCACTGTTGCTCTGGCGTGCAGCCTGTCTGTAGTGGGTCCACATGCCTGACAGCGCGTCAAGGGTGTAAATCATCATCTTCTCAAATCAATTTTGGATCTTGGGGCTTCGGGAGACTATGTGGTTTTCTATCATCTTATCATGTTATTCAGGATTTTTTTGCAGTGAGAAGTGTTTAATTTCATGCTCCTGCATCTTCTCTGCGACAGGTTACTGATGTCCAAGGCAGTGATGTAAGTCAGACTATATATAATGCCAAATTCAGTCAAAATTAATTAGAGAAGAAATGGGTGTTTGGTCACATCATATTGGGAGATAATACGAGTACAAAATATGAATCTGAATAATGAGTTAGACAGTGTGATTGCAGATGATGTGGATGATGATGATCTTAGGAGGGCAGGCTTCTGTTAACACCATCCAAAGGCTGACTTGAGTGATCTAGATCTAAAAATGTTTGTTTGAGACTTTCCATTCTTATTTAAAATATTTTTACTTTCTGAAAGCTGTGCAGTCCATACATTCAACTTGAATCAGTTAAATGTGTTTCTTGAATGTCTTTATCCTCATTTTGACAAAAAAAATTGTTACAGATGGAATATCTGTAACATTTTATTAAAACAAATTCCATTTCAATAGTCATTTCCCTAACTAGAGGGCACTTTACATATTGAAAACCCCCTTTCTATCCAGTGCATGCTGTGACCCTGGAACAACTCATCCATGTTTTCGGCAACATTAGTGGCATAGAAAATGAAATGGATGGTTGAAACACATATGGACGCAGCACAACATACTATGTTTTTGTTGGAATATCACGTTTTAGTGAGACACTGACTGATAAATATGAGCTATAAGTTTCCTTGCTGTGAGCTGAGTGCGCTGCTGAGTCACCAGTCATGGCTACAGCTCACCCTTGGTCCCAAGAGACTATTTCTAATACTCCATAATGAAACTAACAAGCATCATTAGCTAGAATGACCTGTGTCCAGGCTTGGATAACTCATCTACTTTTCAATAAATTCATTCAATACATGTTGGATTGCCTGTTAGTGCTTCGTGGTAGGTAGAGGGTGTGCTCTGAAAATTAGTCTCAAGAGAGAACCATGATTTTTCTGTCTTTTTTTTTTTATATATATAGATATAAAACATGGTATGGTACACAGCTCTGCAGAAATGAAGCTTCTCTGAATTAAGGGCCATTTTAATCAGTCAACAGCAGAGAAAATATAAATGACTTCAAGGCAGCTTCAATTAAAAAGTTTATTATCACAGCAATAACTAATACAAAATCTGTCAAACTGATCATTTACATGCTATACAGGACATCAAGTTCTGATTATCTGGAAATACCAGCACAGGAAGGTTCTTCAAACAGAATTTTTACTGGCCTTTTAACCCCAGACTGACAAGTTACAAAATTAATGAGCAAAGCAAAGGGGGGTGTAAGCACACAGTGTTTTGTTGTACATACAGTCGTGGCCAAAGTTTACATACACTTGTAAAAAAAGAAAGAAAAAAAAATTGTATATCATGACAGTCTTCAGTTCCAATGATTTCTACAGCTCTCCTTTTTCTGAGATCCAATGACAAAATGTGTGTTCCACATACTAAATAAAAAAAATTCATCAAGTTTGCTTTAGTAATGAATTTATTTTCAGTCTTCTGAAAATGTGACCAAATCTGCTAGCTCTAAAATATACATACAGTAATTCTAATATTTGGTTAAATGTCTCTTGGCCATTTTCACCTCATTAGGTGCTTTTGATAGCCATCCACAAGCTTCTGGTTGTCCTCTGGCTGAATTTTGAACCACTCCTCTTGACACAATCAGTTAAGTTCAACTACATTTGTTGGCTTCCTGGTACAGACTTGTTTCTTCAGCACAGTCCACATGTTCTCTATGGGGTTCAAGTCAGGACTTTGAGAAGGCCATTCCAAAACCTCGGTTCTAACCTGATTGATCCATTCCTTTAGCACTTCTGATGTGTGTTTGGGGTCATTGTCCTGTTGGAACACCCAACTTCACCCCAGACCCAATCTTCTGACTGATGATTTTAGGTTTTCCTGGAGAATTTGGAGATAATCCTGCTTCTTCATTATTCCATTCACTTTCTTTAGAGCATCAGATCTACTGGCTGCAAAACAGCACCACAGTATAACACTACCAGCACCATGCCTGACAGCAGGTGTGGTGTTCTTTGGGTTAAAGGCCTCACCTTTCACACCTCCAAACATATTGCTGCTCATTGTGGCCAAACAACTAATTTTTTGTTTAATCTGACCACAGAGTTGCAATGCAACATGTCATCATTACAGCAACACACCAATCAAATAACTGCGAGCACAGAATCTAGTGGGTTACTTTATTTTTATAATCTACAGTTTACATTGTGACTGTTGTAACAAAAGATAATAGCTGCCACTGTGATCATTTTTCCAGAGCTGTAGAATCCTATCGAGTGTATTACAAAACAGTGCAGTGTTTTGGTGTCTGACAAATCTTCAAACACATGGATCTTTGTTCAAACTGCACTTCCTGGATACATTTCATGTCTCTGCAGTACACACTCACAACAACGCTGCTCTCTGTGCTGTTTTAGCACTGAGTTCCCACCTCGCCCTGTGAAGTACTGGTCCATGTTGTGTTCCGCCTCTCACTCCTTGCATACTGGGATAGGCTCCAGCCCCGTTAGACAGATTAACAGGATGGAGATAATGGATGGCTGATATTTAAAAAATTCTAAACATGTCAATACATTTGTTAAGCATTTGGAGTTAAACATTACTTCTGTTTCATCAAACTTTGTCTCCTTCTAATCAGCTTCAACACCATCATCCAACAGGAACTCACTGATCACCTCCCTCATCTGAGACCTACAGAAAACAAGACAAAAACAATGTCACATCTGACTATCTATGATGAGTTTCTATTGTTGTGTATATATTTTGTATAGGCAGTTATATGGTTGAATAAGAAATGATTCACTACTGTGTTGACATTTTATGTTAAAGCTGCAGTTTTGAAATTACTGGTTAATCATTTACTAAATGGGCAGAATTTCCCACATTGCTGTAATGTCTGTAATGGTGTTACTTTCTACTCAATTCTATTTAGCATACCCAAGATGCCAGATGACAGCTTGTTCATTTTGGCATCAGGGGACAATAATAAAAAAAAATCACAACAGTTCTAAAAAAAAAAAAAGGTCTATTAAAAAATTAGAACAGCACTATTTTATGCTTTATAACTGATCAGCTGTTATGTAAAGCAGTTTTGTAAATTTAATATAAACTAATGCTATAAATAAATCAAATATGCTTTTACCTCCTTAACCTCCTCTGAGCCTCTGACAGAATGTACTGTGGGAGTGGGTCCACTGATGACTAGAGGGAAAACATAAAGAAAAAGGACAGGCTTTTATGTATGATCTTATTGTTTTTTCTAACATTCTGGATAGACAAAGCGTTATTTTCTTTTTAAATTATTTTTATACAAAGCTACATTTTAAGGTCATCACTTAGATTTAGACTGTATTTGAAAATCATAAAACCTGTTTTCAGTTCCTTTGCAGGGTTTTTCACTCACCATGTCTTTGATGGTCAGCTGACAGCTGTAGCACAACAGGCTCTTCAGATCGGTTGGTTCTGGTACCCTGGTAAATAACAACAGAGAAAATTCTGTGATGAACACAAGGGTAGAAGTTGATAACAGCTTTTTGGTCTGACACAAAACAGCCTCCTATTGGTGCAGCTCCCTGTTCAGAGTTACACCCAAATAATACAGTAGTAGTAGACACAGAATAGGATTATTTTTCAGGAGTAAAACTAATAAGGTCTAGTCTGGTGGATCCTGTGTTGGTCAGGGCACATAAGATGGATAGACAGATAGATAGATAACCTAATTTTCCTTTGGGGATTAATAAAGTTATCATAGCAGCGGGTACATTCAAGTACAAATACAATCAAAATACAAGGGCAAATATAGAAACATGAAATGTACTATATACAATATAAAAAAACAATAAAATACTATATACAATAAAATGCTTAAGTAGCTATAAAATAAAATACTGAGGTATTAATGAGGAGAGCTTAGTTATTGTAAATGTTTACTAATGGTTATTTCAGGTCACAGAACACTCCAAATATGATCTGGAAAAATACAGGATCTCTCCATCTAAAACTTACAAATGACCTAATAAACTTAAAACAAATATACTGTATTTCTACTGTAATGTTGACTGCTGACGGGAAGGGGAAATGTACTTTACTGCATTAACTTAAAATTACAGAGAGGAGATAGGTCAAGAAGAGAGAACCATAGTATCTTGTGAGTGCTGAGTTAAGTGATTGACCTAAATTCAAACACACAGACACACACCCTCACTGCCCAATGTTGCTTGCTTGCTTACAGCTAATGTACAGAAAAGTACTCTGGCTGTCTGTGGAGATTAAACACTTGCATCAGTAATGCAAATAAACAAATGATAGGGATGTGCATCTCTCTGTTATAAGATGATCCGATATGCATCTAGATGGGGCTCGGATACAACTCAGGGATGATACATTTTTAATACAGGACGATTCACTGGGAGTCGGTGCAGTTGGATTCGATATTATGCAGTGTAATACAGCTTTTAACATTTGTTTCATGTAGTCATTCATTTTTTTATATGAATTATAGTAGTGTAATAAATACGTTTTTTTTAAATAAAAAAATACATTTCTATTATTAAAGTTATTTATACAACAGTACCTGGGGTTCCCTGATCTTTTAAGTACATTTAATACACTCATGAAAGACCACATAACCCCAGGTATTTTTGTTACCTTAAGGCATGGGGGAAAAATGGAGGATAAATGTGTTTTTGAAACCCCTCTGAGGGCAGTAATGACACTAATGTCCACACCAGTATTGTCTTCTACTCACTGGCTATTGCCAATCATGATTGTGATTAAAATGAAGACAAATGTTTGTCATTAAGAATATAAACTGACTCATACAGCCAGGCCCAGGTGTCTCACTTTGGCAGTTAGGGGGGAAATCTGAAATTATTACATTCTAATTGCCTAAACTCTGCAGAGTTGTAGCTTGAGAAGCTGTTACCTGTGTCATTGTCTTTGCGTTTTTCATGCTTGCGCAAACCATACTACCATTCACATAATTACTCCTCGTGTCTGCATACGTTTCATCAATAAGGTCTCTCCAAGTGTTACCATCGTGCTACCAGTGAACTTAATCACTGTTCTACAGACCTCACAAATGACCAGACTTTTGTCCAGCTTTCCTTCTTTCTTTCAAATTCGAAATGTCTTTCAAACTTTAGACATAATGGTGCACTGCTAACAGTATCAGCGTTGTTCAACATGTTTTTGTGTATCTCCTCGCAAGCATGGATCCAGAGAGCTGAAGTCACACTCCTTCCGGTTTCCCTCAAGGGGGCTTATTTCAGGAAAAATATATATAGTAGTGAATGGACAGAGAAAAATGCTTTTTAAAAATAATTTTTGGCTTGAGTTATGCTTTGACCTAGACAGGATGTTTGTCAATTTAAAAGATCATTTTCCAAGTCGAGAAATTTGCAGTTTGTCATAACTATTATGAAATATAAGACTGTGAAAATACGTAATTAGAAAGACTACACCACCAACAGTCATGTACAGGATGACGTCTCATTGAACGGACACCATGTGGCAGTACTGGCAGTAATATGCTTAAAGGCCAGTCCAACCTACATAAAGATATAAACAAAAAACAAAAATCTAGGGGGAATGCCCAATGTCCGCTACTTGGACAAAAAAAATAAAAATAAACAAATGCCTCTTCCAGGTATAACAAACAAATGTGCTCCTACAAGCCCCAGGGAAATAAAATGTCAAACTGAAGGTGTACAGGAGTTGGGTTTCAATGGGTTCCCGAATAAACACAGTTTCCTCACTAGAATGATGTGGGCAGCCAAGGAAACACAATAGGGCCTCAGAAGAGTCTGGGGAATGTCAAGGGGAATGAGGTTCTCAGTGAGTCACGGACAGATTCAAGCCACGTTTATACATAGCAGGGTATTTAGAGAAACGAATATTTCCCCCCCTCCGTTTTCAAAAATAACATTGTGCACACATCGTTTTCAAAAAAGTTGTCATTTACATCAACCCGCATAAATACGCCGTTGAGCGCCATTATAACTCTGCCAAACCTCTGGGCGGCAGTGTAGGGAGAAGGATAAAGCCATGCAAGCCAATCAGAATCCTCAGAATCAACAACAACGAATAACACAAGCGACTTCCTGTTCCTTTCAAAACAACCAATAGGGCGCTCCCATGACGTTAAGCATTTCCTGGCGCATAGCCTAATGAGCGTGAGAACCTAAAACCCCGTTTCTCCCAGCTGACACGACAACACATAACCGGAGTTTTCCAAATCCTCCACTTTGCCTGGAGTTTTTAGAAATAATCGTTTTCTGTGATAAAAACGGGGTTTTCGTGTAAATGAGAGGCCAAACCGCCTGGAAATATCTGCGTTTTCCCTTCGTGTAAACGGGGTTTCAGAATGAGGGTGAGAGCCACCTGTGTGCCATTTCCCACCTCTTTTAAGCCTTCACAAAAAGAGTGTCAGCACACCATGATTGGCTGGGAGGGAAATGCCCCAAGCTGCTTCCACTCCTCAATCAGGAGCCAGTCTCCCCACCCTGCACACAGGTGATCTGAATCCCCTGCAATTAGTCATGAGGGATTTTGGAAAATCAGCCCAAAACAAGGAAAGATAGCAAGTCTCAGGCCACGTTTATACGTAGCAGGGTATTTAGAGAGACGAATATTTCCCCCCCTTCGTTTTCAAAAAAGTTGTCATTTACATCAACCTGCATAAATACGCCGTCGAGCGCCATTGTAACTCTGCCAAACCTCTGGGCGGCAGTGTAGGGAGAAGGATAAAGCCATGCAAGCCAATCAGAATCCTCAGAATCAACAACAACGAATAACACGAGCGACTTCCTGTTCCTTTCAAAACAACGCTCACATGACGTTAAGCATTTTCTGGCACATAGCCTAATGAGCGTGAGAACCTAAAACCCCGTTTCTCCCAGTTGACACGACAACACATAACCGGAGTTTTCCAAATCTTCCCCTTTGTCCGGAGTTTTTAGAAATAATCATTTTCTGTGATAAAAATGGGGTTTTCATGAAAATGAGAGGCCAAACCGCCTGGAAATATCTGCGTTTTCCCTTCGTGTAAACAGGATTTCAGAATGAGGGTGAGAGCCACCTGTGTGCCATTTCCCACCTCTTTTAAGCCTTCACAAAAAGAGTGTCAGCACACCATGACTGGCTGGGAGGGAAATGCCCCAAGCTGCTTCCACTCCTCAATCAGGAGCCAGTCTCCCCACCCTGCACACAGGTGATCTGAATCCCCTGCAATTAGTCATGAGGGATTTTGGAAAATCAGCCCAAAACAAGGAAAGATAGCAAGTCTCAAACAATCAGACTGCTACAACCAAAATGTATACCTTAAAACATTGTAGAGCTGATCCTGTATGTTAGCAGCTCACAGAACTGACAAACTCTCGTTTCACATAACTGCTGTTGTCAACATGGCCAGATCTATTGTGATTTTAATCTTTTTTATTGCCTTTTCTGTGCCACGTTGGCAGCCAGGTGACGTGTGTTGAGCTAGACGATGTAGTTCACTGAGTGATTAAATACAAGACTTTTACTCTGTTTACTTTCACAGTCACAGTTTGTAGTAATCTTTTTAATTTACATACATCATATGTGTAGTTCATGGCACAACTCAAACAGGATTAAGAATTTACAGTATTTGTTGGAGTTCCAGTTCCGCTCCGTAGAAGATAACAGCCAAACTTCAGAGCTCCCCAGCGGTTTTGTAAAGGTAACCCCCATAAATCGTATTTCTGAAAAAATTGGTGGATAACCCTTTAAACATGGATAAAGGGGTTACCACCAGAAGTAGGACAACGGTGAACATAATAGAAAATACTCCCAAAATGAGACAAGACAGCCAAAGCAACTCTCCAGATCCGTACGCACATGGCACCGATGGACCCGGAGCCTGCTGAGTTCAGAAGAGACAGCAGAGAGCGACTCTCTGACACTAAACACGAACTCAACAGAGCAAATGACAGATTTGCAGAGGGAGAGGGGAGAATTGATGAAACCGAGAACATGCTCCAAGCAACATCAACGCTAATTCATGTTTAATAAATCAAGAATATATGAAAGTTTCACTTTTTGAATTAAATTAGGGGAAAAAATGAACTTTTCCATGATACTTAAGGTTTTTTAGATGCACATGTACATGTTCCTTAAAAGTGCATGTCAAATTTTGACGACTGTATAAAAGTACTTGCAGGGGTGAGTACTGTAACTTCTCATCTAATGGACCAAAAGGAGAAAACTGTATAAATAAAGACAGAATCATGGCATTTATTTGATACACATTCAAAAAGTGGTTAAGATCCTGACCTATTTAGAATGATGTGTTTGGAATTTGACTGACATCACTTTACATGATAAAAGTCAGTTTGAGTCCCTCATTAGAAGCCTAAATTAAGAGAAAATAAATTAAGGAATAATTACTTGGCAGAAGAACAGGAGCGTCCACCACTTGCTGCTCTCCCACAATCCTCTCCTGTTTCAGAGGAACAGCACTGTCCAGTGGAAGCAGTTGATTCTGTGTTGACTGGAGCTTTAATGGAAACAGATTTTATTAATGCCAAAGAAGTGAGTGTAGGAACTAAATTGTGGACTTGGTGTACTGTCTGCTGTATTTTACTTCTGTGTGATTCCAAAGGAGAAGGCTTCTGCTATAGTGCCACATACAAACTTTTTGCTGTGCCACCAAGAACACCGCATTTAAATTTAACACAAGTTGAGTAGTAAGTTTCATTTCATTACTGACAAGCCAAGCCTCAAATTGGTAACAAGAAATATAGGAAGCATGAGTGCAGGTGAAGGGTATTCATTAAGAGTTTACTGTACTTGGATTTTGTCTTGGGATGACAGTAGTGGTAGCTCCTGAGAGCTGCTCTGAGATCAGTGTGGCTTTGAAGGCTGATGCATCCTCTGAAAAAAACATAGACGTAGACATGTTTTCATTGCAAAGGGTGTCCCATATCCTATTTTTACAAAGAGCTTGTTATGTTAAAGAAGAAATGTGCGGCACCAACATGTTGGTGTCAGGGGATAAAATAAACTTCTGTGTTCAAAAGGCCTTCCTGAATGGATGCTTCTTCCAAAAGTTCCTGTACCTGTCCATACAGCACTCACCAACAGCAGTATCCAGGGGACACATGCAGAGCAGACATCTGTCAGAGTGGTCAGCTGTGGAGGAGCTCTTACACGCTGTCTGTAGCTTCTCGCTGGTCCTACAGGACACACAGCAGGTTTTTAAATGACCGTGTGGCTTTCAAAGCTTTTTGTGTGGGTAGAAAATGTTAGATTGGTTATATCTTGCTAATTATTTGAAATAGCAGGCTGTAGTATGCATACCCTTTCCAAAATGTCCAGCCCCCATTATCCAATGATTATGTGTCAAACCCCTCACAGTGACTACTTCCTTGAGAATACAAGCTTATACATGCATATTGTTATCTCCTACTGACCTGTATATGGTGCTGACAGTAGAGGGGAAGTCTGTCTGCAGTTTAGTGACAAAGCTCTCTGTCAGATGCTGGATACTGGCCTTGTCTGTTGTCTATGGGGCAGACAAAAACAATACAACAACAGCCTGAACACAATAGTCTGAGGATGTATGTCCTGTATATGTGTTTATAAGTTTATAGAATCACAATACATTTGTTTACTTGTAGATATAAAAGACGTACTCTAAGGTAACAAAAAGACAATAATTCTTAGTTTCGAGGTCTACTAATAAGGTTTAGATATTACAAGTTCTGACTTCACTGCTTTATACTGTTTTACAATTATCCGAGATCTGTTTCACTGCAACATCTGTTTGGCTTTCTCGACAGTTTGCTAGCCTAATGTTACA
The DNA here is from genome assembly GCA_039737535.1 of Lagodon rhomboides. NCBI lineage: Eukaryota > Metazoa > Chordata > Actinopteri > Spariformes > Sparidae > Lagodon > Lagodon rhomboides. The sequence goes on from CM077796.1 coordinate 3,451,504, forward strand.
GTCACATCTACTGCTATTGGTTGATCTTACCTTAGTGTCCAGGTTTGGTATGAAAACAGAAGGCACTTTGAACATATGGTTGTAATAGGCTATTTCTTTAGCCGAGTAGTCCCTCATTGGCCTCACCAATATGACGTCATCATACCTGAAGTCTGAGAAACCCTGTTAACACAAACATACAGGCATATATATATATATATATATATATATATATATATATATATATATATATATATATATATATATATATATATATATATATATATATATATATATATATATATATATATATATATACACACACACACATACATATACACACACATACATACACCAACATATATCACCAACAGATGCCATGATGAAGACATAATCAGTGTTATTAACTTCACCTGTTGGTGGTCATAATGTTCAGACAGACAGACAGACAGACAGATAGAAAGAAACAGTTTCCCCTCACACATCTGATATACTATTCTTTATAAGAAATGCAGTGTTCTTCTTCTCTCTCTGTATCATCTGTACACATACGCACCGTGTCCTGAGCCAGCTGTGCCCCTCTGCCCAGTGATATACTGGTGAGCAGTTTAATGGCCACTCTAGTGCAGTTGTCTCCCAGCATCAGCTTACTGTAGCCTTCAGTTCGAGCTGTGTGCACCAGCAGATGCTGTCTTTAAAAGAGAACACAAAGTGGGGTCAGTGTAGTTTGACAATGAGAATATCTGAAAATACAGACTGTACTTTATAATACATGCCGAAATAATCAAGGAGAGAGTGATGAAGATGATGAAGATTGTTTCTGTATTTAGATCTAGTTCTGGTTGAACTAGATCTAAATACAGAACCACTGTATTGAAGTCAGGTACTGTAGGAGCAATGAGACTGAGAGCATGCACCCTTCAAACGGACCTTAATGTGTTTAGCAGGTCTTCTCTGGCCGTCAGGGTCTTAGCAGAGCCAATCAGCTGCTGCAGTAACTGTGTGTGGGATTCCTGAACATCAGGTAGTGATGTTTCCTCCTGGTTCTGTGGTGTCAAACAGCTACTGCTGTCGTTCTGGATGAAGTTATCCACAGCTGTTTTATAGGCACTGGCTGGTCGCTCTGAAGGTGAAGGGGCCGTCATCACAACTGAACTGGGAAGCTCTAAAACCTGAGAGGAGGATGGTGGACCCATACAATGATACATTTCATGGTGAGAAAATGTTTTGTGATGACTTGTACAGAAAAGTGACTTGGGCATTTACCATATAACATCAACATACTAGAAAAGCCAGTGGGAGGACCTTCTGGTACTGTATTCAACTGGTTCAAGTCATATAAGGTCAGGACTAATTTGTGTCACCTGGTAATCATGAATCTGAGCAAACAAAAATCAACATGTGTAGTTCCTCAAGGGTCTATTCTCAGGCCTCTTCTATTCAACATCTATCTGCTCCCCCTAAATAAAAGTTAAGGAATATTGTAATGATTCATACCACAGTTATGCAGATGACAGACAACTCTATATAACATTGTCGTGGTGACAATATTATGTAGAGTTGTCTGTAATCTGGACTATATACACACACTCCAAAATTTTGCTGAATAAGTGCATCGACAAATCAGTGAGTAAATGTGCCAGAATTTTCTATGACTGAACAATTAGAAAACTGAAACAATTGTTTTTGGTCCCAAACAATAAAGATCAAGAGACAGGGTTTACCTTAAATCCATGACACTAAAATCAACTAATTAAGCCATAAATCTTAGTTTTGTTATGGAGATCAGCCTACTACCACCTTTAAAACAAACCAAGATTTTTTCTTATTTCTAAATCTATAACTTATAACTTATCTATAACTTTATTTGCTTGCTTTACTTGTGATTGTCTAAAAACCATTCAATTTCTTTAATGTCTTATTTCAATGCATTTCCATGTCTCTGTAAATCAGTTGAATTGCCCTGTTTCTGAAGGGTGCTATATAAATAAACTTACTTCCCTTGCCTTATTCAGACACTGACAAGTTAAAACTTAGGGGAGGAAAGTGCATGTTTTAAGGGGCTTTAGACTCAACCTGAATTTACTGAACATCCTGTGAAGTTGTGTCACAGACTGCTGAGGTTTAGCAGACCCATCCTGTATCCCCACTGACCTGTTCCAGAGGCACGATGTGGAAGGGGAAACCAGTTGCTCTAAACACAGCCTGCAGCTCAGCCACTGTCCTCTGTCTGTCCTTCACAGATTGACCTACAGCACCACCCTCTTGGGATAAGAACACACAGACTCGGAGTGAAATGCTTTGACAAAATTCTACCAGACATACATGAAAATGATTACTCTCATTAACATGTGATACTCTTGACTTCATTTACCATCTATGTAGACGATGCCCGGTAAGAATCTCAACTTCTTGTGAGCATTCTGACTCAAACCCTATGAGAAAGAAATATTTTCAGTTCCATAATAATATTAAAACAAGATGGGGAAATCAAGAGAACAAGGTTATATTGTATCTACAGGTTAATACAGAATATACACTGGAATGTCTTTTGTGGATTGGTTCATTATGAAAATCATCCATTTATCCAAATACATCCACTAGCTCTAGTGTTCTATGCTGACATTGACCAGTTATCTGAAAACTAAACAAAAAAACAACATCAAAAAAGATCAAGACAGAGAAATCTCTGACAGCATATTTATTGGAAAATCCCTGTCTAGTGGACCCTAGAGGCTTAGGGTTGAGGTAGAAAAGGTTCATTTCAACCCAAAATATGAGAGTAGCTGATAGAACAAGCAACAAACTGGTGATTTTGCTGCTCTGGTGCTAGAAGAAAGGTCATGAGGGGCACTACAGCAAGCAGAGCAAAACTATTAATATCTGTCCTGTTTTAATCTTGGTTGGAATTGTACAAGTGGCCCCTCTCTGTCAGCATAGGATATATATTTTGGGATGGATGAAGCTTTCATTCAACAAGAAAGATGTCCAGTGAAAGCATGCAGCACCAGAGCCAAAAATCTACCAGAGACACACAGATTATTGTGGTTTCTATGTTCTTGCACTCTATAAAATAAGTGTTCACGGTGATGACAGACAGAGTGAGTGACAAACAGGTAAACCTCTTGGACTTGACTGAGCATTGAGCAGGAAGAAGGACCTCCGGATACAGCCAGCAGCACCTACAACCAGACAAGACACCCACTGATTTGGAGATGTTACAAAGATCACACCTTTTTAGTTAAAATTCTTAAGCAAATTTTCCAATGTTGTGTCAGGAATGAACAGTTATTTAATACAGCACAAAGCTTACCTTTTCTCCAGGGAAAATGATCCTGTTTTTGCCCAACATGGCTCTGAACTTATGAATGAAGTATTCCTTGAAACAGCCCCTAACAGAGACAGAGAGTTTTATTTGGCAATAAAGTCAATAAAACCACATTCTAAAAATCATGTCAACACAATCTCATAGATTATTTTATTGTGCAACATATTCAATGTTTTTATTTTAGCACATTTCTTATGGTGGGAGATAACCAAAGATTGGCCATCTTTTTATAAATAATATGTATCTGTGCAACCAGCCCATTAGATCCAAATCCTTGTTTTTCTTATTCTTTTCTTTACAAATTCCTCCTACAGAAACTGAAAATAAAGCTTTAGTAAGCCTGCAAGAATTGTCTCAATGTGAATGGTGCTGTATTTCACAAAAAAAACAGTATAGACAGAGCTTAATGTTCAGGGACTTGGGCTGCTTAAAGCCTCCAAAAATCATTGTGTTCAATTACCATAAATTCTGCTCCATAAGACTGTCTCACAGTTGTTGGACAGTGACTGTCTCA